>CM055122.1:185951146-186551146 GCA_029206835.1 Rana muscosa | reverse complement strand
CGAGGGACCGGTTCTAAGCAGCTACCGGTTTTCACCAGAGCACGCCGCAAGGCAGGATGGACTTGCTGCGGCGGTAGCAACCAGGTCGTGTCCCCCAGTAGCGACTCCACCTCTCTGGCGGCTGAGGCTGGTGCGGTACAAAGGGACTAGGCAGAGGCAAGGTCAGACGTAGCAAAGGTCAGGGCAGGCGGCAATGGTTCGAGGTCAGAGACAAAGGCAGAAGGTCAGGTACACAGGCAAGGTAAAATCAAAATACTTCCGCAAGGTACTAGGACAACAAGATCCGGCAAGGACAGGAAGGGGAAGTGGGTTTAAATAGGTTTTGGGTAGTGGAACCGTAATTGGACCGGGCACCAATCAATGGTGCACTGGCCCTTTAAATTTTAGAAGACCGGCGCGCGCGCGCCCTAGAACACAGCGGGGCCGCGCGCGCCGGGAGAAAGCAGGAAGAGGAAGGTAAGTGGAGAGGAGAGCGGAGCAGCGCCCACGGCCAGGGGGGCTGGCCGGAGCGCCGCAGAGGGGACGACGCCGTGAGTGCTCCGGGCTGGATGGTACACCCGGAGCACTCGGCGTTACAATCCTATTTTCTTTCTTGTACATCACGGGACACAGAGCGGCATAGTCATTACTATGTGGGATGTCCTAAAGCAATGCCCAATGAGGGGGGGATACACCATACATAAGCTGAGCGCTATCAGACATGAGGATCTTTTGCGGCCTGCAACACACTGCGCCCAAAGGCGACATCCTCCTGACTTCTAACGTCCACCTGGTAGAACCTAGTAAACGTGTGTACTGAAGACCATGTTGCGGCCTTACAGATTTGAGCCAGGGAGGCCTGGTGATGCACTGCCCATGAAGTTCCAACTGCTCTCGTGGAGTGCGCCCTAACTTTGAACGGAGGCGGTCTCCTTCTCAAGCCATAGGCTTGCATTATGACCTGTCGAATCCACTTGGCTAAAGTAGATTTTGACGCTGCCTGACCCTTTCTGGGGCCTTCCGGCAGAATAAACAAAGTATCCGTTCTGCGAATCTGAGCAGTGGCTTTTAGATAAGCTTTAACTGCTCTTACTACATCCAAAGAATGTAATAATTTTTCCTCTACTGAACTAGGTTTGGGGAAAAAAGAAGGAAGAACCACATCTTGGTTCAAATGAAACCTCGATACCACCTTCGGAAGAAAGGTTGGATGAGGACGTAACACTACTCTGTCCTTATGGATAACCAGATATGGCTCCCTACAGGACATAGCGGCTAATTCCGACACTCTTTTAGCCGAACAATTGGCTACTAGAAAAATCAATTTCCTGGTGAGAAGAACCAGGGAAATATGCTGTAATGGTTCAAATGGTTGTTTCTGTAGAACCGACAGAACCAGGTTTAAGTCCCATGGACATATGGGAATATTAACCGGAGGACTAATACGCATCACTCCTTGTATAAAGGCTTTGACTAGTGAATGCGAAGCCAAGGGCCTCTGAAAAAATATTGACAAGGCCGAAATCTGACCCTTGATAGTACTCAAGGCAAGCTTCCTATCTACAGCCCACTGTAGGAAGTCCAGAATCCTACCTATTACGTACTTTCGTGGATGCCATTTCTTGGCCTCACACCAGGCGATGTACGCCTTCCAGATTCTATAGTAGATCTGCCTGGATACCGGCTTCCTGGCATTGATCATGGTAGATACCACAGGATTAGAGAGACCTCTCTTTTTTAGAATGTGGGCTTCAATAGCCAGGCCGTCAAACCTAGGGCTGGTAAGGAAGGGTGGTATATCGGTCCTTGCGAAAGCAGGTCCGGACGATGTGGGAGGGTCCAAGGACTCCCCACAGACATTTTTACAATCTCCGCGTACCATGCTCTTCGGGGCCACGCTGGAGCCACCAGAATCACTGGTTTCTTTTCTACCCTGATTCTGCGGAGTAATCGAGGTAACAATTGTGGCGGTGGGAATGCATATATCAGCTTGAACTGATCCCAAAGGAACACTAGGGCATCCGAGCCGCAAGCTAGGGGATCCCTTGTCCAAGAGACAAACCTGTCCACCTTTGCGTTGAATCTGGATGCTAGCAGATCTACATCCGGTGTTCCCCACCGCTGACATATTGTCCGAAAAACCTCGGGGTGAAGGGACCATTCCCCTGGGCATAATTGCTGGCGACTTAGAAAGTCCGCCTTCCAATTCTCCACTCCTGGAATGAATACCGCGGATATGGCTGGGACATATCTTTCTGCCCATTTCAGGATGCAATTTACTTCCCTCTGGGCTGCACGACTCCTGGTGCCACCCTGATGATTGATATATGCCACTGCCGTGGCATTGTCCGATTGAATTCTGACAGGGGACCCTTGGAGTTTGGATGTCCATGCTACTAGGGCATACCGGGCTGCTCGTATCTCTAAGAGATTGATGGGCAGGGCCTTTTCTGCATCCGACCATCTGCCCTGGAGAGACCATTGCTCCAGTACTGCTCCCCAGCCTATAAGGCTGGCATCTGTAGTGACCACCTTCCAAGAAATCGGACTGAAGGATTTCCCTTTTTCCAGATTCTGGGGAACCAACCACCAACGGAGGCTCTTGCGAACGGAAGGGGACAAGGACATTGGTAAGTCTAGGGCCTGAACTTTCTTGTTCCAGGCTGACATTATGGCCCTTTGCAAATTCCTTGAATGGAATTGACCGTAGGGTACTGCTTCGAATGATGCCACCATTTTTCCCAGCAGCCTCATGCACAGGCGTATGGACGGCTGTCTTTTTGTACCCACTAAGTGGATCAAATCTCTCAAAGACAACACCTTTTTTCGAGGCAAGAATATTTTCCTCTGGCCTGAATCTAGCCTTAGCCCCAAGTATTCCAGACTTTTGACTGGTTTTAGGGCTGACTTGTCTCGGTTGATAATCCAACCGTGAGATTCCAGATACTTGATTGTCTTGTGAACGACCACTTCTAGTTTTTTCACTGAGTGGTCTATCAGCAACAAGTCGTCTAGATATGCCATTATCGTTACAACTTGTGTTCTTAGATTGGCCAATAATGGGGCCAGAATTTTTGTGAACACTCGTGGTGCTGTGGCCAGACCGAAGGGTAAGGCTCTGAACTGAAAATGGCGCCCTTCTACTGCAAAGCGTAGAAATTTTTGGTGGACTGGAAAGATGGGAACGTGCAAATAAGCATCTTTGATGTCGATCGAGGCTAACCATTCCTCCCCTTGTAGGGCAGTGGCCACCGATCGGATCGACTCCATCCGGAAGGTCCTGATATGCAGGAATTTGTTTAGCCCTTTTAGATTTAATATGGGCCTCACGTCCCCGCTTGGCTTCGGGACTGTAAAGAGGTTTGAGTAAAACCCGAACCCCCATTCTTCCAGGGGAACCTCCATAATTACTCCTTGGAGCAATAGTTGTTCTAGTGCCAACAGGAGGGACTCTCTCTTCCGGGGATCCCTTGGCACATTTGACCACATAAAATGGGAAGGAGGAGAGTCTTTTAACTCCAATCTGTATCCCAGACTTACTGCGGAGAGCACCCATCTGTCTCTGATCGTGTCCCGCCAGGTCTCTGCGAACAACTGGAGTCTTCCCCCCACCCGATTGAGTGGGGGCAACCCTTCATGCATTTGACTTTGGGGGAGGTTTTGTACCTCTCCTGACCCAGGGCTTCTTGTTACCCTGCGATTGTCCCTGATTTTTACCCCCGGGATTTGACCGAGGAGGCCGTCGGAACTGTTTCACAGCCGATGCCCCAGGGACTGGAGAAGCAGGCCTCTTAAAAGAGGGACCTCTAACTCTGTTTTTAACCGGCAAGAGTGTACTTTTACCGCTGGAAATTTTCTGGATATATTTGTCCAGGTCTTCCCCGAATAAGCGTTCACCATGAAATGGGAAGCTAACCAGCATTTTTTTACAGGGAGCTTCAGCAGACCAGTTTTTGAGCCATAGAAGCCTGCGCATATGTACTACAGACAGCGTAAGGCGGGAGGCCTGATGGATTGAATCCTTTATGGCGTCAACCGCAAATCATAAGGCTCTAGGTAGATCAGCTAGGGCAAGAGCCTGCTGATCTGGCAAGTCCCTTAAGACCTGTTTCAACTGATCCTTTACTGCTTGGCAGACCCCAATAGCTGCTACTGCTGGTTGTGTCACCAAGCTTGCTGTAGAAAAAGCAGATTTTAATAAGGACTCCAATTTTTTATCTATTGGGTCCTTGAACATTTGGACATTATCCACTGGACATGTCAATGATTTATTCACATATGAGATGGCTGCGTCCACTGTAGGGACCCTCCATTTTTTGATGAACTTATCCTCCATGGGATAGACCACCGGAAATCTCTTGGGGGGAGTAAATATTTTATCAGGATGTTCCCAATCCTGGTAAATGAGCCCTTCCAGTAAAGGGTGAAGTGGAAAGGAACAGACAGTCTGGGGAGCTTTTAGCGACCCCAGCGAGGAGACAGTAGTGGTTGATGGTTCCGCAAGGTGCATTTTAAATGCTGATCGGACCATGTTAGTCAGAGACTGAACCCATAATCTTTCAGCTTGAGATGCTGAGAAAGGTTCCTCCACTGTTGATTCCTCTATAACAGAATCAACCTCATCCTGATCCCCTTCAGGCAGGTCGATCCCTGTATGGGACTGTTGCTCCGCTAACAGGTACTCTGAAGGAGGAGACGGAGATCGGGCGTGCTTTCCCTGTGACAGGGAGGCAGCGATCAATGTTGACAATCTCTCTTCCAATCCTCCCAGAGCTGAGGAAAAAACCTCCTCTGTTACATACACAGGAGCAGGTGAACTGAGGACAGCCACAGTACCAGGTACTCCTGCGGGGTCTCTACGGTCACTAACCTCTGAATTTTCAGGGGAGACTGGTGCAGCAGAAGCATGCCCAAGATCCTCAGAGCCCGATGGAGACCCCCTTCGCTTCCTGGAAGATTTAGTTCCGGAGCTTCTGGACGGCATATTCCTAAGCCCAAAGCTGAGGTATTCCAGCCATAATACACCACTTTTACTGATAATAGTCTAGCACAATTTGCTGCTATATAACAGTTGGTGTCTACTAAAGTGCCTTTCTAGGGGATGCCTGCATCAACCGCCTCTGTGTGCCTTTTTTCTGTTGCTAGCTCTGTCTGTGCACTTCAATAGCCAGCTGTGATTGTGCTTTTAAACACGCTGGACGCCCGCACATGCGCAGTAGCGCCGCGGCGCACACCGAGCTTCATCCACCCGCTCCGCCCCTTTTTCCAGATCGCCTCTATATATAGAGGCGCGTGCTCACGCACGCGTGCGGGCACGTGCGCCTTCGGCGCTCTTTTTTGAAAAAAATAAGGAGCTAGATGGGAGCCAGGGTCCCTGCCGCAGGGCCCGGGGATGGATGAGCGCAGCAACAGGGCAGAGGAGACAGCTTCCCAGCAGAGAACTTACCAACTGCCTGGATTTGATTTTGGAAGAAAAAAATCCACATTACAAGAAAAAGAACCATAGCGGCCTCTAGTGTTTAACACAGGTACCGCAGTCTTACATTTTTTTTTTTTTTTTCTTGCCTACTATTAAAATTTTTACATTTTCTCAGTAGTAATAGGCATGCACAGAATATTAGCGGGAATACCTTAGGTAACAGGCAGAAAGACAAAATAGGCTTGGGGGTCCCCCAATAGAACCAAGTTCCTGAGGGCCCCCACTTACCTTTTCCTCGCCGCAGGACTCTGTTTGGTCCACAGAAGCCCAAACTTCACCTATCACGGCAGGCATTGTAATTAAACCTTCAGGGACCGGGTTCCCAAGGATTCCACTCCCCTGGACCTGTATAGCACCCTGCACAGAAAACATCTTGGTCGTGGGTATGACCAGAGCTCTGGATCCCAGGGTCAAGCCCTCCTAAGAGAGGCATTACACCCAAAACCTTGCTCTTCTCTTTGCAAGGCCCGGGTACCGACCGTTTAGCTATGAAGCTTTTTTGGTCGGATCCGGAATAGCTTACTGAGGCCCAAAAGAACCTGTACGCAAGCTCAGTGAAAAACACATGTTACTTCTTGGCCAACACCTTAGACACTGGCAAAAAACTGAGGTACTCCCGGATGGGAGGGGCTTATATAGGGGAGGGTACTTCCGGTTTTGGAAGTTGCCAGTGCCAGCACCTGAAGGTATCTATATAACCCACATAGTAATGACTATGCCGCTCTGTGTCCCGTGATGTACGAGAAAGAAATAGAGGCAGATTACAACAGAACAATGGCCACTATTTATTTTCAATACACCATCAGTATAAACATTGCATTTACCTGTGAAGCCTTGTAAACTACATGTAAAGCCTCGTACGCATGGACGAGAATCCCGACGGAAAAAAAACTTTGGTTTTCACAATGGGATTCCTGGCAAGCTTGTCTTGCAAAGCCCTGTGTACACACGCACATTCAAAAGAACCGCCGTTCTTTTGAATGGCAAGAACGCGGTGACGTCATCGACTACGATGAGCATGTGCTCGTCACATTCAATGCCATCGCCGCCATCTTGCTTCACCCTACACTACCCTTGTAAGCTACCGCGCATGCATCGAAGACTCATCGAGCATGCGTGGGTTTACCTGGAGGCAGGTAAGCGTACACACGCACGGTTTTCTTGTCGGGAAATAGGCCAACAAGAATCCCGACAGAGCAGGTTCTCTATTTTTCTCGTCGAGATTCCCGGCAGTTTTCCCAACGAGAAACCATCCACACGGCCGGTTTTCTCGGCAAAAAGCTCTCCCGGCAGTTTTCTTGCCAAGAAAACCGGCCGTGTGTACGAGGCTTTAGAGTTAGAAAATGAGCCAGAAAATAGATTTTTACCATTTATTATACATAGTTGAAATAGTGAAGCATAAATGAATATTAATTCAGAAGACATTTATAAGTCTTTAGTGGTTCATAAATCATAAATAACCCATCTTAATGCTTTCACTTATTGCACTTTTCATTCCCCTAGTTTTCTCCTAAAGCTTTTTTTGTTTTTTTAACTTTTGGACATGGAGAAGAATTTGCATTTCTGTTAGGCTTTAATTTTTGTTATCTCATTGTGGGGATTCCTGATGCTCTAACACCGATACAAAAAAATGGGGGGATTTATTGACACTAGTACAGGTGGAACAAGAAAATAGCGATAAACACATTGGGGTTGATTTACTAAAACCGGAGAGTGCAAATTCTGGCGCAGCTCTGCATAGAAACCAATCAGCTTCCAGGTTTTATTGTCAAAGCTTAATTGAACAATTTTAAGTTAGAAACTGATTGGCTACCATGCACAGCTGCACCAGATTTTGCACCAGTTTTAGTAAATCAACCCCAGTGTCAGAAGTTTTAAAGCAAGTCATAAACGTATAGATTTGCCGAGAATATTCATATGAACATTCGTACGAAAACTCTTTGCATATTTGATGAATGGACGAATGTCGTTTGAAAATTGACTTTTGCTTTTAAAATAACATTTTAAAATAAATGTAATTTCTGAATGATAACCACATACACTGGCCAAAAATTTGTTTGATCTAAAAAAAAAATTTCCTTCCTGCCTCTTCGGATTTTTCCGTCACTGCGGTCAAAAACAAACAACAAGTTGACCCCACTAATAATTAGCAAATCAAACGAATGTTCTTAAAATGAACATTTTCAATCGGAAATCTATACGTGTAGGGTCAGCATAACCCTTCTCTTTTCTTGACAGGAAGTGAGAGTAAATCTGCCAAATAAGGATGCTGCTGCAATACAAAACCTAGCAAAGGCTCTAGCCCGTCCCCCTTTATCCAAAATGATTGGCTGGTGTTGAGTGTCAAATGGCAGGTGTCAAAACTGATCACATGTGCAGCACCATAGCAACTGTAGATCAAACAAAGGCTAAGATGCACCTTCCTTGGTTGTAAAGGATAGGAGGGTTTAGTTCCACTGAAAGGGCATGATGGGATAAGCTGACAATTCAGAAAAGAAACTGAGAGGCAGGGACAGAGCACTCCCACCCCATAACAGGAAGCCTTTAGAGGATTACTGGGTATTTTTGTTAATAAAAGCCACAGATTTAAAAAGATTAAAAATAACAGTAAAATATGAAACCCTTCACGCCACCGCCTCCTGCCCATTTTGGAACTTCTAGATGCCAGGAGGCAGAGGCAGGCATTCGGGTCACGTGACCGATGTGATTGGCTGCCACAGTGGTCACATGATCGTAAGTATGCATCGGGAGCTTTCCAGTCAACACTGGTGACTGTTCTGGGAACGTGCAGGACACGCCCTCTTGGCACAATTTTGTGTTTACACAGGGCCACATAAATGCAGGCCTCTCTTCGTTAAAGCCCACCCGCTGAGAGGCCCCATATATGCAAGCGGCCGGCAGGAAGAGATTAAGATTATATGAGATTTTAGTGGTTGCTATTAGATTGACTTTAATTATAGAAATCCTACAACTGCTGAAGTATCATTATTTATGGTATTAGGTTGGTCAGTTCTTTCCCTAAGGGCTGTTGTCACTTGCATATCGCTCTTCAGAAGGCGTTTAAAAGGCAGTGAGGAAGTGATATATTTTATCCCTGAAATGCAGAGCCACTGCGCCACAACCGTGTGCATTTCACGCAGTTGCACAGCTTTCGTGCCTCATTCACTTGATTGGATCGTGTTCAGTGCTGGTACTGAATGTGACACACTGTTTGTTTTTTTGCCACAGCCATTGCATGCGTACATCCCCAAGTGGCTGCATGCTCTGGTTTAGGTGGACAGTAAAACTGTGTCTCAACCCTCTGATTTATCACCCCTCCGGCCACCTCTGTGAACGAGTCCTAACACAAAAAACTTGTCCATTGCATAAATATAAGACAGAAACCTGATGACATACGTGTACCAAAGCTTGGGGTGGCGGCCTATGGAATGACTGTTTCCGTTTGTATAGGAATCTTTTGTGGCGGATTTACTCAGAAGGAATTCCTGTAGTTTCAGCTTGACTTCGGTGCTGGCAACGGCTCCTGAAAGGCAATTGAGAAAAAAAAAACACGTTAAAGTGTTAAACTGCAAGGAACAAAACAGTTCTCTGGACAGAAGGAGAACACTTTAATTCTCACACCAGCCATCTAGCACTATAAATAAATATTAATGGGATGGTGTGTCCCTTAGGCACAGAGAGGGTTAAATTTGATTTAGGAAGTGCGAGTCCATTTTGCTAGTTCCTAGGTAACAAGTCTGCACAGCACACACTCAGCCAGAGGGAAAGGCCTATAAAAGTGACAATTTACTTCTGCTTCCCACACTATTTGTTTACTCATAGGGTACATGTGAAATTACTTACTGCCAGCGTTTCAAATTAATATTGTGACTCTGAAAGCACACGAGGCATTGTGCGGGCTGTTGGAAAAGGATTAAATGCTCTCCCCTAAGGTCAATTAAATCTCTGTTCATGCTTATTGATTGCTAAATGAAAAACCTTCTGCACCTACGTGGTGGAGTGGGAGCAGACGGCAAACATAAAATGAGCAAATGTATTCAAAATTGTTTCAGTCTCTCATACAAAGTCAATATTAATTCACAAAACACAAAGTCAAAGGTAATGAAAAGAACAGAAAGGATTTGGCTAATAGAGGAACCCTCACTCATTATTAGAGGGTTGCACCTAAGGTTGGAGTTAGATGAGGGTGCATAGATCATTGGGCATGTGAGAGCCTATAGTGATAGTTGCATTGTAGGATGGGAAGGGAATTATACAATTCTACACTTAGGTCTCATTTATGGGGACACTGAGACCTGAGGTCACCCTCTTGACTAGAGCAAGGGTTGGGAACCTTAAAGAGGTGGAGATCTACCTGAACAGCATGGGAGAAGTCAAAGATCACCTGGCATGGTGTCGCCTCCTCACACCTGATTTACACCTCTAATTGCCGTAGTACCATGTCGCAATCGCATGCATGGGTTTAAAACAGGTGGCGAAGAGGCAACATATCACCTCCTCCCCACCTGTCAAACACACTTGGATAATTTTTCAGAGTAGCAGCAGTGCCTGCTGCACTTGGGAATGACCTCTTAGTTGCATTCAGCAGTGGCAACTTTAGGGCTCGTTCACACATAAAGCTGGGGGTGGGAAAGCCCTGCGGTTGAGTTGTGGCTTTACCGCTCCCAGTCTCTACCCCCTTTAGCTGCCGAGGCAGCAGCCAATGGTGTACACATGCCACATCAAGAATTAAGCCCCCCCGTTGCTTTTGGTGGGTGCTACTGCCTGCCAATCATGACCTTTTCAAGTAAATGCAAGTGCCCCGCAACTGCATGTTTCTGCGGGATCCAAGGGGTTAAAGCAAGTGGTGAGAAAGCAACACAACACTGCCTGCTTGAACTCCTTGTTTGCTGTATTGCACAAGCTTGCAGGGCACCTGCAGAGTGCCCTCATTCACTTGAATGGGTCATGCTTGGCAGGACCGGGAAATGTCTCACTGCCTGTGATTAGCGGTGTGCAGTGTCAGCTTCCTGGCAGGATCGAGTAGGTGGGTTGGGACTAGGATCCTGAACACGCCCGAGCCCATCTCTACTGGCTACTGCAGATAAAGGGGGTGTGGTTGGGGCAGGAGTGATAAAAACACAACTATGGGGTTTTACCAGCCCCCAAACTGCAAATGTAAATTAACCCTTTCTGTTCTGAGCCCCCTATAAGGCTGCTTTCACACTGATGTGTTGCAGTTTACCTGGACCATTGGTTCAGCTCAGTGCATCTGCAACTTTCCTGGGCTAGCTGTGCTTTACCATAGACTTCTATTATATCCTGCAGGTGTGGTGGAATTTCTGAACGAGCACCAAATCTCCTGCATTCAGAAAGTGCACCAAATCCGCAGGATAAAATAGATGTCTATGGCTAAGTGCAGCAAACCCGCAGGAAAGCTGCAGGTACACTGCACATCACCCGGGGTACTATTATGCCCAGTGTATTGCTTCACACTGACCCGAAGATCTCTTCTTTCCTGCTGCTGGCACCACTCTGGAGACCGCTAGCCAGGATACAAGGTAGAGTGCAATTGGTATTACTCCGCATGGGACAGGAGCCAGCACTACAGAGGAGACATCGGCTTATGCGGCTCTTGCTCCCTACTACAGCTCCTACTTTCACTCTGATGTTCTAGAATGGCGGGTCAGCAAGCCCAGACCATGATCTACCAGTCATCTGTTGCTGACCCCTGTATCTAGAGTTTAGTGTGACTTAAAATATACTTTAAAATGGAAGTACATGCAAAAACTAAAATCCCTGCACCTATAGACACCACGGATCTAACATTAACCTCTCTATGCCTGTAAAGAAAAAATGAGTATACATACCTTTTTGAAAGCTGATCTGACCCGCTCCGACCCAATCTCCATCGGCAGAAGCTCAGCAGAGGACACGGCCGACAACGGCTATGAAATGAATGGGAAGTTACTTCACCTATTGAGTTACTATGGGGCTTCCATTGTCGTCCATCTCCTCTGCACCCGCCTCTAGAGTGAAGCCATGGCTGACAGCTCAGCGTGGGATCTGGTTGGAGTGGGTCAGATCAGCTTCCAAAAAGGTATGTATACTCATTTTTTTTTTTTTTAACAGGGATAGAGAAGTTAGTGTTAGATCCCTGGTGTCTATAGATGCAGGGATTTTAGTTTTTGCATGGACCTCCACTTTAAAGGATGCCAACAATTTGGTCAGTTCTGAAAATCTGTAACTTTTCCAGGGAACCTTCTAAAACCAACTCCTAAAATCATCACAAGACACTGCTTTTTGGAGAGTTCTAAGCATTGCAGTAAGAATAAATGTACAGTTGGAATAGATACTATTCCAATTCACAGAAACAATACAATAAAAGAAGACAGAGACGTTCACCTATAAAGTAAACTGAATGTATTTGTCTCCCTCTAGTGAGCGCACATAGATCTCAACAACTGACCACATAACAGGTTCAGATCCTTTTATAGTTCTTCTTCAGTGAAACTTCCTGCAGATATTTCTCAACTATCTAAAAATGTTCAAGGTTGGTAAGAAGACACTTGAAATAATTGTTGTGACTGTAGAAGCCTGAACATCCTATCTACTAAAAATACACCCAGAAATATAATCTCCCTTAGGAAGAAGCATTGGAACAAGGGTCTACGGAAACGCCCCATGGCATAAAAATGAACTGCTGTTTGATACTTAGCTTAAAAGATGTGTAAAAATAATCTTCATCATCATTATTATTATCATTACTAGTGGGCTTAGGGGTGATCAGATTGTGTAAAATCCAGTCTGCTAGCAATCTACCTGAAGCTGATTAAAAGGGTTTTATATTTGAATTGTCAGTTTTTTGTTTTTTTTTACGCCTCTTGCAAATTGACATAATAAAAAGTATAACTAAAGGCAAAAAAATTTTGTTGTTGTTTTGGATAGAGTGGAGATGGATTAGAACGCCTGTCAGGTTTTATTCGCTGTCTCTGCCCCCATTAGGGAGATTAACCTTCTCTATTTGTCCTGTTTACCATTATCATTAAAGGTGAAAGTCACAAATATTGGGTTGTTCCCAGAAAAGTAATAAAGGGGAAATATTCTAATGGGGATACTAGTTCTGGTGACCTGGGAGTCCCCTAAGGATTCTCTTAATTTGTAGGGATTCCCCCTCACTTCCTATTATGGCTATTGGACAGGAAGTGACGGGAATTCTCCCCAGCGGCACACAGAGGGCAAAAAGAAGACTGACAGGGGTTATGACCATCCCTTACTCCATCCGAAATGACAAAAAAAAGTTTTGCCTATAGTTCTATTTTAAAAAATATTTATATGCAGGATCTTTCTAGCAGAATGGTCCTGAGTACATGCGACCTTTTGTATACATGTGTACAGGCAATAAAGTGTGCATATGTGTATACATGTGTAAATTTCTGCTTCATCCTCATCTAGCTGCCAGTGTTGCAATTTACATGTATATGCTTATATATACTTGCTTACACATGCATATGCATGTACATTATTGCACTCAATCCTAACATGATCTTTTTTTTTTTTTTTTTTTATGGCTCTGAACATCACTGTATTACAGATATTTATGTAGCTGTGTGCATTGTCCCATAGACAACAATGCACCTGCGTTCAGATATATAGGGGGGAAAAAAAGCTATACGGCTACAAACGTGTGCAAGAGGCCTTACCCATACTTTCTTTTATATTTTTTAAATAATAAAAAAAGCCCTGGAAGTAAAAGCGGATCTACAGCCATACAGTCAAGTTTTTATTAAAGAAACTGATATAATCTGTATGTTAAAGTCTAGGTTTCTGCAATGCAGAGGCAGAGACCAGAAAAGGTCCAATTACTCTTTCAGCCATCATACTGCTGGAGAAATGACCTCAGTGCTGTGGATTCCTTATGGAAATGACTGACAGACAGTGATGTACTTTTGTCCCTATGTAATGATGTTTTTTCACCCAGTGAGGCAGTGAAAATTGGGCAAGGCTTGCAGTATGCTAAGGTTTGGTAGCTGTAAGTTCTCAGGAGCCTTACACCCTGATTTTCCAATTTTTGGCTGGTGGGGTCTGAAGCCGTAAAGATTGTGCATTCAGGTTTAACTTGAAAAAATGCTGTTTAACTTACAGCGTCATTATATCGCTAGATGATAAATAAATAAAAAATACACAAATATTTGAAATGGTGTCCTGCAAGATCCATACCACTACCACAACCCAGACTACACTGTGAACAATTGGTGAGATCCTTGGCAAGTTCCAGTGTGCTGGAATGCAATATGATTCTTTCAATCTATGCCATGTCTTAATGTAGAACTAAAGAGAGTAAGGGAGGAGTAAGGGAGGATTATAACCCCTGACAGTTTATTTATTTATTCATTTTTTGTAATCAATATTGTATTGGGAGGATTTCTCTTCACTTCCTGTCCCATTTTTAAAACTGGAAATTAAGGGAGATTCCTTCAAAGTGAGGGAATACCTGGTTGTCACCAGGGTCACCAGAAGTAGGTTCCCTATTGGAAGATTTCCCCTCTATTACTGCCCTGGGGAGAACCCAAAATGTATTTTACTTTTACTTTTGATTATAATGGCAAACATGACAAATATGGGGGCACAGAAAGCAATAACAACCTGACAGGTCTAATCCCTCTCCACTCTATCCATAACTGAATTTTTTTTTTGTCTTTAGTTATACTTCAACTTCACTGGACTAGAGTGTTATGCGGCATACACACGATCGTTTTTCATGCCGTTAAAAATGCCATTTTTTAAAATGGGCATTAAAACCGATCGTGTGTATGCTCCAGAGCATTTTTAACGGCTTGAAAAACGGCCATTAAAAATTTCGAACATGCTCTATTTTTTCACGTCGTTTTTCATGTCGTTTTTTTTAACGACGTGAAAAACGATAGTCTGTATGCTTTTACGAGGGGAAAAAAAACACGCATGCTCAGAATCAAGTATGAGACGGGAGCGCTCATTCTGGTAAAACTAGCGTTCGTAATGGAGATAGCACATTCGTCACGCTGTAACGGACTGAAAAGCACGAGGCTGAAAAGCGCGAATCGCCGCTCAACAAAGTTTACTAACATGAAGGGTGGCGCTATTCGAACGGAACTTCCCCTTTATAGTGCCGTTGTACGCTTGTACGTCACTGCGCTTTGCTCAAGCGTTTTTTTTTAATGATCGTGTGGATGCAAGACAGGCTTGAGAGGAAACAAGAAAAAAAATGACGAGAAAAATGTTGGTTAAGAAAATGGCATGAAAAATGATCGTGTGTACGCCGCATAAGAGAGGTTAAAAAACTAGAGCCAACCATACCCTCTTGTACTGAGCCTAAATAATACATTCAAACAATGGCAGACAATGGAAGTGACACTGCAAACCTGGCGACCACCAAGATTACAGTACCCAGCTGGAAGAGGTGTTTCCTACCTCCAAGCCCTGTATGTCCTCTATCAAAATGATCTTTAACAATTATGTTGGCCTAGGCTTACCTAAATGACGATGCCATTCTGTATAACCCACCCTCCTTGTGTTATGTGGTTATTTTAGTAAATGTACCACTAGAATGAGCCATTAGAGGCAGCTAATAATCTTCTTTATTTGCTGAACTACCCTTCAACTCTACTGAATACTAAGCAAGAGAAAGTAGAGATGGACGTTTCCTGAATAATAAAGAGCCTTCTGACTGCTCTTATCATCCCCTGCAACCCTTTCCCCTACAGTTTTATTTTGAGCATAGCCACTAGTGCCAAAAGGTAGACAGTAGATGGAAAAAAATGAAGAAGCTGAAACCTACTGCCCCTAGATCTATTAGTCCTTTATGTTAAATACAGCCCTGCCCTTAGGTTCATACACATTTTTTCTCTTAAAAAGAAATTCCCAATTTTATATTCCATAGGTATGTTTTAAAAACAAACACTGGAATTATAGGGGAAAATGCTTTATTACAACATATAGTCCTTGCCAACCGCAAGTATGATGGAAAATAAAGTATGTTTTATAAGCAATCCGATAGGTGTCAGCAAGGTCGAACTGACACACCAAATTTACATCTGACTGGGAATAAAGGATGTTAAGTTGTTAGTGACACTTTATAATGGACACTGATTACAAGAGCAAACAGAAACTGGAGTTGGGGGAAAACAGAAATTAAAATCAAATCAAACAATCATTTTGAGGTTACAAAGTGAGTAGCATATTTCTGAGGTTGGAGTGGACACGCTTTGTCCTGGTCGGTGGAAACCTGCCATGGCTGCAATCTGAGTGACCACAGCGTGTTATTTTATAGACTTTCCTCTGAAATGTCAGTGATATTACCCTGTTCATACTCTTTTACTGCTGTCAGAATAAATTACCATTCACAGAGTTTTAAAGGTAATAAATACTCCTCAGTCTGATTAGTTTATGTGGGATATGGAAGAGACAGACTACTGCGGAAAAAATGTAAAAGAAGAAATGCTTAGAAGCTGACTGCATATCCGTAAAGAGTGAAAGCGTCAAACATTTTAATGATCTGTGCATAAGGCCTCGTTCACAGGTGTTCCGTGTGGATGCATGTCTCCGAATGCACACCGCGCAAGTTCGAGGACATGCACACACACACAGAGGTCAAATTGGGAGCTGAGGCTGTGTCTGGGCAGCTGCTACGTACCAATTTACATCAATGGGACTGCCTGCATGTGGGATGCACCGGTGTTCTGTAGGTAATCATGACCCTCCACAGGCATATGCTTTAGTACATTTCATGTGAACAAGACCTAAGAATCATTAATAGTGCTGGGAGATCAGTGATGCTTCATTTGAGCTTCAATAGCCATCCTTACCCCTAGTCTACCCATCCATAGCTCCCTATGCTGGAACACCCATGGAATATAACTTTTGGTGTTTGAAGTGATTGTAATGTTTTAAAGTTTTTCAGCTTAATGCATTCTATGCATTAAGGTGAAAAATCTTTTTTGCTGCAGAGCCCCCCAGACCCCCTCCTTTTTCTTACCTGAGCCCGTCTGTTCCAGCGCTGCACACGCGCCCAGTGGATCCAGCCGCTGGCTCGCATCTAATTGGACAAATTGATAGCAACAGGAGTTAATGGCTCCTGCTGCTGTCAATCAAATCCAGTGACATGGGGGCGGGGCTGAGTCCCACTGTCTCTGTCAATGGATGCAACAGCAGGACTCAGGAGAGCGCCCGCACGGGTGCCCACAGGGAAAGTGGCTTTCTGCGGGGGCACCCGATGAATCAGAGGAGCCAGGAGCGCCGACGGGGCACCCCAGAAGAATATTATGAAGGTTACAAGAAAGGGCAGAACAGTAATGAAGGTGAAAATACTCTTCAGAGCAAGCATGGTGGTAAGAAGAAAGTGCAGAGCGGTAATGAAGGTAACAAGAATGTGCAGAGCGGTAATGCAGGTGACAAGAATGTACAGAGCGGTAATGAAGGTGACAAGAAAGTGCAGAGCGTTAATGAAGGTGACAAGAAAGTGCGGAGCAGTAATGAAGGTGACAAGACTCTTCAGAGCAAGCATTATGGTAAGAAGAGAGTTTAGAGCGGTGATGAAGGTGACAAGAAAGTGCAGAGCGGTAATGCAGGTGACAAGAAAGTGCGGAGCAGTAATGAAGGTGACAAGACACTTCAGAGCAAGCATGGTGGTAAGAAGTAAGTTCAGAGTGGTGATGAAGGTGACAAGAATGTGCAGAGCAGAAATGCAGGTGACAAGAATGTGCAGAGAGGTAATGCAGGTATCAAGAATGTGCAGAGCAAGCATTGTAAAAAGAAAGTGCAGAGCAGTAATGAAGGTGACAAGACTGTTCAGAGCAGGAATTGTAAGAACAAAGTTGTGAAGAAAATAACCATTGAGCTGAAGAAGGTAATTGTAGATAAGAATGACCGTGGTATTCGTGTGACTGATCTGGCCTTAGAGTACAAGATGGCGAAGTCGACAATCCTGACTATTTTGAAGAAGAAAGCTGCTATCAAAGGAGCTGATGTGGCAAAAGGAGTAACAATGTTAACTAAGAAGAGGACGCAAGTGCTGGAAGAGGTGGAAAAACGTTTGTTAGTGTGGTGGAATGAGAAACAGCTGGTAGGTGATTGCATTAGTGAAGCTATGATCTGTGTAAAAGCCAAGAAATTGCACAGTGATTTAGTGCAAAAAAAAACCTCTACAAGTGCAGCTAGTGAAGCATTTAAAGCCAGTAGAGGGCGGTTTGAAAAATTCCACAAGAGAAGTGGCATCCACAGTGTGACAAGACATGGGGAGGCTTCCAGTTCTGACAAGGCCGGTGCAGAAGCCTATAAGAAAGAATTGGTGGAATTCATGAAGACAGAAGGATACGTCGCTCAACAAGTGTTCAATTGTGATGAAACGGGGCTCTTTTGGAAGAAGATGCCGAACAGAACCTATATCACACAGGAGGAAAAGGCACTGCTGGGGCACAAGCCTATAAAGGACAGATTTACCCTTTTGCTGTGTGCAAGCACCAATCTGAAGATTAAGCCACTACTGGTGTACCATTTCCATACCCCTCATGCATTCAGGGAACAGAATGTGAACAAGGCCAGACTGCCTGTCATGTAGAGGGCCAATGCGAAAGCTTGGGTCACAAGGCAATTGTTCATGGAATGGCTGTACGAGGTGTTTGCACCCACCGTAAAAAAAAATATCTTTCTGACAGCCAAGTGCCTGAAATGTGCCTTCTGGATGATGGACAATGCCCCGGCACACCCTCCAGCCTTGGTGGATGATTTGGACGCTAAGTATCACTTCATAAAGGTCAAGTTCCTCCCCCTCAACACAACACCTCTTCTGCAGCCCATGGACCAGCAAGTGATCTGCAACTTCAAGAAGCTGTACACAAAGGCACTCTTCACTAGGTGTTTTAATGTCACTGAAGAGACGTCCTTGAAAGAATTCTGGAAGAAACATTTCAATGTTCTCCACTGCATTAACCTCATTGACAAAGCCTGGGAAGATGTCACTCACCGAACCTTTAACTCAGCCTGGAGGAAACTGGTCAGAATATGTCACTAAATGTAACCTTGAAGGGTCTGATGCAGAGGTAGTGGAGGAGATTGTGTCCATGGGCAACAGTATGGGTCTGGAAGTTGATGGTGCAGACTTTAGCCCCGTACACACGATCGGATAACCTATGGATTTTCGTCCGATGGATTTGACCATCGGAAATCCGATGAAACTGTTTTTCATCAGTCTTGGCCACACACCATCAGTCAAAAAACCGACCGTTCCAAACGCGGTGACGTAAAACACTCCGATGAGCCGAGAAAAATTAAGTTTAATGCTTCTGAGCATGCGTCGACTTGATTCTGAGCATGCGTGGGTTTTTGATCCGATGGACTTGCCCGAAGACGATCGGAAATTACCATCGGTTTTTGATCCATCGGAAAATTTTAAAACAAGTTCTATTTTTTAAAACCGATGGAAAAAAGACCGATGGGCACCATACACGATCGGTTGGTCTGATGAAAACCATCCATCGGACGGTTTTCATCAGTCAAACCGATCGTGTGTACGGGGCTATAGAGGTGTTTGTTGAGGTACATAAGGAGGATCTGACCATGGAAGAACTTTCTGAACTCCACAGTGAGTAGCAGAAGGCACTTATTAAGGAGCATTCCACTGAGGAAGAGGAAGACAGGGAGAAGGTTAGCCATAAAATCCATTATTAAAAAATGGAATGAGTGCCATGATTTTTTTGAGACGCACCACCCCAACATAACTGTAACGAACAGAGTGTTAAATCTGATGAATGATAACGTGGTCTCTCATTTCTGGAGGGTTATGCAGAGCAGGAAAAGACAAGTGACATTGGACAGATTTTTAACCAAAACTGAGCCTGCGGCTCACAAAGAAGAGAGGAAACCCCTGAAGGAGATCTCCCCAATGTCCTTATGAGGAGGGACTCTCCCTCCAACGATAACCTTATCCCACCTGCCTTCCTCCACGCCAGAAGTCGTTTCAAGCAAGGTTAGTGTTCTCTCTCTCTTCGTACTGTACTGTACTGTACTTTGTTTCATATTTTTGTGGTTCAAAAAATAAATACATTTCAGAACAGATTAATCTGATTTACATTAAACCCTATGGGAAAATTTGCCTCGGTTCGCGACCAATTGGGTTCGCGAACAGAGTCGTTTCACAAATTAAGTTTGTGAAAGGAGGTATCACTGTATATAACTCTTGGCTACACCACCAAAGCCTATGTGACAGTGACACCTACAGGACAGGATGCAGTATTGCCAAACTTTGCTGGTTGAAAATCGGACGGAAGATCGTCCATTTTTTTTGCATGCTGGTCGCATATTGAAAATAGAGAGGTTACTAAAGTGATGAAAATTCTCGTACGACAGAATAAAAAATCGGAAGTGATGTGTTGTAGTGTATTTCTATTGTATTTTCAGACGACCACTATACTGAATAAATGAAAATCGTATGATCTGGTATCGTACAAGAACATTTTTTGTGTTTGTCCGATCGGATAATATCGGATGAACTGTCGTGATCAGCTCTCGAAAAGCTCTGTACTAACAATCCGATTATCGTACGATCACTTTGAAAGCGGTATTTTTCGTCTGATTTTTTGATTGTGTGTACTTAGCCTTCTCTGGGAATGATGGGTGATGATACTTTCATGACACATGTATAAGCACAAATGTTGTTGCATTCTTACGCTCTTTTGCTCTATCCTTGCTACGAGGGTGAGACAGCTGTTGCTCGCGGCGATGCCTTTCTGCTTCTTGTTCTTGTCTCTGTTGTTCCATTTTGTGCTCTTTCTCCCGTTCTAAGATCTCTTGTTTTTGTTTCATTGCTAGAAGTTCTTGCTGTAACTTGACAATAAAAAAACAATTCAGAATCTGCTCCTCTGACATATATTGGTATTTTGGAATGTTTTGGAAAAATCATTAGACCATCAATGCCTAACTGTGAGGAACTGAAAAAATGACCCTTGCAGTGGGGCTTCTCTGGTTCCAGGTTGTAAGCAGACCTTCAGCATCCTCCCTTACAATGCAGGACTTTGCCCCCCCCCCCCTCCCCTAAATCTCTTCTCTGTAGCGCTTCAGCCAACTGTCACAGCTGTAATGTTATTATTTACAATGCAGGACAGGAGCGCCAAAGAGAAGAGGTTTTGGAGGACCAATTGCATGGACCCTGTGGGAGCGAGGGATAAGGAAAGCAAAAAGTAACCACTTTCCATCTGGAAGATTTACCCCACCCCTTCATGACCAGGCCATTTTTTGCTTTTTGGCACTGCATTACTTTAACTGACAATTGCGCGGTCATGCAACACTGTACCCAAATAAAATTCTATAATTTTTTCACACAGATAGAGATTTATTTTGGTGGTATTTGATCACCACTGGGTTTTGTTTTTTTTGCAGTATAAACAAAAAAAGACAGAAAATTTTGAAAAAAACAACAATATTTTTTACTTTCCGCTATAAATCATATCCAATTAAAAAAAACATATATAAAAAAAAAATTGTTATATAAATGAAAACATATTAATTTTTTTTAAATAAAACACAGTTTCTGTTATAAATTTTTGCAAATAAATAATCTTTCTTCATAAATGTTGGTCAATATATATTCTGCTACATATTTTTGTTAAAAAAAATCCCAATAAGCCTATATTGATTGGTTTGCATGAAAGTTATAGCGTCTTCAAACTATGGTATATATACTGGAAATAAATGATGTCTGATTTTTTTTTGGGGGGGGCGGCAAACAAGCACCCCCTTCTCCCCGATGCCTGCCCGGCACTTACCCCATCTAGGCGGGTAGCGGGCAGCTGCTTCCAGTGTGCTGCTCCTCCCCTCCTCCTAGGCATCCATTAGGATCACCTGTCCTTTCAATCAATTGGGTGATGGGTCTCAAAAGCCGCTTCCTGATTGGCCGGGAGGAGAATCAGTGTTACAATAGCGAATATTCACTCGCTGTTGTAACACACTTGGGTGGGCTCCATTCGCATTCTCTGCTCCCCGAACCCACCCTATTTTGAAGCCTATTAGAGCATCTGGCTCTAATCAGGTGCTTAAAAAAAAACACCCCGCCATTGTAATTCATGCATCTGGCATCCTGCAAGGAGCCGGATGCATGGATAGGGGGAGGCGGCGATGGATGGGGGGCGGCGCCCTTAATGGACAGGCGCCCTTGGTGGAAATTGTATTCATTTTATTTTTTTATGCTAATAATAGTGGTGAACAATGACTTATAGCAGGACTGTGCGGCTAGGTTCACACTTAAATCAGATGCGGCTCACAGCAGGGGTCCAGTGCGTCCCAGTTCTCCATTTCAGGGATGAATCAGGCCCAAATTTTTGCCTGACTTTGGACCTGAAACGGAGCAAAAGACACGCAGGACCCCTGTGTAATCCACTCCGCAGCCGCCATGGAGATGTGTGAACCAGCTCCATTGAGAGCCGGACACACCAAACCAGCATCCAATTCGCACTATTGTGAACCCAGCCTGAAAGTATGGTGGGCAATCTGACACTTACTGACACTTTTGACACTTTACGGGAACCAGTGACATTAATACAGTGATCGGGGCTAAAAATATACACTGTCACTGTACTAATGACACTGGCTGGGAAGGGGTTAACTTCTAGGGCAATCAAGGGGTTAAATGTGTGCCTAACAGTGATTGGTGCATTACTATGTGCTGTTTTTACTAAGAGATGTGCTGGTTTTTATTCCCTACTTAGCAGGGAAATTAGAAACCGGCGAATCCCCACTGACAGGACAGAGCTCTGTATTGTTTACAATTACAGAGCTCCGTCCTGTCTTCCTCTTCGCCGATATGTGAGTGCTGGTGGTCAAATCATTGGCCGGGATCCACTGATCGGCTTGTGCTGTGACTAATCACAGTCAAACAATTTATGTGTTACCTTGCTATCTAACAAAGTTATTGCCAATTAAACACGTCCATAGCAGAAATGTAAAAATTGCTCTGGTCTATAGGGGGTGAACAGGTGTGACAGGTGAAATGGTTAATTTGCATTAAAAGCCCCCCTTCTTCAGCCAGACCCCATAGCAGCTACCTGAGCTGCTATGGCTATTGTTACTCCACTGAAAGGGGGAATCATCTAATGGGGACAATTGTTCTGCTGAGATGATTTACCTGCTATGCAATATCTCCTCTAATTCTAACTCCAGAAAGAATGTGGAGGAGTTGTCTAACCTATGAACTGAGACATAACCTATCCATTGGTCCTCCATCATTTTACCTTATAATGAATGAGAAAGAGGCACCTAATCACAAAGAGCACCACAAATCAACCTTGTATTAATTGTTTCTGTGCCTTATTTTATTTTCCTGAAACCCAGCTAAATGTGATTGTCATATCAAATCTGGTAACTTTGAAAAACTGAAAAATCTGAAAATGTATTGCTGGGCACAAACATTTTACTAAAAGTGGAATTAAACCTAAAAAATGCTGAGAGGTAGGATTTTTGTGACAGAAGAAACCATATCTCTTCTCACATAAACCTTTCTCTGCTTGTGTGTAGACATGTACATGCCGAAAATATTACTTTTGTTTCATTTCGTTTAGATTCTTTAATCTGATTATTTTGTTTTGTTAAATTTGGGTAATTCATATTTGGGAGTCGTATTCGGAATTCGTTTTATGTATTTTTCAAATGTTCTTCGAATTTAAAGATTTTTTTTTCAATTTGAAACGTTCGAATCGATACATTTTGAATCAGTCGAATCGAAAACTTTAAACAAACAAACAAAAGAAAAATCTTCATGAAATCACTCTTTACCACTTTACCCCCGGAAGGATTTACCCCCTTCCTGACCAGGCCATTTTTTGCAATATGGCACTGCGTCTCTTTAACTGGCAATTGCGCGATCGTGTGATGCTGTACCCTAAACAAAATTGATGTCCTTTTTTCCCACAAATAGAGCTTTCTTTTGGCGGTGTTTGATCACCTCTGCGATTTTTATTTTTTGCGCTATACACAAAAAAAGAGCAACAATTTTGAAAAAAAAAATGTTTTACTTATTTCTATAAAACATTTCCAAAAAAACTAATTTATTCATCAGTTTAGGCCGAAATGTGTTCTGCTACATATTTTTGGTAAAAAAAATCCCAATAAGCATATATTGATTGGTTTGCGCAAATGTAATCACCTCTACAAAATAGGGGATAGATTTATGGCATTTTTATTATTTTTATTTTTTTACTAGTAATGGTGGCGATCAGTGATTTTTAGCGGGACTGCAGCATTGCGGCAGACAGATCGGACACCTAACTGACGTTTTTGACACTGAACTAGTGACAATATTATAGTAATTAGTGCTAAAAATATGCACTGTTATTGTACTAATGACACTGTCAGGGAAGGGGTTAACATCAGGGGCGATTAACCACTTAAGCCCCGGACCATTTGGTAGCTAAAGGACCAGAGGTGAATTCAGAATTTTGCACTGCGCTGCTTTAACTGTAAATTGTGCGGACATGCAATGTTGTACCCAAACGAAATTTGCGTCCTTTTCTTTCCACAAATAGAGCTTTCTTTTAATGGTATTTGATTGCCTCTGCGATTTTTATTTTTTGCGATATAAACGGAAAAAGACCGAAAATTTTGAAAAAAAATGATATTTTCTACTTTTTGTTATAAGAAAAATCGAATAAACTCAATTTTAGTCATACATTTAGGCCAAAATGTATTCAGCCACATGTCTTTAGTAAAAAAAATGTCAATAAGCGTATATTTATTGGTTTGCGCAAAAGTTATAGAGTTTACAAACTAGGGTACATTTTCTGAAATTTACACAGCTTTAAATTTATGACTGCCTATCTCATTTCTTGAGGTGCTAAAATGACAGGGCAGTACAAAACCCCCCCAAATGACCCCATTTTGGAAAGTAGACACCCCAAGGAAATTGCTGAGAGGCATGTTGAGCCCATTGAATTTTTTTTTTGTCTTAAGTGATTGAATAATGACTAAAAAATAAAATAAAATAAAAATTACAAAAAGTTGTCACTAAATGATATATTGCTCACACATGCCATGGTTATATGTGGAATTGCACCCCAAAATACATTTTGCTGCTTCTCCTGAGTACGGGGATACCACATGTGTGGGACTTTTTGGGAGCCTAGCCGCGTACGGGACCCCGGAAACCAAGCACCGCCTTCAGGATTTCTAAGGGCGCAAATTTTTGATTTCACTCCTCACTACCTATCACAGTTTCGAAGGCCATAAAATGCCAAAATAGCACAAAACCCCCCCAAATGACCCCATTTTAGAAAGTTGACACCCCAAGGAAATTGCTGAGAGGCCTGTTGAGCCCATTGAATATATTTTTTTTGTCCCAAGTGATTGAATAATGACAAAAAAAAAAAAAAAATTACAAAAAGTTGTCACTAAATGATATATTGCTCACACATGCCATGGTTATATGTGGAATTACACCCCAAAATAAATTTTTCTGCTTCTCCTGAGTACGGGGATACCACATGTGTGGGACTTTTTAGGAGCCTATCCGCGTACGGGACCCCGAAAACCAAGCACCGCCTTCAGGATTTCTAGGCACAAATTTTTGATTTCACTCCTCACTACCTATCACAGTTTCGAAGGCCATAAAATGCCAAAATAGCACAAAACCCCCCCAAATGACCCCATTTTGGAATATAGACACCCCAAGCTATTTGCTGAGAGGCATGGCGAGTATTTTACAGCTCTCATTTGTTTTTGAAAATGAAGAAAGAGAATATATATATATATTTTTTTTTTTTTCAATTTTCAAAACTTTGTGACAAAAAGCGAGATCTGCAAAATACTCACAATACCTCTCAGCAAATAGCTTGGGGTGTCTACTTTCCAAAATGGGGTCATTTGGGGGGTTTTGTGCCATCTGGGCATTCCATGGCCTCCGAAACTGTGATAGGCAGTGAGAAGTGAAATCAAAAATTTACACCCTTAGAAAGCCTGCTTGGTGCTTGGTTTTTGGGGTCCCGTACGCGGCTAGGCTCCCAAAAAGTCTCACACATGTGGTATCCCCGTACTCAGGAGAAGCAACAGAATGTATTTTGGGGTGTAATTGCACATATGCCCATGGCATGTTTGAGCAATATATCATTTAGTGACAACTTTGTGCAAAAAAAAATTAAAAATTGTCGATTTTCCGCAACTTGTGTCAACATATAAAATATTCCATGGACTCGACATGCCTCTCAGTATATAGCTTGGGGTGTCTACTTTCCAAAATGGGGTCATTTGGGGGGGTTTTGAACTGTTCTGGCATTTTATACACAACATTAGGAAGCTTACATCCACTCTTCTAACCACTTGAAGACAAAGCCCTTTTTGACACTTTTTGTTTACATGAAAACATTTTTTTTTTTGCAAGAAAATTATGTTGAACCCCCAAACATTATATATATTTTTAAAGCAAAGGCCCTACAGATTAAAATGGTGGGTGTTGCATTTTTTTTTTCTACACAGTATTTGCGCAGCGATTTTTCAAACGCATTTTTTGGGTTAAAAAATACACTTTTTTAATTTTAATGCACTAAAACACACTATATTGCCCAAATGTTTGATGAAGTAAAAAAGATGATCTTAGGCCGAGTACATAGATACCAAACAAGACATGCTTTAAAATTTCGCACAAACGCGCATTGGCGACAAACTACATACATTTTTAAAAGCCTTTAAAAGCCTTTACAGATTACCCCAGTAGATTTACAGAGGAGGTCTACTGCTAAAATGACTGCCCTCGATCTGACCTTCGCGGTGATACCTCACATGCATGGTGCAATTGCTGTTTACATATGACGCCAGACCGACGCTTGCGTTCGCCATTGGGCAAGAGCAGGGCAGGACAGGGGTGCTTTTTTTTATTTTATTTTTTTTTATTATTAATTTAGCTTTTTTTTTTTTTTTTTAATTGTTCCTTCCAAGTATTTTTTTTTTTTATCATTTTTATTGTTATCTCAGGGAATGTAAATATCCCCTATGATAGCAATAGGTAGTGACAGGTACTCTTTTTTTGAAAAAACTGGGGTCTTCTAGACCCTAGATTTTTCCTCTGCCCTCAAAGCATCTGACCACACCAAGATCGGTGTGATAAAATGCTTTCCCAATTTCCCAATGGCGCTTTTTATATCCGGGGGGGGCATTCCCTCCCACTGCTTGTAAAAGCAGTCCAGAGGCTAATTAGCCGCTAGGATTGCTTTTACATGAAAGCCGGCCGCAGGCTGAAAATAATGATACCAAGATGATACCTAAACCCGCAGGCATCATTCTGGTATAAACATTCAAAGTCCAGCAACATACCAGTACGTTGCTGGTCCTTGTTGGACATGTATTGTAATCTTTTTTTTTTCATGCAGCCAGTTGGCTGAATGAAAAAAGAGATTGATCGGTGGGTATGCCCACCATTAGAATACCGCCCTTCATCCACCCACTTCCAATGATGGGCATACACGCACCATTTATATATGCCGAAGCATGGGGGCATCCTCCCGCAAAAAAGTTATGCCGCACACACATGGTCGGACTTTTCCACGGGCAAGCCTCCGTCGGAATTTCGACCGTATGTACGCGGCATTAGGAGCAAAATCGCTCCTCCGCTCCTGCTGCCCAAATGCTTCGGCATATTTGCTTTTTTTTTTTTAACTGTGGTGGTGAAATCACCTCCTACAGCACTGGAGTCGCAGGGATCAGGCCTGTCTCTGCGAACGCTGCAGTTATGTGTGTTTTTGTTTTGTAAGTGACAGTGATCGATCGATACTGCACTTGGGTGGCCTGGGCTGGACGGAGGGGCAAAACGCAGGTGCCAGCAGGTATCTGGGCTGATTCCGCTAACACTGCGTTTTTGGGAACCCTAAACTGCTGGGGACGCTAGTATAGATCTGATCAGATCAGATATTGATCTGTTCAGATACTATACCACTAAGGGGGGTGTATGCTTCACGCGTGGGTGTTAGCGTTACTGGCACTAACCTGACGCTGCCTGGGGTGTGACGCAGACCCTCTCTGACGCTAAAACCTAATTGATATCACCCGCCGGGCGATCAGGGGGTTAAACCTTTATTGGGTTATATACGGCGGGTGCCCTGACACTATAAAAAGCAAACTAACTAACCAGCGTCACCCGTAACACTTATATGGTGATCACTGGTGAAAGGGTTAACTAGGGGCAATCAGGGGGTTAAAACCTTTATTAGATAATATATGGGGGTACCTGACGCTATAAAAACCTGCGGCGAACCTAAAAAAAATTACTGGCTACCGATCTGCATCACCAACACTAAGACAGCGTTTAGAAAAACGATCGCTTAGCGACAGTGGTGATAAGGGGTGAAAGGGTTACCTGGGGGGCGATCAAGGGGGTTAAACCTTTATTAGATAATATATTGGGGTACCTGACGCTATAGAAACCCGCGGCGAACCTAAAAAAAATTACTGGCTACCGATCTGCATCACCGACACTAAGACAGCGTTTAGAAAAACGATCGCTTAGCGACAGTGGTGATGGGGGTGAAAGGGTTACCTGGGGGGCGATCAAGGGGGTTAAACCTTTATTAGATAATATATTGGGGTACCTGACACTATAAAAACATGCGGCGAACCTAAAAAAAATTACTGGCTACCGATCTGCATCACCGACACTAAGACAGCGTTTAGAAAAACGATTGCTTAGCAACAGTGGTGATAGGGGGTGAAAGGGTTACCTGGGGGGCGATCAAGGGGGTTAAACCTTTATTAGATAATATATTGGGGTACCTGACGCTATAAAAACCTGCGGCAAACCTAAAAAAAATTACCAGCTATCGATCTGCATCACCGGCACTAAGACAGCGTTTAGAAAAACGATCGCTTAGCGACAGTGGTGATAGGGGGTGAAAGTGTTACCTGGGGGGCGATCAAGGGGGTTAAACCTTTATTAGATAATATATTGGGGTACCTGATGCTATAAAAGCCTGCAGCGAACCTAAAAAAAATTACCGGCTACCGATCTGCATCACCGACACTAAGACAGCGTTTAGAAAAACGATCGCTTAGCAACAGTGGTGATAGGGGTGAAAGGGTTACCTGGGGGGCGATCAAGGGGGTTAAACCTTTATTAGATAATATATTGGGGTACCTGACGCTATAAAAACCTGCGACAAACCTAAAAAAAATTACCGGCTACCGATCTGCATCACCGACACTAAGACAGCGTTTAGAAAAACGATCGCTTAGCGACAGTGGTGATAGGGGGTGAAAGGGTTACCTGGGGGGCGATCAAGGGGGTTAAACCTTTATTAGATAATATATTGGGGTACCTGACGCTATAAAAACATGCGGCGAACCTAAAAAAAATTACTGGCTACCGATCTACATCACCGACACTAAGACAGCGTTTAGAAAAACGATCGCTTAGCAACAGTGGTGATAGGGGGTGAAAGGGTTACCTGGGGGGCGATCAAGGGGGTTAAACCTTTATTAGATAATATATTGGGGTACCTGACGCTATAAAAACCTGCGGCAAACCTAAAAAAAATTACCAGCTATCGATCTGCATCACCGGCACTAAGACAGCGTTTAGAAAAACGATCGCTTAGCGACAGTGGTGATAGGGGGTGAAAGGGTTACCTGGGGGGCGATCAAGGGGGTTAAACCTTTATTAGATAATATATTGGGGTACCTGATGCTATAAAAACCTGCGGCGAACCTAAAAAAAATTACCGGCTACCGATCTGCATCACCGACACTAAGACAGCGTTTAGAAAAACGATCGCTTAGCAACAGAGGTGATAGGGGGTGAAAGGGTTACCTGGGGGGCGATCAAGGGGGTTAAACCTTTATTAGATAATATATTGGGGTACCTGACGCTATAAAAACCTGCGGCAAACCTAAAAAAAATTACCGGCTACCGATCTGCATCACCGACACTAAGACAGCGTTTAGAAAAACGATCGCTTAGCGACAGTGGTGATAGGGGGTGAAAGGGTTACCTGGGGGGGCGATCAAGGGGGTTAAACCTTTATTAGATAATATATTGGGGTACCTGACGCTATAAAAACATGCGGCGAACCTAAAAAAAATTACTGGCTACCGATCTGCATCACCGACACTAAGACAGCGTTTAGAAAAACGATCGCTTAGCAACAGTGGTGATAGGGGGTGAAAGGGTTACCTGGGGGGCGATCAAGGGGGTTAAACCTTTATTAGATAATATATTGGGGTACCTGACGCTATAAAAACCTGCGGCAAACCTAAAAAAAATTACCAGCTATCGATCTGCATCACCGGCACTAAGACAGCGGTTAGAAAAACGATCGCTTAGCGACAGTGGTGATAGGGGGTGAAAGTGTTACCTGGGGGGCGATCAAGGGGGTTAAACCTTTATTCGATAATATATTGGGGTACCTGATGCTATAAAAACCTGTGGCGAACCTAAAAAAAATTACCGGCTACCGATCTGCATCACCGACACTAAGACAGCGTTTAGAAAAACGATCGCTTAGCAACAGTGGTGATAGGGGGTGAAAGGGTTACCTGGGGGGCGATCAAGGGGGTTAAACCTTTATTAGATAATATATTGGGGTACCTGACGCTATAAAAACCTGCGGCGAACCTAAAAAAAATTACCGGCTACCGATCTGCATCACCGACACTAAGACAGCGTTTAGAAAAACGATCGCTTAGCAACAGTGGTGATAGGGGGTGAAAGGGTTACCTGGGGGGCGATCAAGGGGGTTAAACCTTTATTAGATAATATATTGGGGTACCTGACGCTATAAAAACCTGCGGCAAACCTAAAAAAAATTACCAGCTATCGATCTGCATCACCGGCACTAAGACAGCGTTTAGAAAAACGATCGCTTAGCGACAGTGGTGATAGGGGGTGAAAGTGTTACCTGGGGGGGCGATCAAGGGGGTTAAACCTTTATTAGATAATATATTGGGGTACCTGATGCTATAAAAACCTGTGGCGAACCTAAAAAAAATTACCGGCTACCGATCTGCATCACCGACACTAAGACAGCGTTTAGAAAAACGATCGCTTAGCAACAGTGGTGATAGGGGGTGAAAGGGTTACCTGGGGGGCGATCAAGGGGGTTAAACCTTTATTAGATAATATATTGGGGTACCTGACGCTATAAAAACATGCGGCGAACCTAAAAAAAATTACTGGCTGCCGATCGGCATCACTGACGCTAAGACAGCGATCAGAAAAATGATCGCTTAGCGACAGTGGTGATAGGGGGTGAAAGGGTTATCTGGGGGGTGATCAGGGGGTTAAACCTTTATTAGGGGGGGTTAGGGGGCTACACTGGGCCTAAAACTGAATGTACTGACACTTTTACAGTCACAAATGTCACTGATTGCAGTGATCACTAAATAAATGGTCACTGCAATCAGTGACACTGTGACTGGGGGCTGGGGGGTGATCTGGGGGGTGATCTGGGGGTGTCTGGGGGGGGCCTGGGGGGGCGATTTATGTCCCTATGTGTCCTGGTGTCAGTGTAGTGTTGTGTGCACTGACCTGATGTCTTCTCTTGTACGGCGCTCGGTATATGTGAGCGCCGCACCAGAGATGACATCACTTCCTCCTGCTTCCTCTGTCTGACACAGACAGAGGGGGCATTTCCATTCGCCGGGAGCGATCGCGAGGGGGTGGCCGGAAACGAATGGCTGCCCCCTCATCCCGGAACGCTCCCGGACACTTAGCCACCGCTCACTGTATAGGAGGGGGGTCCGATTGGACCCCCCAACTATACAAAGGCAATCACGTATGCTCTACGTGATTGTGCCTGTCGGTGCCATTCTGCCGACGTATATATACAGTGAGCGTCATTAAGTGGTTAAGGGATTAAATGTGTTCTCCGTTTGTGTTTTCTAACTGTATGGGAGGGACTGTGTGACTGGGGAAACACACAGATCCATCTTCCTGCATAGCAGAAAGACAGGAACTGTGCTTTCTCCCCCGTCAGAACGGAGATCTGTCTTGTTTACACAGGCAGATTCCCGTTCTGTCACTGCGGGGAACGATCACTGGTTTGGCTCCCCCGCTGGCCAATGGGAGCGCGCCCACAAAAGCGAATTCCCGAGCCGACGTACACCTACGGCGATTTGCGGGATCGTGCCACCTTGTCGCAGTATAATGAAGGCGGCTGGTTGGCAAGCAACAGATTTATTTTGAAATAGTACTCTAATAACACACACAGGGTGGTTATTTACAAAAGGCAAATCCACTTTGCACTACAAGTGCAAACTACAAGTGCAAAGTGCACTTTAAATTGCACTGAAAGTGCACTTGGAAGTGCAGTCGCTGTAGATCTGAGGGGGACATGCAAGGAAAATAAAAACAGCATTTTAGCTTGCACATGATTGGATATTAAAATCAGCAGAGCTTCCCCTCATTTCAGATCTTCCCCTCAGATTTACAGCGACTGCACTTCCAAGTGCACTTTCAGTGCAATTTGCACTTGTAGTCTGCACTTGTAGTGCAAAGCGGATTTGCCTTTCGTAAATAACCCCCACAGTCTTTGATTTCTGAAATATGCTTACAGTTAGAATTTGACTGGAGTGCGATGTAAAATTTGATTTGAATTTGAATTTGAATTTCCGAAATTCGGATGAATTTCAATTTATTTTTCGGAGCATTCAGTAAATTCTGTTTATAATTGTAATTCGGGTATTCAGATATATTCAAATCTCCGAATAACAAAAAATTTGTCTGAACATTTACAGCGTGCTCTGTGTCGTGATGATGTGACTCCCATGTGCACGAACAGTGATGTCTTTGTGGCCAGGCCAACCAAGCGACCGAAGAGCTAGCTGGAACCCGCAAGGAAGACTAGGAGAAGATGGCAGCGCTTGTGACCGACGGGAGTGCTGACAGTGCATCACTGGAGGGGATTACTTGCTAGGTACAGTAAGTCTGCCATAATGTGCCAATATGCTGTGCATACCAACACATTATAGCTAAAAGCTCCTAGGGCGCAATTTAACCACTTAAGCCCCGGACCATTTGGTAGCTAAAGGACCAGAGGTGAATTCAGAATTTTGCACTGCGCTGCTTTAACTGTAAATTGTGCGGACATGCAATGTTGTACCCAAACGAAATTTGTGTCCTTTTCTTCCAACAAATAGAGCTTTCTTTTAATGGTATTTGATTGCCTCTGCGATTTTTATTTTTTGCGATATAAACGGAAAAAGACCGAAAATTTTGAAAAAAAATGATATTTTCTACTTTTTGTTATAAGAAAAATCGAATAAACTCAATTTTAGTCATACATTTAGGCCAAAATGTATTCAGCCACATGTCTTTAGTAAAAAAAATGTCAATAAGCGTATATTTATCGGTTTGTGCAAAAGTTATAGCGTTTAAAAACTAGGGTACATTTTCTGGAATTTACACAGCTTTAAATTTATGACTGCCTATCTCATTTCTTGAGGTGCTAAAATGGCAGGGCAGTACAAAAACCCCCCAAATGACCCCATTTTAGAAAGTAGACACCCCAAGGAAATTGCTGAGAGGCCTGTTGAGCCCATTGAATTTTTTTTTTTTTGTCCCAAGTGATTGAATAATGACAAAAAAAAAAATACAAAAAGTTGTCACTAAATGATATATTGCTCACACATGCAATGGTTATATGTGGAATTGCACCCCAAAATAAATTTTGCTGCTTCTCCTGAGTACAGGGATAACACATGTGTGGGACTTTTCAGGAGCCTAGCCGCGTACGGGACCCCGAAAACCAATCACCGCCTTCAGGATTTCTAGGCACAAATTTTTGATTTGACTCCTCACTACCTATCACAGTTTCGAAGGCCATAAAATGCCAAAATAGCACAAACCCCCCCCCAAATGACCCCATTTTGGAAAGTAGACACCCAAAGCTGTTTGCTGAGAGGCATGGTGAGTATTTTACAGCTCTCATTTGTTTTTGAAAATGAAGAAAGAACATTTTTTTTTTTCTTTTTTTTTTTCAATTTTCAAAACTTTGTGACAAAAAGCGAGATCTGCAAAATACTCACAATACCTCTCAGCAAATAGCTTGGGGTGTCTACTTTCCAAAATGGGGTCATTTGGGGGGGGGGGTTTGTGCCATCTGGGCATTCCATGGCCTCCGAAACTGTGATAGGCAGTGAGAAGTGAAATCAAAAATTTACACCCTTTAGAAAGCCTGAAGGCGGTGATTGGTTTTTGGGGTCCCGTACGCGGCTAGGCTCCCAAAAAGTCTCACACATGTGGCATCCCCCTACTCAAGAGAAGCAACAGAATGTATTTTGGGGTGTAATTCCACATATTCCCATGGCATGTTTGAGCAATATATCATTTAGTGACAACTTTGTGCAAAAAAAAAAAAAAAAATTGTCTTTTTTCCGCAACTTGTGTCAACATATAAAATATTCCATGGACTCGACATGCCTCTCAGTATATAGCTTGGGGTGTCTACTTTCCAAAATGGGGTCATTTGGGGGGGTTTTGAACTGTTCTGGCATTTTATACACAACATTAGGAAGCTTGCATCCACTCTTCTAACCACTTGAAGACAAAGCCCTTTTTGACACTTTTTGTTTACATGAAAACATTTTTTTTTTTTGCAAGAAAATTATGTTGAACCCCCAAACATTATATATATTTTTAAAGCAAAGGCCCTACAAAATAAAATGGTGGGTGTTGCATTTTTTTTTTCTACACAGTATTTGCGCAGCGATTTTTCAAACGCATTTTTGGGGAAAAAATACACTTTTTTTAATTTTAATGCACTAAAACACACTATATTGCCCAAATGTTTGATGAAATAAAAAAGATGATCTTAGGCCGAGTACATAGATACCAAACACGACATGCTTTAAAATTTCGCACAAACGCGCATTGGCGACAAACTACATACATTTTTAAAAGCCTTTAAAAGCCTTTACAGGTTACCCCGTTAGATTTACAGAGGAGGTCTACTGCTAAAATTACTGCCCTCGATCTGACCTTCGTGGTGATACCTCACATGCATGGTGCAGTTGCTGTTTACATATGACGCCAGACCGACGCTTGCGTTCGCCATTGGGCAAGAGCAGGGCAGGACAGGGGTGCTTTTTTTTTTTTTTTTTTTTTATTATTAATTTTGCTTTTTTATTTTATTTTTAAACTGTTGCTTCCATTTTTTTTTTTTTTTATCATTTTTATTGTTATCTCAGGGAATGTAAATATCCCATATGATAGCTATAGGTAATGACAGGTACTCTTTTTTGAAAAAACTGGGGTCTATTGGACCCTAGATCTTTCCTCTGCCCTCAAAGCATCTGACCACACCAAGATCGGTGTGATAAAATGCTTTCCCAATTTCCCAATGGCGCTTTTTATATCCGGGGGGGGTCATTCCCTCCCACTGCTTGTAAAAGCAGTCCAGAGGCTAATTAGCCACTAGGATTGCTTTTACATGAAAGCCGGCCGCTGGCTGAAAAGAATGATACCAAGATGATCCCTAAACCCGCAGGCATCATTCTGGTATAAACATTCAAAGTCCAGCAACATACCAGTACGTTGCTGGTCCTTGTTGGACATGTATTGTAATCTTTTTTTTCATGCAGCCTGTTGGCTGAACGAAAAAAAAAGATTGATCGGTGGGTATGCCCACCATTAGAATACCGCCCTTCATCCACCCACTTCTAATGATGGGCATACATGCACCATTTATATATGCCGAAGCATGGGGGCATCTTCCCGCAAAAGTTATGCCGCGTACACATGGTCAGACTTTTCCACGGGCAAGCCTCCGTCGGAATTTCGACTGTATGTACGCGGCATTAGGAGCAAAATTGCTCCTCCGCCCCTGCTGCCCCAATGCTTCGGCATATATGCTTTTTTTTTTTAACTGTGGTGGCAAAATCACCTCCTACAGCACTGGAGTCGCAGGGATCAGGCCTGTCTCTGCAAACGCTGTAGTTATGTGTGTTGTGTTTTGCAAGTGACAGTGATCGATCGATACTGCACTTGGGTGGCCTGGGCTGGACGGAGGGGCAAAACGCAGGTGCTAGCAGGTATCTGGGCTGATTCCGCTAACACTGCGTTTTTGGGAACCCTAAACTGCTGGGGACGCTAGTATAGATCTGATCAGATCAGATATTGATCTGTTCAGATACTATACCACTAAGGGAGGTGTATGCTTCACGCGTGGGTGTTAGCGTTACTGGCACTAACCTGACGCTGCCTGGGGTGTGACGCAGACCCTCTCTGATGCTAAAACCTAATTGATATCACCCGCCGGGCGATCAGGGGGTTAAATCTTTATTGGGTTATATACGGCGGGTGCCCTGACACTATAAAAAGCAAACTAACTAACCAGCGTCACCCGTAACACTTATATGGTGATTACTGGTGAAAGGGTTAACTAGGGGCAATTAGGGGGTTAAAACCTTTATTAGGTAATATATGGGGGTACCTGACGCTATATAAAAACCTGACGGCGAACCTAAAAAAAAATTACTGGCTACCGATCTGCATCACCGACACTAAGACAACGATCATAAAAACGATCGCTTAGCGACAGTGGTGATAGGGGGTGAAAGGGTTACCTGGGGGGTGATCAGGGGGTTAAACCTTTATTAGATAATATATGGGGGTACCTGACGCTATAAAAACCTGCGGCGAACCTAAAAAAAATTACTGGCTACCGATCTGCATCACCGACGCTAAGACAGCGATCAGAAAAATGATCGCTTAGCGACAGTGGTGATAGGGGGTGAAAGGGTTACCTGGGGGGCGATCAAGGGGGTTAAACCTTTATTAGGTAATATATTGGGGTACCTGACGCTATAAAAACCTGCAGCGAACCTAAAAAAAATTACTGGCTACCGATCTGCATCACCAACGCTAAGACAGCGATCAGAAAAATTATCGCTTAGTGACAGTGGTGATAGGGGGTGAAAGGGTTACCTGGGGGGCGATCAAGGGGGTTAAACTTTTATTAGGTAATATATGGGGGTACCCGACGCTATAAAAACCTGCGGCGAACCTAAAAAAAATTACTGGCTACCGATCAGCATCACCGACGCTAAGACATCGATCAGAAAAATGATCGCTTAGTGACGGCGGTGCTAGGGGGTGAAAGGGTTACCTGGGGGGTGATCAAGGGGGTTAAACCTTTATTAGGTAATATATGGGGGTACCCGACGCTATAAAAACCTGCGACGAACCTAAAAAAAATTACTGGCTACCGATCAGCATCGCCGACGCTAAAACATCGATCAGAAAAATTATCACTTAGTGACCGTGGTGATAGGGGGTGAAAGGGTTACCTGGGGGCGATCAAGGGGGTTAAACCTTTATTAGGTAATATATGGGGGTACCCGACGCTATAAAAACCTGCGGCGAACCTAAAAAAAATTACTGGCTACCGATCAGCATCACCGACGCTAAGACATCGATCAGAAAAATGATCGCTTAGCGACGGCGGTACTAGGGGGTGAAAGGGTTATCTGGGGGGTGATCAGGGGGTTAAACCTTTATTAGGGGGGGGTTAGGGGGCTACACTGGACCTAAAACTAAATGTACTGACACTTTTACAGTCACAAATGTCACTGATTGCAGTGATCACTAAATAAATGGTCACTGCAATCAGTGACACTGTGACTGGGGGCTGGGGGGTGATCTGGGGGGGTCTGGGGGGGCCTGGGGGGGCGATTTATGTGTCTATGTGTCCTGGTGTCAGTGTAGTGTTGTGTGCACTAACCTGCATCTTCTCCTTTACGGCGCTCGGTATATGTGAGCGCCGCAGGAGAGATGACATCACTTCCTCCAGCCTGTGTAAACAAGCACACAGGCAGGGGAAGCTCTCATTCGCCGGGAGCGATCGAGAGGGGGTGGCCGGAATCGAACGGCCGTCCCCTCATGCCGGATCGCTCCTGAAGGTAAAACGACCGCTCACTGTAAAGAAGGGGGGTCCGATCGGACCCCCCAACTATACAAAGGCAATCACATACATATACGTGATTCTGCCTGTCGGTGCCATTCTGCCGACGTATATTTACAGTGGGCGGTCGTTAAGTGGTTAAAAAAAATATGGTAGAGGTTTAATTCGCTTGTAAAGCCAAAACTTTTTGTTTTAACCGCTTGCTGACCACCGCACAACGATATACCTCGACACAATGGCACGGGCAGGCAAATGGGCGTACCTGTACATCCCTTTAAATTTACCGCCCAGCGGGTGCGCGCGCCCGCCGCGTGCCTTGTGAGTGCGCCCGCGGGTCCTGGGAACTCGATGTTTGCGATTGCGGTCTGCAAAGGCAGAACAGGGGGATGCCTTTGTAAACAAGGCATTCCCCTGTTCTGCCTAGTGACACGTCAGGGATCTACTGTTCCCTGTGATTGGGAACAGTGATTGCTGATGTGTCACTGGTAGCCACGCCCTCTAACAGTTAGAATCACTCCCTAGGACACACTTAACCCCTTCAGCGCCCCTTAGTGGTTAACCCCTTCACTGCGAGTGTCATTTTTACAGTAATCAGTGCATTTTTATAGCACTGATCGCTGTAAAAAATTACAATGGTCCCAAAAATGTGTGAAAAGTGTCCGATGTGTCCGCCATAAAGTCGCAGTAACGTTAAAAATCGCAAATAGCCGCCATTACTAGTAAAAAAATAAATAATAAAAATGCCATAAAACTATCCCCTATTTTGTAGACGCTATAACTTTTGCGCAAACCAATCAATATACGCTTATTGCGATTTTTTTGATTGGGCCGACTCATGTAGAGAAACATGTAGAGCCATCATCCCTTGTACACTTTATGAAAAAATAGGAATAACCTCTAAAAGTGGGATTTTTAAGGCAACAAACAAAAAAGTATATTGAAAAAAACATTCATTTATTGATACAAAAAATAATATATATAAATACATAGTCAAGAGAAATTGATAACATGATAATTTGCCGACATTAAAAACATGCAAAAAGTTGGAATCTAAATTGTGTGGTGATACTATCCGTCATCAGATACAAAACGCCCAGCTCAACTAGTGTCAATAGAGGCGGGTAACCCAACATGTTTCAAATTAAATAAAACATTCTTCCTCAGAGAATACCATAGTATCACAGTTCTACATTAAATCAAAACAAAAATATCCATTTAAAGGGGTTGTAAAGGTTCATTTTTTATTTTCTAAATAGGTTCCTTTAAGCTAGTGCATTGTTGGTTCACTTACCTTTTCCTTTGATTTACCTTCTAAATGTTTTTTTTCTTTGTCTGAATTTCTCACTTCCTGTTTCTCCTCACTAAACTTCACACCATCATCCGAGTGGTGTGGAGTCAGCCAGAACAGCTTACTGAGGAGGAACAGGAAGTGAGAAATTCAGACAAAGAAAACAAAGAAAACAAATATTTAGAAGGGAAATCTAAGGAAAAGGTAAGTGAACCAACAATGCACTAGCTTAAAGGAACCTATTTAGAAAATAAAAAACAAACCTTTACAACCCCTTTAATATTAAAGAAGACAGTCAAAAAGCAATCACATTTTCCCACACTCCTTGAAGTGTATCCGAATGGTGACTCACTTTTCACATATCAATGACTTCAACGTAAGTAGGTGCATCTTCCATAGTGACCATGGTGGGGAGGCTCGCTTCTCTTTTTCCACAAAAATCCTCATACCCTGTGTCCTATAGGGGGGCGGGATACTTCCATCCAACAAATGACCTCTGTTTAAATGCCATTTGTTGGATGGAAGTATCCCGCCCCCCCTCCCCCCCCTAATGGGACACAGGGTATGAGGATTTTTGTGGAAAAAGAGAAGTGAGCCTCCCCACCATGGTCAATATGGGAGATGCACCTACTTGCGTTGAAGTCATTGATATGTGAAAAGTGAGTCACCGTTCGGATACACTTCAAGGAGTGCGGGAAAATGTGACGACTACGCAATTGTCAGGTAAGGTGGCGCAGTGCTGTATTGCAAAAAATGGCCTGGTCAGAAAGGGGGTAAACCTTCTGGAGCTGAAGAGGTTACACAGATTGCATACCTCTATACATAAAAAAAACATGATAAAGAGCAGTCATATTGACCACAACAATCCATCAGATTTCATTTTCAACTCTGCAAGAAAAATGGAAGCTGATTGGTTGCTCTTGGTTAATGAATTGGGAATATCGATGTGTTTCTTTATACTACCTTACTGAATGAGCCCAAGAGTCTGTACAGGCTCGGCAATCACTTTACAAAATATTTCGCTTATTCTTACATATAAATAACACTAAACACGTTTTAAATTAGCCATTCAGAATAGAAGAGCACAAAATGGTGTAATTAAACCAAAAATCCATGAAATTTCTCTGTTCGACAAATCCGTCCATCCCAGTGTTTTCATCGTACCTTAACCTGTGCCGTGCCAGAGCTCTGCAATGGGTGGTACGCTGTGTCAAATACATCCCTGGCAGCTCAAGTTGCAAGACCTGAACTTTCTTGGAAATCACATTTCTTTGTAAAGAACTTAATGGAAGCAATGCCCCAGGGATCCATTCACAGTCAGTTGTAAATGTTCTTAAAAGAAACATTGCTAGTCACTCTTTTCCTCTTTGGATAACAGACAAGAGGAATGACAATGGAAGGCCTGTTAATATGAGAAATCTACTCAGCTATGCAGGAAACAGATTTGCTGAATTAAAGAAATATGGTGCCCCACTGCTTGTTTAGGGAGAGAGGCCCGAGGACAATTTAACTAAAATCAAAAACAACGTTAACCTTTAAGAAGTGGAAAGTCATTAATCATGCATAGCGCTGGAACCCGTGTTATTGCACCATCTGACAACTGAACTTCCATTCTGCAAAGCACTGCATACCATGTAAGCTATCTTTAACTTTTAATAGCCCTGAATTACAACACTTAGACAACAGAATTATCACATAACGATATATTATCCGCTATATATACAGATGCATACTAACCAAGTGACTGAAATAACGTTCAAATATTTTGTAAAGTAAGGTCCCATTCACGATTGCAAAAGGGGCTGTTTGTGATTACCCGCGGGAGACTCCGCTGAGATCCATGCAAAGAGGTACGGACAGGAAGCCCCGCTGAAAGCAATAGGAGCCTGACAGTGCCCGCAGCTGTTTGCAGCCGTTCACATGTAATTACTCATGCAGCGATTACCTGCAGATGATCAGCCCTGGACACAGACAGTCTGCATCCAGGGCTGATCATCCACAAGGAATTATTGCTTGAATGATTACATAGATCCCTGTTGGGTCTACCACAGGTGATCAGAAATGACCCCATTCGCAAGTGTGAATGAGGCTATTATATCTTTATTGAGTATATATTTAACATTATAAATATACACTCACTGGCCACTTTATTAGATATACCTTTTCAATTGCTTGGTGTTAAATTGCTGATCAGCCAATCACATGGCAGCAACTCAATGTATTTAGGCATCTAGACATGGTGAAGATGACTCGCTGAAGTTCAAACCTAGCATCAGAATAGGGAAGAAAGGGGATTTAAGTGACTTTGAACGGGGCATGGTTGTTGGTGCCAGATGGACTGGTCTGAGTATTTCAAAAACTGCTGATCTACTGGGATTTTCATGCACAACCATCTCTAGGGTGTACAGAGAATGGTCCGAAAAAGAGAAAATATCCAGTGAGCGGCAGTTGTGTGGGCAAAATTGCCTTATTTATGTCAGAGGAGAATGGGCAGATTGGTTTGAGATGATAGAAAGGCAACAGTAACTCAAATGACCACTCGTTACAGCCAAGGTATGCAGAATACCATCTCTGAATGCACAACACATTGAACCTTGAAGCAGATGAGCTACAGCAGCACACCAGGTGCCACTCCTGTCATCTAGGAACAGAAAACTGAGGCTACAATTCGCACAGGCTCACCAAAATTGGGCACTAGAAGATTGGAAAAACACTGCCTGGTCTGATAAGTCTCAATTTCAGCTGCCGCATTCAGATGTTAGGGTCAGAATTTGGAGTAAACAACATAAAAAACAAGAATGGATTCATCCTGCCTTGTACCAACGGTTCAGGCTGGTGGTGTACTGGTGAGGGGGATATTTTCTTTGCACACTTTGGGTCCCTTAGTATCATTTGAGCATTGTTTAAATGTCCACGGCCTACCTGAGTATTGTTGCTGACCATGTCCTTCCCTTTATGACTTCAGTGTACCCATCTTCTGATGGCTCCTTCCAGCAGGACAATGCACCATGTCACAGAGCTCAAATCATCTCAAACTAGTTTCTTGAACATGACAATGAGTTCAATGTACTCCAATGGCCTCCGCAGTCACCAAATCTCAGTCCAATAGAGCACCTTTGGGATGTGGTGGATCAGGAGATTCGCATCATGAATGTGCAGCCGACAAATCTGCAGCAACTGCGTGATGTTATCATATCAATATGGACCAAAATCTCTGAGGGATGTTTCCAACACCTTGTTAAATCTATGTCACGAAAGGCAGTTCTGAAGGCAAAAGGGGTCCAACCCGGTATTAGCAAGGTGTACCTAATAAAGTGGCCGGTGAGTGTATTTTATAAAGTTTAAATATCATTATTTCAAGAAACACTCAATTAGGTATGACATTTTTGAATGTAGGCTTCTAAATGGGCATGAGAGAAATTGTGAGTTTTCCCTTCTTTAAAATTTTGAAGAAAATCAAAATATTTCAGCAAAAACTTTAATATTTTGGATAAATGCATTGACATCAACGGAAACGGTGAAATTAAGGTTTTTTTTAAGGGTGCAATGGGCTTTAAAATGGCTCCTAATGGACCTTCTATTGTCCATACAACAAACTCTAATTAGCCCTATTATTTTACAAAAAGAAAAAACAGACATCAAAAACAAATATTTAAACTAACCTTACACAATAAGGCCTCATGCCCACGGGTGTTTTTTCAGCCGCGTTTTTTACAGCTTAAAAACGCCTGTCCATGTTAGTCTATAGCTTCATGCCCACCTAGGCGTTTTTGAGCTGTAAAGAGCATAGGCGTTTGTAAGCTGTAAAAAAAAAACAGAACCAGTGCGTTCCTCAGCGTCAGAATTAGGCAGAAAAAAACGCGAGCGTCAAAAAACGCGCAAAAACGCGCACTAACACGCACTAACGCGCAAAAAACGCGCACTAACGCGCGGTCGCGTTTTTAGCTCCGACGTTTTTTTTTTTTTTTTTTTTTTTTTTTAAAAAAAAAATATTTACAATAACATGGACAGGCGTTTTTAAGCTGCAAAAAACGCAGCTGTAAAAACGCCAGTGGGCATGAGGCCTAACAACCGAATACACAAAAAAAGGAAAAAACCCAAATACAAAGGGGGTTATTTACAAAAGACAAATCCACTTTGCACTGAAAGTGCAAACTACAAATACAAAGGGGGTTATTTACAAAAGACAAATCCACTTTGCACTGAAAGTGCACTTGGAAGTGCAGTCGCTGTAGATCCGAGGGGGACATGCAAGGAAAATAAAAAACAACATTCTAGCTTGCACATGATTGGATGATAAAATCATCAGAGCTTCCCCTCATTTCAGAATTTCCCCTCAAATCTACAGCGACTGCACTTCCAAGTGCACTTTCAGTGCCTTTCGTAAATAACCCCCAAAGTGTACTTGAAATTGCACTAAAAGTGCACTTGGGAGCGCAGCCGCTGTAAATCTGAAGGGTAGATCTGAAATGAGGGGAAGCTCTGCTGATTTTATCATCCAATCATGTGCAACCGAAAATTATGTTTTTTATTTTCCTTGCAGGTCCCCCTCAGATCTACAGCGACTGCACTTCCAAGTACACTTTCAGTGCAATTTCAAGTGCACTTTGCACTTGGAGTTTGCACTTGTAGTGCAAAGTGGATTTGCCTTTAGTAAATAACCCCCGTAGATTACTAAATTAAAAAACGACCCTAAATATACTCGTAAAAAAACACAGCCTCTAAATGACGTTTCACCTAAAAAAATTTAATGCTAATTTGGACTTTTTACTTTGCAGAAATATCACTGATGGTAAGATCAATTTAACCAAAATCACTCCACTCGTCCCGCCTCATCCAGGGAACATCTGCTGTGTGTCGGTAGTTTCACCCTAGCATTAAACCTGTACAGCTGCCCCAATAATTAAGTCCCTATTATTGCTGGTGTTTTTATATTCTGAAGAGTCCTGAATCTGAGCCAGTAAAAATGTTCCTTGGCCCAAACAGCCCCCTCTCTAGTTCTCAGAGAAGGAAATTGCATATTAAAGAATCATGTGATAAGACACACTTTGAAAACGCTTCAGATTCTGCATCTGGGTAAAACGTAACAATTTCGTATGAGTGACCTTATGGCAAAGTAACTCATAGCAATAGCACTTTGTGGTTTGATTGTACTTCCACAAGTTAGACCAGGTTCTCACTGGGGCTGCGGGAGTGAAGCCGTGCGAGTTCAGCTGAACTCACACGATTTCACGCCTGCCTGTCAGTCCAGATTTCGGCCGCGATTACAGAGACATCTCTGCAGGTTTCTGCACAGATGTCAATGTAAATCGCGGCCTGAAATCGCAAAAAGTAGTACAGAAACAACTTTTTGAAATCGGTGCAGCGCCGCAGATGCGGCGTCGCACCGATTAGGACGGTGCCATTGCCCGCAATTTGCAGCAAATATCACCGATTTGACATGCGATTTGACATGTAAAATCGCATGTCAAATCGCACCAGTGTGAACCAGGGCTTAGTCTTCAAATTTGTAAAATATTCACAACTGAAAAAAAATAATAACAATAAATAATTTACTAAAGGCAAATAGACTGTTCACTTTTTAAGGGAATTATCCCCAGAACTTAGTGAACGAGGTGAAGCTTTGCTGACTTCCATCATCCAATCATGTGCAATCAAAAATGCTGTTTTAGTATTTTCCTTGCACATGATTGGGTATTCTTTGCAAAGCTCTAGTAAGTGTAACTTCCCTATAGAGTTACTATCAGTAGATAGATGTCATGACTCGCCATCTAGATCTAGATTATATTTTTTATCCTGGTTATGCAATTTTGCAATCTGTTCTTTAACAAATACCTGTGAGGGTCCAAGAATAGCTGTTACTTTGTAGTGACTGTTGTCTGCACAGGTATCTTTCTGGTCATTGCATTTGCACAGGTGTTCAAATATTTTAGTATTATTTCTTAAACTTTTCATACTTTTCTTTATGGCCATCGTCATTGGAATACCACACTCCTTTATTTTGCAACACTTACTGGCTCCTATGATACTCTGCCAGTCTACCACTAGCCTACTCTTAAAATGCCCTACTGCCACCCGCTAATGTACAAGGGTAATGTAATTCTCCTTTTTAATATACCGTAATTTCTTTTTGTGGGCCTCCAATACACGTTAAAGTGATTGCAAAGATTCTCTTGTTAAAAAAAAACGTCATTGCAAAGGTGCTTTTTTTTTTTTCCCCTTTCTTCCTCTTCTCTCCTTTCTTTCCTCTTCTTTATTACTTTCTTTATTTTCTGGTACCTATATGCACAATGCAGATGATTGTTTATGGGAACTCACTCAGCAATGCACCCTGACATAATCTTGGGGATCACTACCAGAATTCCCTGTGACTTTGGATCTTTACCATTCACCATATGTGGTGGTATTTCAGATCATACATGGGAAAATATTATTCAGTCCCATTGATATTTGGTTGCATATCACACAGTTTGCTTTCTACTATGATGATAGATGACGGGTATGTACTATGACCATATTTTTTTGTATCTCTGTATTGTTATATTGACGATTTGAGAAATTGACATTGTTTTATTGATGTGTCTGTTCATTCTCGAAAAAAAAACATTGAAATGTAAAGTGATTGCAAAGTCAATTTTTTTTTTCTTTTAAAAATAACAAACATGTTGTACTTACCTGCTCTGTGTAGTGGTTTTGCATAGAGCAGGGTTGCCAACTTTCAGTAAATTTACGAACAGTTTTTAAAATCCATAATTGTTGCATCTGTCCATGAATGTCCATTACGGACATGCAGCCTACATGTCCGTAATGGACATTCAAGGACAGATGCAAAAAGTACGGATTTTACAAACTGTTCGTAAATTTACTGAAAGTTGGCAACCCTGGCGTAGAGCAGCCCAGATTCTCCCATGCTCAGGTCCCTCTTTGGTGCTCCTGATCCTTCCTCCTGATGAGTCAAAGCTCCCTGTGTCCATTCAGACACGGAGCCCCACCTAGGCCCCACCCCCTCTCTCTCCCCATTGGCTCACTGACTTTAATTGACAGCAGCGGGAGCCAATGGCGCTTAGCTGCTGCCTCAGCCAATGAGGGGAATTCTGGGCAGCTGAGTCTCTCGTGCACATCGCTGGAATGAGATGGGGCTCAGGTAAGTATTAGGGGGGCAGAGGGGGGCTGCTGCATACAAAAGGCTTTTTATCTTAACGCATAGAATTCATTAAGATAAGAAAAACCTTCTTCCTTTACAATCACTTTACTCAATGGCAGCCAAACTGCTGTACTACTGACCAGAATAGCACAAATGTAACAGCCATCACCATGGCCATGAACAGGCCTATGCAGGCTTAAGAAGTGTGTTTTAAAATTTGAAGTATTCCCTGTTCTTGTCATAGTGAATTACTTTTACAAAATGCATGTAATCAGTCAAACCTCTTGCAATTATTATTTTTATATATATACAGTATATATATATATATATATATATATATATATATATATATATATATATATATATATATATATATATATATAAATTGGAAAGATGTTTTTTTCTGCCCTCTGTCTGCCTTTGTGTGCACAGCTTTAAATTGTATACTTCCATATTGTGTATAACTGCGTGCAAGACCATGGACACCCTAGCTGTGCTTACCTTTATTAGACTAATAGTAGTAAAACACATTTTTCATTGTGTTGAGGGTCTCTGAGGGAAAATCTGACCTTAGAAAGGGATCGTCCAAAATGTGAGATTATTTTGTTTCTTTGTAAAAAAAAAAAGAAAAAAGAATGAGATACCCTTAATCTAACACTGTGTAATAATGGGCTACATCCTCGTAGTATACTTAAGCATAGCTGGGTAAACACTTCATCACAGTAAGGGCTCTGAAGCAGCCAGGCAGACCACACAACTCCTGGAAGACAGCGGTCCCACAAGCACTTGCTGTGTTTCCCTTCCACTTCAATTTGCATTGGCTCCCAGCTGACATTAGCAGGCTCCATAACAACCGCTATTTGGAGGCTTAGGACTGTTCCCTGACCACTCACAGCCATTACTTAACAACATAAATATTGGCCGGCAATGAGACTTTAATTATTTTGATTTATACTCGAATGTTTCAGGTCTGTTTTTTTTTTTTTTTTTTCATGTGCTGTCACATGTGCTCTTAGCTTTAGATAATGAGCACAGGTGTGCATGTGATGGACAGGGATCAATACATAGGCAATAACTGGCTGCTAAATATACAACTGATTCATTACATCATGAAGATTCAATTTTCTGATTGATTAATTATAGACATACAAATATTCAGACGTGTTTGCTAGTTAGAAAACTTCTAGGGCTGTCCCTATACGCACTCGTGATGTTTTGCAAAGCTGATCTGAGTATTACATTAAAACAGTGATTTCCTTAGTGCTGAAAAGAAAAGGTTGCTCTGAGCACAGTGAACATTTGGTGGTACTGACTCTTTCTATATAATCCTTCCTTGGAGCTTGTGTACAATCGTTCCGATTTTTTTTTTTCTTCCAATGAAGTAGTGTAGATTACAGTTCAGAGGCTGTGTTTTATCTGCATTACATTGTGGGGTTGATTTACTAAAGGCAAATAGACTGTGCACTTTGCAAAGTGCAGTTGTGCCAAAGCTTAGTAAATGAGGTAAAGCTTCACTTTGTACTTCTTGTTAAAAAAAAGCTTCACTTTGTAAAGAGTACCCAATCACATGCAAGAGAAATGAAAAAACAGCATTTTTGCTTGCACATGATTGGATGATGGAAGTCAGCAGAGCTCCTCCTTCCGGTGCCATGGACTCCGGCTCTGTGACTGGCGCGGGAGCCATCAGTCATGGCACTTGCTAGTGAAGAAACGTCACGAAAGGCCGTTTCTTCACAGCACATGCGCTGATGACGTTGGGGCAAGTGTATATGTTAAATGTCTCCTAAACTGTGCAGGTTTAGGGGATATTTTCAGTACCTACAGGTAAGCCTTATTATAGGCTTACCTGTAGGTACAAGTGGTGTAACTAGGTTTACAACCATGTTAACCTCTTAATATACACTACTTTGCAAACATTTTAGGCAGGTGTAAAAAAAATGCTGTAAATTAAGAAATTCTTTCAGAAATAGAGGTGTTAATAGTTATTTTTTTTTATCAATTTGCTAAATGCAAAATGAGCAAACAGAAGAAAAATCTATATCAAATCAATATTTTGTGTGCCCACCTTTTGCCTTCAAAATAGCATCAATTCTTCTAGGTACGCTTAACCACTTCAGCCCCGGACCATTTTGGCTGGTTAAAGACCAGGCCACTTTTTGCGATTCGGCACTGCGTCGCTTTAACTGACAATTGCGCGTACGACGTGGCTCCCAAACAAAATTGACGTCCTTTTTTCCCCACAAATAGAGCTTTCTTTTGGTGGTATTTGATCACCTCTGCGGTTTTTATTTTTTCCGCTAACAAAAATAGAGCGACAATTTTGAAAAAAATTCAATATTTTTTACTTTTTGCTATAATAAATTTTCCCAAAAAATATATTAAAAAACTTTTTTTTTCCACAGTTTAGGCCGATACGTATTCTTCTACATATTTTTGTTAAAAAAAATCGCAACCAGCGTTTATTGATTGGTTTGCGCAAAAGTTATAGCGTTTATTTACAAAATAGGGGATAGTTTTATGGCATTTTTATAAAAAAAAATTTTTTTACTAGTAATGGCGGCGATCAGTGATTTTTTTCGTGACTGCGACATTATGGCAGACACATCGGACACTTTTGACACATTTTTGGGACCATTGTCATTTTCACAGCGATCAGTGCTATAAAAATGCACTGATTACTGTGAAAATGACACTGGCAGTGAAGGGGTTAGCCACTAGGTTCTAACTGTAGGGGGATGGGCTGTGTGTCACATGACACTGATCTCCGTTCCGAGTACCCGAGTACACGGAGCCGAGATCAGTGTCATTGTCACTAGGCAGAGCTGAGAGATGCTTGTTTACACAAGCATCTCCCCGCTCTATACCTCCGTGGTCTGACTCACGGGGATGGCGGCATGGTCGCGAGCGCGCCACCGGAGGCGCGCACGCGACCACACGGACAGGCACTTAAAGGGGACATACAGGTACGTTGATGTGCCTGTCCGTGCCATTCTGCCAACGTAAATGTACAGGAGGCGGTCGGCAAGTGGTTAAACACAGTTTTTTTAAACACAATTTTTGAAGGAACTTGGCAGGTAGGTTGTTCCAAACATTTTTGTGAACTAACCACAGATCGTCTGTGGAGGTTGTTTGCCTCATCCCTTCTGGCTTTCAAGTAATCATCCCAATCCCCCCAATATCTTCTCATGTGCACAAATGAGAATTCTGAGACCCTGCACACAACATTCTGTTGATATGCATTTCATCCAACATCTCTTTATATCTGAAAAACACTCTCTTGCAGGGCCCTGCATATTTTGTAGTTCAGGCAAGTGATCAGACATTGGCCTGAATGCCTTAGGCCCATTTGACATGGGGGCCCAGGCCACCAGGTGCATGACAAAGTTGAGAGGTCCCACTACCATGAGAGTAAACCTCATTCCAACCAACACCAACCCCTAGGTAGATAAGATTTGTACTTCAAACTTAAAATATGTGTTCTGCTTGAATTCTGCTTCTTATTCACCTTATTAGTGACTATCTTGCATTCATGTCTAGTAATGAGACATTGCAGGGGCTTACTTTTGTAATGTGTAATAATTAAAATAAAATACAGGTATATGTTATCATGAATTTCAATACAGTCCACATGTTAACATAAGCCCCAAAGTATTTGGCATAAACTTCCCAAAATATGGCTAAACAGTTTGTAACTGCCCCCATAATGCAGGAGGGATTACTGTTGTGCTCACCTACTCTTGTCTTCTTCAAGCCTTAGGCCTTCTGGCAACTCCCACAAGGAGAAAATGGTCCCTCTGCTACATGTCTGCCCTCTCCTTCCCTAGCTCCCATGCACTACAACTCCTTTATCTTATACAGAGAGAGTAGTAGTAAATGGTCTCTATTACAGGAAGCTCCTGCACAAAGGCAACGTTTCATGCTGGGTAACTGCACAGATCTGAAAGAAGTACTTAAAGTTTAAGTTCAGGCAAATAACGCTAAACCTGCTCTCTGTCACATTCTAAACCTAATCTATCTAACCCGATAAAGCAAAAATTGCTGTACTTACCTATTCTGCGGTCAATCCGGTCAGGTCCCAGCATCAGCTGTCAGTGGGGTCTTTAGTGTGGAGGCGGGTCCAGGAGAGGCAGACGACCACGGAAGCCCCATAGTAAGTGTATAGGTGACATCACTTCCCAGCTATTTCACAGCCATTGTTGGTCCTCTCCTGCACACAGCTTCCACTGCTGGAAACCAAACTGACTGCAGAATAGGTAATAACAGCGATTTTTGCTTCACAGGGTTAGATAGATTAGGTTTAGAATGTGGCAGAGAGCAGGTTTAGAGTTAGTTCGTTTTTGCCTGGACTTACACTTTAAAGAGGAGCTCCAATCTATAAAAAAAAAAGAAGAAAGTTAGCAGCTACAAATACTGTAGCTGCGGACTTTTAATATAAGGACACTTACCTGTCCAGGGATCCCATGATGTCGGCACCCCAAACTGATTTGTCAATCGGCTTCGGGTGCAGGCGCTGGCGTTGTAAGTAAGGGAAACCAGCAATGAAACCTTCGGGCTTCACAGATGGTTTCCTACTGCACATGTGCAAATGGTGTTACCATTTCTGAATGGTCCTGCTGTCTTCTGGGACCTGTGTGTTTTCCAGAAGGCAGCGGGGGGAAGAAAGAGGGGCTGGAAATGTCATAGATTGGCGATCGCAAAGTGAGAGCGGGCACCTGTCAAAACCAGATACCTGCTCCCCCCCCCCCAAAAAAAAGTACCAAATGTGGCAGTGGAGGGGGGGGAGGTTTTGAACAAGCGGAGCTTCCCCTTTTTGGTGGAGCTCCACTTTAAGGCACACCAAGACTCAAGTAACAATACAAATGACTCTTGTATTAAGGCAATATTTTCTTATTCCTGAATTTAGCTCTAATGCAGCATGATTTGAGCAGGATTCATTTTTCAAGAGCCATTAAAACCCAAACACAAGTCTCAATTTTTTTCAAACTAAGAACTCTTCTCAGGCTTTTATTTCTGTCTGCGATCCATCTGTGGAGTTTTTTCCTCACGTTCTCTACCTGTCTGTCTTTGTGCGGGGTATTTAGAGTAGTTTATATTATTTTAATTAGTGTTCTTTGTATTTGTATTTTTATCAGTTTTTTGGCACAAAAGTTGATAGGGACTTTTGTTACCCTAAAGCCCTGTACACACGATCGGATAACCTATGGATTTTCATCCGATGGATTTGTCCATCGGAAATCCGATGAAACAGTTTTTCATCAATCTTGGCCACACACCATCAGTCAAAAAACCGACCGTTCCAAACGCGGTGACGTAAAACACTCCGATGAGCCAAGAAAAATTAAGTTTAATGCTTCTGAGCATGCGTCGACTTGATTCTGAGCATGCGTGGGTTTTTTAACCGATGGACTTGCCCATAGACGATCGGAAATTCCCATCGGTTTTTTATCCATCGGAAAATTTTAAAACAAGTTCTATTTTTTACAACCGATGGAAAAAGGACCGATGGGTACCATACACGATCGGTTGGTCTGATGAAAACCATCCATCGGACGGTTTTCATCAGTCAAACCGATCGTGTGTACGGGGCTTAAGGATCTTTTTTAAAGCTCACAGTACCATTAAAAACCATCAAAATCACCTTAATTTCACCTTCAACAATGTCTCCAATGAATTTTGCAAAAATAACAAACTTTTGCTGAAATATTCTGATTTGCACCAAAATTTCATGGAAATGAAAACAGGCTTCCTTATCCTGATCTCTGCTCCTGAAATTTCAAGCTCCCAGCTTTCATGCTGACCCCTTGATATTTAAAATACTATAAGCATTGGACTTGACCATGTAAGTATTTTTTCTAACTTTCCTGATCTGCATGCTTGCTTCTGGTCAGTGATTTGGAAGTATTGAAGTCATAACAGCCAGTAAACGCTCATCTTCAGATATAGGTTTGCAATTAAGGCCCCCTACTTCTCTCATGATTGGTTTACAGGAAGTCGTGTTCCTTTTGCCAATGGGAAACAAAAACACAAAAGCAAGACCACTAGAGTATACTGCAACTAGTAAACTGGTACCTTGAGGTGCTCCTGCAGTTGGGCTTGGTGTTGTCTTGTCAGGTTTTCATGCTGCTTCTGAAACTCGGCAATGAGCAGCTGTTTCTGAATCTGCTGCTGCTGCTGAATCAGTAAAAGCTCTTGCTGCAGCTGCTTCTCTCGTAAGCTAGGATCTAACATAGGCATGATTGTCCTTAGATCTGTCCGTAGGTCCAGTGGCGTGATGGGGTCCAAACCTACTGGGACTTCAGTCTTCACATCTGTAAGAGAAATCAAACAGCACATAAACACACAGAGAACATAAAGAACCTGTAACAGGAACAACAATTCCTTTTATTATAAAACATTTTTGCATAAAGATGAAAGGGGCTTTTTTTTTAATCGTGTCTATTATTTTAAGTTCCATGCAATGCATTTAGATAGCTATAAGTAAAGATATGACAAGTTTCCAGAGACCATAGTGAGATATTGCCCTGACTCAATAAGGCAGTATTTTGGGCAAACCGAACTCCAGTTTGAAAATCTTTCAAATAATCCATTGTTTCCCACAATATGAAAGGCCCCCAGATAGCAAGGATAACTTGCCACAAATCTGCACATTTTCACTGGCAATTTGTGCACTTGCAGAGCACATGAAGCACAAGTTCTAGTTGACATTTTTCCACTTTGTAGTAAATTTGCGTGGCAAGTTTCTAGCAATAGCAAAGTTGCAGTGGTAAGTCTACAGCAAGAGCTCTGCAAGTCTACAGCATTAAAATTCTGCCACAGTGATGGGGGGATGACTATTGCAAAACATAACTGAACCAGAACTTGCAGCAGACTTGCTGAATGTTTTAAAAAAAAGTAGATCTGGATTCACGCAATGAGGACTTGCTGCCATTGTGTAACAAACTTGTGAAGCCTGGCAAGTCATTTTAAAACATGCAGCACATTTGCTTGCTATCTGGGATAGAGACAGACTTTAATAGGTATAGTGTAAGCAACATCCACCCAAAGACATCTGGATGCTGTAACCCAGATAGCAAGCAATTGTGCTGCAAGTTTGAAAATGACTTGCTCAGCTATTGCTAGACTTGCCAGGCTTCACAAATTTGTTGCACAATTGCAGCAAGTCCACATTGCATAACTCCAGATCAACTTTCTTTGCAAACATTCTGCAAGTCTTCTGCAAGTTCTTGTTCAGTTATGTTGTACAATGCTCATCCCACCACAGGGGTCACTGTGGCTGAATTGTCATGCTGTAGACTTGCAGAGCTCTTGCTGTAGACTCACCGCTGCAACTTTGTTCTTGCCAGTAAAAATGTGCAGCAAGTTAACAGACTTAGGATTCAACACTGCCACAAATTTGTGGCAAGTTATTCTTGCTATCTTGGAAAGTGTGCACATGAAAGTTGTTAATCTCTTCATAAAAAATATGCTCACAGGGAGATATATCTGGTGCCAGCCAAAGGATTGGCCAAACAATAGAACATAGCAATTCATTATATTCATTGACATCAGTCATTCAGGGATGCTTGAGGAGGTCTGCATTGCCCATAGTCATGGAGGTCATGACCAGACCAGACGAAATCCATATTATTATCAAATGTTAACAGAGAGTCAGTGCACCCATAACTCATATATTATCTCTCATGGACACACGTAGAAGCAGGTTTGCTCCTTCTCAGCACTCTAAAAATGTAGCCTGGCCTGGGTCAGCATCCAGAAAAAAAAAAGTGAATTGCAAATAATATTATTATTATACACGATTTATAGAGCACCAACAGTTTACGCAGTGCTTTACAATGTATAGGGGGGACAGCACAATTACATTACAGTTTAATACAGAAGGTAAACTGCTAACCTTGGGAGGATTAGTTCTAAACAAGTTAGGTTTAACTATAGGTGGTCCAATAATTCTACATGTGAGATCCAATCCAGTAATCTAATATGGTTTTTAAGAATAAATAAATAAATAAATAAACACATATAATGTTACAGTGAGGGCTTGAAATATGTTCCAAAGTTAGAGAAATGGTTATTGTATTGCAATATGAATACTTACTACATTGATAAGTAAATTAGTGATTGTACTGCGTGTTCAGGTTTTCAGATACAAGTAAAATCAATAGTTTGAGCAGTGCCAATGACACTTTGAAACTACCAATGTCTGCAAACCAATGGGCCAATATCTCATAATTTTCTTCGAGATTTAACATCTTTCAATCCTCTGGAAAGTAAGCTTGGACATGCAATATTCACTAATAATAAACAGTAATACATTTTTAAAGTTTAAGTCAAGAGTCTAGATAAGGATAATAGTAAAATACTAAATTCACCATGAAAGCAATAATTTGGAATAGTTATCTTCCATTCCCAGACAAAAAGTAGTATAAAAGGCATCAAAACCACTATATGCTCTACTGCTGATTTCAGCAATTTCAACAATGTTTCAATCTGGTTTACAGTTCTGTGATCTTGCTTCATATAATACAAATTCACTGCCACTTATGCAGCAGTTTTCTTTTCTCCAGACTAGGGGAACCGGTCCTTAACTTTAGCACCTGATAGTTTAAATACATTAACAAGCTATTGAGATTTGAGCACAAGCAGGCCCGGATAAACTTCCATTTGCCGCCCCAAGGCCGGGTCCTTTAATGCCGCCCCCCCTACACACACACCATCACATAGGGGGCTTCTGAGCTTGGGTCCGGCCTAGACAGCGCAGGCGCAGCGCATGCACAATCGAAGCCAGTGCTTTATGATGGGCAGTGCTTTTTTTTCATCCGCCCCTTGCTGTATTGAGATCCGAGCATTTGAGAAAAGCATCCCCCCTTGCTATATTGAGATCCGAGCATTTGAGAAAAGCATCCGCCCTTTGCTGTATTGAGATCCGAGCATTTGAGAAAAGCATCCGCTCCTTGCTGTATAGAGCGAGCGGCGAGTATAACCAGCCCCGAGCAAGCGGTGAGAATAACCAGCCCCGAGCATCGCCATGTTGATTGCGCATTCTCCGTCTACAGCTGACGAACAGCTGTTCAGACTCTGAGATTTCCGTTGGCTCGGATTGCGCCTGCGCAGTCCAGGCCGGACCCTATTGGATAGGGGAACCATATCGATAGAACACCGGAACGACAGGATTTTTTCACCCCCCTGTTGCCGCGGCGCCACCCCTGCACCCACTGCCGCCTCGAGGCCTGGCCTTGGTGCCCTTGCCTGGAATCCGGCCCTGAGCACAAGTATATCTTTTCTCTGTTGTAACACAAGTCAGTGGCAAGACCTGAACTTAGTCGCTCTCCCCCACCTTGTGTATCTATGCCCCAGGTTAGCATGGTGTCCACCATAACATTTGCAGTGGCAAAGCAGTGTAGTACTGGCCATAAGAGGGAATACTTTGACTAAGTTGGTCGGCTTAAACATGTATTGCAATATGTGTGAATTAAAGATCCTTGTTTTTAATTGCATAGTTTGCTGGAAAGGGTGTGCAGAGGGTCCATCCAGAATTTGTACTGATCCTTAACTGGTCACAGAGATTTTCAGGTAACTGTGAAGATCTTTAGAATGGTAATCACATGTGTTTTATTCATGAGCTTATTATTATTACTATACAGCCACAATATTACTAGTATAAAACCAGACTTTAGATGATTGCCTATCTTTTAGATGGTGGCCTCTCTTGCAAAACAACCACCAAGTAGCATTTCTAATAAATGATCATCATACAGTAGGGATGAGCTTCGAGTTCGAGTCGAACTCATGTTCGACTCGAACATTGCCTGTTCGCCCGTTCGCCGAACAGTGAACAAATTGGGGTGTTCGCGGCAAATTCGAAAAGTCTATGGGAGAAATCTAAAGTGCTAATTATAAAGGCTTATATGCAAGATATTGTCCTAAAAAGTGTTTGGGGACCCGGGTCCTGCCCCAGGGGACATGTATCAATGCAATTTTTTTTTTTAAAAACGCCCGTTTTTTCGGGAGCAGTGATTTTAATAATGCTTAAAGTGAAACAATAAAAGTGAAATATTCCTTTAAATTTCGTACCTGGGGGGTGTGTATGATATGCATGTAAAGTGGCGCATGTTTCCCGTGTTTAGAACTGTCCCTGCACAAAGTGTCATTTTTGAAGGAAAAAAAGGCATTTAAAACTCACTCGCGGCTAATAATGAATTGTCGGCTCCCGGCAATACATACAAAAGTCATTGATAAAAAAAAAAAAGCGTGGGGGTCCCCCAGAATTCAATTACCAGGCCCTTCAGGTCTGGAATGGATATTAAGGGGAACCCCGCCGCAAATAAAAACAAATGGCGTGGGGTTCCCCCTAAATATCCATACCAGGCCCTTCAGATCTGGCATGGATTTTAAGGGGAACTCCACCCCAAATTTAAAAAAAAATGGCGTGGAGTCCCCCCAAAAATCCATACCAGACCCTTATCCGAGCACGCAACCTGGCCGGCCGCAGGGGAAAAGGGGGGGACGAGAGCGGCCCCCCCTCCCTCCTGAACCGTACCAGGCCACATGCCCTCAACATGGGGAGGATGTCCCCATGTTGATGGGGACAAGGGCCTCATCCCCACAACCCTTGCCCGGTGGTTGTGGGGGTCTGAGGGCGGGGGGCTTATCGGAATCTGGAAGACCCCTTTAACAAAGGGGACCCCCAGATCCCGCCCCCCCCATGTGAATTGGTAAGGGGTACATTGTACCCCTACCATTTCACGAAGAAAGCGTAAAAAAATGTAAAAAAAAACACACAAACACCTTGAAAAAGTCCTTTATTAAAAAAAAAAATTAAAATAAAAAAAAAACATTCCAGCGATGAAATCCAGTGTCCCGCGGCGATCCGATGTCCAGCGCTGTCCATCATTGGTTTTGCCTGAGCGGACCTGATGGGGAACTTCCTCCTCAGTGTTTTAAATGTATAGACCCGCCCCTTCTAAAGTTCCCCATCAGGTCCGCTCAGCGGACCAGATGCGGAACATGACAAGGGGCGGGTCTATACATGTATTACCACAGTGAGAGAAGTTCCCCATCAGGTCCGCTCCCTCGGTATGTCGGACCCGCCTACGTCATTGGCTTGAGCGGGGAACTTCCTTCACTGTGTAATTTAAATTTACACAGTGAAGGAAGTTTCCCGCTCAGGCCAATGACGTACCGAGGGGGCGGACCTGATGGGGAACTTCTCTCACTGTGGTAATACATGTATAGACCCGCCCCTTCTCATGTTCCGCATCTGGTCCGCTGAGCGGACCTGATGGGGAACTTTAGAAGGGGCAGGTCTATACATTTAAAACACTGAGGAGGAAGTTCCCCATCAGGTCCGCACAGGCACAACCAAAGACAGACAGCGCTGGACATCGGGATCGCCGCGGGACACTGGATTTCATCGCTGAAATGTTTTTTTTTTAATTTTTTTTAATAAAGGACTTTTTCAAGGTGTTTGTGTGTTTTTTTTTACATTTTTTTACGCTTTCTTCGTGAAATGGTAGGGGTACAATGTACTCCTTACCAATTCACATAGGGGGGGCCGGGATCTGGGGGTCCCCTTTGTTAAAGGGGTCTTCCAGATTCCGATAAGCCCCCCGCCCTCAGACCCCCACAACCACCGGGCAAGGGTTGTGGGGATGAGGCCCTTGTCCCCATCAACATGGGGACATCCTCCCCATGTTGAGGGCATGTGGCCTGGTACGGTTCAGGAGGGAGGGGGGGCCGCTCTCGTCCCCCCTTTTCCCCTGCGGCCGGCCAGGTTGCGTGCTCGGATAAGGGTCTGGTATGGATTTTTGGGGGGACTCCATGCCATTTTTTTTAAAATTTGGGGTGGAGTTCCCCTTAAAATCCATGCCAGATCTCAAGGGCCTGGTATGGATATTTAGGGGGAACCCCACGCCATTTTTTTTTTATTTGCGGCGGGGTTTCCCTTAATATCCATTCCAGACCTGAAGGGCCTGGTAATTGAATTCTGGGGGACCCCCACGCTTTTTTTTTATTTTTTATCAATGACTTTTGTATCTATTGATAAAAGCCGACAATTCATTATTAGCCGCGAGTGAGTTTTAAATGACTTTTTTTCCTTCAAAAATGACATTTTGTGCAGGGACAGTTCTAAGCACGGAAAACATGCGCCACTTTACATGCATATCATACACACCCCCCAGGTACGAAATTTAAAGGGATATTTCACTTTTATTTTTTAATTTTAAGCATTATTAAAATCACTGCTCCCGAAAAAACGGCCGTTTTTAAAACGTATTTTTGCATTGATACATGTCCCCTGGGGCAGGACCCGGGTCCCCAAACACTTTTTAGGACAATAACTTGCATATTAGCCTTTATAATTAGCACTTTAGATTTTGAACGTTCGAGTCCATTGTATTTAATAGGGTTCTAAAGTTCGCGCGAACATTCTGTCTGTTCGCAGGTTCTGGTGCGAACCGAACAGGGGGGTGTTCGGCTCATCCCTGTTATACAGACGTGAACACACACATCGGATGGATATGCATGTTTGTGGTTATGGAGGCAGCACGGGTTTGTCACTTAAGGGGTTACTTATCTTGGCTGTGTTGGGATAAGATTATCCAGACAAATTAATTAGGATTGAATCCTTCGGTTATAAAAAAAAGTATAATGATAAACTAAAATGTAAAGGTAAAGCCCTGTACACACGATCGGATTTCCTATGGATTCAAATCTGATGGATTTTTCCATCGGAATTCCAAAGAAGCTGACTACACACCATCAGTCAAAAATCCGACCGTCCCAAACGCCGTGACGTAAAACACTCAGACGAGCCGAGAAAAATTAAGTTCAATGCTTCTGAGCATGCGTCGACTTGATTCTGAGCATGTGCAGGTTTTTTCTCCGATGGAGTTCCACACAGACGATGGGATAAATTTAAAACATGTTCTATTTTTTCTCACCAATGGAAAAAATACCGATGGGGCCCATACACGATCGATTTGTCCGATGAACAAAGTCCATCGGACTGTTTTCATTGGTAAAACCGATTGTGTGTACAGAACATAACACGTCATTTTAGTTTATATGATGACGTAAGTTGCTGATATGTTGTTATGATTGTGTAGACAATGCTTTTTTTAAAATAACAAACATGATATACTTACCTGTTCTGTGCAACGGAATTGATCCTCCCCCCCCCCCCCCCCGTGGTAGTGGTCCATAGACCCACTCATTCATCACAGGACTTGACTAATACTGGAAGCCACTGGCTCACTCTACCTCAGCAAAGTTTGTGAGAAGAAGGAGAGCTGATACAGATGAGTACAGTGCTGGATCGAGTGAGGACTAAGGTAAGTATAAGGGGAGTTGAGGGGGCATACTGCTACCTATACATTTTTTGCCTTAATTCAAAGTATTCTTTAGGGTAAACAATGTTTAGGCTTTAGAACCATTTTAAGAATCTAGGAACTCTAGGAAATTTTGTTTGGCTCCCTCTTTAGTTGTCATGCATATGTACTTCCCAAATTGGGTGACCTCTTGAGAGGAGCCCCTGTTTTGTGGAATGCTGCTGAATACAATTTATAAAACCAATACATTTGGTTTTATATGGACTTCTCTCATTATATATTAAGGATCCCTACCCAGTGCCTCATCTTTATCTCTCCTTAGGATGTCAGAAATGAATTCATTCAGATATGCTTTAAAATTCACCACTTAAAAATAACTGCAAATTGATTCCCCGGGGGCCCCAAAGCCAATAATGCTTTATTATGCAAATCTCAACTGTATCTACAAAGTTACCTTTTGGTCCTGCTAGCTCTCTCACCTCACTCACTGTTGGTCAGCAGGATCACCCTTCAAAATGTTGGGTAAATAGAAAAGTACAAAAAGTAGGAGAAGGGTGGGTAAAGCATTGACTTTGTAAACTGAACTAAAGTCAAGATTTGCATAACTGAATGCACTCTTGAGGCTGAATTGATATGCATGCATCTGGAAGTGCCTGCTTCAACACCCAAGGGACAAGTTAGTATTTTTATATCCAAAACAGGTTTGCTTGAAAATGTATGTGATACCTATTTTCCAGCAGACCTAGGAACATGTCTCATTGTATACATGTTTCTTAAAGTAGTTCTAAAGGCAGAATCTTTTTTTTACCTTAATGCCTTCCCTGCATTAAGGTAAAAAATGTTCCGGTGGAAGTATAGCACACTCACCCCCCGCCCCCCATACTTACCTGAGTCCTGTCTCGATCCAGTGCTGTGCCCATCTGCAGCGGCACTGGTCTTTCTTTCTCCTCGCAGAACAGAGAGGCAGCAGCGGGAGTCATTGGCTCCCCCTGCTGTCCATCAAATCATGTGAGCAGTGAGTGGGGGGCAGGACCAATCTGTGTTGTGTGCCTATAGACACACACAGCCCAGCTCAGGTGTGAGCTTGCAGGTGCACCTCCAAAGGAAGAGAGTGGGGGCAGGGCCAATCTGTGCTGTCTGTGTCTATAGACACACACAGCCCAGCTCGGGAGTGAGCTTGCAGGTGCACCTCCATAGAAAGTGGCTTCCTATGGTGGTGCACTGAGAAGAGGAGGAGCCTGGAGCACCAGTGGGGGACCTCAGAAGAGGAGTTTTGGAGCCACTCTGTGCAATACCATTGCACAGAGTGGGTAAGTATACTGTAACATGTTCATGATTCTTAAAAAATCTGAGTCTTTACAAGCACTTTAAGCTAACTTTTTGGGGGGTAATCTGTTGCACTATGTATACCTAGAGATTCTGCCAGCAACAGCACTTTCTGTGGCAGGCTGACAGTGCTAATCCATTGTTTCGCAATTAGCAGCATCATCGCCAGCTTACAGTGTGCAGCCCTTCAGTTGGTCAGTTGTTCATTGGGTTACCTACCTAGTAGACCTGACAGGCAGCCCAACGGCTAATTGAAGGACTGCACAACGAAAGCTGACAATGCTGCCTCTACAGAAGGTGCTGTTACTGATTGGATCTCTAGTTAGCAGGCAACGGATTTGCAAAAATTATAAAATTAAAAGAATTAAGACACGATACCAAACATACTGAAAATAGATTTTGGGTTAAAATACACTTTAAGCAGTCATTTTAAAACACTTGGCAATCTTCTACATCTCTTTCAACTAGATTAAATTTGGAAATCCTAAATAATCTTCTGCCATTGCTCAAAATGAATTATTTATTGATTTAGCGTGCACTACAGTATCCTGTATATACCACTAAAGAATAAGTAGCCCACTTTCCTCCCACAGTAATTCCACCACCCACTTATATGAAAATATTTATCACCTAAACTGATGGAAGAGGGGTCGCCGGCTCATTGCAATCCAGTCATATCAATTCTAATGTTTGGCTTTTACAGCCTTTTTCCTGTCACTTCATCACAATGAATTATGTATTGAAATGTTTAGTGTCTCCACAAACTATCTCTCTCATTAGAATAGGCTATTAAATTGACATATTGTAGGAGGTTATTTCCATGGCTAGCAATTAACAATAGCTGTATATATCAATCAAGGTCTATGCAGTTTAGGTCGACAAAAATCGAAACCGGACATATTTTTGTATAAAACTGTTTCTTGGACCGGTGTTTAATATTCAAATATATGAGGTTCGAATAAATGTAAAATATCTTGCAAAGTATGTTCCTGACACATAATGCAGTGGTGTGGATGTTTATAGCTAGAAAGTATTAATACTGCAAGCAGGGCCGCCATCAGTGGGGTACAGGCAGTACACCTGTAAGAGGCCCCCCTTTTTTTCTTGTTCTTTTGTTTTTTTTTGTTCACCAGCACCCCAAGCCCCCCCTGACCTCACGGCGGCAGCCCCCCCCCCCGCTTCTCAATTCGTGGCACCCCCCCGCTTCTCAATTCACGGCAGGGGGCCCATGCCTACAGCTGTGGGCCCCAAAATTCCTGATGGCGGCCCTGACTGCAAACTCATATTTAGAAAGTATTGATGGTAGTTCTGTAAAATATAATTTTTTAACATATTTCTGCAGTGCTTATGCTAACATAAGGAAGTCAGGGTAGAAAGGTCAGGCTTGTCATGTAATGCTTTTAATTTACACGTAATAAATACATATGCATCCCTTATTTTAAAATCATATTTTAGATGTTCTTTACTGTTTGAAGCTTTTGAGATGTCTTGAATTGCAATTCCAGGGTCCATAAATTAGGAGGGGGAGGGGGTATTTCTACACAAGCACAGTATAGCGCCTTTTTAGGGTGCTCGGGTGGATATATTACCCTACTACCTCCACTATATCCCACATGGTCGGCTGACCACCAATGGATTGCAACATCTGCAGAAATATTCTCTGCTACATTGTTTATTAGTACTTATGTTATTGTCGCACAGCATCTACTACATTCTTCGACAGAAATGTACCTCTTATGCATAACATTGTATATGTTTTATTTGATTTTATAATGCTTAAAACTTTTCAATAAAAATCTATTGAGAAAAAAAAATCATATTTTAGAGCAGGGGTCTAAAACTGTCAGCCCTCCAGCTGTTACGAAACTACAAGTCCCATCATGCCTCAGCCTGTAGAAAACATGCTTGTAACTGTCAGCTTTGCAATGCCTCATGGGACTTGAAATTTTGCAACAGCTGGAGGGCCGGCAGTTTGAGAGCCCTGTTTTAGAGGTTTCTTCTGAGTTTTATCATCTGTAGGTAAATTTGTTTCAAAGTATTTTCTTGAGTTTTCACAGGGATCAGTAAACAAAATATGTGTGGTGAGCATAAATAACATTAAATCAGAACAGTCTGATCCTTATGGATCAAAAAGAACAAGGATATAAACAACAAGTCCTACAGTAGCGTTCCTGGTACAACTAAACATTTAACTGTAATTTTTTTTCATATATGTTTAGTAGAATAGAACATAATATAACAAAACCCACATGTAGGATGGGAAATCGGTACATATCAAAAAGAGTATCCAGTCTGCCCATACCAAAATTCAGGGCTTCTAAAGGGAGGGGGGATTTGGGTGTAGATGGAGTGGAGGGGGGGGGGGGAAAGGAAAATAAAAAGGAGTGGATGGAGTAGGAAGAATAGGGTGGTTAAGGGTCTGGAGGTAAGAAAGGAGTGGGAAACAAGGAGGACGATAGTAAGAGCTTAGGGGGTAAAGGGTGTCTCACCCTTCTCCTCCGGCTAACATCGGCTTTAAGAGCCACCTGTATGAGTGTCCATGATTTGGGAGAATTTCATTGAACCTGTGAATTCTAGCCAACGGGTCCAGGTTTTCCAGAATTTAGAGGGGGTCTCTCTGTCTTTGTGTACAAAGTCTTCAATTTCTGCGACATTTTTAATGCGTTTAATGCATTTCCTGGCTTCTATTCAGTGCTGTCCCACTGTCTCTCTCTCCCTCCCCTGCTGTACAGGAGAGAGAGACAGTAATTTCTATATCTCCTGCTCCGCTGTGTCAATCCGGCAGCGTGTCACCCGGGGTAGCGGTACAGTCCACACCCGACCCAGGCACCCCCACATCCTGTCACAGCTCGCCTCTCCCTGGCCTGCGTTTGTTGCTTACATCCATCGCTGCTGCACTGCCTGAGACCCGCCGCCCTGTCACCGCTTCACTTACGGGGGGATGGAAGCGCCGGCCTGACACCACCCAGTGTGTGGCACCTGGGGCGGACCGCCCCCCCCTGTAGGTATGCCACTGCGTATGATGCTGGTAAAAGCAGCTGTAAAAATGGCCTGTGTGCAATGGGCCTTAAAGTAGCATAGTGCTGAATAGCAAAAAATGCTCTGGTCATGAAGGGGGTAAAATCTTCTGCAGGTCAAGTGGTTAAAAAAAGCAAGGTACATTGAGTTGGCCACCTGACGTCATAGGATGATCTCTGAAGTATAGAAATAATACATCAACCTCCAATCTCAAAGCTATAGTTTTTTACAACCTGTTGCATATTAAAAGTTGCTAGTTACCAAAAGTAATAGAAAAAATGATTTTCAGTTAAATTAAAGTTTAAATACACTCAATGTACATTTTAATCAATCGTTTTTAGGACAAAATAAATGTAAAAGCACAGCTGATAAAAACAGTACATGAAATGGTGTCAACACACTCCAACGGAGAATTTTTTTTGTCACATTAAAAGAAAAAGAAAAAAAGAGAAATGGCTTTTTATTCCACTCTTCTGAAATTATTGCACCTAAACTGTTTGGTTTGGTTTTCCAGACTAATCATTAAATGGTGAAAAATCACTCTTAAACTCACAAAAACTGCCCTTGATTATAAATAATAGCCATGGATTGGAAGCTAAAAGCAGGCAAGAGCCCAGCCCTCAATCCAATTTATTCAGCAGCAATCCACATTCCATTTGTCTAGACTAAATATAGCAACGTTTACACAAGAAATCAATAGTACTTGCTGAGAGCACAGCAAAGGCATGAATATTTCATCAAACGCGGGGAGAGAGGGAATGATGGCAATCAGTTAGCTGACAGCTATGTAGAGGCTGACTGCGGCCCTCTGGATGAGTCACACCGGGCTGGACAATAGCTCCCTCCCTGCAACTTGCAATCATATTGAATGCTTCTTTCTATTTTTAACGGTAATTGTGTTGCAAGTGACAAAGCCTTATCATTTTGAAGTGAGAGATTTTCTTACATCTCCTATGACAGGATAATACGCTCGGCAAGGAGCAATAATAGCAACTCAATACAGCTTGCTGCGCACACGTCTCTTTTGTACCGACGTGCTGCGTCACATCGCCAAGTCACAAACAAAGGGGCACCACTTTTCATACACAGCTTAATTATAATAATTAACGTGGTAACCTTTGAATTAGCCAAAGGAGAGCCATCTGTCTGTGTGTATGTGCACCCAGACACTTAACCCCTTCCCAATTTATAGCAAAACACAGTCAATTCAGATAACAGGGTTTGAACATTTATTTTTGGTAACTTTTTTTACTCCCTAAAATTAATGAGATTAACATATGTGCAAATGAAGTGTGGTTCAATAAATGGAAGTGTGGTAAAACCACTAGACTTAGCAGATATGGTCATGGGGTAGGATTGGAAAGCTACCGCAGGGTTTAGGCATCATCTCATTACTCTACAATACTGTAATCAATACTTATTTCTCAACTACTCAAGCCTATGCAATGCAAACAAGACTTAGATGTGTCTCTGGGGGTGGAGCTGGTGGAGCTGTGGACTCTGGAATACAACTAAAACATGTTCACAGAACCTGCTTATGCTGGAAACAAATTATACATTTCTAACACAGTGGTACATTACCTACACTTATTTTTCTAAACCACTCATCTTAACGTTCAACCTGTCCACTAGCAAGATGACTATAATCTAAGGTACATCAAATGGCGCACAGTCTTTGAGCCCCAATTACGTAAAAACTATAGGTAAAAATATACATTTATAACAGTGATACTTTACCTACACCGATTGCTATTTTTTTCTGAGTCACTCATCCTAATGTTCAATCTGTCCACTAGCAAGATGACTATGGACTCGTGGTTCAATAAATGGAAAAGTGGTACAATTAGACTTAGCAGATATGGTGGAGGCCATGGGGTAGGATTGGAAAGCTACCCCAGGGTTTAGGTTTAGGCATCATCTCTTTACTCTACACTGCTGTAATCAATACTTAATTCTCAACTATCAAATGAGAACAAGACTTCAATGTGTCTCTGGGAGTGGAGCTGGTGGAGCAGTGGACTCTGGAATACAACTAAAACATGTTCACAGAAAATGTTTATGCTAAAAAACAAATATACATTTATAATACAGTGGTACATTACCTACACTTATTTTTCTAAGCCACTCATCTCAATGTTCAACCTGTCCAATTGCAAGATGACTATGATCTATTTTTCTAAGCCACTCATCTCAATGTTCAACCTGTCCACTAGCAAGATGAATATAATCTAGGGTATATCAAATGGCACACAGTCCTTAAGCACCCATTACGTAAAAATTCTAGGTAAAAATATACATTTATAACACAGTGATACTTTACCTACACTTATTGCTATTTTTTCCCTGAGCCACTCACCCTAATGTTCAACCTGTCCACTAGAAAGGTCACTATGGACCCGTGATTCAAAAAATGGAAGTGTGGTACAACAACTAAACTTAGCAGATATGGTGGAGGTCATGGGGTAGGATTGAAAAGCTAGCTCATGGTTTTGTGTTCATATCTTTACGCTACAACACTGTAATCAATACTTAATTCTGAACTATTCCAAGCCTATGTTAACAAATGGGAACAAGACAAGGTGTGTCTCTAGGAGTGGAGCTGTGGACTCTAAAATACAACTAAAACATGTTCACAGAAAATGTTTGTGCTAGAAACAAAACATACCGTACATTTATAACATAGTGGCACTTTCCCTATACTTTTACTTTCTAAGCCACTAATCCCAATGTTCAACCTGTCCACTAGCGAGATAACTATAAACTATAGTACATCAAATGACACACATCCCTTGTGCAACAATTGTGTAAAAACTCTAGGTAAGTGTTACTAAAAAAAACTGAAGGAATTAAAGTACCAATATAAACAGAAGTTACAACAATTAAATAAGTTATCACCAAGTCCTGGAAAACTAAACCTTTACAGTTTTCTTATGCAAGGACATGTAAAACTTGGATCATGATAAGATAAAACAATGAAAAAAAAATAAAAAAAAGGGATGCTAGGCTTACAATGGTAAAGATAAGGGAACTTTGAGTTAAATATTACTTACCTCTAAAGTTAGTTATACACTGATCAAAATTCAGCCAGTGATTTGATCGACTTCTTTTAAAGGGACACATTGGAAAATTTCTCTCAATCAGCAGCTGCTGCCAATCAACTGCGGCAGGTGCTGCTCTCAAAATACAGTGTCCTAGCAGAGGGGGATTCCTATATCCACCTACTTTGTGTGGATGGAGATATCTGTTTAGCCTGCTAGCTGAATGAAATATTTAAAAAAATCTAACCATGTATGGCCAGCTTAAAGTGGATGTAAACCTGATTCATGAAATTTGACCTAAGCACATATATCTGTAGTATTTTCTTATCTCTCTCCAACGCCCTAAGTCTCATGTGTTTCTGCTGCTTTGTTGCTCTGTTATCAGCATGATAAGGCCTCATGTACACTGCTGCTGGTAAACGAACGTTTAGGAGCAGTTGGTCATTTTTCAGCTGCCCCTGAACTCTCCTCTATGTTATCTTATCAGTACATGTACACAGGGTCATTTATAGTGATTTACAGGCAGTTGAGCTTAGAAGCATTTTTTGTAACGCAAAAAAAAATGCGTTCAGGACGGATGTTCAGAGGCATTTGAAATGCCAAGCTTGTAAATGCGTTAACTCGTGTTTAGCCATGTTTCGTTTACAGGCGTTTTTCTTTTTACGCTTCTAAACACAAACGCGGCAAAACGCAGCTAAAGGCTGTAAAGGCTGCAAAACGAACGTTTTATACATCGGTTACTATCTGTCAAGTTAAATCTTTCAGGAGAGGTTGTAAAAATGTCCCGTGTACATGAAGCCTAACTTCTGACTAGTTCTCCGCCAAGCAAGATAAAAGCAGCCTGAAATTTGTGTTGAGGGAGGTTGCTATAAATAGATTAGCAGAGAGCTTGACTTGTCACAGCACAGCTCTGCAAGTCTCTGCCTATGTGGAGGGGGTGTGCCTTTCCTCCAATCAGCCGCCTTGTCTGTATGCCAAGAATCCTCTCCCAGTGCTGAACAGTAAGATAAAATCTCTAACACAATGTGCACTTTCTAAAGAATATATAAAGCTGAATATACATGTAAACCTTATGTAGGGAGATTTGTTTCATCTCTGTGTATCATCTGAAGCCAGTCACTTCACTAGGTATATGTGAGGATTTACATCCACTTTAAGCTTAGAAATCTATCTTATTACTCCTGGATTGGACATTGTTGCCATCCTCTTGAGACAAAGTAAACCCCTGGTATACTGCAAAAAAGTAGGGTACCCACCCTCTAGTATATAGACTATGCTGCTAGCCAAATTGTACATTTAAAGAAAAAAGGAAAGAAACTCCCAGTGGCTTATGCGCAGCTTCAATAATGTATTAACTCATAAATAAATGTTTTAGATAATTTTATTGTACATAAGTATCGAATTTACAAATTCATTGGAAAGTACAAGTAAAAAAGGGGGGATTGGGGAATGGATCCAATTACATAGAAAGGAACAACAATAAGAGCTCTGGTGTACAAATTATAATGGTATTTACAGTCATGTGTCACAATATACCATATACAGGTCACCACTGTGGGTTGGCATGTATATGGATTCCCGACGCGTTTCGATCTTTAATAATGTGATGATCTTCCCCAGGGGGTAGCATGTGGACATCTTGCGTGAAATACCATATGTGCTAAACCAGAGTGTAGTCTAAAAACATGTCTATGTTGCAGTCTGCTTGTCCAAATGGAAATGCCTCATTTCCATTTGGACAAGCAGACTGCAACATAGACAGACTGCAACATAGACATAGACAGTACACCAGAGCTCTTATTGTTGTTCCTTTCTATGTAATTGGATCCATTCCACAATCCTCCCTTTTTTACTTGTACTTTTCCAATGAATTTGTAAATTCGATACTTATGTACAATAAAAGTATCTTATACTTTTATTTATGAGTTAATACATTATTGAAGCTGCGCATAAGCCACTGGGAGTTTCTTTCCTTTTTTTTAAACCCCTGGTATACTAACCTCTATATTTCCTAGTATCTTCCTGTCCTTCTGCTTTATTTTCCCTCCCCGCTTTACTTTCTAATGTCCTGATTCTATTGTACGTTGGAAGATTATACAAGACAGAAGTATTTCTGAACAGTATCTATTATACTAGCCAAAGAATAGATTGTAGCTTTAAAACTACATTTATATATTTACTAAATTAGTTAGTACAGATAGACATCTATGCTTGCTGGTGTTCTGATTGTAATCTAAAAATACTACCTATACTAACATATCAATAATAATAATACTGCTATAAACTTGTACTGAAAATCTTCAAGAAAATTATTGTTTAAGAAAGCCAGCCCAGACTTCCCTTAGTCTTATCATTAACTCCAGCCCTTCTTCAAGGGCAATCCAGTTGGAAAATGTACCTACAAAGCGTGGGTAGGAAACAGAGTACTTTCCCCTACAAACACAAACTAGTTATTATTTTTCAGTGTTAAAATTAAAAATAAAGATCACTATAAAAAAGAAAAACCAACCTAAAGTTGTTTAACAAGAATGTGAGCTGGATGGATGTCAGTATATCTTGTTTATACCTGTGCTGAACACCAGAACCTTCAGTAATGGCCAAGGTTGACAATTTTGGAAAGACCAAGTAGCCAGGTAAAGCTAGAGCCTTATTATTTTTGTTTCCTGAGTGCTGGTATCTTTGCTTTTACCTAATTGAATGGTCCTGGTTTGAATAATTACAGTTGGAATGGGGTGTGCTAGGGGACATTAGTGTCACCTGTGCTGCAATTAGCTATCTTGGCCATTTAATGTCTAACATTTTGCTTTATGGATCCGCTGGAAAGCATTTCCCTCCTGCACTAGGTACTGGGCTCATACAAGTCTATGAGAAAACACTGAGGATCTTCCTCCTGGAAGTGCTGAGCTCAAGCTTGCATATCAGCAATATGTGAACATGTGTGCTTTTACAAACTAAGCTCACCGCCCTTTTTTCCACCTGAGATTAACTTTTGATGAATGAATCTTGATTTACAGGCATATTCCAGCATGCAATAACCACCTAACTGTTTTTTATCCTCTGTACTGTTTCATAAAAAAAAGGTACACACATATATATGCAGATTGCATCCATATTACATCCATATTGTGAAACACATCTAAAAACATAAATAAGACATGTACGAGTTACAAAAGTTAAAATCAAAATGTTGGCATAAATTATAGGACCGACAATAGTTGACAGAAACCTTCATCCAACTGTTTATCCTGTTGAGTGATAATTCAACTGTCTGTCCAACAGTACTTTCAATACATGCCCTGGCTGACTTCCCAAAAAAGACAATGATAAAAACACAAATAATAGTAAATCTAAACAGCTGAACTCCACTTAGAACTGAAGAAATCTGATCCGTCTTCTCTACGATGAACGTTTATGATGACAAAAAGAAAAAAAAGTACAACTCTTATTTCAATTAGACTGTATGGAGTAGCTCTGTAAAAGTTTCACTTGTGTCTGCTACAAAATATAACTAAAACTTTTTGATCCAGATTTTATTAATCATATAATGAATCTTTCATTACTCTGTTATTTTAAGGAGGTAGTGAAGGAGCTTTCAATGCACACCTTCTGGAGACCAAATTATCCCTTCATGCAGTCATATCAAAGCTGTTTACTGCGTGGAAGTATTGACTTTTACCTAGCAGTCAACAACCATGCCCATTGCAGCCTTCTGAATACTGATAATGATCACTCTAGCTATTCTTCAGCATACTGATATGTCACTCCACCCACTAACCCAGGTCACCGATACATCACTCAAGGCACAACCCTAAGCAACTGACATTCATTTTAGCCACTCCCTCAAGACGCTGACATTTCACTCCAGCCACTACTGGTGTACTATGGGTATCTGACATCAATCCCGCCTCTCTTCTCAGCTGCTAATGTATTTATTTGAAAATGTTGTATATGGTTTCTAGAAAAATTGTAATTTGGTAAAATAATTGTCAAACCAGTGACTGGGGTTGTCCTTCACTCAACCCTCATGAAGGGGTCCCTTGGAACCAAGAAATGCATTGGCTTTCTGTTTTATACGAATCCAAATAAAAACATTTGGTTTAACTAACATAACAATTCGGGTTCTCTCTCTCATACACCTCTAGTCTTCCTGAGAAAAAGGACAAACTTCAGCCCCTGTTCACTGGTAGGTTGCCTAAAATAAATCCTATACACTGGAAATCCAGTGCTTAACACACCTATTGCTCTGTGTTTCTGTTAGGGAGCTTTAATCTCTCTTTGACCACTGAAAGTAAGGTAAAATATAACATTTTGAGTTTTCAGCAGAAGAATGAATGAGAAGTCCATGAAGTTAAACCTCCTACAATTGTTCCATACTAATGGCTGTGAAGCGTATTTTTTTGTAATTAATACACCTTTTAAAATCCTTGCAAAATTATTAAACCTGGACTTGAAGCCCATTCATTTTCACAGACGAATATTTTAGTTCGGAAAAAAATAGTTATGAAAAAATGTACATGGTTGGAGTGAAGTTTACTTTTTTCCTGAAACATTTTAGGCATTTGTGCTCAGATATCATTGGGAAGTGCAACAGGAAAATAAATTGGGTTTGTGCTAACTTTAACATTTTTAGTAGCCATGTTTTTTAGATATCAATAGATGTTGCTGCTATGGCGAGCCATTAAAAATGTTTTTATGACATATGTTTTTTTCTTTAATTTAAAAAGTAGTCTGAGAAAATTGAATCTTTTAGATATTTTGCAAGGGTGTTCCATTCATTTTTTTCCATAGACTCTCTCTGAAGATTTCTCAGTTAATAATCTCTTTACCAATATATTTAGGTTTTAATATTAATTTATGTATTTTTTTGTTATAATGAGGGACAGCAGACCTGGAGCATGTTAAACATGCACCCTAAATATGGGTGTAATGTGTAACATACTCCAATAGGTGAACTTATCCTTTAAATTGCTTTCAAACGTGCCCTGCTGATGGCTGTGAAGTGTACATTTTAAGTCCCAAAACTGCCCTTTATGCTACTATGTTCAATATTAGGGATGGAGGCACCTGATTGGTTTGTATGTAGTTCCCAACTACCATCCATACACCTCATCTATAATTGGATGGCAGACATTACTTAGTGGTTGCTATGCACCACAGCATCTATCTTGGGACCTACGGGATAGGCAGAGTCTGTAATTTTGGTAGAACCTCATTTTACATCTATTACACAGCCCTTTGTTCAATCCCGAGGGGCTGGCCAACTGTCTTGTTTCTTGGGAGCTGTGATGCGCACCTGGTGCCCTCCCCTCTCCCTCGTTCTTCGGTTGATGGGGGATCGGGCAGGCGGTTCCTGCTCTGCATGCTCAGCAGACATTGTGATGCCAGCACAGGTCTATTTCCATACGTGGCGAGCCAGCAGGGAGTCGCGTTGGCACCAATAGTGGGCAGCTGTTGCCGCTCTGACGTCCAAGCCTCTCCTCTACAGGCACGTCAGCGTGATGCTGGGAGGGACCTGGGGTGATTGCCTGGTGCACAGATATACCCCCAATAGGAAGTGACTTTCTTCTCAGCGGCACATTCTGGGCACTTGATATGCCAACTTTGGGAGTCCACCACTTAGGCTTTTTTTTTGTCACGGATTTCCACTCTGTTTTCTTTTTTTATGAAGTTTGCATGTTGACATCCATGCATTCTCACACACCAGTGTAACTTTCTCTATACTGGGGTCATGGTTTAGCAATGTCTTTAACCCACACTCCATTTTCTTTTTTCAATGCCACAGTGGTTACTGTCATAATCTGTATGGCAGTACAAATGCTCTATATTTTATAGTTATACAATATATATTACCCTTATAGATGCTTGGAAGCAACTCCACATTATTACAGAACACCACCTTGATATTTCTATCCCTTTGGATTATGTCTGTGTGCGCCGGACTTCTGGGCCCCTATACCCACAGCTCCTGGAACAGAGTATTCTGGTAGCCCTCATTTCTCAGCATTGCAGTTTTCGCTGTGTAAGTATTTTAGAGATGTTTACCTTACTTCTTTGGCTCCCTGTTATTTGGGTCAACCATTGGACCTTATTGATATATATTTATACATACATATATGTTTTGCAGATATATCATGCACCCGCTCCTGAGGAAGTGGAGAAAGTCCACGAAACGCGTAGAGCATATTGATGCAGATACACTATACAGATATATTTTATTCCAACCAGACCATACTATATTAGATCGTATAAAAATAAGCTGCGCAATAAATGTGAACCAATATTGAAAATATAGTGCCAAAAAATCAATCAGTGACATATATGTAGTCCATACATATAGAATGATGAATTCCACAAAGAAACAGTCTATAGTATTGGAAGTGCACCCAGTATTTAAAACACTGCTACACCAATCACTAGAGAGACTGAATTTCTATGCATATAGAGTCCATTCAAAGAAAATCACACTCGGATGTCAAACATTGAATGATCTGAAATCCTGTAGTTCAAATGCGATTGAATTAAAAAGTCTATTATGCAGGAATCGGTGACATCAAACGAAAAAACACCCAAGTATAGTGCTATGTATTAGATTAGAAAGGTATCCTCCACCTCCAAAATAGCTGCCGCTTACCAGAAGACTAGATCCCTATGTAGAAGACGGGTCCCTATGTAGCTCAATCAGATACACCCGCTCTTATATGGGTATGTCCTCAGTCTGTCTCACAGTATCATGATGTACTCAAGGCAAGATGAAAGGGAAAGCCAACATAGCGTAATCCAGTAAAGATTTATTCAAACATTAAAAGAAATGCACTTACAGTGTATGAAGATAAAAACTTGCGTGTGAATAATGTGTAGCTAGCCGGCTCTCACAGCCCGTTCCTTCCGGGACCTTGCGTTATCGTTGTGGTGACGTCAGCACGCCGCTCCTCCCTATGCCGATTTGTCACAAATGACGTCGTCCAGGGGCGCATACTATATTACATTACATTTTTGCATCTTTTTGATATTCTAACATGGAGTACACATTGGCTTATGCTGTCCTACTATGTTATATGTTATCATGCTTTTTCTGTGTTTACCCAATATGTGATTTTATTTTCATATTTTTATTATATTATCAACATCCATGTAAGTACACATTGCTATGTGCCATGCTGTCTGCAAATAAATATGCTTTTTACCAAGGTTTATGTCATGTGCCTCATATAAAGTCCCACGCCTCTCCCCCTTTTTTATGCTTAGAATAGGGATGAAGGCGTATACTTTGTATGCGCTTCATTTAAAGTCCCAAAACTCCCCTTTATGCTACTACATTTTAAGGATAGGTCTACTTTAAAGTACATTTTACCTACACATTAGAAAGCCTTTTCTTAAAGTGGATGTAAACCTGATTCATGGAATTTGACCTAAGCACATATTTCTGTAGTGTTTTCTTATCTCTCTCCAAAGACCTAGGTCACGTGTCTTTATGCTGCTCCATTCTTCTGTAATCAGCATGATAACTTATGACAAGTTCTCCGACCCCGAGATAAAACCAGCCTGAAATTTGTGTCGGGTGGGTGCTATAAATAGATTATCAGAGAGCTGGTCTATTCACAGCACAACTCTGCACATTCCTTCCTTTTTTTGCCTATGTGGAGTTGGGGGTGTGTGCCTTTCCTCCAATCAGCTCTCACGCAGTGTATGCCAAGAATCCACACCCAGTGCTAAACAGGAAGAAAAACATCTCTAACACGATGTTCAGAATATAGCAAGCTGAAGACAGCAGATATACAGTAAAACTTATGTAGGGAGATTTGTTTTATCGCTGTGTATCATCTGAGGCTGTTCACTTCACTGGGTATATGTGAAGATTTATATGCACTTTAAGCTATAGTTCATGGAAAACATTCTATACTCGGGGCTTCCTAAGGTGAACTAGGTGAGCTTGATGCACAGTCCTCTGAGTAATCAGGCCAAAAATAAACATTTTTTTCCAACTAAATGAATAAAATCATACTTACATTGACGTACAGTAGAATATAAAAATATGCCTTGAAGTCCTCTTTTAAAGGCTTAGGATTTATTTAATTATAGGTTAATGCAGTCAACGTTCACAGCCCTTCCAATTTTTAACTCTGTGCTTGGACCACCCCAACAAAACTGTGTTATTAATACCAATGTAATGTAACATTAATGCACCGTTATTAGCATTGGCATAGAAACTAAAAGACTATAAGGTTTCCTAATAATTCCTTGTTTGACACACAAGACATTTTGTGAAAAAAATTATTCTATACATTTCAGCAGCCTAGAGGTTTAACAGCACTCAGCTTTCACTATGATACTCTTCTGATTATGAAGTAGCGTATTTTAAAAAAAATTGTATTTTTAGAATGACAGATATAATGTATAATATTTATGTTCAAAGAATCTTTCCAATTTCCTCTCCTCAGATTTACATGTAGTCATTTTTTGGCTCCATGGAATAAATACATAAGTCAATATCATCTTCAGCTTCTCATAGGCACTTCCAAGTGTGTCTATAGGGTCTATGGATGTAGCAGTATTTTGTCAGAGGGGGAGAGAATTCTTGTTGCGAGACCATACCCATCAACACTTCCCTTAATGGTATTTCCATATTTAAACTGGCTGGAGACTAAGTGGTTTTGCACTGTCAAAAAAAATAAAAAATCCCCCTAAGGCTGTTATGTCCGACAGCAAGGTAACACCCTCCTACACCTTCCTGATGCCAGCCATTCCTTTACCTGATATCTTTGACCACAGAACCCATAGCATTTGTTGCCCCCACCTGTCTAACATTTTAGGCTATATCATACAGAGGCTCCTTGTAGGGTTGCCACCTCATCCCTTTAAATCCGAACACATATGAATTACACAGGTTCTGAGGCTAATTTAATGCAGATAAGGCACCAAGTGAGTTTAATTACCACCTTAATCAGCCACAGAACCTGTGTAATTAATATGTGTTTGGTTTTAAAGGGATGAAGTGGCAACCCTAGCTCCTTGTGAGCTCAGTGGGAATCTGGTAGAAATAATATTGATAATAATTACTATAAATGTCCTTTTTTGAACTCTTATTTTCTCTTAATTTTAGAAAAAAGAGGGGGAGGGGGAAATTTGGGACTTTGAATGAGGCAATGAGTGGGTAGGTTCATCTGCTTCCATCCCTAGTAAAATATTACAATCAAAAGGAAGGACGTAGTGGGACTTTATATGAAGCATAACTGCAGGATAAGTATGCAAAGATATGTTTGATGATTCCTCATCCATATACAAAATTCAAGGTATATAATGTAACATTGGTAACAAAGGTATCGACTTAATGTCATATATTTCATATATATACACACACATATTTCAACATGGTCCACAAGAGTGATAGACATATTGACATGAAGTACATTGTAAGAGATAAACATAATTGATCTTGAATTAATTGAAGAATAAAACCTTATGAGTAAAATGCGTAATCCTGGAGAATCTCAAACACATACTTTATTATAGTTGGGTGGTGTAACCTGCTTAAATTCATAGTCTCTGGGTACAGGTCCTATATTTCTCCCTACTGCAAGTGTTGGTATATTGTGTTTTGTTTACTATGTAACTAAATGATAAGAAACAGAGAGAATCCTGTAGCCATTTTTTTTAATAATATTTTAAAACCCTCATCTGCAATGCTTTGCTATGTTTTTCTTCAAGGGCAATACAACTACAATAGTTCTGTCTAGGCCAGCTGCACCTTATCATGGAACTCATCATACTCAGTTGTCAGGCCTTTGACTCTAATTGTTTAGATTGCAGTTGACACTATAATTGGCCACTATTACAATTTCAAGTGTCAATTGGTTAAAATTAAGACATAAAACATAAATTTTCTGTGCAAACAGTTAAAATCTATACACTTTTATACTAAAAGAATAGATTATAGGTATAACACAGGAAAAGGACATTCTGGGGGTTTTTTGTTTGTCTTTTTAGAAAGTCATATTTGAGGTTAATTAAATATGAGCTGGCGGTTAAAGAAGCCTTTATTAATTTATTTTAAGAGATAAGGTTAGTCTATGTATAATATTATACTTTCCTTGGCACTGTTGACATTTATTAGAGCAGTGTTTCTCAACTCCGGTCATCAAGGCGCCCCCAACAGGTCATGTTTTCATGGCTTTCCATTATTTTGCACAGGTGATTTGATCAGTTTCACTGCCTTAGTAATTACCACAGCTGCTTCATCTGAGGGAAATCCTAAAAACATGACCTGTTGGGGCGCCTTAAGGACTGGAGTTGAGAAACACTGCATTAGAGTACCTTATATTTCTTTGGTGGTCTCCTTCCCTCACTGTACATCCCTGTTTGTCTGATATTGGAAGGCTCTCTGTTCATAACAACAGGGCTGACAGGCATTAAAAAAGCAAGCAGAGAGGTGAGGAAATCTCCAGAGGATCTGATAGATGTCATAAAAAAAAAACAGTACTGCTTGATGAAAGAAATGATAAAAATTTTGCAAGCATTTTCTTTCCACTTTCCTTAAACAAACATACAGTGGTTACGGAAAGTATTCAGACCCCCTTAAAATTAACTTAAATGATTTTTGCAAATGGCTGCAATATAACATTGCATTGCAGCCATTTGCAAAAATCATTTAAGTTCATTTTTTTCCTCATTAATGTCCACACAGCACCCCATATTGACAGAAAAACACAGAATTGTTGACATTTTTGCAGATTTATTAAAAAAGAAAACTGAAATATCACATAGTCCTAAGTATTCAGACCCTTTGCTCAGTATTTAGTAGAAGCACCCTTTTGATCTAATACAGCCATGAGTCTTTTTGGGAAAGATGCAACAAGTTTTTCACACCTGGATTTGGGGATCCTCTGCCATTCCTCCTTGCAGATCCTCTCCAGTTCTGTCAGGTTGGATGGTAAACGTTGGTGGGCAGCCATTTTTAGGTCTCTCCAGAGATGCTCAATTGGGTTTAAGTCAGGGCTCTGGCTGGGCCATTCAAAAACAGTCACGGAGTTGTTGTGAAGCCACTCCTTCGTTATTTTAGCTGTGGGCTTAGGGTCATTGTCTTGTTGGAAGGTAAACCTTCGGCCCAGTCTGAAGTCCTGAGCACTCTGGAGAAGGTTTTCATCCAGGATATCCCTGTACTTGGCCGCATTCACCTTTCCCTCGATTGCAACCAGTCGTCCTGTCGCTGCAGCTGAAAAACACCCCCACAGCATGATGCTGCCATCACCATGCTTCACTGTTGGGACTGTATTGGACAGGTGATGAGCAGTGCCTGGTTTTCTCCACACATACCGCTTAGAATTAAGGCCAAAAAGTTCTATCTTGGTCTCATCAGACCAGAGAATCTTTATTTCTCAGCATCTTGGAGTCCTTCAGGTGTTTTTTTAGCAAACTCCGTGCAGGCTTTCACGTGTCTTGCACTGAGGAGAGGCTTCCGTCGAGCCACTCTGCCATAAAGCCCCGACTGGTGGAGGGCTGCAGTGATGGTTGACTTTCTACAACTTTCTCCCATCTCCCAACTGCATCTCTGGAGCTCAGCCACAGTGATCTTTGGGTTCTTCTTTACCTCTCTCACCAAGGCTCTTCTCCCTCGATAGCTCAGTTTGGCTGGACGGACAGCTCTAGGAAGGGTTCTGGTCATCCCAAACGTCTTCCATTTAAGGATTATGGAGGCCACTGTGCTCTTAGGAACCTTAAGTGCAGCAGAAATTTTTTTGTAACCTTGGCCAGATCTGTGCCTTGCTACAATTCTGTCTCTGAGCTCTTCAGGCAGTTCCTTTGACCTCATGATTCTCATTTGCTCTGACATGCAATGTGAGCTGTAATGTCTTATATAGACAGGTGTGTGGCTTTCCTAATCAAGTCCAATCAGTATAATCAAACACAGCTGGACTCAAATGAAGGTGTAGAACCATCTCAAGGATGATCAGAAGAAATGGACAGCACCTGAGTTAAATATATGAGTGTCACAGCAAAGGGTCTGAATACTTAGGACCATGTGATATTTCAGTTTTTCTTTTTGAATAAATCTGCAAAAATGTCAACAATTCTGTGTTTTTCTGTCAGTATGGGGTGCTGTGTGTACATTAATGAGGAAAAAAATTAACTTAAATGATTTTAGCAAATGGCTGCAATATAACAAAGAGTGAAAATTTTAAGGGGGTCTGAATACTTTCCGTACCCACTGTATGTCAATGGCATTCATCATGAAATATATAGGTGTTTTTGAAGGGAGGTGTCAGGGTTATCCCTAAAAACAAACATGTCATGGGGGAACGAGAATAACTCTACCCTTTAATACAGTGACATCACTCATGTGATCTAAATATGCTGCTTTGGCTGTGGTGGAGGAGCAATTTTTTTCGAGCAGTGTTTCATTCATTTGTGTTATTCATGATGCAGACAAAATGGCATGCTTCCATCTCACTGGGCACAAAGGTAAAATAATGCAGCGTTCCTGGTACTTATTCTAGCATTATAACTTCTAATTCCCATTTTACCAGCTTGGTGGTTCTAAAGACACATAACAGCAAATTGCAGTCAGACCTAGGACAGATTTTACGTTCAATACATTGTTATTGTTTACAATGCAAAGATTATTGTGACTGTGACAGTATTATTTAAGTTCCAAAACCAATAAAAAAAGGAAGATAACCAAAGAAATAATAATATCAGGACATAGTGACAAAAAACTGCACTTTAGAACCTCTGACATGTGAAGCGAATAACATAACAAGAAGTGGGATGGTTCTCTCATTAAAACTGAATCGTACATAATGCAATTAATCACCAATAATAGTATAACAATCAGTCATCATAGTTTAACTTTGAGAGAGAATTGCTAGGAGTTGCAATAAATACTGTAAGAGAAAGGAGAAAAGGGGAGAGACAGAAAAAAGAAAAAGGGAAAAATGTAAAAAGGAGTAATGATATGGGAAGAGGATCCCCGAAACAAAGAGAGAACTAGGACAGAGCTGTAGATATATTAGGAGCGAAGGAGCTCGGTGTCCGCATAGCACCTGGAGTCAAGGACAAAGGTACATGGACATATGACGCCAAGGGTTCCCAAGTTCATTCAAACAGAGCACTTTGGTCATTGATAATACTAGCAATTTTTTCATGTATCATAATCCATGATATTTTGTGTTTAACCACTTCAGTCCCGGAAGGATTTGCCCCCTTCCTGACCAGGCCATTTTTTGCGTTACGGCACTGCGTCGCTTTAACTGACAATTGCGTGGTCGTGCGACACTGTACCCAAACAAAATTTATGTCCTTTTTTCCCCACAAATAGAGCTTTCTTTTAGTGGTATTTGATCACCTCTGCAGTTTTTATTTTTTGCGCTATAAACAAAAAAAGAGCACAAATTTTGAAAAAAACACAATATTTTGTACTTTTTGGTATAATAAATATCCCCCCAAAAAAATAAAAAATTCTTTATTAGTTTAGGCCGATATATATTCTTCTACATATTTTTGGTAAAAAAAACATGCAATAAGCATATATTGATTGCTTTGCGCAAAAGTTATAGCGTCTACAAAACGGGGGATAGATTTATGTTGTTTTTATTATTATTTTTTTTTACTAGTAATGGCGGCGATCTGCGATTTTTATCAGGACTGCGACATTGCGGCGTACAGATTGGACACTTTTGACACTATTTTGGGACCATTGACATTCATACAGAGATCAGAGCTAAAAATAGCCACTGTATAAATGTCACTGGCAGGGAAGGGGTTAACACAAGGGGCGATCAAGGGGTTAACTGTGTTCCCTAGGTGTGTTCTAACTGTAGGGGGGTTGGGACTGACTAGGGGAGGGTATTGATCGGTGTTCCTACTTAGTAGGAACACACGATCTGTCTCCTATCCCCTGAAAGAACTGGGATTTGTGTGTTTACACACACATCCCCATTATCTTTCTTTCACAGGCGATCGCGGGTGGCCGGCAGGAAAATCGCGACCACGGGGCATGAGCATCGGGTCCGGAGACACGCGGTGGGGGTGCGGGCACCTGCTATGACGTCTTAAAGGAGCGAGGTATAGCTAAGGCAATTTGTGCAGCAGTGCCAACCTGCTGCAGTATAACTGCAGTGGCTGGTCGGCTAGCGGTTAAGTCGTCTAATGGTGTCTTCCATGCTCCCGTTATAGTGATTTTCGCCGCCAGCAATACAAAGTAAATCAGACGTTTCAATGGCCGCTGCCACTCAGTAGGTAAAACATTAAGCAGAGCTAAGTTTGGTTGTTGTTCAATAGAGAGCCACGTCACTTTGCGGAGCATCGAGAACACCTTATTCCAGAACACCCTAATTTTAGGGCATTCCCATCAAATATGCAACATAGAGCCCCGCAACATGCAGCCCCGAAAACATTCCATAAATGCCATGGTATACATCCTGGCCAGGCGAGTTGGGACCAAGTATCGTCTGGTCAGCACCCTAGAACAGATTTTAATGAATTAATTCATCCATGTATTAATGCTGGTCTATAAGAACAAGAGCAGCATTACACGTGTAGACTTTTCACATATTTTGGCTTTAAATGTGTCATGTTCGTGCTCTTTCGTAGTACTTAACATGGCATTGCTTATGTGGCTGTTAGAGTAAATGAGGGTACAGAGTAGTTTCAAGTCTGTCCTTGTGATTTTCTGCCCATGACAGCTGTCCGCTATGTCACTATACAATATGTAATGTACCCTTTCTGCTAAATTACTGTGGCTCAAATTTTCACCCAACAAAAGTCCCCAGAGGATAAAAATCACCTTCTCCACTGCACAAAGGTATTAACGCACAATGCAGCTACAGCAAAGTATAATGATTAATGCCTTCATATCCCTGTAATTTTGAGCACAGTTTGCTCTTGATGTTTTGGCTGCAGTTTCTTAAGTCTAGAGGCTTTCCAATACTTGTATGTTCCTGTTTTTATTCTGCATTTTTGGATTTAAATATTTTGTGAAGGACAAAAAAACTGTCCCACAACACTTTTTTCTTATACAATGTATACAATATTGTGGTAATCTTCTTTTTTTTTTTTTTTTTAATTTTTTTATTTATAACAAGGAAAGGGACCCTGTCGGGTCGATACATTACAAAGTAGTACGGGTATCAAGACAAACAACTTATTCAAAAACAGTCAGAATACATTACATCACATAGTCTTGATGTAGGAAGGAAAAGAAAAGCAGGGTTCAAACATATGAGTGTGAACAAATTGGTGGAGATTACGCTCCCTGGTGTATTGTCACTTAGTATGTCTGAGCTATTGTTAGCTTTATTCGTGACCTCTGATGTCTTTAATTTTGTTTCAGCGACTTGTTCCTTCCTAGGTGTCTAGTTCTGCCTGTTGGTTCCCTTTGCTCCATTAGGGTATTCGTGCTTGAGGTTGTCGTGTTGTGTAGTACTGGGGACATGGGCCCAGTTCCTTGGTTTTTCCTGTTTATATTAGAGAAAAGGTGGAAAATAGAGTGTAAAGCAAATCCCCCCAGTTTAGGATGGGATTGGTTAAAGGTAGAATATTAGAATAGAGAAAGATATGAAAAAGAGAAAAAGAAGAGGGGATGGGGAGTTGTTGTGGGAAGATGGGTTGGGTGGTGGATAGGGGGGGGGGTATGGGGGTACTGGGGCCCACGAACATGGGACATCAGTAATTCAGTCCTGTGTATCGGATGGGATTGGCGGTGGCGGGGTGCAACTCTGTGTGTCTGTTGAGGTTCCCTTCAGCGCCTGGCCCTCTGCCGAGTAGATGAAGATAATCCACAACTGCCAGGTGTTGGAGAATGTCTCTTGTCTATGCTGGGCTGTGAGGACGAGGTCCTCCATATATCTTATTTCCTCCACTCTCGCTATCCATGATGCTATGGTAGGTGGGCTTGTGGATTTCCACATTATCGGTATGCAGGCCTTGGCTGCATCTAGCAAGTGTCTGATTACCGATTTTTTGTATGTTTTTTCCGGAGTGTCTGATGCGTGGAGTAGGAAGAAAGCGGGGTCTACTGGTATGGGGCTGTCTGTAAATTTTTGTATAACTTCTCGAACCACTTTCCAAAAGTGATGTAGTAAAGGACAGGACCAGAATATGTGCAGCAGTGTTCCCTTTTCTGCTCGACACCGCCAGCAAAGGTCCGGCGTTGTCGGGAAGAATCTGTGGAGCAGGTCTGGAGTTCTGTACCATCTTGACAGTAGCTTATAGTTAGTCTCCTGGATTTTGGCGCATATCGAGGATTTGTGGGTGTATTTAATTATTCGTTGTTTCTTAGTTGTGCTGAAGTTGCAATTCAGTTCCGTTTCCCATTTGGTCAGCCCTGGTGGGGTAAAGTCTGTTTGTGGTACGTTTAGCAGGCTGTAGGTTTGTGAGAGCGTGTGCGTTATGGTACCCGATGTGTTGCAGAGTTCTTCTAATGTTGTGAGGGGACGGGATGTTGTCGGGTGGGTTGTCAGTGAGTGTAAGAAGTGGCTTAGTTGGCTGGCTCTCAAAAAGTCCAGCCGAAATGGGCCTGTGGCGTCTGAAAGTTCTGTTAACGTGGGCCAACGACCATTGGTACTAAAGTGGGAGGCCTGGTGAGTGCCCTCGTCTCTCAGTCTTTTAAATTCCGCGTCCTGTATTCCTGGTGCAAAATCGGGGTTTCCCAAGATGGGGAAGAGGGGTGAATTGGGGGATGATATGGGGGTCGTCAAGAAGAGACGTGCGCAGACCTGTGTTGTGGTTCCTATTAGCGGGTGTCGCTTGATTTCCGCTGGCAGGGACGGGCAGCACCAGGGAGCCCTTCCAAGTGGAGTCTCGCTTTGATGTTGCTCCAGTTGTGTCCAGAGCTTAGTCTCCTGGTGCCTGCACCAGTCTATAAGCCTGCCCAGGTGTACTGCCTGGTAGTATGTACGAATGTTCGGCAACGCGAGTCCCCCGTGTTGTTTAGGTAGAACCAAGAGTTTATAAGAGAGTCGTGGCCTTTTCTTAGCCCATACAAAGTCTGTAAACATGGTTTGTATTTGTTTGAAGTAGAGTGTGGGAATGTGAATAGGTATCGCCTGCATAAGATAGAGGAATTTTGGGAGTATCATCATTTTGAGGATGTTGCAGCGACCTATCCATGAATGTAGACCGGTGTGCCATTTTTTAAGTAATATTTTGATTGTTTTCAAAAGTGGTGGGAAGTTCAGCTCATATAACCGTGGGAGCGTGCGAGGGATGTAAGTACCTAAATATTTTAGGGCTGTCTGCGTCCATTTCAACTGGAAACCTGATTGTAAATGTGCAAGTTGTGCTGGTTGTATTCCTACTCCCATCGCCTCGGATTTAGTAAAATTAATTTTTAGGTTGGAGAGGGCTCCATATATCTTAAATTCTTGTAAGAGGTTGGGGAGGGAGATTGAGGGGGTAGTAAGTGTAAACATGAGGTCGTCGGCGTACGCCGATACCTTATGTTGTGCTTGTTGTACTTTCACTCCTGAGATGTTGGGGTTTTGTCTTACGTGGCATAGGAATGGTTCCAGAGTGAGGGCAAATAGAAGGGGGGACAACGGGCACCCCTGCCTTGTCCCGTTTGTAATCAGGAAAGGGTCTGAGAGCACTCCATTAGCCCTCACTCTGGCAGATGGTTTTTCATAGGTTGCGGCTATCCATTTTAGCATGTTGTCTCCCAGTCCCACATGCCGCAACGTGGCAAACATAAAGGCCCAACTAACCCGATCAAACGCTTTCTCAGCGTCCGTGCTCATAAAAACACTGGGCATTTGGGTGCGGGTGACCGTATGTAGTAGATTCAAGACCTTAGTAGTATTGTCCCTTGCCTCTCTTGTGGGGACAAATCCCACCTGGTCTAAGTGTATTAGGTGGGGCAGGTGAGTCTGTATTCTGGTCGCTATTATTTTGGTGAATAGTTTGAGGTCCGAATTAAGTAGGGAGATAGGCCTATAGCTTCCACAGTTGGTCAGGTCTTTGCCTTCTTTCGGGATGATGGATATTTGTGCTTGTAATGTGGTGGCGTGTAGTTTCCCTCCTTTAGTAAGGCCGTTAAGCACATTAACTAGGCGTCCTCCTAATACTGGTAGTAGTGTCTTGTAGTAGTGTGGCGTGAGTCCGTCCGGCCCTGGGGCTTTTCCGATTTTAGTGCTTTTCAGCGCAAGTTGGACCTCCGATAATGTGATAGGGGCTTCTAACAGATCTCGGGTGTCAGCGGAGAGGGTGGGCATACGGGAGGTAGTAATATAATCTGTTAGGTGTTCTACCGATGGTGGCGTGTTGGATATGTTGTAGAGCGATTCATAGTAGGATTTAAATTCCTGTGTTATATGTTGTGGTAAGGTTCTTTTCTGTCCCGATGGCGAGCGTATGGAGGGTATGTATGACGCTGTTCTCTGGTCCCGTAATGACTGTGCTAGTAGTCTGCCGCATTTGTTGCCTGACTCGTAAATCCTTTTCCGTGATATTTGTAGTGCCGTCTTTGCTTTAAAATTTAACAGGTCAGTGACTTGCGTGCGTAATGCGTCCAGTTCGTTCCCTATCTGGTCAGTCGGGGTTTGCTTGTGTCTGATTTCTAGGGCGTGAAGTCTGCTGAGGAGAGAAGTCAATTGGGCTGTCCTTTGTTTTTTTAGTCTTGCGCCGTGTTTTATAAGTATTCCGCGAATCACCGCTTTGTGTGCTTCCCATACTAGGCCTTCGTCACTTTCTGAGTCGCTATTGGTTTGAAAATAGTTGGTTATTTCCCTTGTCACCTCTGTCAGTGTGTCTGGGTCTTTCAGAAGGCTTTCATTAAGCCTCCACGGATTCCTTTGATTTTTTTGGAAGTCTGTTAGGGCATAACTCAGGATAGCTGGGGCGTGATCGGACCAAGTGATTGATCCTAGTGAGGTGTTTCTAACGGCGTGAAGTTGGTTGTGTGGTATCAACAGGTAATCAATTCGCGAATATGTGTTGTGGGGACGTGAGTAGTACGTATAGTCTCGTTCGCCAGGGTGAAAGAGGCGCCACGTGTCTATTAACTGTGATCTCTGAAGTGCTATATGGATGGTCTTGCGTGTGTTTCTCGGGGTTGATGAACTCCCTGTTGAGGTATCCTCCTCGGGTATTAGGGGGATATTCAGGTCTCCTCCCACTATTAGTTGTCCTTCAGTAAAGTTTTGTAGTTTGATCAAGTGTCTTGTTAGAAACGTATCTTGTTGGGTGTTTGGGGCGTAAAGGTTTGCGAGTGTTATTTTGATGCCCCCAATTTGGCCCTTGAGGAATAGAAATCTTCCCATCGGATCTGTCAGTATGTCTGTCAGGGACCATGGGATTTTGGCTGAAATTAATATTGAAACTCCTCGCGATTTGGATTCCTTGTAGGTCGAGTGATACACCGTCGGAAAGTATCTATTCCTGAGGATCGGGAGTGTGTTTTCTCGGAAGTGTGTCTCTTGCAAGAGAACAATGTCTGCCTTTAGGCGTCGCATATCATTAAGTAACATTCTCCTTTTCTCTGGGATGTTGAGTCCCTTCGCATTTAAAGTGACAATAGTAATGTCATCCATGTTCGTGGGGGGGGGGGTGTAGGGAGGGGGGTAGGGAAGTACAGTAAAGAGTTAGAGAGAGGTATAGAATAGAGATAAGAATGTAGCAGAGAAAGATAGGTATATACAACCAGTACTAAAAGGGTATGAAATGCGCCCGCCAGAAGCCTAGTGCCTCTAGCGGTTGCCTACCAATTTAGCTGGTGCTCTAATGTGCGTGCAAAATTTTTGCAAAGACGCTCTCCAGGTGTCCTGGGTATCGTGCGTCGTCCTATGTGGGGGTGAGGTCAGCAGGGGTCCCTGCGAGTCTCCCGGTCCCTCCCCGACCACCCGGCCTCTGCTTGTATAAGAGTGTGTGGGCATACGTGCTCAATGGTGTATCGTATAGTGGTTTGTACGTTTCAGGCTATAATATATAAAAACAACACAAGGACATGGAAATTCAATACTTACTCATTTTCTAGTTATCAAAAAGAAAAAACTTTAACCAGAAAGACGGTATCAACGAAACAACATTAACTTAAATGCATAGGTTACATCTGTCAACAAATTATTCCCCCACATAATCCAACCCCCCCCCAACCCGCGCCAGAGAAATTCCCCACAATAATTTATGGTCCTGAGCAGTTTGGTGCGGTTTCATTGTCCCCCCCCCCCATTTATGACTCCCCTTTCCGTCTGGCACCGCACCCCCCCCCACCCCCGAACACCCTCCAAGGCTGCATCTTGTCCCCTGATGGGGTCCAAACCACCATTCCTCCCAAGCAACCACCCAGTATATGTTCTGCCTCCCCGTGGTCCCCCACGGGCCACATCTGTGGGCGTGGGTCTTGTTACCTAGAAAGTATCTTGACACCTGTCATCTGTTAGCTCCTTTCTGGGTAGGTGGTTATGACCCAGTTGACATGACGGGGGAGCCAGGTAAGTACATGTGTAGTTCTCCGCTTGTGGAGCAAAGGATGACGCCTGTAGGGGTGGTGCTCCAGTTTGGTGGTCAGGTAAATTGGGGTTCGGTAGTCCACCCGGGACAGTGCTGCAAGAGTATGTTCTCCTGCATGTGTCCCCGGGGGGGGGGGGGGCGCGGGGGACGCACTGTCCTTCTCTCCCTTTGTGACCCCAGTCCTCCAGACAACAAAAAGGCAAAAAGGGCAAGGACTCCGGGGGGAGTAACCCTTGTGTTCAGCTCTGTGGGGGGTCTGCCGTGTGGAGGGCCTCTCTCTTAGTGGGAGTCTCGATTTGTAGTATGCAAAGTGTTGGGGAAAAAGGGGGGTAGGTGTGTATCTCTGCACCATGGCGGACCATTCTCCCCCTTCAAACTCTGAGGCGTGGGGGTGGCCTGGGCATAGAACTGGACCCTCGGCGGGTCTTCCGCAGCAAGCGAGGGGGGGGGGAGGGGGCAGAAAACGGGGGGCAGCATCAAGGTAAGTTCAGTGGCCTATGCATTACAAACAATGGGTACAGGTATAGGCAGCTCTGCAGTAATCAGGACTCACGTGTACCATCGACTGCGGCGGCGGCGGTGCTGGAGCGGGATCGGCCTCGGTTCCTCTGCGAGCGCGGTGGTTGGTTGTATCTGCCCGTTGCTGGACCCGAGCGACCTGGTGCCTTCGGTAGCCTCATTAGCCAATTGGGCACCTGGACTGGTTCTGTGCCTATGAAGGAGAAGAATCCCGGCAGGTCCGCGGGCGTTCTCAGGGTGAAGGAGGTCTGCTCCGTTCGGAAGATTACCGCCAGGGGGTATCCCCAGCGGTAGGTGCATCCTCTACTTCTCGCCTTTTCCAATACTGGCTTTAACATGGCCCGGCGCTGCAGGGTTGCCCTGGATAAGTCCGGTAAGATCTGGATATTGGCCCCATCAAAGTCGACAGCGCCTGCCTCCCAAGCCTTTCGTAGTATGTTTTCTTTAATTGTAAAGCGGTGGAGGCGGCACAGTACATCGCGTGGCCTGGCTGGGTCGGTGGATCTGGGACCCAGTGTGCGGTGCACCCTGTCGATTTCAAGCGTCGGCGGGGGGGTCTCCAGCAGTCTGTGGAATATTGCGGTCACTGTCTCCGCCAGGTCTTCCGGGCCCGTGGCTTCAGGTATCCCCCGCAGCCGCAGGTTGTTGCGGCGGCTGCGGTCTTCCATTTCCTCTAGGTGTAATTGCATGTCTTGGGAGTTCATCGTGTGTGATACCTGCGCCTGCTCCAGGGCCTGCATGCGTGTCTCCAGTGCCGACACCCGTGACTCTCCAGATGTCACGCGGTCCGACACTGTAAGCAGCTCTGCTTTCACCTCCTGGATGTCCCTGCTGTGCGCCTCCTCTATCCTTAGGATCAGCGTTTCTATGTCGGCCCTTGTCGGTAAGGCCTCAATGTCGGCTCTGGTGGGGAGGGCCCGCAGCATGGCGCGGAGGTCGTCGTCTATTCGGCCTTGCGATGTGTCCGACATCTCTGTACGGAATGCTGCCGGTGTCTCTGCAAGGTAGTACGGGTCCTCCGGTGGTGTTGGCGGATTGCTTTGGGGCAGGCCCGGGTTCCGTTCCGTGTGCGGCCCCCGTGGAGCGGCTACTATGGCGCCTGTTGCTTGCCTCGGTGTACCTTCGAAAAAATTATGAATACTGGTCTGCGAGTTCTGGGATCTGGTCCCTCTTGAGGTCGAGCGTGTCCTGTATTGATTTGGGGTGCTCATGCCGTGCCCACATGAGTTAAATGGCAGGTAATGGCCATGGTGTATCGGGTTAGGCCGGGGACTCTGTCGGTGCCCGTCTCTACTCGGCCATTGCTAAGCCGCGCCTCCCGGATTGTGATTTTATCATCAGTCAGGGAGTAAAGTCAAGCTATCCATCCCTGGGGGTCACAACCCGGCCGGCCAGAGTGCTCCAGCTCCCAGGGGCGGTTCACCAGTCTCAGGGGGGCAGAATGGTGGGCAAGGTGGCCGCCGGGTGAAGCAAGATGGCCGCCGTTCACAGGGCCGGAGCCGCTCTTCCTCCTGTCGGCCGCTGTGGGGGGGGGGGGGTAGATGATAGCCCCTGATGGAGGGTGGGCTCCGGTTGCTGTGTGGGTGAAAAGCCGAGCCACGGGGGGTCTGGTATGCCAGTACTAAGCGCTGGAGCCACGGCCGGGTATAGCAAGATGGCCGCCGATCACAGGGCCAGAGCCGTTTTTTTGTCTGCAGGCCCCCGTGCAGGTGCGTAGATGGGAGTCCCTGATGGAGGGTGGGCTCCGGGTGCCGTGTGGGGGAAAAGCTGAGCCACAGGGGGTCCGGGAAGCCAGGATTGAGGGCTGGAGCCGCGGCCGGGTGTAGCAAGATGGCCGCCGCTCCGGGAGTTAGGCCGAAGCCGCGGACTTTCCTCCAGACGGCCCCAGACACTGGAAATTTTACCTTCAGGCGGCAGTCTGGTGGTCTGGTTCGCGTTGGGTGCCTTGTGGGGAGCAGGATGAACTCGCTGAAGGGTGGATGCTTGTGATTCCGCACAAGGATGGCAGGAGCTCTGTCACAGAACGTCCTGTTCAGACCCCGGTCAGGCCACACCATATTGTGGTAATCTTAATTAGGGATGAGCCGAACCCCCCCAGTCGGTTCGCACCAGAACCTGCGAACAGACCTAAACTTTGCGCAAACTTTAGAACACTATTAAATACAATGGACTCGAACGTTCGAAATCAAAAGTGCTAATTATCAAGGCTAATATGCAAGTTATTGCCCTAAAAAGTGTTTGGGGACCCGGGTCCTGCCCTAGGGGACATGTATCAATGCAAAAAAAAGTTTTAAAAACTGCAGTTTTTTCGGGAGCAGTGATTTTAATAATGCTTAAAGTGAAACAATAAAAGTTAAATATTCCTTTAAATTTCGTACATGGGGGGATGGGTGTATAGTATGCCTGTAAAAGCAGCGCTCGTTTCCCCTGGTTAGAACTGTCCCTGCACAAAGTGTAATTTCTGAAGGAAAAAAGTCATTTAAAAGCACTCACGGCTATAATGAATTGTCGGCTCCCGGCAATACAGAGAAAAGTCATTAAAAAAAAAATTGTGGGGTTCCCCCCAAATCCCATTATCAGGCCCTTCAGGTCTGGTATAGATATTAAGGGGAACCCTGCGTCAAATTAAAAAAAAAATGGACGTGGGGTTCCCCTCAAATATCCATACCAGACCCTTTATCCAAAAACGCAACCTGGCAGGCCATAGGAAAAGAGGGGGGGACGAGAGAGCGCCCCCCTCCTGAACCGTACCAGGCCACATGCCCTCAACATGGGGAGGATGCTTTGGGGGTCTGTGACCCCTCAAAGCACCATGTCCCCATGTTGATGGGGACAGGGGCCTCATCCCCACAACCCTTGCCCGGTAGTTGTGGGGGTCTGCGGGCAGGGGGCTTATCGGAATCTGGAAGACCCTTTTAACAAAGGGGACCCCCAGATTCCGGCTCCCCTATGTGAATTGGTAAGGGGTACATTGTACCCCTACCATTTCACAAAGAAAGTGTAAAAAATTGTAAAAAAACACACAGACACAGTTGGGAAAGTCCTTTATTAAAAATAAAAAATAAATTAAAAAAAAAACCCATTCCAGCGATGTAATCCAGTGTCCCGCGGTGATCCGATGTCCAGCGCTGCAGTCTCCAATCCACACAAAACCCCCACAACGGATTTTTGGGGGGAACTCCACGCCGTTTTTTTTTTTCATTTGCCGTGGAGTTCCTCTTAAAATCCATACCAGACCTGAACGGTCTGGTATGGATATTTGGGGGGAACCCCACGCAGGGTTCCCCTTAATATCCATACCAGACTTGAATTACTTTTCTCTGTATTGCCGGGAGCCGACAATTCATTATAGCCGCGAGTGCTTTTAAATTACTTTTTTTCCTTCAGAAATTACACTTTGTGCAGGGACAGTTCTAAGCATGGGAAACAAGCGCTGCTTTACAGGCATACTATACACACCCTCCCCCCCCCATGTACGAAATTTAAAGGAATATTTCACTTTTATTGTTTCACTTTAAGCATTAATAAAATCACTGCTCCCGAAAAAACTTCAGTTTTTAAAACTTTTTTTTGCATTGATACATGTCCCCTGGGGCAGGACCCGGGTCCCCAAACACCTTTTATGATAATAACTTGCATGTAAGCCTTTAAAATGAACACTTTAGATTTCTCCCATAGACTTTTACAGGGTGTTCCGCAGCTTTTAGAATTTGCCTTAACCACTTAACAACCACCTGCCGACAAATAACGGCGGCAGGGTGGTTGCTTAACTCTGGGAGGACGTTATATAACGTCCTCCCAGAATCGCGCTCCCTAGCGGCCGTTGCGGCTGATAGCGGCCGTTTACCACGTGATCGCTCCGTCAAATGACGGAGCAATCACTTGTAAACAGACCGGCGTCATTTGATGACGCCGGTTCCTCCCTCCCCTCTCTGTACCGATCGGTACAGTGTGAGAGGGGAGGGGGAGGGAGCGGATGGCAGCAGCAGCACTGTGGGCTGGATCTGTGACAATTGCAGTCACAGATCCATCCATCCATCCATCCCTGCTCAGCCATCCCTGTGCTATACCCTGCCAATACTCTGCAATACACCCTGCCAATACTCTGCAAAATACCCTGCCAATACTCTGCAATACCCTGGTGCAATACTCTGCAATACCCTGGTGCAATACTCTGCAATACCCTGGTGCAATACTCTGCAATACCCTGGTGCAATACTCTGCAATACCCTGGTGCAATACTCTGCAATACCCTGCGAAATACTCTGCAATACCCTGCGAAATACTCTGCAATACCCTGCGAAATACTCTGCAATACCCTGGTGCAATACTCTGCAATACCCTGGTGCAATACTCTGCAATACCCTGGTGCAATACTCTGCAATACCCTGCACAATACTCTGCAATACCCTGCAAAATACTCTGCAATACCCTGCAAAATACTCTGCAATACCCTGCGCAATACTCTGCAAAATACTCTGCAATACCCTGCACAATACTCTGCAATACCCTGCACAATACTCTGCAATACCCTGCACAATACTCTGCAATACCCTGCACAATACTCTGCAATACCCTGCACAATACTCTGCAATACCCTCCACAATACTCTGCAATACCCTCCACAATACTCTGCAATACCCTCCACAATACCCTGTGCAATACCCTCCACAATACCCTGTGCAATACCCGTGCAATACCCTGTGCAATACCCGTGCAATACCCTGCCATACACCGCAATACCCTGCCATACACCGCAATACTCCGCAATGCCCTGCAATACTCCGCAATGCCCGGCAATACTCCGCAATGCCCGGCAATACTCCGCAATGCCCGGCAATACTCCGCAATGCCCGGCAATACTCCGCAATGCCCAGCAATACTCCGCAATGCCCAGCAATACTCCGCAATGCCCGGCAATACTCCGCAATGCCCGGCAATACTCTGCAATAACCACTTCCCGCCCTCCGGCCGTCATATGACGTCCTTGACTTTGTGCGGGGATATCTGAATGATGCCTGCAGCTACAGGCATCATTCAGATATCGGCTTTTTCAGCCGGCGATTCCCTACACCATAAGAACAATCATAGCGGCTGTTCCGCCGCTTGATCATTCCTACGGGAGGCAAGAGGGGATGTCCCCCCCCCCCCCCCCGCCGCCCTCCGGTGCTTCTACCGACTCACCGCTACGATCAAAGCCAGGATTGTTGTTTTTTTTTTTTTGTTTTTTTTTCAGGCTTCCCAGCCTAGAGGTGAGATGTGGGGTCTTATTGACACCCCCCCCTCATATCTCACTGTAAAGAGGACCTGTCATGCCATATTCCTATTACAAGGGATGTTTACGTTCCTTGTAATAGGTATAAAAGTGATCAAAAAAATGTTTAGGGCGGAAAAACATGTCAAACTAAAATAAATAAAGTAAAATGAAGAATAAAATTATTTTTTTTTTTTTAAAGCGCCCCTGTCCCCGTGAGCTCGCATACAGAAGCGAACGCATACGTAAGTCCCGCCCACATATGAAAACGGTTTTCAAACCACACATGTGAGGTATCTCTGCGAACGTTAGAGCGAGAGCAATCATTTTGGCCCTAGACCTCCTCTGTAACTCAAAACATGTAACCAGTAAAAATATTTAAAGCGTCGCCTATGGGGATTTTTTAAGTAGCGAAGTTTGGCGCCATTCCACGAGTGTGTGCAATTTTTAAGGGCGACATGTTAGGTATCTATTTACTCGGGGTAACTTCATCTTTCACATTATGCAAAAACATTGGGCTAACTTTACTGTTTTGTTTTTTTTTAAGCACAAAACATTTTTTTCCCGTAAAAAACGCGTTAAAAAAATTGCTGCGCAAATATCGTGCGAGATAAAAAGTTGCAACAACCACCATTATATTCTCTAAGGTCTTTGCTAAAAAAACATATATAATGTTTTGGGGTTCTATGTAATTTTCTAGCAAATAAATGATGATTTTTACATGTAGGAGAGAAATGTCAGAATTGGCCTTGGTGCTCCAGAACGCCTGAAGGTGCTCCCTGCATGTTGGGCCTCTGTATGTGGCCACGCTGTGTAAAAGTCTCACACATGTGGTATCGCCATACTCGGGAGTAATAGCAGAATGTGTTTTGGGGTGTAATTTGTGGAATGCATATGCTGTGTGTGAGAAATAACCTGCTAATATGACAATTTTGTGAAAAAAAAAAAAGAGAAAAAAAAAATCTTGATTTTGCAAAGAATTGTGGGAAAAAATGACAACTTCAAAAAACTCACAATGCCTCTTTCTGAATACCTTGGAATGTCTTCTTTCCAAAAAGGGGTCATTTGGGGGGTATTTGTACTTTTCTGGCATGTTAGGGTCTCAAGAATTGAGATAGGCCGTCAGTACTTCAGGTGTGATCAATTTTCAGATATTGGCACCATAGCTTGTGGACTCTATAACTTTCACAAAGACCAAATAATATACACCAATTTGTACTTATTTTTACCAAAGATATGTAGCAGTATAAATTTTGGCCAAAATTTATGAAGAAAAAATAGTAATTTGCAAAATTTTATAACAGAAACGAAAAAAAAATCATTTTTTTACAAAATTTTCAGTCTTTTTTCTCTTATAGCGCAAAAAATAAAAAACCCAACAGTGATTAAATACCACCAAAAGAAAGCTCTATTTGTGTGAAAAAAAGGACAAAAATTTCATATGGGTACAGTGTTGTATGACTGAGTAATTGTCATTCAAAATGTGAGAGCACCGAAAGCTGAAAATTGGTCTGGTTATTAAGGGGGTTTAAGTGCCCAGTGGTCAAGTGGTTAAATACCCCAAATTGTTCGCTGTTCGGCGAACGAGCGAACAGGCAATGTTCGAGTCGAACATGAGTTCGACTCGAACTCAAAGCTCATCCCTAATATTAATACATAAACAAGTTGTTTAAAGGAAAAATAATAATCCCACTTTGCAAACTCACCAACTTCTACAAATACTCTTCCTTATCAAAAAGTAAGAAGAAAAAGCACACCCCATATATTTGATAAAAATAACTCTTTATGATTGGGCTTATGCAGAAGTTTAATCATTTTGTTTTTCCAAGGATTTCAGGTGTCCCCTGACCCTCTACTTGTCCCATCAATGGCAACTCCTACATTTATGACCTTATAGTTTCTGAAAGCCCCCACTCTATCCACACATTATATAGCAACTGACGAATGACTACTTTGAAATCTTGATTCACTAATTCAGAACAAGAATGCAGATAATCATTCTGACTTTTCTGATCTGCATGTTTATTTCAGATTAGCGAGTCACAGTGGCTAAGTGGTTAGCATTTCCATCTAGCAGCACTAGAGTCACCGGCTTAAATCCCAACCACGGCACTACCTGCCTGGAGTTTGCATGTTCTCCCAGTGCCTGTGTGGGTTTCCTGCGAGTATTAGACATGTGCATTCGTTTTCGTCCGAATGCATTTTCGTCCGAATTTCAGCTATTTTCGTTATCGTTTTAACAAACGGAAACGAATGCACAGAATCCGAAAACCGAAAGATCCGACATAAACAAATGCTTTATTTTCGTTTTCGTTGCTACAACAGTTCGATATAGATAGGAGATTCGACGTGATGCTGACAATAACAATCTGTGTCCATCCAACCTGTGGTCGAATGTGCCTAACCTTAACTCTATTAGTCCAAGATTATTCTACATAGGAGAGAAAAGATTCGACATAGGAGAGAAAAGATTCAACATTATAGAGAGAAAAGATTCGACATAGGAGAGAAAAGATTCGACATTATAGAGAGAAAAGATTCGACATTATAGAGAGAAAAGATTCGACATAGGAGAGAAAAGATTCGACATAGGAGAGAAAAGATTCGACATAGGAGAGAAAAGATTCGACATAGGAGAGAAAAGATTCGACATAGGAGAGAAAAGATTCGATATAGGAGAGAAAAGATTTGTTATTATAGAGAGAAAAGATTCGACATAGAGAGAAAAGATCACTGCTGGAATTGAGTGGGGGAAGTAAAATAAAAATAATGATGATGATGAATGTTATTGGCTGATTGTAACCAAAGAGGAGGAGCAGTAAAATAGCTAGAATGACGAAGATTCGACAAAGCATCGAAAGTTAGAAGATTCGACGGTGCAGCAAAACTGTACGACGCTGCAATCGTACATTTCCGGTCAAATGCATCCGCCCATAGGCTATAGAAGAATTCTAATGTTGGTTGACTAGTAATAGTAATGAATAAATATAAATTATTACTAGTCATACAACATTAGAATTCTTCTATAGCTTGTGGGCGGAACATTCGACCGGAAATGTATGATTGCAGCGTCGTACAGTTTCACTGCTCCGTCGAATCTTCTTTGAACATTCGACAGACACCATAAGCCTTCAATGACAGATTCGACCTTAATTAATTCAGATTTTCGGACGAATGCCATTTCTAACGAAAAACGAAATAAATAAAAACAAATTTCGGGAGTAACTAAATAAATTTATTTTTCGGACGAAAACGAAATTCCGAAACGAAATATTTCTGTGTGCACATGTCTAGCGAGTATCCCAGTTTTCTCCCACACTCCAAAGACATGCTGGTAGGTTCATTTGCTCCTGTCTAAATTGGCCCTAGTTTGTGTATGTATACATGTGAGTTAGGGACCTTAGATTGTAAGCTCCTTGAGGGCAGGGACTGATGTGAGTGTGCAATATATATGTTCTGCGTAAATTGACAGCACTATATAAATACCTGTAATAAATTAATAATAACATTAATGACTCAGATAGTATGGAAGTCAGCGGGTCAAAGTCTTCGGTAGTAGCCTTCAAGTTCCTCTTTGATTTTATAACCTCTGTGCTAACTCTTTAAGAGTTATCAAAACAAAGTAATGTGAGGGTCTACCCAATAAAATAAATCCATTCAGTCTGTAATTATTTAGGGAGGCCCTTTTAATACATAGCCATAGCCATGGGTAGATCTAAAGCAGATTGTGACATTAATTGTGAGCTTTAAAAAAAGATTACTGGATTCCAATCAAATGGGTAAGTACACAGACACATACATGGGAACAGTTTTATCTGTCAAAGCATTTGTATATTTGTTTATCCAGTCCTGAGATTTAAAGTGATAGTAAAGGTACAATATATTTTTTTTTTAAAGTATAACAAGCATGGTATACTTATCTGCTCTGTGCAATGATTTTGCACAAAGCAGCCCCGATCCTCCATATCTTGGTTCCCTGCTAGTGCTTTTGCCCCCCCCCCCCCCACACCCAGTGCCCCCACAGCAAGCCGCTTGATATAGGGGGCACTCGTGCATGCTCGCCCATGAGCCCTGCTCTGTGTGTCTATTTACACACAACCCCTCTCCCTCCCCCATTGGCTGTGATTGACAGCAACAGGAGCCAATCGCTCCCGCTGCTACATCTGACCCATTAAGGAGGAGAGTGGAGAGAGTCTCTGCTCTTGTGCAAATAGCTGGATCAGGCTTATGTGTTAGGGTGTGTCGGGGGCGGGGGGGGGGGTGAGCTGCATACAGAACCTTCAGCCTTTAGAACCACTTTAATCAGGGAAAAGGACTTTTTCTCTGCAGCAGATGTAACACTTACAGGCCTTGTCCCTCTAGTCTAGTGAAAGGGGAAGCAGAAGACTAATAAGCTTTTTTTTCTCTGTAATTCTGCTATATTCTTATATCAGCATGCTCATTGTTAGCACGCAAGCACTTTGCATAACGGATGGAATCCTTGTGCTCCTCCTCCCTCACCTAGTCTGATCTTTGTTGTTTAAGTGCCTGCAGAAGTCGAATACTAAAGTAAAAGTTCTTAAACCGCTTGCATTTAAAAAAATACATGTAACGATTTATTAATGAATACAGAGATGCATTTATTTGTGTCATTTATATCTGTCTGAAAGATTCACAGTTAGCCCCACCTCATAAAGCGGAGTGCCACTGTTTTGTACGTTTATCAAAAGTCAGCAGCTACAAAAAGTGTAGCTGCTGACTTTTAATAAACAGACACTGACCTGTCCCATGGTCCAGCAATGTGGCCTCCCAAAGCCTCGATCCTCTCCCCCTCCTCTCCGCGGCGCCGTCATAGCCACTGTGGGCACCCAGCTGTGATAGCTAGCGGATTCACAGCCGGGCGCGCACTGCGCATGCGTGAGTCGTGCTGCGCTCTCCTATTGGCTAGGAAATCTTCTGGGACCTGTGATGTGTCGAAGATTGCAGAGAGGGAGGGGACACCTAGGGGGAGAGGAGGAGTTGCCTAGGCGGCCAAGGGACGGAAGCAGGATGTGGGACAGGAAGTACCTGTCAAAACCAGGTAACCACTCCCCCCCCCCCAAAAAAAATGACATGCCAAATGTGGCACGTAAGGGGGTGAGGAGTGCTTAAAGCGGAAGTCCCACTTTTGGGTGGAACTATCTTCAGTGCCAAGATAGGGACAATCAAGACTTGTGTATTTTTCTGTGTCCAGGTACAATTTCACAGCTTGCCACAGCCAGCAAAAGCTGAGATTTTGTTATGAAAAAAAGTTTGACATCCATTCTTTGTACATTTGATGTCATGCCTTTATTATTTGGCTCCTTTGGTTCCCAAGAACAGATAGTTTAATAAACTGAGTAGAATTTTAGCAAAACATCAAGTTTAATCATTTAGAACCACATCCAGAACAATCATTCATATATAATTTATAGCGGAGTGATTTCATCTCCAGATTTCTATTTTTCTTTACAAGCCTATTTGGTTCTGATACTTTGAACATAAGAATATTACCAGCACTGCTCCTTTGAACACACGTTGTGCTGGATGTTTAATGTTCAGCAATTACCATCCAAATATAATGAAAATGAATTCAGTTGGGATCTATTTATTTCTCTTTCAGCAGTTGAAGTGATTCTAGCCCTTTCCAGCACTCCTGATTTGCAGGATTCCTAGAATGTTTGCCTCGTTTCCCAATAAAATTTACCACAGGCATATAAACAGAGCTGAGAGCCAAACCTGGAAAGGAATCAGGTTTTAGTGCTATAGTAAAACAGTCAAGAAAATTGAGTGCAGCATAGAGATTTGGTCCTGGTATTCAGCGTTATAGAGAGGGATTAGAGAGGATCAAAGTCAGTGAACAAGTGACTGCTCACTACAGGTTAAGAAAAGGCAGCCCAATATATCAAGGTTATGTAGAGCCCCCCCAACTAAGTGTTTTAACTGTAATTTATCTTTTCTCCTGACCCATAAATGGAATCTTACCATATCCACTTGAGGGTTTACAAGGTCTTGGCTTAGAGGACAAATTTGATTGTCAACATTATAGGCACCAAAATGCAAAATTTGACTCTTAAAAGTCTAATTCAACTTTTGGTTTAAATTAGTTAAATACATTCCAGGTGTATAAAAATAAAAGGTGTACGATGCCTTTCAGATGTTTCCAGTAGAGTAGAAATTTCTGTGTCCTGCCAGCGTGCTGAGGGTGGGACCCTTTCTATCTGTGTGAAAGCAGTGGTCTCTATGCAGAGGTCCAACACACCCCCTGATGAGTCAGAGATACAGATTTCCAATCAGCAGGGAGCCTGAGCTTTGCTGATGTCAGAGCTATGGATCTGACTCAGTAGGGGGCAAGTCAAAGTCATTTTTAGGCCTCATGCACACTGGATGTTTTTACTGCTGCTGTTTTTGGGCTTCAGGCAGTTTTTTCTGAAGCCAGTAAACTCCCCAGTTATCCTATGCAGTTGATTTACTAAAGGCAAATCCACTGTGCACTACAATTGCACTGCAGGTGCAGTCACTGTAGATCTGAGGGAAAGATCTGAAATGAGGGGAAGCTCTGCTGATTTCTATCATCCAAACATGTACAAGCAAAATTATGTTTTTTTATTTTCCTTGCATGTCAGGCCTCGTACACATGGCCGAGATTCTCGTTGAAAAAAACATGTCGTTTTTTTCGACGAGATTCTTGGACAAGAAACTTGTCCCGGCCGAGTGTACACACGCTTGTTTCAAAGAACCCGCGGTTCTTTGAATGGAGCGTACGCGGTGACATCATCGACTACGACGAGCATGCGCTCGTCACATTCGATGCCGTCGCCGCCATCTTGGTATACCCTACGTATGCCTAGGAAGCTACCGCGCATGCGTCGAATTCATTTCGAACATGCGCGGGCTTCCCGGCGGACAGGTAAGTGTACACACACTCACTTTTCTCGTCGAGAAACAGGCTGACGAGAATCTCAACGAGAAAATAGAGAGCAGGGTCTCTATTTTCTCGTCGAGGTTACTTGTCGGTTTTCTCGACGAGAAACCCGATAGCCGCGTACACACGACCGATTTACTCGGCAAGACATCTCTGCCAGCAAGTTTCTTGCTGGTTCTTGCCGAGAAAATCGGTCGTGTGTACGAGGCCTCACTCTCAGATGGATAGCGACTGCACTTGTAGTGCACAGTGGATTTTCCTTTAGTAAATAAACCCCCCATGTGTCCACGCACACATAGGCTGTTATCAGCGTTTCCTGGCTGGAAAATAAACCCAGAACTAGTGGGTTTTCGAAAGTAGTTTTTCAGCTGTAAAAACGCTCTAACTCTGAAAAGAGCAGAAAAATGTGAAAAAGCACTGAAAAACGCAGATGTTCGGCATGTATGAGACAATCTTTTGAGGGAGTTTTACTAAAGAAATGCAAACGCTTAAAAAGGCTGAAAAACACTGAAAAACTCCAACAGCTTTCTACAGCTAACGCTACTGGAGATTTTATAATGTCCAGTGTGCATGAGGCCTTATATTTCGGCTATAGGTCTGTATATTTGGCAATATATTTGTCATAAGTGGTTCTTCAGTCTGAATTTTTTTTGTTGTAAAAGTCTGCAGCTATAAATACTGTAGCTACTGACTTTTAATAAAAGAACACTTACCTGTCTAGTGGTCCAGCACCATCCTCATCCAAACTGATTCTTCACCAGTCTTCAGACTCCCGACACCAAAATGTTTACTGTGGGCAGTCAGATTTGATTCCTTGTGGCTTCACATCCGGCTGCCCACTGTGCATGAGCGAGCTTCACTGCGCTATGTGAATGGTCCCTAAGGCTTCTGGGAACTGTGACGTGTCCCAGAAGGTTGCAGGTGATGAGGGGAGGAGAACTTCTGGTAGAATCGTCATAGCCATCTGACCAGAAGTGGGAGCAAGTACATGTCAAAGTAAAAAAATTATTAAAAAAAAAACTGTCAGTTTTCACCACTGAAGCCCTGTACACAGGGGCGTGAAACCCGTTGTAAAAAATAACGTCGGTTTTCTCAACGGAATTCCTGTCAAGCTTGCCTTGCAAGCCTAGTGTACACACACTCATTCAAAAGAACCACCATTCATTTGAATGGCAAGAACACGGTAACGTCATCGACTACAACGAGCCGGCGCTCGTCACATTTGATGCCATCGCCGCCATCTTGCTACACCCCACACTAACCTTGTATGCTACCGCGCATGCCTCAAAGTCTTTTCGAGCATATGCGGGTTTACCTTGGACAGGTAAGCATACAGGCGACCGGTTTTCTCGGCAGGAAACACTCTGCCGAGAATCCCGACGAGAAAATGGAGAGCAGGTTCTCCATTTTTCTAGCCGGGATTCCTGGCAGTTTTCCTGTCGAGAAGCCATACACACGAACGTTTTTCACGGCAAAAAGCTCTCCCAGCAGTTTACTTGCTAAGAAAACCGGTCTTGTGTACGAGGCTTTATGCATCGTACACACGACCAGTTTTCCCGTCTGAAAAAAAACAATGGTTTTCCCGATGGAATTCCTCTCAAGCCTACCTTGCATACACACGGTCACACAAAAGTCCGACAAACTTTTGACTGCCAAGAACGCGGTGACGTAAAAGACTACGACGAGCCGAAAAAATTAAGTTCTATTCTTCCGAGCATGCGTCAAATTGTTTCCGAGTATGCACGTTTTTTTCCCATCGAAAAAGCACACAGACGAACGGTTTACCCGCTAGGATTTTTTCCTGATGGGAAAAAAGAGATCCTGCTCTCTTTTTTTTCTGGCAGTTTTCCTGTGGGGAAAAAGTCAGATGGAGCATACACACGGTCGGGATTCCCAGCCAAAAGCTCTCATCGCAGTTTTTCCAACGGGGAAAAGTGTGTACGGGGCAATCCTGCTCTTTTTTTTCCGGCAGTTTTCCTGTGGGAAAAAGTCCGATGGACCATACACGCGGTCGGAATTCCCGGCGAAAAGCTCTCATCGGACGGGAAAACTGGTCGTGTGTACAAGGCATTATTCTACTTTAACTGTGCTTTATAGTAATTGACACATTTCTAATTAAATATGAGCACTTATTTCCCACACTATGGGAACAACAATTCTCTGTCTTGCTGGAATTGCTGTTGTTGGCACACAAGGTACAGTTTTAGCTTACAGTAGAGAACACCTTGTTTAAACTACTTGGGACCTTCTGAAACATTCCCAGACCCACAAATACTAACTACACTTTACTGCAGCTGGACTGACCATACTGTGATCTACACCAGGGGTCTCCAAACTTTCAAAACAAAGAGCCAATGTCAGTACCCAAATCTGAACCTGGAATCTCTGCTGTGTCTGGCAGTGTCTCTTCTTGCTGAGCTACCTGAGATGCTGGACAGTTCCCTGTCTGTTTCCTTAGACAGCTTTGCCTTGTAGCTTATTTATCTCTTGAGCCCTTTGGTCCTCCCATGAACTTCCAAGTTAAGCTCCTTTGCACGTCCTGTTTGCCAGATTATTGTGCTCCTCTCCAGCCAGTATCTTGCACTTGTTGCTACTGCTGACACCTGTATCTTTGCTACAAGACCTTTGGCTTGTCCTTCCACTATGCTTCCACTTGATCCCAACCTGCAACCAATGGTTACTGACCTTTGACTTTTTTGCTGACTATGCTTCTGCTTGATCCCCACCTTCTATATCTGCTATTGGACCCCAGCTTGCTCACCTCCGGGTGGGGCGATCCTGAGGACTACAATCTGGTACTAACATGCAGCAAAACCCATCTCCGCTATCAGGAGCTCTGGGGAATACCAGTAAATGCTTAGACCCTGCACTTCAGGTGAGCCCATGTCATCTGCCAGGATGACCTGCTTCTTTACTTATCCTGCTGGTCGATGAAAACCTCTCTACTGCTATAGCTACTGCAATGGTGCAATGGTCTCTTAAACATAGTGCAAAAACTGCTTTTTATGTGGTCTAGTGTGTTTTGCAGCCTATTCAAATGATTTGACTGCCATAACGCACCGCATGGGAACACATGCATTCCTGTGCAATCCCGGTGTGGGCTAGCCCTCAGAGAAAAGTGGGGGAGGGGGTCTCGGTCAGGATAGCAGTTTAGCCAGCTTGATCCCCTGCTATCCTCTATGGGGGCAGGTAGACCTAAATATTGAGAAGGCCCTTTGGGAGTGTGGGAGTGTGCTTTAATCCTTAGAGGATACTATGAGGTGATACAAATAGTTCTTCTTTTAGATACTGTATGTTGACAAATGAAGCCCAGTGGAACAAATCTTTTCTGATGAATCTATTTATGACAAGCAAAACATGTTTTTCTTAGTCCTTTGTAATTTTCAGGATTACAGGTTTCCGAATAAACGATCCGCACCTGAATTTATTATAGCAGGGCTACAAAGTACCTCAAACAGGGACACATTTGCAAGGATTATTATTTATATAGCTTTCAGTGACAACCAAATAAGGACAAAAACAAAAATGTTAACAAAAAACAACATACAACTGACAATGACAAAAATGGGCAGAGAAAGGTAATTATTAGCATCTAACAATGCAAAGCTTTAGGATTTGTTCTCTGAAATCATTTTATTGTAGTGCAACACGAAATATTAAAACTAATAACATGTTATCTAAATGTCTTCCATACTGTCATGCTTTATTACCTGTTGTCAGAGACTCTGCAGCAATATATCATTAAAGTATGATTCACAGTTTCTAGGAATTAGTAAGAAATTAGGACTTAAAGAAACATCTATTGGTTGGTTTTACAATTTTCTATTTTAGGCTTTTGAATTTTCATCAATGATTCCCTAATGTTTTTAACCTCAGCCTGCCTTATCTACCTGTATCCTGCCTATCTACTTTAGAACATAGATGTGAATTTCCACTTTCTGGGGCCCAATTAAATAAGCACTTATTTAGCCTTGTAAACGTATCTGTGCAATGTTATTTAAAATGGCGTGAGCAATTGTTTAATTAATACCAGTTGATCTTGCCAGTTTCTGCTCTTTCTGTGGTCTTAATAAAAAAGGTGACCACCAGGTCCCAATGCTGCAGGCTGCTTGACACCTTGTATTTTTATCAAATCTACCACCCCTTACTGATTGAGAGCGGCTCTCGCCATTTAGCAGTTGGGACTGGGATTTCCTGTAGCTAAAAACTGCCAATTTTGATGCCCAGCTTGGCCTGTTACAGAAAGAAGAAAAATAACCGATCTACTGGCAGGATCAACAAATAATAAAAGAATGTCATAGGAAAAAAAAAACTGCTATGTTATTGCTTTTCATTTTTTACATTTAAAATAGTTTAAATTATGCTAACACTCATGCACAATGCATATGCTGTGGTCCCCATTTGAAAATGTACTATAAATATTCTAATAATGCTGTTTTAAGATTAATTAATGTGTCTAATAAGATTGCTTACCAAGGTACGAAAGGTGCATGTGCCAACAAAAGAGCAGCTCAAAAATATATGTATGCTATGCTTTTCTACATGTGAGGTAGCTAGATCATATCTTTGGAGAACTGAGGAGACAAATGACACCCCCCCCCCCACTTTGATTATCTGCAAAGAACAAAGTGGCTGCACTCTGATGACATCACTTCCAAGTAAAACTTTATTCATCCAATCCAGCAGACACAGACATCCCTGTCCTTAGACTGTCCCCACCAATGCATTTCACTCACAATGGACTTAGTTGCAGTGGAAGGGGTGGTAGGGGGGAAAAACCTTATATATGCACTCTTCATTAACATATTATGCTTCTTAAAGGCACATAAGCTTGAGCAATCCTTCCATCCATCTACTTAATAACCTCATACATATGTGTGATCCAAAGTGCAAAAATTTAAAAACAGCTGCAAATCTGCATATGTACACAGGAAGACCATGGACCATGAGTCATCAAACTCTACATACCCTGGAATGTTTGGCCTTGGTACAGGCACAGAAGGTGGCACACACAGGTTAAAATGGCAATTAAAGGTTAATTTCCCGCGTTTGTGGCTTTTTAAATCACAATTAGTGTCTGTGTATAAATAGTCAATGAGTTTGTTTGCTCTCACATGAATGCACTAAGCCGGCTAGACACTTAGCCATGAGGAGGTAGAAAAGAACAGTCAAAAGACCTGCGTAACAATGTAATGAAACTTTATAAAGATGGAAAGTGATATAAAAAGATATCCAAAGCCTTGAATATGCCAGTCAGTACTGTTCAATCACTTAATAAGAAGTGGAAAATTTGGGGATCTCTTGATACCAAGCCAAGGTCAGGTAGATTAAGAAGGATTTCAGCCACAACTGCCACAGGAACTGTTTGGGATACAAAGAAAAACCCCACAGGTAACCTCAGGAGAAATACAGGCTGCTCTTGATACCAAGCCAAGGTCAGGTAGATTAAGAAGGATTTCAGCCACAACTGCCACAGGAACTGTTTGGGATACAAAGAAAAACCCCACAGGTAACCTCAGGAGAAATACAGGCTGCTCTGGAAAAAGATGGTGTGGTTGTTTTTAAGGCACAAAATACGATGATACTTGAACAAAAAAGAGCTGCATGGTCAAGTTGCCAGAAAGAAGCCTTTACTGCACAAGTTCCACAAAAAGCCTGGTTACAATATGCCCAACAACACCTTGACATGCCTCATTGGCTTTTTTGTGGCACTGGCGCAGTAAAGGCTTCCTTCTGGCAGCTCAACAATGCAGCTCTTTTTTGTTCAAGTATCGTTGAATTGTGCTCCTGCAAAACAACCACATCGTCTTTTTTGGAGAGCAGACTGTTTTTTTTCCTGCGTTTACCTATGGGTTTTTTTTTGTATCCTGAGCAATTCTCTTTCTTGGTCTACCTGACCTTGGCTTGGTATCAAAAGAGCCCATAATTTTCCACTTCTTAATAAGTGAATAAACAGTACTGACAGGCATATTCAAGGCTTTGGATATCTTTTTATATCCTTTTCCATCTTTGTAAAGTTTCATTACCTTGTTACGCAAGTCTTTTGACTGTTCTTTTCTACCTCCTCATGGCTCAATGTCTAGCCCGCTTAGTGCATCCATGGGAGAGCTAACAAACTCATTGACTAATTATACACAGACACTAATTGTGATTTAAAAAGCCACAAATGTGGGAAATGAACCTTTTATTGCCATTTTAACCTGTGGGTGCCACCTTCTGTGTCTGTACCAAAGCTAAACATTCCAGGGTATGTAAACTTTTTATCAGGACCATTTGGGTTATTTCTGTTATCATTATGGTTTAAAAAGGATCCAAAAAACAATGTGATAATAAATGGCATCATGTGATTATTATCTTTAAAAAAAAGATAGTTTTTTGGCATGATCGGTCATATTTTCAACATTATTGCCAAAATTTCACAATTTCTGAAAATTTTTGAGCATGACTGTATATGCATGAGATACTGAACTCGTACATGCAGATTCAACCATAGCTAGACATGCATTATGCATGTGTGGTGTGCCCCCAGGTTTCCAGTTGGAACTGTAACATTTCGAATAACAACAAATGCATATATATATATATATATATATACAGTATATGGAAATCTATAAAAATTTACAGAAATACAAAGATTTACAACTCTATCATCATACCCTATATTGTTTATTGTTTCTCCCCTCTTAGCCAACAGTTTATTTTTAATATTACCTCTTAAAAATGAAAGACAGAAAAAATAAAATAACAAAACATTAAGCAAGAATTATAAGGCCCCAAAACTGTAGCTGATGCAGTAAAATAAAGATTTAAATTAATATAGAATACATCCAGACATTAGGCAGATCCAAAAGAAAGTATACCCATGAATAAAATCTCAGACATATGAAGCTGTGGTGTGAACTACATAGAAAGAAGGAAACAGATGGGGGTTGGAGAAGGGGTAAGGGGTAATAGTTTGCATAATACATTTTAGTGAAACACATGTAAAGCATTTTAATGTGTAAGCTGGAGGCAAGCAGATATTCAAGACACAAGCCTCGTACACACGACCGGTTTTCTCAGCAAGAAAACTGCTGGGAGAGCTTTTTGCCGAGAAAACCGTTTGTGTGTATGGTTTCTCGGCAGGAAAACTGCCAAGAATCTCGACGAGAAAAATAGAGAACCTGCTTTCTATTTTTCTCGTCCGGATTCTCGGCAGAGTTTTCCTGCCGAGAAACCCGGGCGCCTGTATGCTTACCTTGTCCAGGTAAACCCGCGCATGCTCAAAAAGCACTTTGAGGCATGCGCAGTAGCATACAAAGGTAGTGTAGGGTGTAGCAAGATGGCGGAGGCGGCATCAAATGTGACGGGCGCAGGCTCGTCATAGTCAATGACGTCACCACATTCTTGCAATTCAAAAGAACGGCAGTTCTTTTGAATAGACGTGTGTATACTCGGCGAACAAGGCAAGCTTGCCGGGAATTCCGTCGGGGGGACATTTTTTTCCCGACGGGATTCCTGCCCGTGTGTACGAGGCAACAGACCTAAAAGCTGAGCTCCAAGTGAGAAATTCCTTGAAGATTCTAAAAATCTAATATGACTGCCCATTACAAAATAACACCAGTAAGGAGGCTTGGGAGGCCTGAATAGGCAGTGTCTAGTCCAACTTTTACAAGAAACTTATATAGAACAAGTGGAGTTTTCCAAGACAAGACTGGGGCGCACAAAAGCAGGAGGAGCTGGACTTGTCTGTGAAGATTTGGAAAAGAGACTGTGTGGCTGAGCAGGCCACACAGCAAAAATCTCACCAGAGTGGGGTCAGGTAAGTGTAAGACTTGAAGTGGGGCTGTAAAAGAGAAATACACCCCAAAAGTTTAACTCAACTAAGTTTTTTAGTTTATGGCCATACAAAAAGTAAGTGATATAGCCTGCTGCAGAACTAGAAAGTCGGTTCTTCTCTGGGACCAGGAGGTTTGAAGTCCCAACCGTGCCTTTCCATTTATTTACGAGCATTGTGCTTTCATTATATTCAGCACAAAATGAAGCATTACTTTGTTTATATTGCTTTTCTGCTCTGTTGTCTGTTTGACCCTCTCTAAGGAGATTTATTGCTTTAGTTTTAATAAAAAAAGCTGAGCTTTTGCAATGCCAACGAAGATATCTGTATGAGATATGAGCAGGCCCCTTTACATTTTGTACCAGGGTACTGCAACTTTTTAGCTGCCGTCTTATCCTCTGTTTGATATGCATTTGCCATTGTACTGCACATGTGATCGGTCATGACACCAGCCATTTGATGGCTTGACAGTTTGGTTGAAAGCAAAAGCAACTGTGACAGTTATGATTCATGGCCTGCCTTGAATGTAACCGTTTTGGGAAACAATTAAATCAATGGATTTAGTTCTGTTTTAAAGAGAAAATGCAGATAACAAATATTTCTCCCCACTCCTTCCTTATATTGTATGTGTGTAAAGTAAAGCAAAATACATTTTAAAAGTAGGTCTTCGTTATATCACACTTCAGAAAATGTGGGACAACAAACCAAAATGATAAAGTGTAGCATGAGATTTATTCAAGTTCTAACCTTAAAGATAATGCTGCAATTCATATTTATTATTTTCTCAGAGAGCGATCCTTTATCACAGCCACAGATAATAAAGGTAGGGCATGACCCCACTAAGACAGGTCAACTTCCATAAGAGCCAAGAACATTCATACTGGCTACATTTATGTAAGACACTTTAGTTGCTTGTTAAACACTTTGTATTTTACAAACTGTAGTGGCATTTTATTCTCCATGTCATACAGCCCTATGGCTATAATTTACAGTGGTGGCTAGCATATCCCACTGATAATTAATATTGTTAATGACCTATACATACCAGGCTGATATCTGTTTCCCTGTGGTGCTGCGGTAATGAAAAGCTTGCAGGTGACAAGGACTTGTCACCTTGTAGCTTTATTAAGAGAATGCTTTAAGTCCCCTGCTTTCAGTGTAATTTCTCTTTTCTATTTTAAGCCTGTACTAAGGCTAAAGCAGGAAACTCAAATTTATTCTGAGCTTCAGACATGTCAAAGCAATGGAACAAAGCTTCAGTTTTATAGAGTATCTCCTTACATAAAGTCAATCATTCTGGGTTACGCGCAAGTTCCCAGCATGATACGCTCAAGTGGCTATTATCGATACTCTCCCTTTGTATATAAAAGTACATGTAACAAGACATAATAGATACATATTCTATGTTATGCATGGAAATTATAGAACCTCGCTGTTCCACTGCACATGACTAAAGTGACTGACGTCAATTATGAAAATAGAGTGTAATTTATACTTGACAGTATTAACTTAGCTAATAGCACAAATTTATCACTCAGACACACACTAGTAGTATTAATTGTAGGTATATCATCTGCTAGCTTAGTCTAGTAGTAGTGGTCATATGTATCTTTGCCACTCACTGGTCATGGTTAGTGATGAGCCGAACACCCCCGGGTTCGGTTCGCACCAGAACCCGCGAACGGACCGAAAGTTCGTACGAACATTAGAACCCTATTAAATACAATGGATGCGAACGTTCGAATTCTAAAGTGCTAATTATAACAACTATTATGCATGTTATTGTCCTAAAAAGGGTTTGGGAACCCGGGTTCTGCACCAGGGGACATGTATCAATGCAAAAAGAAGTTTTAAAAACGGTCGTTTTTCGGGAGCAGTCATTTTAATGATGCATAAAGTGAAAAAAAAAAAGTCAAATATTCCTTTAAATATCGTACCTGGGGGGTATCTAAAGTATGCCTGTGAAGTGCCACGTGTTTCCCGTGTTTAGAACTGTCCCTGCACAAAATGACACTTCTAAAGGAAAAAAAAGCCATTTAAAACTGCTTGCGGCTTTAATGTAATGTCTGGTCCCGGTAATATGGATGAAAATCTTTAAGAAAAATGGCATAGCTACCCCATGACCCCCCCCCCTACCCCAGCCCATTACCAGCCCCTTTGGGTCTTGTATGGATATTAAGGGGAACCCCGCACATAAAATAAAAAAGGCCCTATATACTCTGAACAGCCGTATACAGGCGGTGCATACAAGACAGGGACTGTAGGTTTGTTCTTATGTAGAATCTGTTTGTAATTTTGAACAGGTACATTGTTTAAGTGTAGCTCCAGCCCAAAAATCTATTTTTAAACTTTTTGGAAAACATAGGTAAGGGTTATCACCCCTGTAACATTTGTTTTGCTGTCTGTGCCCCTGTTCAGAACATTTCACCTCACTTTCCGTCCCAATGACAACTGTTTTTGAAATGTGGTGTTTTTCTTGAAACAAGGATTGCTGATAAAGTATCAGTACAGAGGAGACACCTTTCTCCCATATTAATTCTTACAGGAGAGAATTTTCCTTCCTAGGGGTAGATTTCCTCTCACTTCCTGTTGTCTTCTTGCGTTTGCAAGTAGGAGTCGTTTGTAAGTTGGATGTTTGAAAGTAGGGACCTGCCGTAGATACTCTGCAGAAATAGGCCCCTTAGTTGTTGGTGTTGGCACAACACTGTAAGCACTCACAGTTACTCTTGGTTGGTGCTGGAACGCTCTGCTGTCAACTATTATATCAGGAATTGTAATTACATATAATTGTTGAACAGTGGTAGTAAAAATTGGGCCTTTGATGGTGGTGCTGGTGCCACAACACTGTAAGCCCTGACAGTTACTCTTGGTGGGTGCAGCAATGGGCCCTGCTGTGAATTATTAGATCAAGAATTGTAATTGCATGCCCCTGTTGAACAGGGGCTGAAAAATTGGGCCTTTGGTGGTGGTGGTGGTGTTGACACAACACTGTAAGCCCTCAGAGTTACTCTTGGTGGGTGCAGGAATGGGCCCTGCTGTGAATTATTAGATCAAGAATTGTAATTACATGCCCCTGTTGAACAGGGGCTGAAAAATTGGGCCTTAGGCACTGGTGGCACAACACTACAACCCCTCACAGATACTGTACTTGGAGCACAGCAATGAGCCCTGTTGCAAAGTATTGCTTCAAAAATTGTAATGACACGCCCCTGTTAAACAGGGGCTGAAAAATTGGGCCTTAGGCACTGGTGCCACAACACTCCAACCCCTCACAGATACTGTACTTGGAGCACAGCAATGAGCCCTATGGCAAATTATTGCTAAAAAAATTGTAATTACACGCCCCTGTAAAACAGGGGCTGAAAAATTGGGCCTTAGCCACTGGTGGCGGCACCCATAAACAAAAATGATCTTCCAAGCTATCATCATCAATCGTATCATTGAGGACTCGGAGGAGGAGGATAGCCAGTCAACATAACAGCACAGACACTCAGCATCAGCATCAGTCTTGAAGGGATGTGACATGTTAAAATCAATTAGTCTGTTATATCAGCATCAGGTGTGTGGTAGCTGGTGGTGATCCAAGACTGGTTCATCTTGATGAAAGTCAGTCGATCAACCGAGTCGGTGGACAGGCGCACCCTGTGATCCGTGACAAATCCTCCAGCAGCACTGAATGTGCGTTCCGAAAGAACGCTGGATGCAGGACAGGCCAGTAGCTCAATTGCATACTGTGCAAGCTCTGGCCAGTGATCCATCCTCAAGACCCAGTAAGCCAGAGGATTTTCGGTGGGGAAGGTGTCCAAGTCTGACCTTGCCCCTAGATATTCCTGCACCATGTTTATCAGACGCTGGCGATGGTTGCTGGAACCAATCATACTTTGGGGCTGCGGACTAAAGAATTGTCTGAACGCATCGGTCAGACGGCCACCTTCCCCACCGCTCCTTCTTTGACTGGCCGAAGCCTCAGCAACTCGTTGTCCTGGACCAGGAGTTTGTAACCTCCCAGTCTCTGGGAACGCGTTGCACAGACCTTTCTGCAAGGCCTCCCGGAGTTGTCTCATCCTCTGCTCCCTCTGCGACGGTAACATAAGGTCCGCAACCTTACCCTTGTACCGTGGATCAAGGAGAGTGGCCAGCCAGTAATGGTCCCTCTCCTTGATCCGAAGAATACGAGGATCCTTCCGCAGACTTTGCAGGATCAGGGAGGCCATGCAGCGTAGGTTTGCTGAGGCATTCGCTCCGGAGTCCTCTGGGTCACTAAGGACGACATGATCCGCAGTCACCTCCTCCCAGCCACGTACAAGTCCACTGGTTTCTTGGGACTGTAAATCATCCCTAAAAGACTGCTGCTGATGATGCTGAGTGCCAGCCTCCACCTCTATGCTGACACAATCCTCCTCCTCCTCCTCCTCCTCCTCCTCCTCCTCCTCTTCCTCTTCCTGTGCGATGGGTGGGACAGAAGGAACACTGTCTGGGTAAAGGGGGCCTTGAGAGGCAAGGAAGTCCTCCTCTTCCTGCCTCTGTTCTGCCTCAAGTGCCCTGTCCATTATTCCACGCAGCGTGTGCTCCAACAGGTGGACAAGAGGTACAGTGTCACTGATGCATGCACTGTCACTGCTCACCATCCTCGTGGCCTCCTCAAATGGTGCCAGGACAGTGCATGCATCCCTGATCATGCCCCACTGGCGTGGAGAAAAAAAACCAAGCTCCCCTGACCCTGTCCTGGTGCCGTGGTCGCACAGGTACTCATTGATGGCCCTCTGCTGCGTGTGCAGCCGCTGCAGCATGGCCAACGTTGAGTTCCACCTGGTGGGCATGTCACATATAAGGCGGTTCTTGGGCAGGTTCAACTCCTTTTGCAGCTCAGCCAGGCGAGCACTGGCATTATAAGATCTGCGGAAATGCACACAGACTTTCCTGGCCTGCCTCAGGACATCCTGTAAGCCCGGGTACCTGCCCAAGAACCGCTGCACCACCAGGTTAAGGACGTGAGCCACACAGGGCACATGGGTCAGTTGTCCCTGTCGGAGGGCGGAGAGGAGGTTGGTGCCATTGTCGCAAACCACCATTCCTGGCTTAAGCTGGCGTGGCGTCAACCACCTCTCGGCCTGGCCCTGCAGAGCAGACAGGACCTCTGCCCCAGTGTGGCTTCTGTCCCCCAAACACACCAGCGCAAGCACGGCATGGCATCTTTTTGCCTGCGTACTTGCGTAGCCCCGTGAACGGCTACGGAGCACCGCTGGTTCATAGGACAAACCACAGGAAGAGGCCATGGAGGAAGAAGAAGAGGAGGGGGTGGAGGAGAGAGGTGTGTCACAACCAGTAGTAGCATTTTGGAGGCGTGGCGGTGGGACAACCTCCAACACTACTGCACCTTGTCCTGCATCCTTCCCAGCTGCCAAAAGAGTGACCCAATGGGCCGTGAAAGAAAGGTAACGTCCCTGTCCATGCCTGCTGGACCATGAGTCAGCGGTAATATGCACCTTACCGCTGACCGCCCTGTCCAGCGAGGCCAAGACATTGCCTTCCACATGCCGGTAGAGAGCCGGAATAGCCTTCCATGAGAAAAAGTGGCGTTTGGGAACCTGCCACTGAGGAACCGCACATTGCACAAACTCACGGAAGGGGGCCGAGTCTACCAACTGAAAAGGCAGCAGTTGAAGCGCTAGCAATTTAGCCAAGCTAGCATTCAACCGCTGGGCATGTGGATGGCTGGGAGTGAACTTCTTTCGACGGTCCAGCAGCTGGGGCAGGGAAATTTGCCTGCTAGAATCGGACGTCGGTGTACTGCTAGCAGAGTGGCCGCAAGTACTTGGCTGTGACACACCTAATTCTACACCTTCATTCCTCTCAGTGCATGTTTCAGAGAGGACTGAAGTTATAGTGGGGTTGGAAATCCCAGCTGATGCGGTGCAAGGAGAGGTCCGCTTTGTTCTTTGGTGTGGGTCTTTGAGGTAGGCTTGCCAACGAGCTGCATGGCAGGTCAACATATGTCTGGTCAGGCATGTGGTACCCAAGCGGCTGATGTTTTGGCCACGCGATATACGCTTGAGACATATGTTGCAAACAGCAGCTGTGCGATCTGATGCACTAGCCTCAAAAAAGGCCCACACCAAGGAACTTTTTGAATGACGGGCAGAGGCAGCGCCCTGCACAGGCGGAGCTCTGCGGTGTGATTCCGTCGGTGTACTGCCCTTACGCTGGCCACCAAAGGGCATCCTGTCTCGTTGGAGATGTGCCTCCTCCTCATCCTCCTCCTCCTCTCTCCTATTAGGCACCCACGTGGAGTCAGTGACCTCATCATCCCCTCCCTCCTCATCACTGGAGCCAATCTGGCAGTATGCTGCAGCTGCTGGAACATGACTGCCAGATTGGTGTCCTTCTTGAGCATCCCCTCTGTCTGCTCTCACCCTACTGCCTTCCTGTAGCTGGGTTTCATCATCAGACCCTTCGAAACGCTGGGCATCCTCCTGGAGCATGTACCCAACACTGTGCTCAAACAGTTCGGGGGACTCCTCAGGAGGAGGACATGGTGGGTCTAGGGAAGGAGTGACTGATGATGAGTCTGACATTGATACCAGGGAAGAGGACGCTTTGGCAGCTGCTTTGCCAGTACCCTGAGCCTGGGTGAGAGAGGATGAGGAGGAGGAGGAGGGCTTGGTCATCCACTCTACCAAGTCTTCGGCATGATGTGGCTCAACATGTCCAGCTGCGGAAAAGAAGGACAAGCGTGTCCCATGGCCATGTGCTGATGACAATGCACCGCGTCCACGACCAGCACTGTTGCCCCCAGACACAGAGCCTGCTTGCCCTCTTTTATTGCCTCCTGACTGTCTGCCTCTCCTTGTTTGCCTTCCAGACATTCTAATAGATGGCCTGCAGGGAGATGGGAAAAAAGCAATAAGGGCTACCTTCAGGTGTCCTTCTCTGTCCCTTGAAACAAGGACTTGCACAGTGAAAGAAACTGACACTCTCCCTACCTACAGTTTTCTGTCCCTAGAAAAAATGTTTTTTTTTAAGCACAATATAGCACAAGGAGAATTCACTCACTGTCCTTCCAGGTCCCTAGAAACAAGGACTTGCACAGTGAAAGAAACTGACACTCTCCCTACCTACAGTTTTCTGTCCCTAGAAAAAATTTTTTTTTAAGCACAATATAGCACAAGGAGAATTCACTCACTGTCCTTCCAGGTCCCTAGAAACAAGGACTTGCACAGTGAAAGAAACTGACACTCTCCCTACCTACAGTTTTCTGTCCCTAGAAAAAATGTTTTTTTTAAGCACAATATAGCACAAGGAGAATGCACTCACTGTCCTTCCAGGTCCCTAGAAACAAGGACTTGCACAGTGAAAGAAACTGACACTCTCCCTACCTACAGTTTTCTGTCCCTAGAAAAAATGTTTTTTTTAAGCACAATATAGCACAAGGAGAATTCACTCACTGTCCTTCCAGGTCCCTAGAAACAAGGACTTGCACAGTGAAAGAAACTGACACTCTCCCTACCTACAGTTTTCTGTCCCTAGAAAAAATGTTTTTTTAAGCACAATATAGCACAAGGAGAATTCACTCACTGTCCTTCCAGGTCCCTAGAAACAAGGACTTGCACAGTGAAAGAAACTGACACTCTCCCTACCTACAGTTTTCTGTCCCTAGAAAAAAAGTTTTTTTTAAGCACAATATAGCACAAGGAGAATTCACTCACTGTCCTTCCAGGTCCCTAGAAACAAGGACTTGCACAGTGAAAGAAACTGACACTCTCCCTACCTACAGTTTTCTGTCCCTAGAAAAAATGTTTTTTTTAAGCACAATATAGCACAAGGAGAATTCACTCACTGTCCTTCCAGGTCCCTAGAAACAAGGACTTGCACAGTGAAAGAAACTGACACTCTCCCTACCTACAGTTTTCTGTCCCTAGAAGAAATGTTTTTTTTAAGCACACTATAGCACAAGGAGAATTCACTCACTGTCCTTCCCAGTCCCTAGAAACAAGGACTTGCACAGTGAAAGAAACTGACACTCTCCCTACCTACAGTTTTCTGTCCCTAGAAAAAATGTTTTTTTTAAGCACAATATAGCACAAGGAGAATTCACTCACTGTCCTTCCAGGTCCCTAGAAACAAGGACTTGCACAGTGAAAGAAACTGACACTCTCCCTACCTACAGTTTTCTGTCCCTAGAAAAAATGTTTTTTTTAAGCACAATATAGCACAAGGAGAATTCACTCACTGTCCTTCCAGGTCCCTGGAAACAAGGACTTGCACAGTGAAAGAAACTGACACTCTCCCTACCTACAGTTTTCTGTCCCTAGAAAAAATGTTTTTTTTAAGCACAATATAGCACAAGGAGAATTCACTCACTGTCCTTCCAGGTCCCTAGAAACAAGGACTTACACAGTGAAAGAAACTGACACTCTCCCTACCTACAGTTTTCTGTCCCTAGAAAAAATGTTTTTTTTAAGCACACTATAGCACAAGCACAAAACACACTGACACTCTCCCTACCTATCCTTCTCTTTCCCTAAACTAAAGGAATCCAGGTTAAGCAAGAAAGAAATAAAAGTCACTGTCCCTGCCTATGCTGCTCTATCCCTGCTCCGGAACACACTACACTAGGCCGCCGTGCTGGCGGCCTTTTATAGTGTGGGGCGTGTACTAAACACCCTCAGCAATAATTGGCCACAGGCATCCTGCCTGTGGCCAATCATTGCTCTCCTCGCTGCCGGCGCTGTGATTGGCCAAGCATGCGGGGTCACAGTGCATGCTTGGCCAATCACAGCGCCTGGATGACACTGCGATGGCGTAGTGCATTGTGGGCCGTTCGCGTCACTCGAATTTGGCGCAAACGGCCCAAATCGTTCGATCTTCGTCGAACGATCGAACAGCCGATGTTCGAGTCGAACGTATGTTCGATTCGAACACGAAGCTCATCCCTAGTCATGGTCTATGGCGGGAGGTTAAAGTGTTACTAAACCCAGGACCCTGCATTCACATAATCATAAACTGCTAAATACCTTTTCTCATCAACAGTATATAGCAGTATTGTGACTTCTATCAGTGTCTGGGTAAAGCTTGTAGGAGGAGTTTTCATTCTCCTCTGGCTGTCCTACGTGGCTGCAGGACCCCTGACCCTCTGTCTGGACAGTGCTGATTGGCCCTGTGCCTATCACATGCACCCTCCTAAGAAAAAAAAATCTCTAGGAATACACACCAAACTGAGCATAGACAGAGTGCCCCCAAGGCTCTGTTCTTTCTGGAGATGGATTGGGGACTGTGGGAGAAGGGGAGGATCAAGTCAGAGAAGATAGGATCAAACAATATTTTTACACAATACAGAAGATTAACTCCTGAAGTTCCACAGTGAGTATAACAAGCATGCTTTACTGCATATACAGACTGATTTTACTGTTGTGTGTTTAGTAACACTTTAAGGCCCAGATAAATACTGTATATCTCCCACTTTTTTTCATGTCTAACAGTAATTAGGTTCTGAGTAACTCAATAGGTTGGGCACTGTAACTAAGCCACATTCTCAGACAAGCCAACAACTCTTTCTTCTTCTTGGCTGAAGGACTGTAGTCCAATGAGAGCTCTGCTAATAATGTATGTGTAGTGGCCATTATACCTTATAGCTGGCTTTAAGAGCTACTAAAAAATATACAGTATGAATGAAGACAGCTCTTTAACACTTGTAGGAAAGGATTGCTTTAGTCATATGTTAATAAGTCAATTGACCTGTCTTGGGTACCTCACTGTTGTCTCTCCTTAAAGCGTACCTGTGCCTATACTATGGACATTAAACTAAAACATTTTTACTTAAAGTGATTCTACAGTCAGAAGATTTTTTATCTTAATGCATTCTATGCATTAAGATAAAAAAAAAAACTTCTGTGTGCAGCTCCCCTTACCTGAGCCCTCGATCCATCTAATTCAGCCCCATCTGGATTCAGTGATGTTGCACGAGAGTGTCTGAATGGACACAAAGAGAAGCGGCTCGGCTCGGGTGCCCCATCATAGGAGGAGAGAGTGGCCACGAGCGCAAGCGAGGGACCCAGAGACGAGGAGGATCTGGGCTGCTCTGTGCAAAACCACTGCACAGAGCAGGTAAGTATGACATGTGTGTAATTTTTAAACAATAAAAAAAAAATACTTTAATATCACTTTAACAAGTAGTATAAGGATTAATACACATGGATACTTGTAGGCATTTTTTGCACAGAACATATATTTCCAGGTGCTTTTTTGTGCCTTGGAAGCCGCAGGTACAGCCTGCCATACAAGCGGATAGCTGTATGCGGACTTACTGTTGTAAATTCTAATGCTTCTTTGCATCTGATGCACATACACAGGTAAACAGTGATCCAAAGAAGCATTAGCATTTACAAAAATACCTCTGACTACAGCCATTCAACTGTATGGCAGGATGTACATGGCTCATGTGTCTCCCCGGAAGCAGGACGTTTATTCTTGGCCCATAAATGCCTACAAATATCTATGTGCATGGACCCTAAGATCTTTGAGGCAAGCCACCCCTGACCTCTCTAGGTGGGTTCCAATGTCAAGTTTTTAATTCTCAAAAATCCTCAAAGATCACAACATAGACTCTAGAGTTGGTTTCAGTTGGTGTTAACAGCTTAGAAACACCAGCTGGTTGTTTATATGAGAAGTTTGACAGCCTGCCAGGATCTGCTCTCCAAAAAAAAAAAAAGCTTAGATTTAAATAACTGTGTTGTATACATTGAAAATGTAATTTCTGCACAATGCTTATAGATACAGAGGTTGTTTTTTTTTACTGCTTGTTCAGAATATGTAAATACTTTAGCATACATGGTTTTGGCACAGGTTTACTTTCAACTGTATAACCAATGACATCCATAAACCTAAAGATACATAAACTTATTTAGCCCCTCTCTTATATTTTGCTGACATTCCCTGGGCATTCTATACTTCTGTGTGGCTAATTCTAAACCAAAAATTCTAGGCTAGTAAGAAGTACTACATTTGTTTCACAAGCCTCAAATGTAGTGACAACCTAACATTTTCATTATAGAGCTGGCCATGTCAGCTAAGAAGACTTGCTGGAAAATATATCTTGCACAACAGATCAAAGAACATAACATGACTATCGGTATCGGTATATAGCAATGTAATTCTATCAAATGTAAAATTTTCTGCCATGAATAGTCAAAACAGATGCAAAAAGAATTATGTCTGCCTGGAACTAGCTGATAACGCACCTATTTCTTGTAGAAGTTCAAGCCAACAATGAACCTATAATTGAGATTCATGGGACAAACATAGTATAGGCTCACAAATGCTTACTGCAGCTTAACAATTAAATTTCTACCAAAGATATTGACGGTGGACAGAACACAAAATAAGCCCATATACAGGGGGTCCCCGGGTTACGAACAAGATAGGGACTTTAGGTTTTTTCTTAAGTCGAATTTGTTTGTAAGTCGGGACAGTACCTTTTTTTAAGAGCTCCACATAGGCAGATGACATGAGCTCATGCTGGGACACAGGGATAGAATGTACTGTACATTCTATCCCTGTGTTCCAGCATGAGCTCATATCATCTGCCGATGTGGAGCTCTCATTCAATCGTGTGTGGTACAAGTACAATACTGTACAGGGCATTACTGTAGTAGTGGGAACAGAACAGTACAGTATGTAATCTCACCAGCTTTCAGGGCACTTCTGTACTGTATGTGGGGCGTGAAGAACATCTGCAGTCCAGTGAGGGTGGCTGGCTGGGAGTACCAGGCAGGGAAGGCCCAGAGTGCTGCAAGACAGGCAGAAGGATGTAAAGATGCTGGGCTCCAGGACACCTCAACCAGCCCACACAGGCAGTCTCTGCTGGGCAGCTCACCAGATCACAGCAGGGAGATGGATGGCTGGTGAGGCAGGTGAGAGCAGCAGTGTCCGCACATCCGAGTCCAGGCCAGGCCGCCCGCCGCACCTCCGCAGCACCGCAGGAAAGACCAGGGATCTGCAGGCTTCACTAGGCCGCACTAGGCCGGACCAGGCTGCGGTCGCAATACAGGCACAGGACACAGCAGGGTATGGAGAGGAACAGGTAGGCATGTAATTAGGTTGTTTTTAAGTGTTTATGTGCACGGATGGCTAAGGATGGAGTGCAGGACCCAGTTCATAAGTAGGAGTCGTTCGCAACTCGGATGTTCGTAACTCGGGGACCCCCTGTACAGTATTTATCAAATGCTTTACATTCTTTGAGCTAAAAGCATAAAATTAATAGTTGCCCATTAATTAGAAAGTCATATGAAATAAGCATATTTCCTATCTTTTTTTATTAAAGAAGACAATTTTTTTGCAGTTAAAGTGTATCTATAATCAAAATTTTAATTCATATATGAATTTCCACATTATATTTCAATTATCTCACTCCTGTTATTCAGAATGATTACTTTGTGCAACTCTCCACACATTTAGTTCCTTAAGTTCTGTAAATTGTATTCAATATGCCCTATGAGTAGGCACTGCTGTGTCACACATTTTACAGAACCTGTCCTCTAAACTACAGAGGTGCTGAGGAGAAGGAGTTTAACCACTTCAGGCCCGGGCCAATTCTGACACTTCGTTTCTACATGGAAAAATCATCATTTTTTTTGTTATTTTTTGCTAGAAAATTACATAGAACCCCCAAACATTATATATTTATTTTAGCAGAGACCCTAGAGAATACAATGGCGGTCATTGCAACTTTTTATCTTGCGCGGTATTTGCGCAGCAATTTTTCAAACGAGTCTTTTTTGGAAAAAAAACAGTTTCATGCTTTAAAAAAAAAAAAAAAACAGTAAAGCTAGCCCAATTTGTTTGCATATTGTGAAAGATGAAGTTACGCCGAGTAAATAGATACCCAACATGTCACGCTTCAAAATTGCACACGCTCGTGGAATGAGACCAAACTTCAGTACCTAAAAATCCCCATAGGCAAGGCTTTATTTTTTTTTTACTGATTTCATGTTTTGAGTTACAGAGGAGGTCTAGGGCTAGAATTATTGCTCTCGCTCTAACGTTCGCGGCGACACCTCACATGTGTGGTTTGAACACCGTTTTCATATGTGGGCGGGTCTTACGTATGCGTTCGCTTCTGCGTGCGAGCACACGGGGACAGGGGCACTTAAAAAAAAATATTTATTTTTTATTATTGTTAATTTTACTTTTTTTTATTTTTATTTTGACACTTCTTAAAAAAAAATACTTTTTTTAATCACTTTTATTCCTATTACAAGGAATGTAAACATCCCTTCTAATAGGAATATGGCATGACAGGACCTCTTTACTGAGAGATTTGGGGTCAATAAGACCCCACATCTCACGTATAGGCCGAAGCTGCGCAGTTTTTTTGAATGCAGAGGCCGGGGGCGTGATGTCATAACATCGCGCCCGGCCTCCGACGATCATAGAGACTCCGGCGACCATCTGGTCCACCGAAAATCTCTATGATCAACATCCGGGGCCGGTGGATCCTGTCACCGACTCACCGATCGCACAGGTGAGTCGGTAGAAGCACCGGATGGCGGCGGGAGGGGGGACGTCCCCTTTCGCCGCACGTAGGAACGATCAAGCGGCAGAACAGCCGCTATGATTGTTCCTATGGTGTAGGGAATCGCTGGCTGAAAATGCCGATATCTGAATGATGCCTGTAGCTGCAGGCATCATTCAGATATAGCCCCACAAAGTACCACAAAGCCGAGGATGTCAAATGACGTCCTCTGGGCGCCAAGTGGTTAAGGAGCTGGAGTCAATACAGGAGTCACTGCTTTCAAGTAGCAAGGTACCATGGGATATGTAGTCCTTATAAATTGAAAGTAAATAGCAGAGGGGAGGAGAAGCTGCAAAGCATGCAGGGGATCCAGGAAGTTGTGCAAAGAGATAGCCAGAAGACAGGCAGCACTCACAACACAAAAGGAGATTGTTCAAATAAGTTTATGTTGGATTGTCAAAAATAACTAATGTTTGTATTGTAATTGCAATGCTGATGTTATAAAAATAATGTTTTAGCATAAACTCACACAGTGTGCATTTCTTTCACTTGATCATTATAGGTTTATTTGACCAAAAGCCTTGAAGCAGTAATCACAATCAGCATGTATGTTTAAAAGGCAAATATGACTACCCTCATGTACATCTTAAATGAAAAATTATACATTCAAACAAGGTTGATCTGATTCATATACCTATATAAAGAAACTTGTGGAAGACAATGGATCACCTTTAAAACAATCAAATGCAGAGATCTAATTTCCATAAATCACAATACTGCTCTGTTAAAAACCCAGTCTGACATTTATACCTGTCACCAGGGAAAATGAAAATATCTCTCATCATTATTAGAATCTACCTGAAATATGTCAACCTTTTGAAGATCTCCTGAAAATTTTATGTATTGTGCTTTAGTTTTGAAGCCAGAGGATCAACATAACAGCTAGGCAGCTAGTAATTTTAGAAGACGATCAGGAAGGTTAGTTCCATAATTCACATTTCAGTTTTACTTTCACAGAAGTCCTGCATGTTCCCTTTCACACTCTTCAGCTTCCTTTCTACATAGGCCCAGTGTCTTAACCACTTGTCCTCCCAGGAGATGCCCTCCCTTCATGACCAGGCCATTTTTTGCAATACAGCACTGCGTTACTTAACTGACAATTGTGCAGTCGTGCAACGCTGTACCCAAATATAATGTGTGTCCTTTTATTTCCCACAAATAGAGCTTTCTTTTGGTGGTATTTGATTACCATTGCACTTTTAATTTTTTGAGCTATGAACAAAAGAATTTTGAAAATAAAAAAAACAATATTTTTTTACTTTCTGTTATAAAACATATACATAAAAAAAAAGAAAGAATCCAATTTCTTCATCAATTTGAGCCAATTTGTATTCTGCTACATATTTTTTGTAAAAAAAAATCCCAATAAGCGTATATTGATCAGTTTGCACAAAAGTTATAGCGTCTACAAACTATGGGATTTAATTTTTTGGATTTTTATTTTTTACTAGTAATGGCGGCAATCAGCCACTTATGGCAGGGCTGCGATATTGCTGCAGACAGTTGTGACATTGACACTGTTTACACTTTTTGGATGTCAGTGAGAATAATGCAGTGATTAGTGCTAAAATATGCACTGTCACTGTACTATTGACACTGACTGGGAAGGGGTTAAACATCAGGGGGATCAAAGGGTTAACAGTGTGCCTAGCCAGTGTCTTCTAACAGTGTGGGAGGTGCTTTTACTAGGGGAAGGCTTTGCAGGAGCACAGGATCAGTTCCTTCCCTACTGACAGAACGATCTGCCTTGTTTACATGGGACAAAGATGACAAAAATCAACTTTACAGGAGATATAACCCTCCCTTACTCTATCCAAAATGAAAAAAAAAAATGTTTTGCCTATTCAGGAAGTCCCTGAGTTATGAACATCCGACTTGCGAACGACTCCTACTTACGAACGGGAGGCTGCGTGGCGTATCTGCCGTTCTGCGCATGCTCGGCCACTATTCGACAGCGGGCACATTCGACGGAACCTTTTCGACGGCGGGCACATTCAACGGAACCTTTTCAACGGCGGGCACATTCAACGGAACCTTTTCAACGGTGGGCACATTCAATGGAACATCGGAAAACAACGTATATGCCATTCTGCGCATGCTGTTCCGACTTACGAACATATTCGACTTAAGAACAAACCTACAGTCCCTAGCCCGTTCGTAACTCAGGGACTGCCTGTAGTTCTACTTTAAATCCAATTGGATTGCAACCTCTTTAATCTTTGTATCACTTCCTAATAAAGTTACATATTGCAAGTTCTTCTCACTTCTGTACTGCTTCCTTTTTTACTTGATTGTAAGCTCCTCCACCTATACCCATCCTTTATACCTTGATAGACTGTAAACTCAATTCTCTATTGCTTCTACATTTTACACTGTTCAGCTATATACCTGTAACCAGCTTATTCACATAGTGCTGCAGTACTGCTTGTCTGTACAAATGCGTCTATGCAATGCCCTTTGCACAACCATAACATTACATATGTAGTTGGTAGCAGAAGAAGTTAACAAGCACCCCCCTTCCAGTCAACAATTCGTATTTTCCATAGAATAAATTATTTTTAACAACAAGCGACAAAATAACATTCATGAGGCTGAAATTTGTACTACCAAATAAAATGTGCGTTATAGCTCAGTGAATTGTGTTTTTTGTGTGTCTTTTTTAAGTTTTTGGTGAGATAAAATAAGACATTTTTAGAACATACAGCTTTCAAAAGTTAAATGCACATTTACTTGGGTTTTAATACCTTATCATAGTGAATTGAGCCTATTGTGTAATGCCAAATAAGCATTTTGCAACAGCAATTTGTATCACTGTGCAATAACATTTTGTATCATGCTACTTAACCAAGCAGCCTCACACAAATGATACATCAAGCATACGTCACCGTGTGTTAGGAGCATGGATGGCTCCCTTCAGCCAGCACCCGGGTTCCAGGAGACAGAGGAAGATTGTGACTCAGAATGGAGGATATTCATCTGCTACCATTTAATTAAATGCCATTTAAACAAATGATGTAAAAAGGTGCAAGAACATAATGGACTTAAAAAATGAATATTGACAATTAGCAACATGAAATGAGAGTACAATATATGGCAAGCAGCTAATCTCTAGCCACTCTCATAATTATCCACCATCAGTTCCCTTCATGGGCAGTGTCCACATATTTAGCCACCACAAATCTTTCTGAGGTCCTGGGGTCCAGTGCTGGTCAATAAGGTCCTATGGCTCATTAATGCCACCCAGGCCTGTCCTGGACCCAGCAACCTGTTCACACATTAGATCAGCCACTATGATCATGCTACCTTCAAATATTAGGTCCTAGTAGCCTGCCTAAGTCACCTAGTGGATTTCCCAACCCACTCACCCTCCCCCTGTAGTAGCCTTCTAAAAAACACAAACCTCTAGGGACGGGGCACAACTACATTTGAGCTTTGCATAATACCTTGCGTAATTGGCCCTGTGCCCAACCAGCCTAGCCAGTGCCAGATTACCAAATAGGAAGAGTAGGCACCGGCCTTTGGGCCTCATTCCTTTTTAGGGCCCATCGACAACAAATCTAAATAATTCTGATTTGATCTTGAAAGAAAATGACAATGAAGCTTTCCTAGATTGTTTACAAAAGATAGAAAAAATGAATCAATTTAAAGAAACAAAGACTTTGAATTAAAGACTCCAAAGAGAAAGTATTGTATCAGTGTATTGTACCCAATAACAACTTACAAAGTACATAAACCATAGATATCAGGTTCACATAACAGTCTGTTTCTTAAAAGCTCATCTTCTTTCAGCTGTCAGTTTGAAAAAATGTTGGTACCATCTATGTACGTGTAATGTACAATGTACAGTAGTGATGGTCATCCCAGACTAGCTGCCGACTTGCACACTACTTCTCCACTACTACCAGGGCCGCCATCAGGGGGGTACAGGCAGTACACCTGTAAAGGGGCCCGGAGGTCCCCAGGGGCGCGGATGGCAACCCCCCTTTTTTTTTATAAACATTTTTTTTATAATTTTTTTTCGTAAGGGGCCCAGAGGTCCCCAGAGGCCCGGAGGTCCCCCCTTTTTTTTATATAAAAAAAAATATATATATATATATATATATATATATATATATATATTTATTTATAAATTTCTTATTTTGTTTTTGTAAGGGGCCCAGAGGTCCCCGGTGGCCCGGAGGTCACCAGGGCCCCGGTTGGCAAGCCCCCTTTTATATATTTTTTTATATAAATGCTTTCTTTTTTTTGTAAGGGGCCCAGAGGTCCCCAGAGGCCCGGAGGTCCCCAGGGCCCCGGATGGCAACCCCCCCTTTTTTGTTCTTTAGGTTTTTTTTGTTCATCAGCACCCAAAGCCCCCCCCGACCTCAACAATTCGCGGCAGCAGCACCCCCCACTCCTCAATTTGCGGCGGCAGAACCCCCCCCCCCGGTTCTGGTTCTCCTCCAGGGGGCCCATGTCTGAAGCTGTGTAAGGGGCCCCAAAATTCCTGATGGCGGCCCTGATTACTACACACTATTACACACTATTACACACTGCTAGTTCAATATTATCCCACTAGAGCACGCACACGAGAAACTTCCAGAAACCTGTGAGGGGGGCCCCAAAGTTTCGACTTCCTAGGGGCCTCCACAGAGTTGAATCCAGCACTGGGCCTAGCGCCAGTCCTGAACACTCTCGCGAGGAGGGTGGGTAACCCTTTATATGCACACCCACTTTCAGAAAGTGACTGTGGCCCTATTCACACCTCTGACTTTTTCATTTGTTGCATTGTGTTTTTGATGAGATTTACATCTATTTTATGTCATTCATCCCTGTGAAAGATGCACTTGGCTGAAAACTCCACTAAATACACAAGGATGACTTATGTGAAAACACATTCAGAGATGTAAACCGTGCCTTGCTTTACTGACTATGAATATGTTACAGGCTCAGTTGCAAAAAAAAAAAACTTGCCAGATTTTAGGATGGTGATTTAGATGCCAGCCACATCACTCTAGATTTGACTCCATCTTAATAATTCAGATGTTGCCTAAAACTCCTGACTTTTTTAATCTTCACAGCCACTGCCACTGCACACCTGGATAGAACGTTTATAGCTTAACAAGGCTTACATGTAATTCCCATGAACCTAAAAATATCACGTTTCATTGCATGCATAAGGATTTAGTCCCCAGTGAATAGATATAACCAGTAAGTTGAAAAAAGGAGGTTAATGTTAGGTGCAGGAAAAAGAGAAGAGAAAAAATAAGAATATAATTCTGCTGAAGGGTAAGTGTAGCATGTAATGAATATATTTAAGATGATGATTAATTTTAAATGCTTCCAATTACAAATCTGAAATCCTTATGATTTATTTATAGCTAGTGTAGTAAACGGATGGAAATGCACATCTGATGTTCTCATCTATCTAACGAATATGCCAAAAGTTGTAGAGCCGGGTCTGGATTTATCATTTAAATGATGCCTATGGTTTTAGTGTTTTAGGTGCATTGTGTACATTATTTATTATGTGTACACTAGTATGTGTGTATCATTGTGTAAATCAATATGTGCACATTAGTATGATGGTATATACGGTTTATACACACACACACCAAATTGTGAACAAATTGTGATTAACAAAAAAAATATTGCTTCATTTTCAACAAATGTGGTGATGTTAAAAACTGGCTAAAATAGACTTTTGGATCTATATCATGCAAATATCTCAAAACGTATTTTGTAGCGCTCCTATAACCAAACAATTCATCCATATCTGAATAGCTGCATGTTGAATTTAAAAGTTGGTCAGCACATCATTTTTTTGTTTTAGAATTTAGTACAAAAGTGGTTAAGTGTTTTTTTTTTGGATTGTTTTTTTTTTTTTTTTCTGTCAGTATTGTGCCTGTTTGTAATATGTTTTTTCTCCTCATGTCTCAGCGGCACGAAAGATCTGAAGAGGAAATCTCTCCAAATCTGTCCAAAGCAAAGCAAAATATCTTCCTTAAATTGTTGTCACCAGAACAGGTGTCCTCATCAGATGTTTTCCTCTTACCGTATATACTCGAGTATAGGCCGACCCGAATATAAGCCAAGGCACCTAATTTTACCACAAAAAACTGGGAAAACTTATTGACTCAAGTATAAGCCTAGGGTGTCCATCTGCATGCCTCACTGTGCCTCACTTTGCCTCACTGTGTCCATGTGCATGCCTCACTGTGCCTCACTGTGTCCATGCCTCACTGTGCCCTACTGTGGCCATGCCTCACTGTGTCCATGCCTCACTGTCACTGTGCCCATGCCTCACTGTGTCCATGCCTCACTGTGCCCAATCTCCCTACCTGATCTCCGGCACTGTGTAACTAGACTGATGTTTAACATGGGAGTCTATGGAAGGGTTGCCCGGCTTTGAAAAATCGGTGCTCCCCGGCCGTAGGTCCCCTGGACAACAAACTTCGGAAACTTGTAGATGAAGAGTGGGGCTACATGTGTGCCAAGTTTGGAGTACAGGGGACCTATGGCTGGCCAGGATCAGGCGCACAAATTTGAAGATGGACACAGACTCGAGTATAAGCCGAGGGGGGCATTTTCAGCACAAAAAAATGCGCTGAAAAACTCAGCTTATACTCGATTATATACAGTACTTTTTTTTCCTGTGACTTTATATACAGGGCACATCTGATGGTATGGAAAATTGTGGTGTTTAGTGGTTCAACTGGCCAATGCTTAATAAGAGGGTGTCAAGCCAGCCAAGTACAGTTGACGACAAGCCTTGGATACAAATACCTTTAAAACATATTAAGCCAAGGAAAAGCGAATCTGCTTGGGTTGTGTTCACAAACATTTTTCTAAATCTTTCTTGAAGTTTGCAAACCTTGCGACAAACCCCACTGAAGTCTATGGAGACAAATCCTATTATTTCATTTTGTTCTATTGTAGGGCTAATAATGAGCAAGCTACAAGGCATTGGAAGCTGAGCACTGTCATGGGGGACATGTACCAATTCCAAAATTTTAAAAAGTAAACACAAAAATAAAATAAACAAAATACATACAGTGGGGAAAATTATTATTTGATCCCCTGCAGGTTTTGTAAATTTGCCCACTTACAAGGAAATGCAGGGTCTATAATTTTTATCATAGGTGTATTTTAAATGATAGAGACAGAATATCAACCAAAAATCTAGAAAAATACATGATACAAATGTTATAAATTGAGTTACATTTCAGTGACTAAATAAAGGAATTTGATCCCCTACAAACCAACAATAATTCTGGCTCCCACAGACTGGCTACAGTTTGTTTTCATGTGGTACACAGATCAGCCCTGTCAATTTAAGAAGGTGCTCATAACAACAATGCGTTACGTGTATAAAATACACCAGTCCACAGAATCTTTCTTCCATTCAAACCCACCATCATGGGGAATACCAAACAGCTGTCAAAGAACATCAGGGACAAGATTGTAGACCTGCACAAGTCTGGAATGGGCTACAAGACCATCAGCAAGAAGCTTGGTGAGAAGGAGACAATTGTTGGAGCAATTATTCGCAAATAGAAGAAATACATAATAACCAATCACCCTCGGTCTGGTGCCTCATGGGGTAAGGATGATCATGAGAAAAGTGAGGGATCAGCCCAGAACTACACGGGAGGAGCTTATGAATGATCTGAATGCATTTGGGACCACAGTCACCAAACAAACCATTGGTAACACAATACGCCGCCATGGATTGAAATCCTGCAGCGCCTGCACCCCTCCTAAAGAAGGCATATGTACGGGCACGTCTGGAGTTTGCCAATGAAAATCTAAATTATTCAGAGAAGGATTGGGAGAAAGTGCTGTGGTCAGATGAGACAAAAATTTAGCTCTTTGGCATGAACTCGACCCGTGTTTGTAGGAAGAAAAATGCTGACTATGACCCTAAGAACACCATCCCTACAGTAAAGCACGGAGGTGGAAACATGATGCTTTGGGGCTGCTTCCCTGCTAAAAGATACAGGGCGACTTTGTCGCATTGAGGGGCCAATGAACAGGGCCATGTATTGTAAAATCTTGGATGAGAACCTTCTTCCCTCAGCCAGAACACGGGATGAAGCTGGGTCGTGGATGGGTCTTCCAGCATGACCATGACCAAAAACATACCGCCATGGCAACAAAGGAGTGGCTCAAGAAGAAGAATATTAAGGCCATGGAGTGGCCTAGCCAGTCTCCAGACCTTAATCCTATAGAAAATGTATGCAGAGAGCTCCAGAGATGCGTGCAAACCTGGTAACCAACTCAAATAAACATCTTACCTCTGTGCTTGCCAACAAGAGTTTCTCCACCAAGTACCAAGTCATGTTTTGCTTGGGGATCAAATACTTATTTTACTCACTGAACTGCAACTCAATTTATAACATTAGTATCATGTATTTTTTCTGAATTTGTGGTTGATATTCTGTCTCTATCACTTAAAATACACCTATGATAAAAATTATAGACCCTTCATTTCTTTATAAGTGGGCAAACTTACAAAATCTGCAGGGGATCAAATAATTATTTTCCCCACTGTATCTCTCCCTACACAAAATTGTCTCTCCGTAATAGCTTCAACACACACTGGCAATATGGCTGCTGTAAGCCCAGCCTTTTATAAGGCTTTCAAGTTATTGGCTTTCTTTCAAGTTATTGGCTCTTATGACTCCGCTGATCAGGAATAAAAGCTATGCACTACATTATAAGTTGTCCCCTATTTCTGGCAGTGAACCTCCAAAGTTTTTGGCTGAAAGTACATGATTAGCAAACTTTGAGAATCCCAGGGATTCAGTGCAATACCATTGTAGCAGTGAACTCAAACTTCATGCCTAATTGGGACCAAATTACTTCAAATGTAAAATATTTATATTTGCATTGTTAATTATTCAATTATGTTTAATAAAATGGTTGCTGTTGACAATTTAATTTATGATATGCAGTCAGGTGTTTTTATTTCACCATTCAGAAGTGTCATTGGCAATTATATTTTCTACCTATGCTGTCCAATTATGTACAGCTGCACTAATATTGTTTGTACAGTATGGTAGTTTATATCCTCAGACCTGGACAATACAGGCAGCTTATTTGCTGTTCCGCAGCTACACTTCCCATCTTTCTGTCACTAAACATTTTTGAAGTCTCTGTTTACATCCATCTATTGTTCATTGGCCAATTAAAACTGAACACAAACTTTGAATGCAATACTCAATTGTATCAAACTCGATTGGGAGATAAACTAAAATTTACCATTTGCACGCAGAATATCTTTATTGGTGTTGATGATTTCAATATTATTTTTCCTAATTAATTCAGTTGATTTGACTCCCATGTTTCTATTAATACTCTGGTAACACAAAGGCAATAATTAGTTTTGGGCTTTGTGCCTAATGATGGTGCACGTCAAGAATAACAACTTTATTTTTAAAATGTCTCTATCTGGCAAAATGTGAATCATCTTGGTAAGGCAATTTTAGCAACTAGTGAACAATCGACTAAGGTTATAATTAGTTATGTATTATCCTGTGATTAATAAATACAATTTTAGCTGAAATTTAAGTATTGGAGTTTTCCAAATATTGGTCTGGAAAAACATTACCAGTAATAACACTAGAATGCTGACAAAGTAACTTCTACAAAGTATTGCATTATACTTTGGATACTGTTTAGCAGTGGCAGAATTATCAGGGTCGCAACAGTCGCGATCGCGACTGGGCCCTGTAGTTCTGCCAAGTCAGGGGGGCCCGCCACGGCCCATTCGCCAGTGTGAGGGGCCCGCCGCCCGCCAGTGTGAGGGGCCCACCTGCCTGTCCTGTCACTGTGTTGGCAATGGCTGTTGCTGTTCGTTCCGCCGTGGGGATCGGGTGCTTTCGCCCGCTGAGGGAAGACAGAGAGGGCAGAGGCAGTGCAGAGACTGTGGACCGCCCCGCCCCCGCCTATCCTGAGACACAGAGAATGTAGGGAGGCGGGGCGGACACTGAAAAATTAAGTCAGCAGACCTGCTGACACCAAATGAGAGAGGTGGGGGAGGAGCTTTCCCCTCTGCGGCTGCGTGGAGTACCTGCGTCTACCCATGAAGCAAGGCATCCTGGCAGTGGCGGGAGAAGGCACGGTGACGGTGACGGTGAGGCAAGGAAAGGCAAGGCATCCTGATGGTGACCGATTGACGGAATTCCTGGGGAATCGATTGATTGACGGTCAATCAAGTGACATTTTGCAGAGCTGAGCAATCGATGCCACCTGTGCCTCTTACTGATTCCATCCCCCCACCACTGATCTCATTCCTACCCCCCATTACATCTACAACAGAGTTGATGGGGGGGATAGGGATGAGATCAGTGGTGGGAGGATGGGATCAGTAAGAGGCACAGGTGGTGGTGGGAACGGATGGCACGACCGCTGCCAACCCCCTCAAGTACCACCGCTACCACCCCCTCAAGTACCACCGCTACCACCCCCCCTCAAGTACCACCACTACCACCCCCCTCAAGTACAACCACTGTGAGAGGGGTGGTAGCGGTGGTACTTGAGGGGGGTGGCAGCAGTGGTACTTGAGGGGGTGGTAGCGGTGGTACTTGAGGGGTGTGGTAGCGGTGGTACTTGAGGGGGGTGGCAGCAGCGGTGGTACTTGAGGGGTTGGCAGCGGTGGTACTTGAGGGGGGGTGGTAGCGGTGGTACTTGAGGGGGGGGTGGTAGCAGTGGTACGTGAGGGGGGTGGCAGCGGTGGTACTTGAGGGGGGGTGGCTGTGGTGGTACTTGAGAGAGGTGGCAGTGGTGGTGCCATCCTCTCCCACCACCACCTGTGCCTCCTTACTATTCCCATCCCCCCACCACTGATCTCATCCCTATCCCCCATTACTTCTACATCAGAGGTGATGGGGGGGATAGGGATGAGATCAGTGGTGCGGGGATGGGATCAGTAAGAGGCACATGTGGTGGTGGGAGAGGATGGCGCCACCGCAGCCACCCCCCTCCTCAAGTACAACCGCTGCCACCCCCCTCAACACCAGCACTTCCACTGATCCCATCCCTCCTCCCCACCAGCACTGTTACTGATCCCATTCCCCAGGTCAGATTTAATTGATCCTATGATTGCTTCATAGGATCAGCAACCGATGTATTGCTTCATTCATGTGAAACCCCTGGTGATATGGCCAGTCCCTCTGCTTTCCTATTAAAAACTTACCACACTAGGCAGGAGCGCACAGCATGGTCAGTTCTCTAGTTAGGCTGGTAACTCTGTGTGCTCTCCTCCAATGATCAATAAATGTTTTACTTTGTTGTACAGTGTAAAAAGATAAAGTATGATTTCTTGCACCGGGGCCCTGAAGTTTCTAGTTACGCATCTGCTGTTTAGTATTCGGAGTTGGAACTAAATGAGTCTGCAATGCATGTCACTATTAGATTACTTTTACATGAAAGTAGTATTAAACACTCCCTGATTTTTAATTATTACATGCATTTTACCCCACCTGTTAAATATTCATTCCACAGTGCATAATTGTGCCCATATATTGCAAAAAATACTTCCATGGTGTCCTATTCATTGTCCCAGGCTTCAGGCCCCACAGTGGAGCTTCCCCAAACTTTTGGGTAGGGGAGTATGAACCCTATGTGCTTCATAATACAGTTCACTAGGGAAAGTGAGGGCTCCACCTGCTGCTGATCACTCTCTTGCCTGGGGAAGAAGGGAGAGCAGGAGAGTGGCTTGTGACAAGGGCTGTTTGCTTCAGTGGAGTGGAATCCTGTGTATTGCCAGCTTGGAGCATGCATGTAAAGGTTGCTCAATGGGACCCTGTAAGGTGATGGAGTCACCCAAAGACAGGAACCATGGAACTGGGCATATTAAGAAAAGAAATGTAAGCAACCACAAAAGAAAATCAGACATAAAAAATATATATATATATATATATATATATATATATATATATATATATACCATGTTTGTGAGTGATATTAAGTGCATCAAGTGAAGTCTAAGAGGAGCAGCGCACATGACGAGGAACACCCAATCCAATTGCAAGATCCACACACAGGTGCCTGGGCTCAATGTGTCCGTGCACACCAAAACAAAACAAGTGGATGGATTCAGCCGACAACACTATAGTCCCTAAACAATTTATTGGTGACTGGTTACACAGAAGTGTCAATAAAACGAAAAGCTGACACTTTTTGGCAAGAAATTTAGTCGCATCAATAAAACAGAAAAGGCAAAAAATGTATACTTGTACAAACTCCACCCTAAGACAAATTTGCATAATAGATGGAAGCAATTGGTTGATTAGGTGGTTAATACCATATTAGCATAATGCTGGCACAGAAATGAGACAAGGAAATCATAGCATACTTCAATACAAAAAACACAGTGAAACACCATATAGAAACATCCTATATATATATCATAGATAAAAGTGAATCAATGCGTATCAAGCATGAAGGTAAAAAAGATCCAAGTATAGGGGTGTAGAAAAAAATGTACATGTAAACATGGGAAGCTACTATGCATTGGTCAAAAATAAATAAATAAATTAAAGGTCCCTTGTCAGCTGTTCTGGCCCCTCCTTCCTGCCGAGTGCCCCCTTTGCAAGCAGCTTGCTATAAGGGCACCCAAGCTGGCTTTCTCCTGAGCTGATGCTCTGTGTGTCCATTCACACACAGAGCGCGGCTTAGCTCCCCCCTGCTCTCTCCTCATTGGCTCACTGGCTGCAATTTTTTTTACTGTTATCTGTGTCCCCACTGGGGAGATTTCCTCCCATCTTTTTGCTAACATAGTCACTGAGACAGGAGGTGAGGGAAAATCCCCCTAGCTGGGCCACAGACAGCCATGGAAACCTATTCAACATATACAATTTTAGACTCTAATACTGAAACAAATGCCTACAGTTACACTTGAAGACATCATTTCATAATTTGGACTAATATTTTTTTCTGCCACGCTAATCCTTTTCAGATGGATGTATTAGCAGGAATCTCCAAAGCAGAAACAGCAGAGATCAGCTTAGCCCACTCTGTAACCCCTCCTACGAGGAACACTTTTTCTTTTAGAAAGAAAGTTTGAAAATAAAATTCTGTCTTTAGTTATATCATAAGCAAAAATTTGACTGGTTGTACCTAGCTTCACCCTAACGCCATGTTTTTTTAACAACCTATATTATTTTTTTTATTTTTATTTTTATTTTCAATGCTACATTCACCTTTCTTTGGCCCAGAGTAAGTCCACCAGGTTTATGTGAATGCATAGTAAACCCACAGTCAAAATTGTACGCTAGCCCTAGGCAGATAATTAAATTGCTATGAATTTCATATATACCGTATATCTATATATATATATATCTATCTATATTTATACATATAATATATATCTATATCTATATCTATATCTCTCTCTATATCTATCTCTCTCTCTCTATATAGATAGATAGAGAGAGAGAGAGAGAGAGAGAGAGAAAAAGAGATAGATTTTATATACCGTATATACTCGAATATAAGCCGACCCGAATATAAGCCGAGGCACCTAATTTTACCACAAAAAACTGGGAAAACGTATTGACTCGAGTATAAGCCTAGGATGTCCATCTGCATGCCTCACTGTGCCTCACTTTACCTCACTGTGCCCATGCCTCACTGTGCCCATGCCTCACTGTGCCCATGCCTCACTGTGTCCATGCCTCACTGTGCCCATGCCTCACTGTGCCCATGACTAGACTGATGTTTAACATGGGAGTCTATGGAAGGGGTAACCTGGCTTTGAAAAATCAGTGCTCCCCGATCGTAGGTCTCCCAGACAAAAAACTTTGCACACTTGTAGAGGAGAAAGGGGGCTACATATGCGCCAAGTTCCGGGTCCAGGGGACCTACGACCGGCCGGTAACGGGTCCCCAAATTAATCAGAGAAATGACCGTTTAACATGGGAGTATATGGAAGGGGTGCCCGGTTTTGAAAAATCTGGGCTCCCCGGCCGTAGGTCCCCCAGCCAACAAACTTTGCACACTTGTAGAGGAAGAGGGGGGCTATATGCGTGCCATGTGGGGTCCAGGAGACCTACGGCCGGCCGGTACCGGGTCCGCAAAGTCCAGAAGATCAGGCACAAAAAGGTGACTCGAGTATAAGCCGAGGGGGGCATTTTCAGCACAAAAAATGTGCTCAAAAAATCGGCTTATACTCGAGTATATACGGTACTGTATATACTGTAGATAGATAGATAGATAGATAGATAGATAGATAGATAGATAGATAGATAGATAGATAGATAGATATACATACAGTATATGTATATATAGACCTCAGCACTTTTCACAATTACATGTCTGATTTTCCTTTAACGCCTGTGGTTGCTTTTAATTGTTTCTCTTAAATGATCCCTTCCAAAGTTCCAGTCTTCAGGTGGCTCCCGCCCCTTACAGGGTCCCATGGAGCCACCTTTACATGTTCACTGCTGGCTGACAATGCAAAAGAGTCTCACTATGTCCACTGAAACACATAGGTCCTGGCAAACAACTCCATTGCTTCTACTCCTCCCTCCACCAAGTTAGTGATTGACAGAAGCTGGAATCTACATTGTCCCTAGTGCGCTGTGCATGTGAGAGGCGCAAAACGCACGCTCTCCTAGTTGGAAGTTTAGGAAAACGCTACGGTGTGACCTGGACCCAGCATTATTAACAGGGACATGTAAGCGTTTTGTATGATATATGGGAACACTTATGTACTGGGGACTGTTTAATAGGCTTGTGCAATTCGTTTCGTAACGAATCGAAATTCGTCCGAATTTAGCAACTTTCGGACATTCGGAAGCATTCGAATTTCCGAACAAAGCAATTACGAATAAAACCGAATCCGAAATAAATTATACCGCAAAATAGCGAATGCCCGAATGTCTTCGGCATAATTCGTTATGAAAAAACTTATGAATGTACAAATCCATTGGAAACACAATAACACTCACTCTGCTCTGCTCTCTGCTTCTCCTTCACCGTGCTGAACTCCCTCTCAAAATGGTGTACAGGGGCGGAGGCTATAGCCGCATGTAAAAAACGAAAGTAAAATACGAGATTTCTAATCCATTCGAAGCACAATAACACTCTGCTCTGCTCTCTGCTTCTCCCTCACCGTGCTGAACCCTCTCAAAATGGTGTACAGGGGCGGAGGCTATAGCCGCATGTAAAAAACGAAAGTAAAATACGAGATTTCGAATCGTTACAAATAACCGCTATGTATTTCGAAAAGTACAAATCCATTCGAAGCACATTAGGCATAATAGGCAGCGTCGTCGTGAGAGAGACACAGAAAATTACGAATCAACGAACCCAAAAAAAGTTACGAAAGTAGGAGTTGTGTCCAGAATCAACGAAAAACAACGTACTCTACCGAAAGTACGAATTATAAAGCAACAAAAAATTCAACGAAAAATGTCGCTTGCAAAAATACGAATGAGTCCGAACACGAAAAATCCCGTCTAGCAAAATTACGAATGATTACGAATCAACAGGACCGGAAAGAAACGAACCGAAACGGAACGAATTTTTCCGTTGTGCACAAGCCTACTGTTTAACAGAGGGCATAGGATGCATCTATTAAAAAATTAGGAATGTTAATATTAATTTATTGAAAATAAAATTCTACAAAAAAAAAAAAAAATTCTGACTCTTCTCTAAAATGCATTAAAAAAAGAGTAAATTATCTCAATCCTATATACTGAAATATTTCTGTCTGTGTGATCTTCCAGCTGTGGCCGCAGATTATTCAGAAACAAATCAGCTAAAAATAGAAATGTAAGTTGTCGCCTCCTGTTAATGTCACCCACGTATTTGTGTCCTGTGTGACAAGGTGGATCATTGAGGAGTCAAAATTGCCCAAGAGGCTTTCTTCTCCCTCCGACATGTGAAAACACAAAGCGTTTCAGTTATTCCGTGCCTACATTTATACTCGCTTATGCCCCCTCTAAGCATCTTATCGGGGTTGTTTTGGTAGCAGGCAGGAATTTGTGGTTTTCTTCACAACAGCCACAAATAAACCAAATATGACAGAATGGCTGCATGCTATAAATAATCATTCCGGTGTACAGTTATATTAGGAGGTAGTTTGGATGCCATGATAATACCTAAGAGGCTAATCTTAGACGTGCAATGGCATGAGATGAAAATAATTGTCTAAGAATAGCTGACCCAGGGGAGCCAGCCTGCTAAAGATATCCATAGGCCTAAGCCGCTTGCACTTTAATTTATTTAAGAATAATCTTTAACAAGCTTTCCTTGAAAAGAATTTGTCATTTTCCATTGAGCAATGAGTATTGATTTGTCGCTTCCAAGTTGGTTTTTCTTAGACCATTGTGTTTGGGAATGCCAGACAATGTATGAAACTGTGCAACAGTAGTTAGCTCTGCATAATTAATGAATTGCTCTAACCCCATTCACTATAATTCAATTCACTCTTTAAAATGCCATTGGAGCGAGGACTAAAGGCTAATGTTTGCTTATTCTATGAAGTCTATACACGTAGCGTCTGAGCTTTGTCACCTATAAAAGAACACGTGGAGATTCATTATTTCACTGGCAGGGGTTTTAGAGTTTGAAACCCAGGGAGGGTGGCAGGGTTCATATTGATTATGTTCTGTATTTTATTGCTGTATTTTAGCCTGTATGTCTGTTTATACTGTAAGTGTATGTACATTTTTATAACATAGACTTATATAATACACTATATTACCACAAGTATTGGGACGCCTGCCTTTACACGCACATGAGCTTTAATGGCATCCCAGTCTTAGTCCGTAGGGTTCAATATTGAGTTGGCCCACCCTTTGTAGCTATAACAGCTTCAACTCTTCTGGGAAGGCTGTCCACAAGGTTTAGGAGTGTGTTTATGAGAATGTTCCAGAAGCGCATTTGTGAGGTCAGGCACTGATGTTGGACAAGAAGGTCTGGCTTGCAGTTTCCGCTCTAATTCATCCCAAAAGTGTTCTATCGGGTTGAGGTCAGGACTCTGTGCAGGTCAGTCAAGTTCCTCCACTCCAAACTCGCTTATCTATGTCTTTATGGACCTTGCTTCGTGCACTGGTCAAAATCATTTGGTGGAGAGAGAGGGGATTATGGTGTGGGGTTGTTTTTCAGGGGTTGGGCTTGGCCCCTTAGTTCCAGTGAAGGGAACTCTTGAGCCGTGTACACACGATCGGTTTTACCGATGAAAACAATCCGATGGACTTTTTTCAATGGACAAACCGATCGTGTGTGGGACCCATCAGTCTTTTTTCCATCGGTATAAAAAAAAGATAGAACATGTTTTAAATTTTACCGATGGAAAAAAAAAATGATAAAAATGTCCGATTGTCTCGTGAGAAAAAACCCACGCATGCTCAGAATCAAGTCGACGCATGCTCAGAAGCATTGAACTTCATTTTTCTTGGCTCTTCGGAGTGTTTTACGTTACGGCGTTTGGGACGGTCGGATTTTTGACTGATGGTGTGTAGGCAAGACTGATGGAAGTCAGCTTCATCGGATTTCCGATGGAAAAATCCATCGGATTTTATTCCATCGGAAATCCGATCGTGTGTACAGGGCATTACAGTTCTTGTCCACGTCCCCTACTTTTGACTGGACAGTGAAGGAGAAGCAGCAGACTCATTAGCTCATCTCTCTTTCACTCTGATTCCCCCCCCCCTATCAGTATCTCCCTTGTTAACACATGACCACTGCAGCACAACAAACTGGCTCTTTTAGCTGCTTCTCCTTCTCTCAGTCTGAGCTCTGTTGTATAGGGGACTGCAAGAAGCTGATACCAGGTCAAATTCAGATACTTATACTGCTCGCATTAACAATAACTAAATAGATGCAATGATGTATAAATGATTACAGGGTTGCACTGATTTGGGTTTTAAGTTTTCCTTGAGTTCAGCTTTAAAGTGGTTGTAAACCCTTACTAACCACTTTTTGCTACAGGTAAGCCTATAATAAGGCTTATCTGTAGCTATCCTGAATATCTCTTAAACCTGCACAGTTTAGGAGATATCCCCCTGTATCTGCATGTGCCGAAGACATTGGCACATGCGCACTGAAGCAATGGAACATCGTGCCGTTGCTTCAGTTGGACTGTGGCATTTCCAGCGGCTCCCGCGCTCATGCCCGGGAGTGAATCACAGAGCTGGAGTCCGCGGCCCAGAGAGGAAGAGGGGCCAGAAGATGGACGCAGCCTGCACAGGGAACAGCGCTGGATTTGTTTTCAGGTAAGTGTCACATAATGGGCTAGTATGCGATGCATACTAGCCCATCATGCTTTTAATTGGCAGGCTTTGCAGGGAGCAAAAGAGGAAGTAAAACCCATCAGGGTTTACTTCCTCTTTAATATGCTTGGGACTTGTGTGTTCCTCAAATTCAGGTACTCTCTGCAGTTTTCGAGTGCTGTAATTAAAATAGATTGCGAACACAGTCCTATTGAGTTTAGTGGACAAGTTTGGCAGATGGTGCTGCATCTCAAATTCAACATAGCAAGTTAATTTGCAGCAGCAAAGACAATAAGCATCTCGGCCATGACACGTGTAGCTACCCCTATATCTACCATGGTAAGCTTTAGGTGTGCAGCCAGGAGTGGAATTAACCTCCTGTTTTTACCACCTATTTTCCATCCATGTGTCACACATTATGACATTATTTTGAATATCACCCCATTGCACTAAGGCCCCTTTCACACTGGGGCGGGAGGTGCGGTGGCGGTAAAGCGCCGCTATTTTTAGCGGCGCTTTACCGTCGGATTTGCAGCGGTATTCGGCCGCTAGAGGTGTGGTTTTACCCCCCGTTAGCGGACGGAAAAGGGTTAATATTGCCCGCAATGCGCCTCTGCAGAGGCGCATTGCCGGCGGTATAGCCGCGGTGTCCCGTTGCGTTCAATGGGCAGGAGCGGTGGAGGAGCGGTAAACACACCGCTCCTTCACCGCTCCAAAGATGCGGCTAGCAGGACTTTTGGAGCGGTCCTGCTAGCGCACCGCTCCAGTGTGAAAGCCCTCGGGCTTTCACACTGGAGAAACAGCAGCCGTTGTTTTAGGTCGGTTTGCAGGCGCTATTTTTAGCGCAATAGCGCCTGCAAACCACCATAGTGTGAAAGGGGTCTAAAGCAGTATACATGTGTTGCAATGTGCTACAATTCATGGCAATGCACCATAGCGCATTGCAGTGAGTAGTGCCAAAAACTTGTCAATACCTGATATTTGGGATGGTTTTGTGCATTGAAAGCCCATTTGCCTTAATACTATGCACATTGACATAATGAACATTAATGCACTGCACAAATTGCATAGTTAATTTTGAATTTATCTCATGTCTTTAATAAATATATCTCATTGTGTAATAAATATATTAGACATTTAACTTTGCTACAATTCAGTTTCCTATTTATTAAAGACCAGACAGCACCAGCAAAAAAGGGAACTGACCTCTCTTTGTATCACAAGATGAAACTTAAAATAATTATTGTATTTTTAAAAATGATGATTGCGGGCGCATGCGCGACATCCACGGGACCGGCCGCATGACTGAGTAGCTCCGCACTACTCCAACCATTTAGCCTGTTTCCCGGGGCCAGAAGTGCACGATTTTCGACACAAATACTCTTTATCACCCCCGGACCGCGTTGTGCATGCCTGCAAAGCAGAAAAAGGGAAACAAGACCGCTCAGAGGTCCCTGACCACATATCTGCTGAGGAACCAGGTACGCTACATCATGTCCCAAGATGGCGCCGACGGCCCTGCTTCTCCCTCACTGCAGGCCTCACAAGATTCGCAGGACACCGTTACTTCTGCTCTGGAAGCTGCACATGAAAGTGAGTACTCCCCCCCACTGACCAAAGCGGACCTGGACAGGAGCTTAGAGTCCATCTATAGCAAGATTGCCACTAAATTCCAAACGGAGCTGCACAAGAGCACTAATACACTGACGCAAGAGATCTCAGCCCTGGGCACCCGCACAGATCGCTTAGAGACTATGCACGATGAGCTCAATATTGCCCATAATGATCTCTCCAGAGAGTTTGAATCCCTCAATGCCACGGTCATTCAGCTACAAACCCAAGTAGAAGACCTCGACAATCTACGCATTAGGGGGATCCCTGAGACCACCACGGATCTTATTCCTGCCATACATAAGCTGTTTAACTCCCTCCTGCCTGACCGTGAGGTAGAGGCGTTCAAATGCGACCGCATTCATAGGGCTTTACGCCCCAAGCCCCCCCCTGATAAACCCCCTAGGGACATTGTCCTATGTCTGAAAGACTTTCTTATAAAAGAAGAGATCCTTAGGGCCGCCCGCAACTCCCATTCCATCTCCTTAGATGGCTCCCCTGTTCAAATCTACCCGGACATCTCTCCAGCTACCCTGGATAGACGCCGCGATATGAAGGAGGTCACCACTGTGCTGGCTAAGGCGCACATTCGCTATAGATGGGGTTTCCCCTTCAAGCTTACCATTCCCCATAATGGTACAACTTACACTGCTATAACTTTAGTGGAAGGCCAAGAGATACTGGTCAAATTGGGTCTCCTGGAAGCTGATGCCCTTCCTCGTCAACCCTCCACTCCTAGACCAAAACCCGTTTGGAATACTCCCTCTTCTAGAAGAGATCGCAGACGTCACGGACAAGATGCAAGCCATAATGTCTTTCAACGCTAAAGAATCCTGTCACTTTTGTGAATTCTTCCTGCTGCATATCTTCTGAACACTTATTACACTTTTGGCATCTAGGCGCCCTCTACTGGGTTTTTTTTTTGGAACTGCTGTTTTTCTGATGGATCCATATTTCACTTCACTTCAATTGATCTCAGTATGCTGACACTCAGCCCAGCCGGATTGATCCGTACATCTTCAACTCTTAATCTCTCTGGGCCCACGTCCAGTCTAATACCCCATGTGCCCTGTTTTCCTTTTTTATTTTTTTATTGTTTTTCTCCTTTTTTTTTTTTTTTTTTTAAAAAGGGGCTGGGGAAAGGATCCTTAAATTTTGACACAGGACGTTGCTCCCGGGACTTTAGCACTCTTTTTTACTCAAAGATGTTAGTTCCCAGTTCTTTTGATGAGATATTAGATCAAGCCAACACACGCTGGCATGCACATCCCTTTTTTTTTCTTCTCTAATTTGTTGCAGGCTAGTTCGGTTGATGTCGATGCCGTGCTGCCCCACTCCTCTCATATCCCGACCTCCTTTGGAGCTCTGGATATGACTCGGGGAGTTAAGGGTGCTTTTGCCCCTTACAAGGTTTACCTCAATGTTTCAGGTTTTTGCTACTTGCAACCTGACCCATTGTTTGCCCAGCATATGTTTGCATTGCTGGCACTATGTTTAGATGCTTTTTATGCTCTATCACTTTTTTTGTTTTTTCTATATAGGATGTTGGAGCACTTTAGAAGTATTTTCTATTACTATGTACTTGAAGCGGTTTACTACCCTCAGCTCTCCCAGACTGACGACCCCCCAGTGACGGATGATATTGACACGGTTATCTCAGGGTCCCTAGACCCCCCAGGTGAGCCCATGACACTCCTCATGCACAAATGGTGATTACATGCATTACACATAACATCCAGGGCTTCAACTCCCCTCACAAGCGGAAAAAAGCCTTCACGACCTATAAAAAGCTAGGGGCGCAAATCCTGTTATTACAAGAAACCCATTTTGCTACTGACAGACACCCAATTTTCTTTCATGGCTCATATAAGCAAGCCTTTTACACTCTACACGACTCTAAAAGTAGGGGGGTAGCCATCTTCCTTCACAATTCATTCCCCATGGAAATTCAGCAGGTCTATAAGGATCCTGAGAGTAGGTTCCTTATTATTAAGGGACTAGTGGCGGGACGTGAACTCACGATCGCTAACGTTTACGCCCCTAATGTTGCACAGGCCACCTTTTTCTCGACCTTCTTTAGGACACTTGAGAAGTATTCCTCAACTCATATGTTTGTTGGGGGAGATTTTAATCTAGTGGCACACCCACAGTTAGACAGAAGCACCTCCTCCCGACTGAACCTAGCATTTCCTAAATCCCTGACTAGAAACCTGCAAACTCTCCAGTTATCCGATGCTTGGAGAGCACACAACACAGGTGCAAAGGACTTCACCTTTTACTCACACCCCCACAACTCCTTTGCCAGATTGGACTACATTTTCTGCACACCCATCATTCTGGCCAACTCCACGCAGTCGATGATCCATCTCTGCCCCTGGTCCGACCATAATATGGTCTCCTTTTCAACAACCCTCTTAGGTCTATCTGATACGCCCTATACATGGAGACTTAATGACTCCCTTTTAACTGACCCAATCATACGACAGGAAGTATCCAACGCTATTCTGGAATACTTCACGATTAATGCCACCCCGGACATCTCCCCTAGCACTCTATGGATGGCCCATAAGGCAGTATTACGAGGTCACCTTATTAGCATTGCATCACGTAAGAATAAAGAAAGATGGCAGCAAATTTACAAGCTGACCACAGAACTGGACCGCCTGCATAAGGCCCAAATAGGCAACCCGTCGAGTACCAACGCGCGACTGGTGGCGCAAAAGAGACTAGACCTGGATACTCTGTTATCAGCTAAGACCGAAAAAGCATTGAGGTGGTCCAAAGCAAACTTTCTCCTTCACAGCAACACAGCATCTGCTATGTTTGCGCGCAAATTAAATCATACACTACGTCCACCTCATGTGTACAAGATCCGTAACTCCTCAGGCAGAATAGTCTCTCACCCTAAAGAAGTCCTTGACGTATTTGAGGAGTTTTACTCCAAGCTCCTTTCTAGCCCTCCATCGGGTCCTTCTCCACCCTCCTGGGACTGGCTGTCCTCACTTCCCCTTCCCACTTTGTCCGATGTACAAGTTGACTCCCTTAACGCCCCCTTCACAGAAGAAGAACTGCTGGGCGTTGTCAAATCCCTGAAACGCTCTGTAGCCCCAGGCCCAGATGGTTTCACTGCTAGCTACTATAAAAATTATGCCCCTATACTACTCCCACGTCTCACTAGCATGTTCAACAAAATACTTGCGGGGGAACAGTTCCCCTCGGAAATGACCCTAGCCAACATGTCTCTCATACCCAAACCTCTCAAGGACCACTCCCTCCCCCAAAACTATAGGCCGATTTCGGTCATTAATAATGACCTTAAAATTTTTAGTCGAGCCCTAGCTGACAGACTAGCCGCTATCATTGAAACACTAACCTCTCCTGACCAATCGGGTTTCATACCCAATAGACTCATCACAGACAATATTCGTTTGACACTTGATGTTCTCCAAGACGCTAATATATGTAAGAAACACGTCCTCCTTCTTAGCTTGGATATTAATAAGGCGTTCGACAGCGTTTTATGGCCTTATCTATTTGCTGTGCTTCAAAGGCTTGGTTTTCGGGATGAGTTTTTGTTGGGGGTCCAGGCCCTTTACCATCACCCTCAAACTAGAATCAAAATTCCAGGTTGCAGCTCAGAGTTTTTCACACTGGGCAGGGGCACCCGGCAGGGATGTCCACTTTCGCCTCTATTATTCGCCCTGGCCCTGGAGCCCCTTGCCACCGCAATTAAACAACACCCCGATATATCCGGATACCCCATGGCTTCCACCACATCTCATCTCTGTATGTATGCAGATGATGTCATGTTATTTCTAACCCAACCCCAAATTTCCCTGCCCAATCTATTCACCCTGTTGTCCCGATTCGCATCCATCTCTGGGCTCACAGTTAACATGTCCAAATCCACAGCACTACCAATCAATATTCCCCCGGCTCAGTGTGGGACTCTCCAGGGCTCCTTCCCCCTGCAATGGTCTACTGACAAAATACCATATTTAGGCATCTATATCACACCACATTGGTCCTCCATTTTTGCTGCGAATTATCCGGCATGTGTGTCCCGTCTCCGTAGCCTGCTTAAGCTGTGGAGCACCTACCACATATCGTTCCTCGGGAGAGTCACGGCGATCAAAATGACCCTCCTACCTAAACTCCTATTTTTATTTAGAGCCCTTCCATTCATGATCCCTAAAGCTTTTATAGATAGGCTACAACAAGATATCCACAAATTTATCTGGCAGAACAAACGGCCGAGATTCTCCAGACACGTTGTGTTCATCCCACAAACACTTGGGGGGCTAGGCCTGCCAAATCTTTGGCTCTATTTCCTTGCGGCTCGCTTCTCCCAGATAGCACAATGGAACATCCCTGACTCTAATGTACCCTGGGTAGAATTTGAATCACATGCCATCGCTCCGTACAGGCTCTCTAGTCTACTTTGGTCCCCTTCTAAAGTGGCCCATGAAATTATGTCTCTTAACACCCTAGTTGCTCACTCCCTTACCCTATGGTACAGATACAAACATAAACTAGGCCTGGTGTCCCACGCTCCCCGAGGCGCCTCCTTTGTAGGAGAGCCCTTATTTACTTTGGCCTTTAAAAACTCTGAGGGATTCTCTTGGTGGATTTCTAACTCCATGGTCACATTGGCGGACTTACAGATGGGCAACTCTTTTGCTTCATTTGACCAATTACGCACACATAAACAAATCCCACTTAGAGAACACTTCCGTTATCTGCAAATTAGACACTTTTATATTTCCCACTTCGCCCTCTCCCCAGCAGCCCCCTCTACCACGTATGAACACATGTGCCGTGACTCCCCCAGGGGAAAGGGGCTTATCTCTATCCTCTACAGATCAGCAATTAATACACTGTTTCCTGGGGAGGTCCCATATAAACATAAATGGGAGGCTGACTGCAACGAACTTTTTGACTCAGATGACTGGGACACTATGCTGACTAACCTTCGCAAAGCGTCTAAATCCCTAGCGGTCAGAGAAACAGCGTATAAAATACTTACCAGGTGGTACTATACACCATCTAGACTTCATTCTATTTTTCCGGGTACCTCTGACCTATGCTTCAGAGGCTGTCCCCTGCCTGGGACCTTTCTGCATGTGTTCTGGGACTGTGATAATCTGTCTCACATTTGGACCAAGGTGACGGCTATAGCAACGGCTCTATCAGGTGCTCCAATACATCTTACGGCCTCTATGTGCCTCCTGGGAGCATCTATCCCGGGTATGCTTCCCTCTGAGGAAGGCCTTATCCACACAATTTGCTTGGCCGCTCTATGGGCCATTGCCCTACATTGGAAGTCCCCTACTGTCCCTATCTCCTCCGTCCTCCATAGGATGGACTCTATTATGATAATGGAAAGGATTCTCTACACACTAAATGATAGGATGCCCCTATTTGACCGTAGGTGGGATCCCTGGACCTCCCAAAGACATATTTTATTGCCACAATCTTAGCTATGGACGCAAACTCCCCAACAGCTTTAGTCTGTGGGAGAAGGATAATCCCCCTCACTGGTTTACCTCACCTCACGTAGACAACTATGTCCCCTGTAGATCCTCTACAAACCGACTTCGGCTTCTCTCAGATGCTTCAACGTCACCTTTTTTATTTTTCTTATATATATAGATTTTTTTTTTTTTGTTGCTTGTTGATTTCTCTCTATTTCGTTTCTTGTCACTGCGTTGACATTTATGTTTGCAGTCTAACTGGTACTATGTGATACGCAGATTTTTTTATGTGTATGTATTATTTTCTTGCCTTTTCTATAAATAAAAAACGTTTGTAATAAAAAAAAAATGATGATTGCAAGGAACAAAGTGAACATGAGTAAGCAAAAATTTGTACTGAACAAAGGGTGAGTGTCCTTTTTTGTCTTGTGGAAGGTTACAAAACAATTTCATAAAAAAAGAAAAATGAGGTGAACAGAATAAAAGCATGATCAGTATACAGTATTCACATAAAAATAAGCTGTCAGAACACACAAGCCTCCTAAACATGCAGATAACGATGCCCATATAATGGCTATTTATTGCCAAGATTTAGCTTTTTATACTGCTTGGAAAGTATATATTCATGAAAGCTTAGGGCCACAACAGCTTTTTAAGATGTTGACGATGAACTTTGTAATTGGACTTTCATGTGTTTGGTTACAGTGGTGAAAACCAGACTGCTCAAGCTGCAGGGGAATAGAGAGAGCGCTCAACGTTGGCTGGTAATGCCTTGACGATGACATCACCCATAGGCTTACTATGACTCATGCGTTGTCGGCACTCCCTCCTCTCCCCTGTAGCCAGCGCTCGATCATACAGGGGAGCCAGATAATGTGACCGGGCCGGAGTGATCTGAAAATTGGTAAGAATAGACATCTTTCTTCCACAGGTTAGTTAGTATATGTGTTAGAAGGGGAGGGGGGACAATTTTAAGATTAGTTAAGTTTAGGCCAAAATTCTACTTTAACTATCTAGGAATGAAGTATAACTCTAGGGGACTCTAATGGTGAGAATTCTACACCTAAATTACTGGGTCCGCGTACTTGCTGAGATGGAAATGATGGGCTACACTCTCCCTATTAGCTTTACTAATTTACATTATGAAGAATGCAACAGGACACAGGAGGTGCTGGAACATACAAAGGTGGGTGGAAACACCCAAAACACTCAAGTAGACAGGAACAAAGTCAGGGATTATAGCCGCAAGATCTCGCTTTTGGTATATGCAACACATAATAGACATGTGAATTTGTTTTCGTCCGAATGCATTTTCGTCCGAATTTCGGGTATTCTTGTTATCGTTTTAACAAAAGAAAACGAACACGCAGAATCCGAAATCCGAAAGATCCGACATAAAAAAAATGCTTTATTTTCGTTTTCGTTGCTACAACAGTTCGATATAAATAGGAGATTCGACATGACGCTGACAATAGCGATCTGTGTCTATCGGACCTGCGGTCGAATGTGCCTAACCTTAAAGCAGGATTCCGGGCATAATTATTTTTTTTTTTTTTTAATTAATCACATTAAATAGTCCCTAAAACATATTAATAGCTCCCCAATCGTTCCAGAAATCATTGCAAACACTTGCCTTATATCCTCCAGCTCATGTTGTGGCCGTATCCATCATATATGTGGGCATGTGAAGCCCAGTTCTTTTTTCTTCCTGGTTTTCAGGGAGAGGTGCATGCTGGGCGATTTTTAGGCACAGTAATGCCCAGAGACTCCTGGGAAATGAGTGTCATCAATAGGGTCTTAGGACAGGAAGTTGAACCACCTAGCAGATTACGAAATCTGCCTAGTAGCAGCCAGATAGAAGTGACTAAATATTTTTATTTTATTTTATTTTTTTTACATTAAAGGCAAGCTGTTAATAGAAAATAGTTTTTTAGGGTAGAACTCCGCTTTAACTCTATTAGTCCAAGATTATTCTACATAGAGAGGAAAGATTCGACATAGAGAGAAAAGATTCAACATTAGAGACAGTGTTGGGGTAGACCATTCGTCATGAACAACGAAGATTCGATGAAGCAGCGAAAAACATACAAACGTTGAATCTGTCATTGAAGGCTTATGGTGTCTGTCGAAAGTCCTAAGAAGATTCGACAAGCAGCTAAACTGTACGACGCCGCAATCGTACATTTCCGGTCAAATACTCGGCCCATAGGCCATAGAAGAATTTGAATGTTGGTTGACTAGTAATAATAATTTATAAATATAATTATTACTAGTGTCATACAACATTAGAATTCTACTATAGCTTGTAGGCGGAACATTTGACCGGAAATGTGCGATTGCGGCGTCGTACAGTTTAGCTGCTCCGTCGAATCTTCTTAGAACATTCGACAGACACCATAAGCCTTCAATGACAGATTCAAATGCATTTTTTAACGAAACTAAATAAAAACGAATTTCGGGAGTAACTAAATAAATGTATTTTTCGGACGAAAACGAAATTCCGAAACAAAATATTTCAGCGTGCACATGTCTAACACATAAAATGTCTTGGATTAGACTTCCTAATACAGAATTCAGTCAAATACTATTTTATTCTTATTTTTGGTAAAGATTCAAAGTCAGTTGAATTAATTTAAAGGTGATAAATTAAGTGCTCAAAATATAGTCACATAATAAATATAAAAGCCTTTAAGGCTGGGTTCACACTAGTGTGAATTGGACGCAGGTTTCCCCCGCATCAAATTCCCATGTCAGGAGACTGTGACCGTCTCTCAATTAGGCCGGTTCACAAAGCTCCAGGACAGCTGTAAAGTGGTTTGCAGAAGAGTCCTGTGCGTCTTCTGGTCTGTTTCAGGTCCGAATCCAGCCACAAATTTGGGCCTGATTCGTCCCTGAAGCGGAGAACAGGGACACACCGGACCCCTGCTATAAGCCTCTCCGCACAGCAGTGTGAACCCAGCCTTAACGTTATTCAGCAAGATTTATGGAAACATAACCTTTCACACTGAAGGTGTTTTTCAGGTGTTTTAGCGCTAAAAATAGCGCCTGTAAAGCGCCTGAAAACTGCCTCTCATGCCTCCCCAGTGTGAAAGCCCAAGTGATTTCATAATGAGGCGGTGTGCTTGCAGGACAGGAAAAAAAAGCCCTGCAAGCAGCATCTTTGGGGCGGTTTGGGAGTGCGCCCGCAAAAGCGCAACACGGGAGCTTTTAACCCTTTCTTTGGCCGCTAGCAGGGGTTAAAAACACCCGCTAGCGTCCAAAAGCACCGCTAAAACGTCGGAAAAGCGCCGCTAAAAGTAGCAGTGCTTTACCGCTAACACCGGGCGCTTTCAGTGTGAAAATAGCCAAAGAGTTCCAGCTAGATTCAGCCTACCTCATAGCTACTTCAGGTGGCCATTTTGCATTTCATAAAAGAAGAGCCAGAAGAAGTCAGCAAGACAAATAAAACCTAGATGCGTTTTTGATTCTGCCTAAATGCATAGATCTAGATTCTCCATCAGGAGTGCATAGATTATCACAAAAACCAACTGTGTCACCCTTGTACTAGTATAACAATACAATACCTTCATAACAACAGATGCTACATTGATTACTAAAGACCTGCTGATAGGCATCACAAAAAATGATTTAATTTTGTTGTAAACCTAAAATTTCCAACAAGTTACCCTGTAAGAAGAATTATATTCAACCAAAAATGACGATTTTATATAGAAATTTGTTTCAGGATTGACTCTTGCAGTTCAAATAACAATGGATTTAAACAAAATAAAAATAAAAATAAACTTTTGTAGCTTCCAGGAGGTCTAAAAACGAGGTGTAAGAAGACCCCCTTTATACTTCCCTCCCCTTATACTTACCTGAGGAGGAGCCAGGAGCTCTGGCGGGAGACCCCAGAAGAGGAGGATCATGTGCCGTTCTGTGCAATACTATTGCACAGAGCAGATAAGTATAACATGTTGGTTATTTTAAAAGAAAAAAATATATACTTTACAAATGCTTTAAAAAAACGCATTAGGCCTTTATTATAAAAATGAAATCAGTTATACTGAATGGTTTAAATGTTTGTGTCTTGAGGTGAGGTAGGGGCTGTGGCAATATACTAAATATCACCTAGAGAGACAAAAGCCAAAATGGATGGAATATAAGTGATCCAAAACATATTGATCGGCATATTTAGGATTTCATTAAGCTATAATTGATTTACCTGAAGACAGTGGCGTAGCGTGGGTTGTCAGTGCCCGGGGCAAGGCTTTTAGCACTCCCTGAGTCCCTTCCCTTCCTACAATAGTACTGACCAGCCTGATTCCTACACTGACCACTACACTCACCTACCTGATTCCTATACTGGCCACCACACTGACCTCTACACTGACCTAACTGATCCTTACACTGACCTACCTGACCACTGCACTAACCTACCTGATTCTTACACTGACCTACCTGAAACCTACCTGATTCCTACACTGACCTACCTGACCATTACACTAACCTACCTGATTCCTACACTGACCTACCTAACCACTACACTAACCTACCTGACCACTACACTGACCTACCTGACCACTACACTGACCTACCTGACCACTACACTAACCTACCTGCCTCCTATACTGGCCACTATACAGACCCACCTGTCCTCTCCCATGATCACTACACTACCTGATTCCTGCACTGTCCACTACACTGACCATTACACTACACTGACAACTACAATACACCGACCACTACACTACACTACACATTACACTGTCCATTACAGTTTCCATTACACTGTCCGTTACACTGTCCACTACACTACACTGTCCACTACACTGACCACTACACTACACTGTCCATTACACTGTCCACTACACTACACTGTCCACTACAGTAACCACTACACTACACTGTCCATTACACTGAACACTACACTACTCTACACTGACTAATACACTAGACCAGTGGTTCTCAACTCCTGTTCTCAGGACCCACTAACAGGCCAGATTTTAAGTATTACCTTAGTGAGATGCAGACTAGAATACTGCAATCCCTGAGCAGCAAATTATATCACCTGGGATGCATTTCAGTTATCTTGCAAACCTGGCCTGTTAGTGGGCCCTGAGGACTGGAGTTGAGAACCACTGCACTAGACTGTCCACTACACTACACTGACCACTACAATGTCCACTACACTAACCCGTCCACTACACTACACTGTCCCCTACACTGACCACTACACTACACTACACTGTCCACTACACTACACTGACCTACCTACAGTATTCCTATACTGATCACTACCGACTCTAACTGCTTGTCTAATCTCTCTCTCTGGCTGCTCCCTCTCCCCAGACTGTATCCACTCCCCCCGGAGCCAGAAACACGACCTGACTCTCACAACATAGTCTCTCACCTGCAGCTTGTGTTTTCCATTGGTCCAAAGGAGAGGGGGAGCCTGGAGGAGGTGAAGACCGCAGCAGTGATCACAGCGAGGCGGATGCCGAGGGCTCCAGGAGCTACCGCAATCGCAGATAGGCCAGCCCCGCTGCGGCCGCCGCACATGACCCCATTGGCCGAATCACAGGGTCCCAGCTGCAGTGGAGCGCAGGGACACAGGAAGTAAACATTAGGGTGACGGAGCCGGCAGTGACACACACTGCCTCGTGCAGGATTTCGCCCCCCTAAATGTTGCGCCCGGGGCTGCGGCCCCCTCTGCACCCCCCACACTACGCCAGTGCCTGAAGGTAAATTTGATCTATATTTGACTATAGGGCGATTAGTAAATAAGAAGGACATTTCACTATATTCAAAATACTACTACTAAGTTTTTTGTTTAATCTAGACACAAACATTGCCATTATCTAACTTAACTTATCTTCTAGGAAACCTGCATTGATAAAAAAAATACAGGGGTGGATTGCTTATCTTCTTCTGTGGATGCTAATTCCCTGGCTGCCTATGCCTCCAGTACACAAATTCACTGACTTGGAACAAGCATGGTGCATTAAAATCAAGAGAGGGACTCCTAATCTTCAGACATTTTTCAGCCAGTCACTCAGTAAATACTGAAGCCATTTGGGTTGTTTTAGTAAAGGCAAATAGGCTTTTTAACTTGCTAGTATTAACCATGACTATCGTATAACAGAGGTACCTTTGCTTAACATTTTAACCTTACACAATCCCACATTAACCCTCCTTACTTAAGTAAACGAGCCCACACTGGCGTTGGGGAAAACATAGGCCGTAGCAGCCTTATTTATTAAAATAATATTTTCTAGGCTTGTGCAATTCGTTTCGTAACGAATCGAAATTCGTCCGAATTTAGCAACTTTCGGACATTCGGAAGCATTCGAATTTCCGAACAAAGCAATTACGAATAAAACCGAATCCGAAATAAATTATACCGCAAAATAGCGAATGCCCGAATGTCTTCGGCATAATTCGTTATGAAAAAACTTACGAATGTACAAATCCATTGGAAACACAATAACACTCACTCTGCTCTGCTCTCTGCTTCTCCTTCACCGTGCTGAACTCCCTCTCAAAATGGTGTACAGGGGCGGAGGCTATAGCCGCATGTAAAAAACGAAAGTAAAATACGAGATTTCGAACCGTTACAAATAACCGCTATGTATTTAGGAAAGTACAAATCCATTCGAAGCACATTAGGCATAATAGTCAGCGTCGTCGTGAGAGAGACACAGAAAATTACGAATCAACGAACCCAAAAAAAGTTACGAAAGTAGGAGTTGTGTCCAGAATCAACGAAAAACAACGTACTCTACCGAAAGTACGAATTATAAAGCAACAAAAAATTCAACGAAAAATGTCGCTTGCAAAAATACGAATGAGTCCGAACACGAAAAATCCCGTCTAGCAAAATTACGAATGATTACGAATCAACAGGACCGGAAAGAAACGAACCGAAACGGAACGAATTTTTCCGTTGTGCACAAGTCTAATATTTTCATTAACAATAACCTAAAACATCTGTTATGAAAAACCCATCAGTCAAAAATCCCAGTGACGATCTTTGCAGGAACCTCGATTACCATCTGTGTAACTCTTGCACTGCGGTACCTCTTGAATCTGTTAATAGGCCTCAAGCCGACATGCTGGCTCAGAGACAACCATGACCGCAGTGCCCTCTTTACCCATGCTTACAGCTAACCTCCGTTAACTGTAAACCCCCCAATCAGGACCCATACCAACGACGGGTCCTGAACTCTTCTTCCCGAGGTATCCTCCTTCCCCTGCAAAGACCAGACACCCGCCGCCGCCACGACTTCCACACCGTCACAAACCATTCCTGTAAATATATAACCAAAACCGTCCTATCTCCCAATCACCTAAACAAGGGAGGGTGGGCGGGAACTCTCACACTTCACCCCGCTGTGTTGCCCGGGGGGGAGGGGACTCAACCTTTTAACTGTTTTTCCCCCTGGCCCTCCCCCCCACTCCAGCTCAGCCAATCCTGCCCCCCCCTCTTACTGACCAATGGCTTGCTCTCACTCTCAGTCCCCTGTTCCCTTAGTCATGCCAGCCCTTCGCCTATGTCATTTTACTTTTTGCTCCGGGCTTTTCTTGACTATCGTATAACAGAGGTACCTTTGCTTAACATTTTAACCTTACACAATCCCACATAAACCCTCCTTACTTAAGTAAACGAGCCCACACTGGCGTTGGGGAAAACATAGGCCGTAGCAGCCTTATTTATTAAAATAATATTTTCATTAACAATAACCTAAAACATCTGTTATGAAAAACCCATCAGTCAAAAATCCCAGTGACGATCTTTGCAGGAACCTCGATTACCATCTGTGTGTCTCTTGCACTGCGGTACCTCTTGAATCTGTTAATAGGCCTCAAGCCGACATGCTGGCTCAGAGACAACCATGACCGCAGTGCCCTCTTTACCCATGCTTACAGCTAACCTCCGTTAACTGTAAACCCCCCAATCAGGACCCATACCAACGACGGGTCCTGAACTCTTCTTCCCGAGGTATCCTCCTTCCCCTGCAAAGACCAGACACCCGCCACAGCACCCAATTGGAAAAACCTTTACAATTGTGTGCTCCTCCACACCCTAAGAGCCCTTTGGATGCCGTCTTGAATCCCCAACGCCCACAGGTCTATCCCACATCATTCAGGTGAACCCCATCGCCCCGAAGGTAGCGCCATGTGTCCACCTCCAGCTCCATGTGCCGTATTACCAGCCCCCCATTCCTCACTACAAACCTAGCCACATCCCTGTTGACCTTTCTCCGGGCCCTGTTGATGCCTTCCAATGACCTAGCCATCCTCCATGATGTCCTAGCCACCATGTCGGACCAAACAATTACCATGTCCGGGAATGCCATGCGCAGACGCAGTATATCAAACTTGATATCCTTTGTCACGTCCAACATAGATCTGGCTCCTAGGTCATTGCCGCCTACGTGCAAGACTATAACGTCAGGCGGCCGGTCAAGACGTGCAAAACGATGCACCTCCGGGACCATTCTACTCCATAACATTCCCGGCACTCTCAACCAGCAAACACAGGCCTCCTGTCTAGGAAACCCCAATTGCCGGCCCTCCGGCCTAACATCTGCCCTCTTCGCCCCCCAGAACACATAGGAATGGCCCAAAATCCAGACCAGGGCCGGCCCCGCACCTGCAAGAAAAACAAGCACACCACCGTAACCAACAGCAGACCCAACGAAAGCCCAGCAGACCATCCCCCCAAAATGAATGACAAACGCCACCCCCCCCGCCCCCAACCCTCATACCCCCATTACTAGCTGGGGACGAATGTATAGGCGAAATCTGCTGGACTCCCACCTGCCAATGCGCTTTACCGCCTCAGAGTCCAACCCCCACCGAGCCGCCTCAGTAGCCGCCCCTATCCTGAAAGAATGCGACGCGAACTCCCTATCGTCTAACCCGAGAACCGACAAACATTTCTTGAACACAGACACAAATTGAAATTTTGATAATGGGAACCCATCAGCATGTATCAAAAACGACCCCTGATCCGGCGGTCGCACCCCCATGAACTCCCTCACGGCCCTTACTGGACAAAGCGGGGAGCCCGGCAGCGAAAAGACCTGCACCGACCTGCCCTTACCTCTTTGGTCTGTTTTGGACCTCCGTAACCACACCGCCACACTCTCACCTTGGCATCGCACCTCCGAACCCCAAATACCCCCATGAACCTTCCTAGAAGGGCTGACCAGCTCGCTAATCCTAAATGCCCCGAAAAATGCTAACGCAAAAGCAGCTCTAAACAAGCAACACTCGTATACTGAGGCGCAGATCTCCGGTAACCGAGCCAAAATTCCCTGCAGAACGTCAAAAGACACTGGACGCCTGGTGTCCCTACCCGGCCTGGATCGTCTATAACCTCTAAGTGCCTGTCGCACCCAGAAGTCTTTAGTAAGGTCCGGGCCACCCTGCCACTTGAATAAAAAGGCCAACCCAGCCAACTTCTTTCCCAACGTCGAGACGGACACCCCCCCTTCCATCTGCCGGGATAGAAAGTATAACAACAACAACTTCGCTTCAGGTCCTAATGTATCCACCTCTGTCATCCGACCCATAGCCTCCCATTCCTGCCATACCTTGTTATACGCAACCCACGTCGTCTCACTCACCGACCTTCTGATCCATCCGGAGACTACACCAACGCAATTTTCCACAGCCAGTCCGGACAAGGCACCCCCAGTTGCTCCGCTTCCGGCGCCATCTCTCGGAATCTGTCCCACTGGAACCGAGACAAAGCGTCAGCAATAACGTTCTCTACCCCGGGAAGATGAACTGCATATATAAAAACATTCAATTGTAGGCACCGCAGCACCAAGTGCCGAAGCAACCTAACTACTGGAGGTGATGAAGCCGACACTCTGTTTATCACCTGCACCACCCCCAAGTTGTCACCGTGGAACCGTACCTTCAGATCCCTGAACGCCTCGCCCCACAGTTCGACCGCCAATACCACCGGAAATAATTCCAGCAGCACCAGGTTTGTTGTGAAGCCAGCTTCCACCCAACACACCGGCCATGGGCCAGCACTCCACCTGCCTCTGAAAAAAGCTCCAAAACCAGCGGAGCCAGCCGCGTCCGTGAAAAGTTCCATGTCAAAATTACTGACAGGGCCTGTCATCCACAACGCTCTGCCATTAAAAGATTCCAGGAACGCATGCCAGACCTGTAGATCCTCCCTGTGAGCCTTTACCAAGCGCACAAAATGCCGTGGTGACTGTACCCCCGCTGTACTTGCCGACAGCCGTCGGCAAAATACCCTGCCCATTGGCAGAATGCGACAAGCGAAGTTGAGTTTTCCCAGTAATGACTGCAACGTCCTCAGCTGCACTTTCCGTAAACCCAACATACCTCTGATCTCCGACTTCAACGCCACCAATTTCTCCACCGGCAAACGGCATTCCATTGCGTCCGAATCCAGCGTAATCCCTAAGAACGTAATGACCGTTCTCGGCCCTTCCGTCTTGTCGGGTGACAAAGGCACCCCAAAGCGTTCCGCGATGTGTTCCAGCGTTGCCAACAGCACCGCGCAGATCTTGGATGAGGCTGGGCCCACGCAGAGGAAGTCATCCAGGTAGTGTATGATTGAACTTACCCCCCATCGGTAAGCAGCGATCCACATAGAATTCTCCATTCCACGAGCAACCCAAAAATTGGAAACTATCGGGGTGCACCGGCAGCAGGCGGAACGCCGCCTCCACATCCGCTTTTGCCATCAATGCCCCCTGCCCATAGTGCCTAACCCAAAACACCGCCGCATCAAAAGACGTATATCCCACCGTGCAAGCCTGAGGATCGATAGCATCGTTCACAGACCCTCCTTTTGGAAAAGACAGGTGGTGGATAAGTCGGAATTTGTTAGGTTCCTTCTTCGGCACCACTCCCAGCGGAGACACCACCAAATCCGCCAGTGGAGCTACCGAAAAAGGGCCACTCATGCGGCCCAATGCAACTTCCTTCCGCAGTTTCTCTGAAACCACCTCCGGGTATTGCAAAGCTGAGCGCAGATTACGAGCCACTGGTGGAACCGCCCCCAAAACGCACGGAATTTTAAACCCTTCTGTAAAACCCTTTTCTAACAAATGAGCTGCCTGCCTATCCGGATACCTACCGAGAAACGGGCGCATCCTTGCCACCATCACCGGAGTCCTCCCTCTTGTTTGAAGACTCACCAGCTCTCCCTTTCCTAAAACACCTGGACAAGGTATGTGAACCCCCACAACCGGAGCATTCATGCTTGAATCTGCACGACCCTCCAAACTTGCAAGATCCCGAATTGTATTGCCAACAGACCCCTTTTGCCTTACCGGCCGGTTGTCCTGGGGATGATGATCCACCGCCCCCCCCCCCCCCCCCCCTGAAAAAACTGATTCGGAGCCCTCGGCACGTTCATCAAACGCATCCACAAACTAATGTCCTTGTGGTCCCACCTCAACTCCGAATGCACCGACATCTTTTGTCTGAATTCCTCATCGTATCTCAACCAGGCTGAACCCCCATACACCCTGTAGGCCTCCCCAACCGCATCTTGATAACAAAAAAGACCCGAACACTGTTCAGGCTTCTTTTGCCCGATTACGCTAGCAAGGATGGCGAATGCCTGCAGCCAATTCATGAACGTCCGCGGGATCAGGCGAAACCTACGTTTTTTTTCATCCTCCTTCTTGGAATCGTCCGGCTTGACCCTATCCAAATTAAACTTCCCCAGTGGAAGCAGCGAGAAAATCTCCATGTACTCACCTTTCCAAATCTTCTCCCGAACTTCCGACTTCAAATGTGCCCCCAACGGCCCCGCAAAACAAATGTACATCTCGCACCTAGCTGAATCCGCCAACCTGACAATGTCTTGTCTGGCCCCATCCCCCTTCTCAACCGCCGCCTGCAGCGCGTCCTCCGCTGCTGTTGTCTGCACCGCCGCCACCGAAACCGCTGGCGCCATCGCCATCACCCCCAGACCCCCGTCCCCATCTTGCGGCGGAACCCACGCCGCTGCCGGGCTAACGGGGGCACTGCCCTGCCTCTCAAACTTACCCACAAGCTCCTTAATCCCCGCTAAAAACCCCTTAAAACCAATATCCATCTCCGCAGCTCCGTGCACTAAACCGTCCCCAGCAACCTCCCCCAGGGGGACCTCCTGACTACCCCCTGCCGACCCCATCCTAGCAGGCCGCACGTCAGCTAACCCCATGGAGAATAAGTGAGAAATTGACTTACCAGGCTGCCCAGGAAGTGACCCACCAGCCGATCGTCCCATCTCCACCGCCGCCGACCGTTGCTGTGGAACGCCGTCACCCTCCGAGTCCACCAGTTCTCCCTCCGAGCGATCCCCCTCTTCCTCTGCCGACGAAGGCCCACCAGGTGAAGGATCCCTGGCTGCCGCGGGTCCCGACTCCATCCGGCTCCGCCCTCCAGACCCATTCGCCGACTTCCGCGTCGCTTTTTTTTCCGCCGCCACAACGTCGCTCTCCTGCATCTGTCGCTTCTGCCACCGCACCATGCCGCACCCCCGACGTCAGTGACCGGTCGCCGGCCGCGGTGGAAGGCCCGGCCACCGCGCTCTCCGATCTCCCTCGCCGAGGCGCCCGCCCCTGAGCCGACACCCGGGGGGCGGGGCCCGCCGCGTCCGACTCCACTCGTAGCGCGGGCCTAGTGGCCGCTCCGGAGCACCCGGAACGACCGCCCGCCGAGCTCCGTCCAGGTTGGGGATTCCTTCCGGCGCCTCCCCCCGCCTGCTTGGCTGTTCGCTTAGCGGGGGGGGCGAAGGGACCCTCGAATAGGGACTCCCAGTGCGACGCTGAGCTCGTGGGGGAGGGTCGGGAGAGAAGCGCTCCGGCGCCCTGGCTTGCCGAGCTCGCCCCGATGTCCTTCCCCTTGTGGCCGCATTACACGCCGGCTCCGCCAGCATCGGCCCCAAGGTCTCTTGGAGCCAACCTGGGCCATGTTGCGCCGCCTCAGCCCGCAGCTGAGCCAGCAACTCCTGCACGTGTGCCATAACTCTCACACTTCACCCCGCTGTGTTGCCCGGGGGGGGAGGGGACTCAACCTTTTAACTGTTATTCCCCCTGGCCCTCCCCCCCACTCCAGCTCAGCCAATCCTGCCCCCCCCCCTCTTACTGACCAATGGCTTGCTCTCACTCTCAGTCCCCTGTTCCCTTAGTCATGCCAGCCCTTCGCCTATGTCATTTTACTTTTTGCTCCGGGCTTTTCTGTATTAAGGGAAAATTATAAGCTATCATCATGAGTGTCATGGCAATTCAGTGGGGTTGATATATTAACAAATAGATTGTTCACTTTGCAAGAGAACTGATACTTTTCTCCCCTTAGCTTAGTAAATGCGGTGGAAGATCCCCTTTGCAAAGAATACCCAATCATGTGAAAACAGAAAAAAAAAGGATTTTTGCTTGCACGGACTTGGATGGGGATGTCAGCAGAGGTTAAACTCATTCACTAAGCTTTTCAGAAGAAGATTTTCAGAAGTGAAAGTCAACTATGGCAGCCCACAAATTTCCCTTAGTACTGGTTTCCTTCTACAACTACATAAACCACAAAAACTGTTTTGCACTGAGCACCAATACAAATGTTTGCATCCAATTCCGTCTGCACTAACGCTACAACTGTGGATAGACTAATAGCCTGAATTAGCAAGACCATAATCACAAAAGATAGCGGCCTTCAACAGTTGATAAATTGGTATTGATTGCCCATATACACAGGCCAAAGAGCGCTGCAATACAGCGCTGAATTTGACTTGACTCTGACTTTACAGACAGGGCCGCCATCAGCAATTATGGAGCAGAGGAGAACCGGGGGGGTGGCTGCTGCCCAAAATTGAGAAGCAGGGGTGCTGCCACAAATTGAGAAGTGGGGGGGTGCCACGAATTGTTGAGGTCGGGGGAGCTTTGGGTGCTGACGAGCAAAAAAAAAAGAAGGGGGGGTTGCCATCCAGGGCCCTGGGGACCTCTGGGCCCCTTACAAAATAAAAAAAATTATAAAAAAATAAATAATATAAAAAAAATAAAAAAAATAGGGGGATCGCCATCCGGGGCCCTGGGGACCTCTGGGCCCCTTGCAAAAAAAAAGAACTAAAAAAAAAGGGGGTTGCCATCCGGGCCCCTGGGGACCTCCTGGCCCCTTACAGGTGTACTGCCTGTACCCCCCTGATGGGGGCCCTGTTTACAGAACTATTATAAATATCGCCATTACTCTGTACACAGAGGCAGTGGCACCTAGTCTCATCTTCAAATGCTCTCATCTAGTTGGCAGACAACGAGAGCAATAACAAGCACAATGGAATCTCATATAGTGAGCTCCAACAGATGATGGGATTAGAATTTTCTAGTAATGAGAGGATCAAATTTAATGTTGGAACAGACAATTCCATCAGCATCACCCAGATTGTGCAGCAAATGTTCACATTAACAAAGAGAGAACAAGACGGTTAAGCCAGAACAGCCATGGACTTGTTTATATGCACCCAAATTCGAAGAATTTATGTTAAACTCAAAGACACAGACCACAGACAACACATCTTTACCAACTCTGACTTTGTCCGCTGCAAGAGTTATCAAGTATAATAAATACACAGGCCTGTGTATTTTAGACTTATTTAGTTGAAAAACTATGTAATGACTGACCTAGCGTTGTCATTATTAACCAGATGTAAACCCTAATCTTTCCATCCATTGTTCCCCATCCACATAATCGAGTAGAATGGAGAAATCCTCCCCTCTGCACTATTGTATTCTGACAGTGGGTATTCCTCCGCTGTAAGAATATACTGATCAGCGCTGCAGCTGACTGGCTGCAGGCGCTGATTGAATGAAAATGTACCATCTAGGTTAAATTGACTTCTCTCTAACGGGATTGGTCATAGATGGAATACAAATTTGGCTAATCCATGCTGAACCAGCTGATTTTTGATCCATCTATAGCCAGCCTAAAACTGGAAGTGCCTGGGTAAGGACCTTTATGGCAGGATCACCAGTTTTTTTTTTTAACCACTTAACGACCGCCCACTGTAAATATACGTCAGCAGAATGGCACCGACAGGCAGAATCACGTACATATACGTGATTGCCTTTGTATAGTTGGGGGGTCCGATCGGACCCCCCTTCTTTACAGTGGGTGGTCGTTTTACCTTCGGGAGCGATCCGGCATGAGGGGACGGCCGTTCGATTCCGGCCACCCCCTCTCGATCGCTCCCGGCGAATGAGAGAGCTTCCCCTGCCTGCCAGGAAGGAGGAAGTGATGTCATCTCTCCTGGGGCGCTCACATATACCGAGCGCCGTACAGGAGAAGATGCCAGGTTAGTACACAAAACAGCACACTGACACCAGGACACATAGGCACATAAATCGCCCCCCAGGCCCCCCCAGACACCCCCAGATCACCCCCCAGCCCCCAGTCACAGTGTCACTGATTGCAGTGACCATTTATTTAGTGATCACTGCAATCAGTGACATTTGTGACTGTAAAAGTGTCACTACATTTAGTTTTAGGTCCAGTGTAGCCCCCTTACCCCCCCTAATAAAGGTTTAACCCCCTGATCACTCCCCAGATAACCCTTTCACCCCCTAGCACCGCTGTCACTAAGCAATCATTTTTCTGATCGATGTCTTAGCGTCTGTGATGCTGATCGGTAGCCAGTAATTTTTTTTAGGTTCGCCGCAGGTTTTTATAGCTTGGGGTACCCCATATATTACCTAATGAAGGTTTAACCCCCTTGATCGCCCCCCAGGTAACCCTTTCACCCCCTATCACCACTGTCACTAAGTTATAATTTTTCTGATCGATGTCTTAGCGTCGGCGATGCTGATCGGTAGCCAGTAATTTTTTTTAGGTTCGCCGCAGGTTTTTATAGCGTCGGGTACCCCCATATATTACCTAATAAAGGTTTAACCCCCTTGATCACCCCCCAGGTAACCCTTTCACCCCCTATCACCACTGTCACTAAGCGATAATTTTTCTGATCGATGTCTTAGCGTCGGCGATGCTGATCGGTAGCCAGTAATTTTTTTTAGGTTCGCCGCAGGTTTTTATAGCGTCGGGTACCCCCATATATTACCTAATAAAGGTGTAACCCCCTTGATCACCCCCCAGGTAACCCTTTCACACCCTAGCACCGCCGTCACTATGCAATCATTTTTCTGATCGATGTCTTAGCGTCGGTGATGCTGATCGGTAGCCAGTAATTTTTTTTAGGTTCGCCGCAGGTTTTTATAGCGTCAGGTACCCCCATATATTATCTAATAAAGGTTTAACCCCCTGATCGCCCCCCAGGTAACCCTTTCACCCCCTATCACCACTGTCGCTAAGCAATCGTTTTTATGATCGTTGTCTTAGTGTCGGTGATGCCGATAGGTAGCCAGTAATTTTTTTTTAGGTTCGCCATCAGGTTTTTATATAGCGTCAGGTACCCCCATATATTACCAAATAAAGGTTTTAACCCCCTAATTGCCCCTAGTTAACCCTTTCACCAGTGATCATCATATAAGTGTTACGGGTGACGCTGGTTAGTTAGTTTGCTTTTTATAGTGTCAGGGCACCCGCCGTATATAACCCAATAAAGGTTTAACCCCCTGATCGCCCGGCGGGTGATATCAGTTAGGTTTTAGCGTCAGAGAGGGTCTGCGTCACACCCCAGGCAGCGTCAGGTTAGTGCCAGTAGCGCTAACACCCACACGTGAAGCATACACCCCCGTTAGTGGTATAGTATCTGATCAGCTCAATATCTGATCTGATCAGATCTATACTAGCGTCCCCAGCAGTTTAGGGTTCCCAAAAACGCACTGTTAGTGGGATCAGCCCAGATACCTGCTAGCACCTGCGTTTTGCCCCTCCGTCCAGCCCAGGCCACCCAAGTGCAGTATCGATCGATCACTGTCACTTGCAAAACACAACACACATAACTGCAGCGTTCGCAGAGACAGGCCAGATCCCTGCGACTCCAGTGCTGTAGGAGGTGATTTCACCACCACAGTTAAAAAAAAAAAGCATATATGCCGAAGCATTGGGGCAGCAGGAGCGTACATACGGTCGAAATTCCGACGGGGGCTTGCCCGTGGAAAAGTCTGACCATGTGTACGCGGCATAACTTTTGCGAGAAGATGCCCCCATGCTTCGGCATATATAAATGGTGCATGTATGCCCATCATTAGAAGTGGGTGGATGAAGGGCGGTATTCTAATGGTGGGCATACCCACCGATCAATCTTTTTTTTTTCGTTCAGCCAACAGGCTGCATGAAAAAAAAGATTACAATACATGTCCAACAAGGACCAGCAACGTACTGGTATGTTGCTGGACTTTGAATGTTTATACCAGAATGATGCCTGCGGGTTTAGGTATCATCTTGGTATCATTCTTTTCAGCCAGCGGCCGGCTTTCATGTAAAAGCAATCCTAGTGGCTAATTAGCCTCTGGACTGCTTTTACAAGCAGTGGGAGGGAATGTCCCCCCCCGGATATAAAAAGGGCCATTGGGAAATTGGGAAAGCATTTTATCACACCGATCTTGGTGTGGTCAGATGCTTTGAGGGCAGAGGAAAGATCTAGGGTCCAATAGACCCCAGTTTTTTCAAAAAAGAGTACCTGTCATTACCTATTGCTATCATAGGGGATATTTACATTCCCTGAGATAACAATAAAAGTGATAAAAATAATTAAATATGGAAGCAACAGTTTAAAAATAAAATAAAAAAGCAAAATTAATAATAAAAAAAAAAAAAAAAAGCACCCCTGTCCTGCCCTGCTCTTGCCCAATGGCGAACGCAAGCGTCGGTCTGGCGTCATATGTAAACAGCAATTGCACCATGCATGTGAGGTATCACCGCGAAGGTCAGATCAAGGGCAGTAATTTTAGCAGTAGACCTCCTCTGTAAATCTAACGGGGTAACCTGTAAATGCTTTTAAAGGCTTTTAAAAATGTATGTAGTTTGTCGCCAATGCTCGTTTGTGCGAAATTTTAAAGCATGTCGTGTTTGGTATCTATGTACTCGGCCTAAGATCATCTTTTTTATTTCATCAAACATTTGGGCAATATAGTGTGTTTTAGTGCATTAAAATTAAAAAAAGTGTATTTTTTCCCAAAAAAATGCGTTTGAAAAATCGCTGCGCAAATACTGTGTAGAAAAAAAATGCAACACCCACCATTTTATTCTGTAGGGCCTTTGCTTTAAAAATATATATAATGTTTGGGGGTTCAACATAATTTTCTTGCAAAAAAAAATATGTTTTCATGTAAACAAAAAGTGTCAAAAAGGGCTTTGTCTTCAAGTGGTTAGAAGAGTGGATGTAAGCTTCCTAATGTTGTGTATAAAATGCCAGAACAGTTCAAAACCCCCCCAAATGATCCCATTTTGGAAAGTAGACACCCCAAGCTATATACTGAGAGGCATGTCGAGTCCATGGAATATTTTATATGTTGACACAAGTTGCGGAAAAAATATATATTTTTTTTTTGCACAAAGTTGTCACTAAATGATATATTGCTCAAACATGCCATGGGCATATGTGGAATTACACCCCAAAATACATTCTGTTGCTTCTCCTGAGTACGGGGATACCACATGTGTGAGACTTTTTGGGAGCCTAGCCGCGTACGGGACCCCAAAAACCAAGCACCGCCTTCAGGCTTTCTAAGGGTGTCAATTTTTGATTTCACTTCTCACTGCCTATCACAGTTTCGGAGGCCATGGAATGCCCAGATGGCACAAAATCCCCCCAAATGACCCCATTTTGGAAAGTAGACACCCCAAGCTATTTGCTGAGAGGTATTGTGAGTTTTTTGCAGATCTCGCTTTTTGTCACAAAGTTTTGAAAATTGAAAAAAAAAAGAAAAAAAAAATGTTCTTTCTTCATTTTCAAAAACAAATGAGAGCTGTAAAATACTCACCATGCCTCTCAGCAAACAGCTTGGGGTGTCTACTTTCCAAAATGGGGTCATTTGGGGGGGTTTTGTGCTATTTTGGCATTTTATGGCCTTCAAAACTGTGATAGGTAGTGAGGAGTGAAATCAAAAATTTGCGCCCTTAGAAATCCTGGAGGCGGTGCTTGGTTTCCGGGGTCCCGTACGTGGCTAGGCTCCTAAAAAGTCCCACACATGTGGTATCCCCGTACTAAGGAGAAGCAGCAGAATGTGTTTTGGGGTGCAATTCCACATATAACCATGGCATGTGTGAGCAATATATCATTTAGTGACAACTTTTTGTAATTTTTTTTTTTTTGTCATTATTCAATCACTTGGGACAAAAAAAAAAAATATTCAATGGGCTCAACAGGCCTCTCAGCAATTTCCTTGGGGTGTCTACTTTCTAAAATGGGGTAATTTGGGGGGGTTTTGTGCTATTTTGGCATTTTATGGCCTTCAAAACTGTGATAGGTAGTGAGGAGTGAAATCAAAAATTTGCGCCCTTAGAAATCCTGGAGGCGGTGCTTGGTTTCCGGGGTCCCGTACGTGGCTAGGCTCCTAAAAAGTCCCACACATGTGGTATCCCCGTACTCAGGAGAAGCAGCAGAATGTATTTTGGGGTGCAATTCCACATATAACCATGGCATGTGTGAGCAATATATCATTTAGTGACAACTTTTTGTATTTTTTTTTTTTTGTCATTATTCAATCACTTGGGACAAAAAAAAAATATTCAATGGGCTCAACATGCCTCTCAGCAATTTCCTTGGGGTGTCTACTTTCTAAAATGGGGTCATTTGGTTTTTTTTTTTACTGCCCTGTCATTTTAGCACCTCAAGAAATGAGATAGGCAGTCATAAATTAAAAGCTGTGTAAATTCCAGAAAATGTACCCTAGTTTGTAAACGCTATAACTTTTGCGCAAACCGATAAATATACGCTTATTGACATTTTTTTTACTAAAGACATGTGGCTGAATACATTTTGGCCTAAATGTATGACTAAAATTGAGTTTATTCGATTTTTCTTATAACAAAAAGTAGAAAATATCATTTTTTTTCAAAACTTTCGGCCTTTTTCCGTTTATATCGCAAAAAATAAAAATCGCAGAGGCAATCAAATACCATTAAAAGAAAGCTCTATTTGTGGGAAGAAAAGGACGCAAATTTCGTTTGGGTACAACATTGCATGTCCGCACAATTTACAGTTAAAGCAGCGCAGTGCAAAATTCTGAATTCACCTCTGGTCCTTTAGCTACCAAATGGTCCGGGGCTTAAGTGGTTAATAAAACCTGCAGATTTAAAAATATGTAAGCTAATGTTTTGTGAATTTTTTTTTAATCACCAGGAATGGTACTTACAATTAATAATAAAGTGTCCCTTGTACTGGTGGCTGTTCAGTTCTATGCCCCCAACCCAGATAACTGGACAGTTGTGATCGTCCAGTGCTGTGGGGGTTAACAGGAAGGCTTCTTTGACAGACATTTGTCAAAAGTCCCAACTTTGCCTGTGTTCCGTCAGAATTGGCGAACCGGCAGATTAGGTAACGGAAGTGACGTTCCATCAGCTGCGCCACCAGGTTTGCTCACCTGACCTGCAATCAGAAGAAGGCAGTGGACATCTTACTACACCCAGCTACATCTTGAATTTAACAGTAATTTTAGCAATAAAGTGAGCGTATATAAATTAATATAATATATTGACATCTGTGATGCTGTTTGCATGTATAATTTTAAAAGCCTAAAGCCTGGTACACACGATTGGATACAAATGGCAAAGAATTGTCGGCCAACAAACATGAAACTACGTGGTTTTTCAGCTCTTTAGCGCCACCCTTTGGGCAACTTCTGCTAATGTTGTGTTATGGTTAGCATTGCTTCTGAGCATGCGTGTTTGTACTTTGGAGTTTTGTCCGACGGACTTCTGTACGCACGATCCGAAAATCCGACAACACACATTTGTTGTCGGAAAATTTTAAAGCATGCTATCCAACATTTGTTGGCGGAAAATCCGACAACAATTGCCTGATGGAGCATACAAACGGTTGGATTTTCCTACAACAGCTTGCCATCACACAATTCCCGTCAGAAAATCTGATTGTGTGTACGAGGCTTTAAGGTTTAGCGAGGAGCACTGCGGGGTGCACCTCCGCCACCCTCCTACTGCTGGCGTCCAGCTTCTTTTAAAATGTAACGTTCAAATAGCATCACACATGTCAACATACTATATTTATTTATATATACTCACTTTATTGCTAAAATTACTTTTTAATTCAAGACGTAGCTGGGTGTAGTAAGATGTCCGCTGCCACCTTCTTCTGACTGCAGGTATTCTGTCAGATTAGCAAACCTGGTAGCGGTGCATGCATGCGCAGCTGGTGGAATGTAACTTCCGTTACCTAATCTGACGGTTCGCCGATTCTGATGGAACACCTGCCTTTTCTGCCCTCCTGCTCACTTCATAAAAGCTGTACTATAGCTTCCTGCAATGAAAAGTGGACCTTTCATTTATCTGCCTGTCCTCCATTTATAGAAGGCTTTTCAATGCGGGAAGTAACAGTACGGCTTCTATGAATGAAGCAAGGGAGCGGAAGGGCGGGTATAGTAGGCAATTTGATGAGTGCCTATTAAAGGACCAGCTGTTTGTATTATTCCCCAGCACCAGAAGATCACAGCTGCAGAGTATTGGGGCAGAGTACTGAAGATTTCCATGAACATGGCACTAGGGACACCTCACTTCTTGTAAGCACCATCCCAGGTGCTGATTTAATAACAAATATTTCATTAACCACTTAAGACCCGGACCATTATGCAACTTAAAGACCGGGCCACTTTTTGCGATTCGGCACTGCGTCAGTTTAACTGACAATTGCGCGGTCGTGCGACGTGGCTCCCAAACAAAATTGGGGTCCTTTTTTTCCCACAAATAGAGCTTTGTTTTGGTGGTATTTGATCACCTCTGCGATTTTTATTTTTTGCGCTATAAACAAAAATAGAGCGACAATTTTGAAAAAAATTCAATATTTTTTACTTTTTGCTATAATAAATATCTCCCAAAAATATATAATTTTTTTTTTCCTCAGTTTAGGCTGATACGTATTCTTCTACAACAGACGATCAGTGACAGGCTCACTAGGAAGCACGGGGAGAGTTTTGTTTACACTTATCTCTCCCCGTTCTTCCTCTCTGTGACCCGATCGTGGGACACCGGCGGCGATCGGGTCCGCTGTTTCCGCGGGGACAGTCACGGAGAGGAGGACCAGGTCGCGAGCGCGCCGCCGGAGGTGTGCTCGCGACCCACGGCTGGGCACTTAAAGGGGACGTACCTGTACGCCCTTGTGCCCAGCCGTGCCATTCTGCCGACGTACATCGGCGTGCGGCGGTCCGTAAGTGGTTTTAAAGAAAAACTTTAAAATTAATTTTGAAGTAAAATTAAAATGATAAAGCTTACATGAGTCTTTAGTGATTAGGTTTACATATATATATAATTCAGTACTGGGAAGAGCCATGTTATCTCCACGCATCGATCCCTTAGTATCATGAACAGAACATTAGACAAAGCATTTCAATCTGCCAAATTCCTTGTAATTCCAACTACAGTTTGCCAATTTCTAGTAATATTCTTTGCACTTTAATCATGGGGAAATTGGTCACACAACTGTGAATGTGCTTTACAAATGTCCACCTTAAAGGGAACTTGGACAAGCAAATTTCCACGAATTAGGTGAAGTAGAATGTTTTTCTACGTTTTTTGTTACAACCATAGGCGTGCACACAGGGTGTGCCAGGTGTGCCTGAGCACACCCTAATCACCCCATGTGCCACACATTCCCCCTATTTTCAAACACTAAAAAAAATAAAAAAATTAAACAAATAAAATTGTAAAAAAAGAATACAAATAAAATAAAATAAATAAAAACTACTGACACCATCCACTACCTTACTGACACCAATTTCTACCCTACTGACACCATCCACTGCTCTAATGACACCGTCAGTATATATACAAATACACACAAAAATGTTGTTGAGCTTTGGGGTGCACACCCTAATGCAATGGGCTGCGCACACCTATGGTTACAACTAAGATCAAAACAGAAAAAAAAGGTTATTTGTACTACCAATTTCTTAGCAATTTGCACCAAAAAAATAAATAAAATCAGCATTGTTTTAGTTTGCTCTTCCACAATTATGATGTTGCTGAATCGTATCTATGTAATGATGTAATGAACATTTCCAAGACATTCAGTTGAGACTCGGCCTTCTCTAGAAGACATTTATGTATCGTGTGTGAGATAAGACCTACAATTTCCACTAATATGTGTATGATGTGTACCTTCACTACATTTAAGCAGCATTTACCAATAAGGTTAGCCATTCAAGGTACTGTAAAAGAATAGTTTTCAACTTTTTTTTGGTACAATTAGGCCATGCATAAGGTAAATGGTCTGTCATCCTAAAGATTATAGTTATATTTGGAGCTTAGTGGGCAGCTTTTTATATCTCTTGGATACTCCAATAATTAGACCTCCCTGACATAATTCCCAACTTTGTCCACCTAGGATTTTGGGGAGACTCCTCTCACCTTTATGTGTTTCAGCATCTCTTGCAGCATTCTATAAAAATAAAAAAGCCAACACGGAGAATTATGCTAGCTATACACCAGTCGCAAAATCGTTCAAACGCGTTTTTGAAAAACGGCCATGCGGTCGTGAGAGCAAAGGATATTGAGATCATGTAATGACCGAATTTCAAATGATAAATTGTTCAATGGACATAGATGAATCAGTTTCTCATTTGTTTTTTTCTTCTGGGTCACATATGCGCAGTAGCAACAGTTACATTTTTAACGGGCGAGAAACACATTAACCTTCCAATTCATCATCCGTTCGGCAGAAGTTTTCCAAACCTTTACTTCAATTTTTTGGCTGAAAAATGTCACAACCGATTTTCAATCTGTGCCCATTAACTGGACGAAAAACGAACAAACTGCCCAAATGACAGATTTTCAAACAATTTTTTGACTAGTGTATGGGCACTATAAGACCTCTTATAATGGCCAGAGCAGGTGCACTGACCCAGGAAATAAAACTCACATAGCTCACCAGGAAAGAACAGAAATAACTGTCCAGCATCTAACAAAAGCTAAATGTTGGCTTGGTGTAGACTTGCGTTAAAAAAATTATAGTAGTGCTGGTTATTACCAAGGTTTTCCAAAACTTTGAAATATATCTGCAATCAATTAACAATTGTTCCTTTTCACCAAAGAAATGACAAAAGGTGTTTCATTACCTGGGTCCAACCTGTTAGGAAAACTCAGTTCAAAGACCGTGCAGGTAAAAAAAAAAAAGTCTGTCTACCGCTATCCCAAAGTTTTTTCGGAAACACAAAGCCACAACTTACGCATTTCAATTATGTAGAAGAAAATAGAACATCAATGGAATTCAGGCGAATAATGCTATATCGCCAAGGTCATATAAATCTATTTTCTATGCAGCTTGTTACAGCAAGGGGCATCACTTTATACTCTTAGAGGGAAAGGTACAGAAGACAAGGGATTCAGTACATGGTAATGATGCCATGAGTGGAACATTTACCAAAACTATACAGATGCAACCCTACCTAAACAATCCACATTCTAAAATGATTACCAGATTGTCAAACTCTTAATTTGGTTCATCTGCTCTTTAATTCTGTTATTTTTCCCAACCTCTCTATATAACACCTGTGTGACAGATAATGGGGAACATCAGGTTTTTGAATGTAAAAATACTGCTAGCTTCTCTGACTGGCATTAACTCTTGGAAAAAGCAGGACAATTGGCCATTTCACTGGAGATAAAATAACACTTCATGAGATAAAATAATACTTCATAATAAAGGCTTTCAGTAACCATTTTCTGTGAAAAAATCGACTGTATGTGATATTTCTAAATGAATTGTTTGGATGAAAAAAAACATTATTTGATAAAATAATAAATACAATACAAAGATTACTGAATCTGCCCTTTGCTTTTTCAATAATGTGACATTCTAAAAAAAAATTAAGTTCCACCCCAAAACAGCAGTCATTTTCCTCCTGTAAGCCAAAAAAAAGGTGAAAAGAGATTGATACCTATTGGCCGCTGCACTAGGATACTCTTGCTCTTAGTTCTGTGTTCATAACAATGTTTGTAGATGATATTCAGATTAATTATACCAAAATTAAGAAAGCAACATTTGAAATGCACAAAAATACTGTGAGCGCTGCCATCATTCTTCCCACCAATGAATGTATTTAATAAGAAAATGATGACATGCCAAATGCAATAGCTCATAACATGAAAAGGATTTTTACCTTTCACTGGAAAATGGCTGCCATGGGAAAATGAACTTTGCACAATAGCCAATCTTTTGTCAGGTTTCTTTGTGAATATTACATATTTCTCTGCACACATGTTTTCCTAAAACAAAATTGCATATCTACATATATGAAAATGTGACATTATAGTTATGTACTGAGCAATAGTCATAAGGGTCTACTGATATTATGCAGTGAGCTGGGGGATTGTGTATTTGTGAAGCCAAAATCATCTTTCAGATGAATAGAACAAGGAATGGGTAGAACCATGTCAGTTTATTGTTTGCTGTCTGTGTCACATTGGAGAGATTTTCCTTTCTTCCAGTCCCAAAGATGCAACAGGAAATAAAAGGAAATTTCTGCAAGCTTAGACAGTTGGCACCAACAGGTGTCTCCATTGGAAGATTTACCTTTACCTCTTATTCTTGTGACAACATTTTGGACTTCCTCAACGCTTTTTTGTTCTGCTGACAAAGGTCACCAGGACAAACAAAAATCTGCTGAGTGAAGACTTAGCAATAAAATCCAAACAAGGGCTCTAATACTTCCCTACTCTATCCATAACTTTGAGAAAAAGTTTTGGATATGCATACACTTCACTGATTGTTAAAAAAAAAAGAGTACCAACCCTTACTAACAAATTTGAACATACCTACACAATACACACCCCTAAAAACAAACACACAGCATATACTGTACACTGTATTGTATTACAATAAACTGCTAGTCCAGCTCATATTGCTTTCTCACCTTCAAAACAGATGACTGCTTTGGCAAGAAATTTGCAAATTTTGCCTGCATACTTTTCTGCTACCACATGTAAAAACCAAATGTTCCCTTCTACAAAGCTGAGGTGACATGCTGAAAATCATCTAACACATTCTATTTATGAACTTACAAGTTTTAAAAGTCAATGTCAAACACCACTTCCTGTCTAAACACATGCTAATAAAATAAAAAGTCCTACAAAGTTGATTACTAACATGGTAAAGCTGTTAGTATGTAAAGTAACAGTGACTATTCAAGTAACAATCATCTGAAATTCTTTAAGTATCTTTAGAGAGTAGATACTTGTTGCCCAGTCTAGTCATTCTCAGCTCAGCCAGATGATGATAGTTTTGATAATAGGTATATTCACATCACTAATTATTTGTTTCTCAACTAAAAGTCACCAAAAGTAGTTGCAATGGATTATTCCTTTCAATCACTAAGGTTATACAAGCAAAGGCTGTTGTGGGTGATGTCTACTTAGTCCACAGACATGCATGCTCATCGACTGTCTATGCACTACACTGCGAGAAAAAAAAAGGATTGGTAGCTAAACTATTCACACTCATGCAACCTCTACCTTTTATCTGTGGTCAGCCACAATCAGCTAAGGGGTCTACCGGCATCCTCTACATGAGAAGCACCTAATTCAAGCACTGCTCTGGTCGTATGCGGTTAGGCCCATTTAGTACCCCCCTAGGGAACAACGATGAACCTTCAAGAACATCTTATCAAGCAATCAATGAGTGTTTCCTCTCCCATGGAAATAAAGGAATCATGGTTTCACTATGTAGAAGGATCAACATAGGGAAATTTGGCATTTTTTTAGTGTAGACAATGGCCCAATTTCTTTGGTCCAAATCAATGATGCCATTACACATGTTCTACGAGTTGCACCAGTCACGCTAAACCACTTTTAAAGTGATATGCAACAGTTTGTATTAATGTTTGCCAAAATAATTAAGTACCTGCACCTTTTAAAAAAAGTTCTAAAATGTACACCATTACCACAGTGGTGAAAATATTGTAATGAAGAGGTGCAAACAACGGGGTTGCGGCACTGCAGGAGGGAGAGGAGAGGTGGATGTGTATGGCCGGACAGACAGCACACCACCATCATTCAATAAATTAACAAATTGTTGTGCTACAATTATATTTGGCACATAAGCAGCTAAATAAGTGTACATATAGAAATTGGTACATATTTCACTGTGGGGTTGATTTACTAAAACTAGAGAGTGCAAAATCTGGGGAAGCTCTGCAAAGAAACCAATCAGCTTCCAGTTTTTTTTGTCAAAGCTTAATGGAACAAGCTAAAGTTGGAAGCTGATTGGCTACCATGCACAGCTGCACCAGATTGTGTACTCTCCAATTTTAGTAAATCAACACCTATGAGTCCATCTTTGTTAATCCCCCCGTATGTTGTGTGACACCTATATCCATTGGCCAGGTTGCAGAGAAGGTTATAGTGGGTCCCAGTGGTGAGGGGTTCGTTTTTAGACACCTGTCCACCCTCAAACTCATTGCTGCACCTATGGCCACCTAGTACTGTATTGTCCTGTATAAGCCAAGTCAACATACTTAAATAATTTGTACTCAACAGTATGAAAATTGTGTCAAAAAGTCACATAAGTATATCCAATTAAACCTCTTTCAGGAGTAACGTGGAGGCTAGCTTTTATCACTCTGTGGGGGTTATTTACGAAAGGCAAATCCACTTTGCACTACAAGTGCACTGCAAGTGCACTTGAAAGTCCACTTGCAGTGCACTTGGAAGTGAAGTCGCTGTAAATCTGAGGGGTAGATCTGAAATGAGGGGAAGCTCTGCTGATTTTATTATCCAATCATGTGCAAGCTAAAATGCTGTTTTTTTTTATTTTCCTTGCATGTCCCCCTCAGATCTACAGTGACTGAACTTTCAAGTGCACTTGCACTGCTCTTGTAGTGCAAAATTGAATTTTCTTTAGTAAATAACCCCCTATATGTATTAGAATGTATCTTCTATTTAAATGAATGCTAACCAATTTCTATGATATATTGGAGTCAGCTTTATTTTCAAACTATTGCAGTCAGAGACTCCGTCCAGACTGCGGAGCTAGTAAGCATACAGTATTGTGTCTGATAATTCTACCCGTCACTTCACAACAGATCTCCAAGTGTTACGTGTCTGCATTGTACTAATTCAGTGACAACATGCATCGTTTATAAGATGAAATTGAACAGAAGTTTACATGTATCACAGAGAGCAGAGTACTACTTAATCTGCATTACTGTTTGGAATGTTATTTAAATGAAGAGGAGAGACCCAACAGGTTAGCAGACCTGAAAACCCAGCTTTAGAAACCTTGTTGTCAGAGTTCACAAAGGCTACAGAAGCCAATGCAGAACTCAACCTTACCGGTATCTGCCCAGTACTGAAATATCTGTTTTGAAAGGGTTGATTATTTAAATATGAGGCCTGGCAGTCCTCCTCGTATTCAAATAGCCTATGGGTTATCTGTGCCAAATACTACTCCAATACCATCCCAAAGCAAAGTGACTGTCTAAACCTTATAGAGCTTAGTAATGACTGAATATATTAACCAGTATTGATATTCACTTTGTATTTAAAGGCTGAGCTGCTGCCCATATTGATCTAATATAATTTGTTTTACATGAATACTGTATATGATGTGAGCACAGCTCCTATACTTTGTACTAGATACAGCTCTTCAGTGATAACGTTCTTGGGTCTTTTCTCATGCATCAGTCATGTTTCAATTAATTCATGATCCCCGCAGGGCACAGGCAAAGGTAGAAATCTATAAATAGGTGTATGATGATAAAAGAGCGCGATGTAGTGTGGACAAGATTTCAAAGAGCAACGCTAGCCACATACATACACAAACCTCTAGAAGAGGCATATCAAGTATATGCGTACAGAAATATATATACGTTTGTGAGTGTATATACAGTATATATATATATATATATATATATATATATATAAAAGCACATATATCGTATAATTAGTAAACACATATAGAATTATTTTCAATCTGAATTTATAAATAAATGCATGCATGCACATGTAATATGATGACATATATGATTTATATATGTACACATGTATACGTGATGAAAGAGATCTATGTTCGAACAAACAGTACATGATGTCACGTAGCACAATAAAAGGAAATGCATTCTATATGGAGTGTAGAACAGTGGAGTAGATCAGGGAAAGCCCTCATTAAAGGGCAGTTGTTTGTATGTATTAATGACAAGTTGAGTATCATGCCACCATGCAGAGGAACCTCTTACCTGGACTGATCATGCTGTGCATTCTGTGCTGTGCCAGGAGCTTCTCCCGTCCAGATACCCCATCTGAAGAAAAACATGATTCACTCTCATAAATTGTCTGCAGCATATTCCAATCACTCTCTAGTTCAGACACATGAAAGCTTCATCACTCTTCTGTACGGAAGCGACCCTTCAGCAGTCTTAACTCCTCCACAAGGGGAGGAGGCAGTGATACACACTTTGACAATTATTCCATTTTTCTACACATATTTACTGTGCTAAGTACTCTAGAATACAGAGAATGGGTGTAGATGTTGCTCCCCCCTCTCTCTCTGCACAAGCCCTGGCAATAGCAAGGAGCTGTCAGTGTCAAGTGTACCTTGCCTTTAAGCCAGGGTGCCCTGACAGCAGGTGCAACAGGAGATCTCTGCAGGCTTGTCTCTTACAATGAAAAAAAAAAAAAGGAAAAGGAGAAGTCAAATGTGTTCGGATTTTAAAAAATGACAGTAAAGGAAAGGTGAAGGATTCTGAGGAAATGTCAGTCCTGTCCTGCGTCCTGCTATATCTGCCTTCTTCTCTCTGCATCTGCCTCCTGTGCTTCCTCTCTCACTCTCTGTCTCTCTCAGTAAAGTTGGCTATAGCTGGTGATAACTCATTTGCATGTGAATCAACAACAGAGTGGCCCACAGGGTACAAAAATAGAACAATGGCCGTCCTGAGCCAAAAATAGGTCAAGCAGGGCCGAGTGATCGGAGCCTACATTAATGTACTTAAAAATATCACAGCAAACACAGCTGTCTGTCCCTCTCTAGAGAAAAAAAAAATAGTGTCAGTCAGTCTTTCAGTCCTCAGAGGTTCAAAGTAATTATTAACCTTTTATCACCAGCAAATGTTCATATGTTCACGCTATGATCGAATTAACAAATGCACGTGTGTGTGTGTATATATATACATATACATATATATATGTATAGAGAGAGATAGAGAGAGAGAATGATAGTGTATATAGAAAGAGAGGAAAAGTAAAAATCTGTACAGCATTATATACTGTATCTATACATATAGATAGATAGATACAGGCAGTCCCCAAGTTACGAACACCCGAGTTACAAACGACTCCTACTTACAAACGGCCTCAAATGCCGGCCACTTGTGCTCCACGCTGGTCCTGGATACCTTTCGAGCACCTCCGGACTCATCCCACACTGCCGTACTACGCCCCAGATAACATAACAAGCGCCCGGAACATCCCACATCCATGCACAGGCGGCAGTTACACTTACGAACATTTACGAATGCAGTGTTCCGACCGGAAGTTACACTTACAAATGCAGTGTTGCGACTTACGAACAACTTCGACTTACGAACAAACCTACAGTCCTTATTGTGTTCGTAACTCGGGGACTCCCTGTATATATATATATATATATAAAACAAAAAATTGGAGATTCAATCTCAGTTTCTGTTCAAAGGCTTTTATTTCAATCTTCATGCCTATACAAATACAACGACTGCACTGTTTCGGACAGGAACTCCGTCCTTCATCAAATTGCATGTATAATATTCAACATGCTAGTCACATTTATTGGCTAAGGCTGGGTCCACACTTCTATGACAAACGTTTTGACTTTGGGAGTACATGTCGCATGACGTGTGTAGCAAATCAATGATTCCCTATGACAGTCGTTTTAACTGGTCCGTCATAAGTCGGTCCGACTTTGAAAAAGGTTCCTGTACTACTTTGGTCCGACTTTGGTCCTATTTCAGCCCATTCAATATCATTGAAATCGGATCAAATTTGGATCCTTGTCCAAACCATCAGACTTGTGACATCCGACATGGTGATTACAGAGGCAGTAAAAGGAAATTATCTCACAATGGGATTGTTTTCATTGGTCAAAGGACAAGTCAGACTATCTCAAAGTCGGAGCAAAATCGTATCTTGTTCATTCAAGTCAGATAGCAGTAGGACCGATGTCACAGGGCAAAGTAGGATGACAGTTGTACAACAGTCGTGTAGTACCAGTGTGAACCCAGCCTCATACGTATAAAGCACATTAGAGAACACACAGGTGTATCCCTTCACCAATCACCTAATTAACCATTCTGTCCATTATACCTATCACATGTTTACCATTACACAAATTTAAAAAAGTCTAAAGAAGGAAAGAATAAAGTATAAAAAAATATATATATATAACAAAAATATAACAAAAATAAGCTGAAAGCCCAGACCCTTACTAATAAAAATTACCACTAAACATAATAAGAACTAGTCGGAAAAAAAAAACGATGGTTTTCCCAACGGAATTCCTCTCAAGCCTGCCTTGCATACACACGGTCACACAAAAGTCCGGTGACTGCCAAGAACGCGGTGACGTAAAAGACTACGACGAGCCGACAAAATTAAGTCCTATGCTTCCGACCATGCGTCAAATTGTTTCCGAACATGCGTGTTATTTTTCCCGTCGGAAAAGCATACAGACGAACGGTTTTCCCGCTAGGATTTTTTCCTGATGGGAAAAAAGAGATCCTGTTCTCTTTTTTTTTCCGGTAGTTTTCCTGAGGGAAAAAGTCAGATGGAGCCTACACACGGTCGGGATTCCCGGCGAAAAGCTCTCATCGCAGTTTTTCCGACGGGAAAACCGGTCGTGTGTAGGGGGCATAAGGGTAAATCCTGCTCTAATGCGGCGTACACACGATCGTTTTTCATGCCATTTTTTAAACCAACGTTTTTCTCGTAGTTTTTTTTCATGTTTCCTCTCAAGCCTGTCTTGCGTACACACAATCATTTTAAAAAACGTTCAAGCAAAGCGCAGTGACGTACAACACGTACAACGGCACTATAAAGGGGAAGTTCCGTTCGGATGGCGCCACCCTTCATGTTAGTAAAGTTTGTTGAGCGACGATTCGCGCTTTTCAGCCTCCTGCTTTTCAGTCCGTTACAGCGTGACGAATGTGCTATCTCCATTACAAATGCTAGTTTTACCAGAACGTGCGCTCCCGTCTCATACTTGATTCTGAGCATGCGCATTTTTTTTCACCTCGTCAAAGCATACACACCATCGTTTTTCACGTCGTTAAAAAAAACGACATGAAAAACAACGTGAAAAAATAGAGCATGTTCGAAATTTTTAATGGCCGTTTTTCACGTCGTTAAAAATGCTCTGGAGCATACACACGATCGGTTTTAATGCCCATTTTTAAAAATGGCATTTTTAACGGCATGAAAAACGATCGTGTGTATGGGGCATTAGTCTATTTATAAAAAATTGTCCCGATTAATCTCTTGTTTGCACTGTGCAGCATACACCGCCCAATATATAAAAAATCACCTCTCTTCACTCTAAAACGACAACATGATATTTGTAAAAGTCATATAAAAAGATACATTTTTAGACCAAATATTGTCCACCTTGTTTATAAAAATAAATACAGGTCCTAATCTTTATTTAAGCCATGGGGATGCAAAGAATTCAGCTGTTTAATCCACCAGACTTCTCTCGGTTTTAATTTTTGGAATCTATCTCCTCCCCTTTTGGGTACTTTCACACTAGGGCGGCGGTCCATTAGCGGTAAAGCGCTGCTAGTTTTAGTGCTTTATCGTCATTTTAGCTGAGATTTTCGGCCTCTCGCGGGATGCTTTTAACCACATTGTTAATAGTTAATAGCGCCTGTGTTTTGCGGTGCTTCGGAAGCGCATTACAGGCGCTTCGGAAGCGCTACCTATTCATTCCAATGGGCAGGGGCGATGTGGGAGTGCTTTATACAGCGCTTTCACACTGCCCCAAAGATGCTGCTTGCAGGACTTTTTTTCCTGTCCCGCAAGCGCACCGCCCCAGTGTGAAAGCACTCGGGCTTTCACACTGGGGAGGCTTAAGAGGCAGTTTTCAGGCGCTTTACAGACGCTATTTTTAGCGCTAAAACGCCTGAAAACTGCCTCAGTGTGAAAGTAGCCTTTGTCTCTGCCAACTTCTTCCAAAATCATAAATTGCAAATATGTATCCGGCTGTTTATTCCTAATGGACAACCAATGTTGTGATATACGGTCTTTAATTTCCTGTGTGGTTACCCCCACATGTATCAATCTACATGGACAAATCAGTGCATATATTACATAGGATGCTTGGCAAGTATGATAACCGTGGATAAAATATTTCTTTAGGGTGTATAAAGCTAACCCCTTTCTTCATAAGTTTGCACTGCACACAACTGAGACATCGAAATAATACATTTCTCTTAGTTCCTAAAAAAATTATTTTCCCTATCTTTTTTGGATTTTTGTGTTTAGAATGTACTAACATGTCTTTTAGTATTTGATTTCTACGATATGTTTTTAATGGTACTTCGTGGAAGTATTCTATCTCCTTGTAGGCCCGTTGCAACAATGTCCAATGCTTTTTAACAATCCTAAATATCTCCTCACTATAAATATGATATTGCATGGAGAAAGGAAGCATCCTAAGGCCACCACTTTTAATCTTGTCCTGTTTTTTTGGGTCCATTCCAACTTCCTCAATTCATGCCTTATCATATTTTCGGGATATTCACGGTTTCTAAATTTCTCACACATTTCTGTTGTCCTCAAAATCTTTTTATATTTATTACTTACGATCCGTTTTACTCTGATCAACTGACTTCTTATAATCGATCTAAACACATGTGGAGGATGAAAGCTATCAAAAGACAGTAACTGATTCCTATCTGTAGGTTTCCTATTAAAGGGGTTGTAAAGCTTCATGTTTTTTCACCTTGCATTAGGTGAAAAAACACCTTGCACTCTCTGGCCCCCCCGAGCCCCCGTTTTACTTACCTGAGCCACGAATCTCCATGGGTGCGATCCCGTGTTGCTTTCCCCCAGCTCCTGTGGACTTTTCATTGGATGATTGATATGATTGATAGCTGCGCAGCCATTGGCTCCCGCTGCTATCAATCAAATCAATGACGCGGCGCGCCGGGGGGGCCGGGCCGAGTGATACATCAATGCCTGATTTTTGGGGAATAGAGGTGTATAGACTATTTACATCCCAGGTCTCTAAGATATCCTCTTCCTGACATTCGGGTAACGAATAGTTGGTATCCTTAATAAAAGATTTAGTCTCTCTTACAAGGGAGAGAGAATTCTGTCTAAAAATTGTGATACCGTAACAAAGATTGAGTCTCTACCCGACACGATTGGATGTCCGGGGGGATTTAGCTAGAGATATAGTACTAGTTCGTTATTATGTTTAGTAGTCATTTTTATTTTTATTAGTAAGGGTCTGGGGTTTCAGCTTATTTTGTTATACTTTGTTTTTTTTATACGTTTGTTTAGGTATAATGAACAGAATGGTTAATTAGGTGATTGGTGAAGGGATACACCTGTGTGTACTTTAATGTTCTTCATACGTAATAGCCAATAAATGTGACTAGCACGTTGAACATTATACATGCAACTTGATGAAGGATGAAGTTGCTGTCTGAAACTCAGTCGTTGTAATTTGTATAGGCATGAAGATTGAAGTGAAAAGCTTTTGAACAGAAACTGAGATTGCATCTCCAATTTTTTGTAGTACCACATCAGATGTGAATCTCTAAAGAAATTGCAAGGCATGGCAAAGGTGTCCCACCTTGTTCCTGTGTATATATATATATATATATACTGTATATATATATATATATACACACACACTTTATTGTCACAAGTATTGCAACGTGAGCCTTTACACGCACATGAACTTTAATGGCATCCCAGTCTTAGCCCAGAGGGTTCAATATTGAGTTGGCCCACCCTTACTCAATACCAAATGATTTGGGCCAGTGCATAAAGGAAGGTACATAAAGACACAAATGAGTGAGTTTGGGGTGGAGGAATTTTCCTGGCCTGCACATAGTCCTGACCTTAACCCGATAGAACACCTTTTGGGATGAATTAAGAGCAGAGACTATTGAACCTTATGGACTAAGACTGGGATGCCATTACAGTGCATGTGCGTGTAAAGGCAGGTGTCCTAATACTTTTGACAATATAGTGTATATACTTATACTGTATATAGCGATAGATAGATAGAGTGTTTGCATTGAATGCACATAAAACATAATTTAAAAAGCCTGATAGTAGAAGAAGGCTAAAGCAAGAATCACCTAATATTTTCCCAATTTAAAGTGGTTCTTCACGCTAGGAACAAAAAAATTAAAAGTCAGTAACAAATACTGTAGTAGCTGACTTTTAATAAAAGGACACTTACCCATCCAAGGATCCAGCACCGTCCTCACACGAGACGTTTCTTCATTGGTCTTCAGGTCCCTGGCGCTGGCATCTTTAGTGTGGAAAAGCAATTGTGACTAGTTGGGGCTTCACAGCAGGCTTCCCCCTGTGCATGCACAAGTTGCTCTGTGCTTTGTGAATGGTCTTGCAGTCTTTGGGGACCTGTGACGTGTCCCAGAAGGCTGTGGGAAAAGGTGTGGGGGGGAGTTGGAGAATGTCTGCTCAGATCACCTAGGTGATCTGAGCAGACGTGGGAGCAGGTACCTGTCAAAACCAGGTACCTGTTTGCCCCTAAAAAAACTGTCCAAAGGTGGTGGTGGAGGAGGAGGGGGGAGGAGGCAGAGAAGCGGAACTTCCCTTTTCGGGTGAAGTTCTGCTTTAATTACATTATACACTGCTATAAAGAGAAATGAAACAATCACTATCATGAAAAGTGTAGTATTCTGATAGCTCTAATGCCACGTACACACGGTCGGAATTTCCGATGGAAAAAGTCAGATGGGAGCTTTTGGTCGGATATTCTGACCGTGTGTATGCCCCATCTGACTTTTCCTGCCGGAATTTCCAACGGACTTAGATAGAGAGCAGGTTCTTTATTTTTCCGTCGAAAATTCCGACTGAGTTTTGCCCGTGGCAAAGTCAGACCGTGTGTATGTGGCATAAGTGGTTAATGCATGTAATGACAGCATATATTTATTATTTTACATACCCTGCAATACCTAGGAGCTGGGGCAAATTATTACACTGCTTGCGACGGTCACCTTTTATTCACATGGGTTAAAAAGATTATTGTTTAAGGTCCTAATGCCCCATACACACGATCATTTTTAATGTCATTTTTTAAACCGACGTTTTTCTCGTCGTTTTTTTTCATGTTTCCTCTCAAGCCTGTCTTGCGTACACACGATCATTTAAAAAAACGTTCAAGCAAAGCGCAGTGACGTACACCACGTACAACGGCACTATAAAGGGGAAGTTCCGTTCGTTTGGTGCCACCCTTCATGTTAGTAAAGTTTGTTGAGCGATGATTCGCGCTTTTCAGCCTCCTGCTTTTCAGTCCGTTACAGCGTGACGAATGTGCTATCTCCATTACAAATGCTAGTTTTACCAGAACGTGCGCTCCCGTCTCATACTTGATTCTGAGCATGCGCGTTTTTTTTCACCTCGTCAAGGCATACACACAATCGTTTTTCACGTCGTTAAAAAAAACGACATGAAAAACGACGTGAAAAAATAGAGCATGTTCGAAATTTTTAATGCCCGTTTTTCACGTTGTTAAAAATGCTCTGGAGCATACACACGATCATTTTTCAGGGCCATTTTTAAAAATGGCAGTTTTAACGGCATGAAAAACGATTGTGTGTATGGGGCATAACAGTGTTAGGGTTCATGTACACAAGAGTGGTTTTCCTGCATTTGAAACCTACGCCAAACACAGTGCAGCCATTTACTTTTATTTCAATGGTGAAAGCTGCATTTGACCTTCTGTGATTTGCATTTCTTTGGATTCAGCAGGTCCTGTTGCGATGCGTTTGCATTGCAGGCAACGCAAGTCAAACGCAGCCTTTTGCTGCATTTTATACTAGTTGACAACAGCCGTCTATCGTTTGTCCAACCCTATTAATGTCATTGGACCTCTAAGTCTGTGTGTAAATGCTAAACCAAAAATTAAATGCTGGTATATGAGGTAATAAAGGATTTAATATACAAATAAAGTAGATACAGTTATCATGATATAATTTTTCTGCAGTAATCGCCCACTAAGGCATAGTTCAGAGATAATGACAATCTGCTAAGTTTACACGGCATCGTTGTGTCTGTACAATATGGAAAAATTACTAATTGATTCCATGAAGAATTGGCAACAAAGTTTTCCCTCATTATGACTCTTTAAGGAAGGGAGGAAATCTGTGCACGTACAATTCGAGAACCAGCATATATGTTTGTTGTTTAAGAGGCTTCAAAGTCATCATTGAAGGGAATAATTCACTGACTTTGTTAAAAAAAAAACTTGTACAGAACTGATCATTCACTGACAGATCTTTTATGAAAAATTGGAAACTTCTTCTTGGCCAACCTATTTTGCCCACAAGATTACACATGTCCCACTGCCTCTAACAATTCCAGCTTGGAAAATATATATATATAAGTAATGAGGTGCTCTGAATATTTGTATCCCAAGAGAAAAATGCATTGTTCATATATAATAAGAAATGTGCCTAAAGTTTAACAGTGCAAAAATATATTAACTACCGGCACGTCTTGATGCCTTGGCTGAGATAAAAATGGTCACTTCTTTGATTAGTCGATTCAGTTCAGATAAAGAAAATCCACTTATTTAACCCAGAAATTTATGTGAACTTCACGGACCTTCATAAATCATCGCTCCTAGGAGCAGTGTATACCCAGGACACATGACTCTACCATCCATTACTAAGTGACCTAATAAAGGCTATGTTTATAATAAGTGCCATTTCCAGTAATACATGAAGATCTAATGGAAGCAGAGGTCACAGAGACTGTAAACAGACCCATGTCCCTTGGGGGATGTAAGCTCCCCATGTGAGCTGCTTCTTACCAACCACCGAAAAGAGCATAGACATGAGATGAGCACCATTGGAGTGATTTTACCCACATCGTGTGAAGACTGCTAGTCTGGGTGAATTATTTTACCTGTGTAGGTATATCCTACACTCCAATCTCTAGGGAAATATTAATGGCCCTTTTGGATTCCAGTTGTTGGCCACACGAGGTACTCCTTAATTGTACAATCTGTGCATGGTCTCCTTTAGATTTTGTATGAGGGCCTACCTAAACAATGTATTCCATTTAAGCTATATATATTCAGATTGATTCTTGATCTATGTGGGAATTCAAAAGAAGATTGCATAATTAGACCTTAGGATACATGGGCAGTTTTATATCTATGATAACTTTAAAGGGTAACTTTAAGGCTTGGTTCACAATCCTGCAACTTAGGATCTGACTTGAGAGACCCAAACTCACAGGACATGTGAAATGCCATTTCTCTCTATGAGAGCCATTCATTTTGACACTACTGAAGTTGCTGTCACTTCAGTAAAGGTTCCTGCACTACTTTGATGTGACTTTGATACAGCTTCAGTGCCACAGAGTGTAAAAGTCAAAGTCACATCAAAGTCATGTAAAAGTTGTACTCCAAAATCACACTGAAAATTACGTGACTTTGGAGTCAGCTAGTGTGAACCAAGCCTACAAAAAACAGTGTATACAGTTGGTACACAAGCCATGTTGTCATTTAATGTAATTAAAATGACCTTTTTATTTCAATCTGCAGCTGCTGTAATTCTCTGTAAAATTCAATACAATATTTTTGGTGTCCAGAAATCTCCCAGAAATGTAATTTCCTACTTGTTTGATAGGTACAATGATTTTCCCAGAAGTCTGCTCGTGGTGCTCCTTCACATTTTCAGTGCCCTGGGTGCTCTCTGAAGAGCGATCTGTGATTTAGCCTTGTAATGGTGCACTACTGCATCACAATCACATGCACTGCATGCGATTTCGGGGCGGCCCTATTGAACTCAATGAGTAAGTGATGTTGCTTGTCAGACTCTGCATCCCGAGTAAAAAATGCAGAGGCCACAAAGCAAAGCATTGCTGCCACAACATATTTACAGCCCATTTAGCCGAAATGTATTGGATTGGGTGGGATGAGGTGGAATGGGGGTGGGGAAAACTGCACCTCAGCCATTAATTTGAAAGAGCCCTAACATGTAAGTCAACTTTTAGGTCTCATGTACACTGGACATTGTTGCAGCTGCTTCTAGAGGTGTCTGACATTTTTTTTTTTTTTTGGCCTCTAAACTCCCCTGTATGTGTCCATACACATATAGGCCTTTAGCAGCGAAAAAAAAACAAAAAAAAAAACACTGCCGGGACATCCAGGATCAGCTGTGTTTTGGCAGAAAAAACGGTTGTTGCTTTAAACTGCATGTAAAGGTGTCTAAATGAGTGTTTAGCGCTTGAGCGCTATTTCATTTCAATGGCCAGAATAGGAATTACAGTTTGGTGAGATACTCCAAGGGTTAAATACTGCTATAGGAATGCAGACACTGCAGCTTCTCTCATTAGAACACTAAGGGCTGGTTCACATCAGATGCAGTCCACTGCATTTTTAATCTGCATTAGAAATGCATGCACAGTGTTTTCCATGTACTTCAATGCACCTAGTTCATGCTGGGGAGGTCAGTTCCAGTGCAGTCAACAAAAGTAGAGCCTGCTGCATTTTTTTCTGTATGGAATGCATCTGGAACACAACAAATCACATGTAAATGGACCAGAATGCATGCAAATGCACCAAAAATGCACATTGTCCTGAGATTTTTCAAGTATCAGAATAAAAAAATAGGAAAAAAAATGCACTTAAATGCAATAAAAATATATAAAAAACATCAAAATCGTGTGTAAAGGCATATGTAAAAATACATCAGGAACACAGAAATTGTGGTGTGAAGCAGTCCTAAGGCCCGCCATACACGGTGCAAACTTCTTTCCTGCAACCAAGGATTGTAGGAGAGAAATTCCCCCATCAACATGGATAGAGCTGACATGGGAATTCCTCCTACCAAGCTATTGTCTGCTCACAGTGGGTGAGCAATGATTATTTCTAGCAGCTATAGCAGCCGCTAACGGTAATCACAAGAGAATCCGTCAGGCCGGTTGTACCCAAGTTAATTGACCAATCAACTTGGTACATTCAGCCTGCCCAATAATTCCTGCTGAACCGGCCGATATTCGAACCATGTATGGCCTAATGCCCTGTACACACAAGCGGAATTTCCGTCGGAAAAAAGTTGGATGGTTTTTCCGACGGAATTCCTCTCAAGCCTGCCTTGCATACATGCGGTCACACAAAAGTGTGAACTTTTGACTGCCAAGAACACGGTGACGTAAAAGACTACGACGAGCCAAGAAAATTAAGTTCTATGCTTCCAAGCATGCGTCGATTTGTTTCAGAGCATGCGTCGGAATTCAGTGCGTCGGAATTTTCTCTCTATCTAAGTCCTTCAAAAATTCCGACAGAAAAAGTCAGATGGGGCATGCACACGGTCAGAATATCTGACGAAAAGCTCCCATCTGACTTTTTCCATCGGAAATTCCGACCGTGTGTACAGGGCATAAGAGTGCACAAGCTAATTATAATGAACCAGACCCTCCTATTTAGATTCAGTCTGAAAAAGGCCATGATGAAACAAATAGCTATTTCTTCAGAGCAAAAAAAGGTAGAGCTCTGCTACACAGTTTGCTAACATCCCTGCAATGCACATTGATCACCCAGAGGGGACTGCTTTTTCCTCCACAAAAGTGGAGTTACTCTTTAACCGCTTGTCATCTGGCCGCCGCCAAATGACGGCGGCAGGAAGACTCAGTTATTCTGGGCGGACGTCATATGATGCTTTAAAAGCCACTAGGGGGCGCGCCCATGCCGGCTGCGTGCGCGTGCCCCCGCCGCGTCACTGGGAACCCGATGCGCGTGCCCAATGGCCAAGATGGCCGCCGGGCACTCGCGATTGCCCAGTAACCGAGCAGGACCGTGGATCTGTGTGTGTAAACACACAGATCCACGTCCTGTGAGGGAGAGGAGACCGATGGTGTGTCCCTTGTACATAGGGACAACCATCAGTCACCTCCCCAGTCAGTCTCCTCCCCACAGTAAGAATAACTAATAGGGAACACATTTAACCCCTTCCTCGCCCCCTAGTGTTAACCCATTCCCTGCCAGTCATGTTTATACAGTAATCAATGCATTTTTATAGCACAGATTGCTGTATAAATGTGAATGGTCCCAAAAATGTGTCAAAAGTGTCTGATGTGTCCGCCGCAATATCGCAGTCACGATAAAAATCCCTGATCGCCGCCATTACTAGTAAAAAATTAAAAAATATAAAAATGCTATAAATCTATCCCCTATTTTGTAGACGCTATAACTTTTGCGCAAACCAATCAATATACGCTTATTTTTGCGATTTTTTTTACCAAAAATATGTAGAACAATACGTATCGGCCTAAACTGAGGAAACATTTTCAAAACAGAAAAAACAAATGGATATTTATTATAGCAAAAAGTAAAAAATATTGTGTTTTTTTCAAACTTGTCGCTCTTCTCTTGTTTATAGCGCAAAAATAAAAACTACAGAGGTGATCAAATACCACCAAAAGAAAGCTCTATTTGTGGGAAAAAAAGGACGCAAATTTTGTTTGTGTACAGCGTCGCAAGACCGCGCAATTGTCATTCAAAATGTGACAGCGCTGAAAGCTGAAAAATGGCCTGGGCAGGAAGGGGGTGAAAGTGCCCTGTAGGCAAGTGGTTAAAGTGGTTATAAAGCCTAAAATATGTTTTACCTTAAAGTGCTTGTATTCCCTGCTTTGTGATTTCTACCTACAGGTAAGTTGCCTGTAGGTGAAATTAATATTTCTTAACCACTTCAGCCCCGGAAGGATTTTCTCAAGAGCAGAGAAGAGGAGGAGCCTGGAGCGATGGCAGAGGACCCGGGAGGAGGAGATTCAGGGGTCCCTCTGTGCAATTTCATTGCACTAAGCAGGTACAGTAGGTATAACATGTTTGTTATTTAAAAAAAAAAACAATTTAAATTTTCTCTTTAAATATGTATTTTCTTGAAGCATATACATTATTTTTCCATCAGTCTTAAACAGAGCTATGTGCATAGCAAGCAAGACCACTCTTGAACACAATAGATAATAATGACTACAACAAAGAACAGCAAGCAGGCGTCAAATAAAATGTAATAATACATTATTTTTGTAAGGCACCTATCCAAGGTAAAGACTCGGTGTTCATTTCAGAGTGTGTGGCTTTCATAGTTATATCCAGATTAAACCTGCAGCATAGAAGTCCCCAAACAACACCACCCTGTCAACAAGTCAGACTGCAAATTACAGGCTGTGGAACGCTGTACATAAAAACATGTATGCGCTGTGCGTCTCCCCCACACAAATTGCATGCTAAGTACGTGACAAAAAACGTATGTCATCATCTTGTCTCCTCACTCAGGCTGTCACTGCTAGGAGAGTATCAGATATTCATCAAGCCAGTGCAAGCAAAATGCACAGGGACAGCCTCTACTTACGTGATTTGGGTGCATGCAAAGCCGTGTATGATAATGCTGGGCTTAATCTTTCTAGGAAATTATATGACACAAAAATGACTCATGCTTTCATGGGCTGAATGCAAAGATCCCTGGTTGTGTGGTTTAAAGAGATGCTCAAATTAGAAAACAAATATCTGTATTCAATCTGTTACAATGGCCATAGTCTACCAGATGTGTTCTCCTGTCATTAGGTAGAAATGTGCCACCCCTACAATATAGCTGCTTTACTCTGAAGGCTGAAAACCTTATTCAGTGAATTCTAAATTATTGCTCTACAAGTCTTAAATCTGTCCCCTGACAAATGTATGAACTGTTCCTGACCTTTCTGTCTATCCATAGATAAGTGAATCCATAGATTTGTATTCCCCCCCCCCCCCCCAGGACATGGCTGGAACTTCCATGCATGTGTAGCGGCCTCACCCCCTTTTCTCTGTCTAGGGGTATGTTGTAGGTGAGGGTGAGATGCGCTACGGCCCATGTCCTCCCCATTGTAGCAGGTGAGGTGAAGGCCAGTACCAAGTATTCTTCTCGGGCCTGTGTGTTTCTATTCACAACCAAGTCTTGCTGTGCTGACACTCCCCTTTACTCCCATCAACCAGAGTTCCACACACCGATAAGGATCCAACACTTCTTTTATTGTAACACACACAATAAACAGTTCAATACGGTGGGGTGAGCAGGTCGAGGCACTGTCCTAATGATAAACTAAACCACTGTGGTTTCACCAGCGGTTACTATAGCCATTGGCTAGAGAGAGGAACTTGAAATGTATGAGTCTCTACCAGCGACTCGGAAGAACATAAATGGAGTACCTTCGCTGCGTTGCGGCCCCTGTCAGGGGGAAGACGTCCCTCCAAGGGAGTTACCAGAGGCCCCTCCGTCACAGGGTAGATGCTGCTCCGGACTCTTCAGATGGGTAACCTCTCTGGCTTCCTCACCTCAGACATGGACCCCATCCACCACAGGGTCCCTCGAACTCATCCACCCTTGCGGAGCCCAGTCGAAGTTACTGGGCCCCAGGCCTCCGGTGTAGTACCTCACCCCAGGCTTAAGGTGCCTGAGATGGACGCCAACACTGCTCCGACCAGGCCATGGGCGCCTGGGTTGGAACTCCGGACCGACCGCACCCAGGCCTAAGGTGCCTGGGCGCCGGATGTAGAAGACCTTGTGGCGAGGGCGTCCCTCCCCCCTATCTCCTCCCGTGACGCCACAACACGCTCTCCGCCCCCGCTGCACCACCGCCGGAACGGGACAAAAAGGACAGCACTGCGGCAGTGATTCTACCTCGACCTGTGGGAACACCGCCACCCCAGGCCAAGGAGAATAGTACACCACCAAAGTCCTCCACGACTGAAAGTGGTCCAAATCCTCTATGATTTACACACACCTGGGTCATACTACCACCCAGGTGTATCCTCCCAAATTTAGACCCCCGCTACACATGGATCCACAGGAGCAACCAAATGGTCCAGCAAGACTCCAGTAAATATGGAGGCCTAAGGCCTCATACACACTGGGGCTTTTGTAAACGACTTTCACCTGGCAGGAGAAAAGCAGCTTCAAAAACGCACCTGGGCTGGGATTTTTAGGCGCGTCAAGTGCTTATGCGTTTATTTATTGTATTGGCCAGAATAATAGTTTATGGGACCATAGGCGACAGGCAGACCGTCAAACATGCATAGGAGATAATAAAGAATGAACAAAACACCAGTATTGGATCAAATTATGCCATGGCCATGTTTATTGGTTTTCAAACAAATATTTAAGGATATAATAAAATGTATTTAATCAATTGAATTCATCAACAAGTACTAATATAGCGCACCCACCCCAGGCTTTACCTGCTTTTCTTAAATTTGGCTCCTCCGCAGGAAAGACTGAGGCACACCACACTACAAGCCCATACTCTCCTGGATGGGGAGGTTGAGCGGTGTTTAGAGTTGAGCGGACACCTGGATGTTCGGGTTCGACGGGTTCGGCCGAACTTCGGAAAAAAGTTTGGGTTCGGGACCGAACTTTAACCCGAACCCGAACCCGAACCCCATTGAAGTCAATGGGGACCCGGACTTCGAAGGACTAAAAAGGCTCTAAAAAAGTAATGGAAAGGGCTAGAGGGCTGCAAATGGCAGCAAAATGTTGTTAAGAGCATGGCAAGTGCTCTGCAAACAAATATGGATAGGGAAATAACTTAAAATAACATAAAAAAAAAAAAATATTCTGGAGGCCCCCTTTTCAGCAGAAGAGGTACGGGAAGTCATTAAGAACCTCAGAAACTCAACGGCACGATGCCACACATATGGTGGGAATGCCCCATGAAAACGCCCTTTCTGGAATAAATTATTCAATTTAATGGATAAGCTAGTGGGAAAATAAAATACTTTGAAATAAAAATGTAGCGGGGTGCTAAATTTAAGGGAAGTGTTTGAGTGGTAAATAGGCTCAAACACCCTAATTCTGTAGGATTCATGGACCATTTTGTCCTCGGGGGACAGTATTGGTGTGCAGTTCCCTGCGGCCTACAGATGGCGCTGCCATGGTAGGCTAGGGTTGAACCGCCGATACAGTGCTGTGCCTTTTGTGTCCCCTCTTGGCAGTAGTACAGCGGGGCAGGGAACCTGCTGTGCATGCCGGGAGAGCATATAAAAGGGGCAGACCTTTGGCCTGGGGGCTGATGTCCAGTGGGGTCCATGCCCAGGTGCCTTCAGCCTGGGTGCATGTGTTCCTGTTCCATCTCGGGTACCTTTAGCCCGGGGTGAGGTACTATCCTGGAGTTCCTGCTGCCCTGGGTATGGAGGCCTAGGTGCGGGAGTAAAGCCTGGAGTCCAGAGCCTTCGTCTGGAGTCCGCTAAGGGTCGAGGAGTCTTAGGGTGCCGCCTTGTGTAGGGGACCATGTTCCAGGGAAGGGAGGATCATTCTGATGGACCGATGCGGGAGTCACGGTGAAGGAAGGGTCTGTTGACTCCCTGGAGAGATGTCTTCCCCTTGATATGGGCTAGGTTCGTAGAAGGAGAAGCTCAAGGTCATCTTGACTGTATCAGAGGCCTTATTCACCCGGCCCGTGGCAGGGGCCATATACACCCTGGTCTGTGGCAGAGACCAAAGTTCTCCAGGTCCGTGGCAGGGGCCTTGTACACCCGGTCTGTGGCAGAGACCAACCTCAAGGTCTGTGGCAGAGACAGTGCACCTAAAACTGTTTGAGAAACCTAAGCAGTGAAGTGAATGTGCTACGTTTGTGCCTGGACCTCCTCCACACCTTAAGCTGTCCTGTTTCTTTGCTCTAACCTTTTCTATCCGAGTAGAGTTTATTTTGCCATGAGAGAATAAGAGTTGTAATTTCAGCTGGTGTGGACATTGACTTTACTGGGAATTAAAGGACTTGCATCTACCTACAGTAGAGGTGAGAATCATCCTCTGGAGGAGTTTTGACTCCGGCTGTGGACACGGCCCGTCAAGTACACCGCTCAACCTCTTTATATAGGAGGGTACGGGCTGGTAGTGCGGTGTGCCTTTCTCCCTCCTGCGAGGAGCCAACAACATAAAGGCAGGTAAGGGGGAAAGGATCTGTGCGCTACAAAAAAATAAAATAAAAATTATAATCTTGACCTAGGAGGACGAGGTCCATATGAAGTAGGAGGTTGAGGTGGCGGCGGTGGAGGAGGACGAGGTAGCCAACACTGGTTCAAAAATACAACAATGGCTGGGTAAGGCCGTGTCATGGATATGCATTAATGTCTGTCTGCCATCTTACCTTTCCTCCTTATGTGTTCATCTTAGAGACCAGACCTCCTTCACCTGGCTTCCTTTATAATCTCCTCCCAGACTCAGACTGGCTTGGCTGATTTGCAAGGGGGTGAGGTGAAAGACTGATGGACATGGGTTTCAGGTGCCAACTCTGATCTTTCATCAGAAGAGTGGGTGGGAGACAATGTGAAGGAACCCGAGGCACTGTCAGCAACCCAATCTACTATCGCCTGTACTTGTCCTGGCCTAAACATTCGTACAGCCTCATTAGGCGCGACAAAATACCGCCGCAGGCTCGGTCGCCTACTCGCACCTGAGGAAGGTGTTTCACTTGTGCGTGTATCTGGCACAGATCCACCACGTCCTCTCCCTGCAACAGGAGGTCCACCAGCAGCACCACGACCGGGCCAACACGTCCCTTTGACCTTCTCCTCATATTTTCCAAATTTAGGATCTTGCCCTAAATGGGTGTTTTTGGAAGAGCAGAACACACCCACAGTACGTAACCGCTGAATCGCACAGCTACAGAACTGCAGAAAATGCTATTAAAAAAAATGTTTTTTTTTTTAGTATAGCACAGTAGAAGAAAACTATATAGAAATTGTTTATTTCACACACCTCCACATATGTATAACACACTGCAAAATATTTTTTGTGGCCCTAAATGGCGTTTTTTGGAAGACCACAACACACCCACAGTACGTAACCGCTGAATCGCACAGCTACAGAACTGCAGAAAATGCTATTCAAAAAAAATGTTGTTTTTTTAGTATAGCACAGTAGAAGAAAACTATATAGAAATTGTTTATTTCACACACCTCCACATATGTATAACACACTGCAAAATATTTTTTGTGGCCCTAAATGGTGTTTTTTGGAAGACCACAACACACCCACAGTACGTAACCGCTGAATCACACAGCTACAGAACTGCAGAAAATGCTATTCAAAAAAAATGTTATTTTTTAGTATAGCACAGTAGAAGAAAACTATATAGAAATTGTTTATTTCACACACCTCCACATATGTATAACACACTGCAAAATATTTTTTGTGGCCCTAAATGGGTCTTTTTGCAAGCGTACATTAAAGTGCAAATTTTTAATTTTTTTTGCCCTAAATGGGTCTTTTTTTGCACAAGCAAAATAAAATGCAAATTTTTTATTTTTTTTGCCCTTAATGGGTCTTTTGGAAAAGAGCACAATAAAGTGCCTTTTTTTTTTGCCCTAAATGGATCTTTTTCCAAGAGCAGAATACACCCACAGTATGGAAACGGTGTATCTCTCAACGTAATATATGCAGTGCTGGTGCACTGAGCTTGCAGATAAAAGGTAGATTTTCTCTGACACTGGGCTCATGGCAGTGTAAAAAGACTGCACTGCAACACAAACAGGTAAACCTATGCAGATCGCTGAGTTATATCTCTGAATCTGGACTCCTATTCCTATATAATCTCTCCCTGAAAACACCAACAGGAACTTGGCCCTACACTACACTGTCTCTCTATCTTTTCCCTCAGATTCCAGAATCAGGACTAACTCATGTATTTTTCAATCTCTCCCTAAAAGCAGCAGCAGACAAGATCCTCTCCCTATCTATTCTGAAGCAGAGTGACGTGTGTGCTGTGTGCCTCTAGCTTATATAGAAGCTGGGTCACATGTTGCACTGACCAATCACAGCCATGCCATTAGTAGGCATGGCTATGATGGCTTCTAAGGGCACACCAGCTAATCAAAAGGTGATTGGCTGGCCCCTGAAGCATTTCTAACTGCGCCATTAGATTGCCGAAACCGAACCCGAACCCGGACTTTCGCGCAAAGTCCGGGTTCGGGTTCGGGAAAAAGCTAAAGGTCGGTACGGACCCGAACTTTACAGTTCGGGTTCGCTCAAAACTAGCGGTGTTAGTTTTCTCGGGCCTGCCTGCGGCTGGTGTTAGAATCCTCCCGAGCTGATCTCGCTTCTGCCTTGGCCAGAAACAAGTCCTTAATTCTCCCCAGTAAAGTAACTGTCCACACCAACTGAAAGTCCAACTTCTGTATTTATTTCACATGGATAATAAATAGTCCCTTTAAGAGCAGACAGGTTGAGACGAGACACGGGTCAGATAAGGTGGGAGGGAGGTCCAGGCACAAACTTAATCTTGGTTCTCTTACTGTTCTGATATGCATGAACAGGTTTGGGCGCATGGTCTCTTCCACAGACCGGGTGAATATGAAAGTCACTGCCACTGACTTGGTGAAGTTGGTCACTGCCACTGACCTGGTGAATAGGGCCTTGCCCTATTTGGTCACTGCCACTGACCTGGTGTGCGTAGAGTCACTGCCACTATGACCTACAGAACATGCACTGCCTTCTTGGAGAACTTGGCCCATGTCAAGGAGAAAAACGTCCCTCCGGAGAGTTACCAGAGGCCCTCACTGTCACCACGACTCTGCGCTGGGTCTTCAGAAAGGGTCACCTCCCTGGCCTCCTCGATCCAAGATACAGGTCCCCTCGCAGAGCGGCACCCTGGGAGCTCTCGATCCTTAGCGGACCCCAGCCGAAGGTTGCTGGGCCCCGGGCCTCCTATTTGGTACCTCACCCAAGACTGAAGGTGTCTGGGATGGAACAGCAGCTCCGCCTCCGGGCCTAGGGCACCCTGAGACGACACACGCACACACCCAGGCTTAAGGTGCCTGGGCGCGGAAAGACCAACCGACCAGGCCTCCGGGCCTAGGGCACTGGAGGCGACACACTCAGGCCTAAGGTGCCTGGGCGCGGGACCATGATGAAAACGACCCCACTGGAAGATGGCCGCCCCCTTTTATACCCTCTCCCGACAGGCACAGAAGGTTCCCCGCCCCGCCGCACTGCTGTCAAGAGGGGATAAGAAAAGGCACAACCCCGTACTGTGGTTCAACCCGGGCCTATGGCAACAGCGCCACCTATAGGCCCCAGGGAACTGTACATCAATACTATCTCCCAGGGACAGAAATGGTCCATGAACCCTAACAATTTGGGTATCCGAGCCTTATTACCACTCAGATACTTACCTTAAATATAGCACCCCGCTACACATTCCCCCCCTCCAAATAGACACTGGTCCCCAGTGTCTGGAGTAAACCCATGCCTCTCAGGCCTGAGTCAACATAAGTCCAATCCAGAGACAGACTACCAAAAAAAAATGACAATTTAGAAAAACTGTTTGTTTGTGCCGGAACCTAACACGAGGGAAAAGAAATGAAACACAGAAGGGAAAAAGGAGAAATACACATGTGTATAAAACAATTAAGATCACATAAAATTTTCAATAAAATTTACATTTCCCTCCCACTGCACTAGCTAAGACTCACCCTCAGCAGTCTTGCTTGGCGTTCACCTGCAGGGGAAAGAAAAACACACCTGAACTAACAGTAGTTGGAATGAAGAGGCTCTCCCCTAGAGAAGAATACCTTCCTTCCAACAAGTAAAACTGCATAATATCTTATTGTCCTTGCAATAATTACGTAACACCGCCACCTAGTGGTAGTGCCAACGTCAGAACACTCATCCCAACAGAAACTTTTCTTCTGTCCTACGGGGTAAAACTTCCTCTTCTTCTTGAATGGTGACCCTGAACTGTCTACAACTCCAAAGTCCTTGTTATCTTTGCGGTAGAGAGAGAGAGGGAAGAACAACAAAACAGCAACAGCTCCCTCTCCTTTAAAGAGCAGACTACCCTTTAACTTAGGGCAAAAGTTCCTGGGTTTTCAAGGAGAATGCACAAAAAAAAAATCAAGCAAAAGCAAAAACAAAGAGTCTTGTCTCTCACAGGTAGTAGTGTGGGTCAGGCAACACCAACGGCTTCCAATGTCTATCAAAGGTGTCTATGTGATACTCAACATCATTCTTGTCTTTCCTACAAATGAGTGCCTTGTCTGCATGGATGTGCCGACCCAACATCTAGGTGGCTTTACAGTCCTTAAAACGCAGAGTGGCCGCGGGTGAACATTAGAAGTATCTCCTGGCCTGGGGTACTTTGATGTGTGTCCACACAAAGTCCTCGTACCACCGGTGTCTACAGGCCTCCACTTCAAATAAAAGTTCCTTTGGTAGGTACGGGTACTCCCACCCATACTCGCTGGCAACTCTTTGATTGAAAAGTCTCTGCAACCGGGACAGTGACGGCATGGTAGCACGGTCTCCCGCGCCAGGCAAGACGATGGCTTCAGGGTGCCGAGGTACTTTAACTACCTCCGGACCAGTTGCAGGGGCCCGCAGCGACACCCGACTTGTCTCGGCTGTTGAAACTGGTGCCTCCAATGATGGAGGAGCAGGCAAGGGGACAGATCCCCCCTCAGGCTCGGAAGCCACCACCCCAATGGACATGGGTGAGTCCCTAGGACTATGGGACAAGGACAGGGGCATCTTATCCCATCCTTTTCTCTCAAACAATTCATCAATGGCGGTGTCATCACCCGCATCAGAGATGGACTCCAGATTGGAGTTGTCATATTCCTCCGCAGGAAGGTAACTCCTGGCACAGGACAAATCACCCCCTCTAGCTGATTCACTGACATGTGAATCCCCAGGGCTAGGGGCCTTTAACAGAGTCTCTTCCCCCGGCTTACTTCGGCTTAAAGAAGAACCAGGACGTCCGGGACTTTTCCCTTCGGAGGCATCCGTTCCGAGTAAGTGCTGGGGCGTTGCTCCACCACGGCCGCGGGAAGCTTTCACGAACCCGATCTTCCTCTTGGGCGGTGGGAGAAAGGACTCTGTACTAACCGAAGCAGCATCCTCCGGTCTCTCACTCGCTACAACGAGCTCCTTTGTGACTTCCTCTGAAGTCCCGTCAGTGTGCGCAGGGGTGGCTGTATAAGCTCCGATTCCTCATTCCAGAGTGGTGGCGCCCGTAAGGCAATTGAGGTGGAAGGCCCGAGGCTTTTCCGTAGGTTGCTCGACCTCAAATAGAAACTCCTTACAGTTCTCACATCGCCCGAATGGCTTTAGATGAACCACCAGTCCCGAGCAGCCGGGACAAATCACTCCGAGGGCCTCCACATCTTTGCAAACGTAGAGGGCAAATCTTCCCCGGGGCTTGAGCCGAATCCCTGTATCCGTTAAAGCAGCAGCGAATGAAGTCATCTTCATGGTAGTAGTAGCCGGAACCCATGAGGCATGAGACGCCATGTTATCCATGCTCCATTGCGCACTGACCTTTTCGCGCCAAAGTCCCCACGTGCTACTCCACACATGGCCAGACTCCTCCCATCTCCTGCATGGTTCGCGGGCTTTCTGTATAGGCACGCCCACGAACTACACGGTCAGGGTTCTCCTCGTGGCGCAGTTCACAATGTGGCCGACCTCCACGGAACTTCACTGGGGAATAAACTCAAACTTCTGGGGGGGTTTTTCACACTTTCAACCGCAGACACATCCCGGATGAGCCGCCACGTATAGCGCACCCACCCCAGGCTTTACCAGCTTTTCTTAAATTTGGCTCCTCCGCAGGAAAGACTGAGGCACACTGCACTACAAGCCCATACCCTCCTGGATGGGGAGGCTGAGCTGTGTTCGTTTTCTCGGGCCTGCCTGCGGCTGGTGTTAAAATCCTCCCGAGCTGATCTCGCTTCTGCCTTGGCCAGAAACAAGTCCTTAATTCTCCCCAGTAAAGTAACTGTCCACACCAACTGAAAGTCCAACTTCTGTATTAATTTCACATGGATAATAAATAGTCCCTTTAAAGCGGTTGTATACCCGCTGACATTTTTTTTTTTTACACCTGTAAAGGAAAGGGCATAATGAGCTAGTATGCACAGCATACTAGCTAATTATGAAATACTTACCTTAGAACGAGGCGTCGGTGTCCCTCCCGGTCCACGCCGAGGCAGCTGACATTATGCCTCGGCGTGTCTTCCAGGTATCGTGGCTCCAGCGCTGTGAGTGGCTGGAGCCGCAATTCGCCACCCCCGTGCATGCGCGTGGGAGACTTCTTTCCGGCAAGGTCCGGCGTCCGCCAGGCCTTTAGCCGAGAATCCCCTGTGCGCATGTGCCGCTGCAGTCAGCGGCGCAGTGCAAGGGGAATATCTCCTAAACCGTAAAGGTTTAGGAGATATTTCTTTTACCTACAGGTAAGCCTTAGTATAGGCTTACCTGCAGGTAAAATTAAAAAAAAAGACTATACAACCACTTTAAGAGCAGACAGGTTGAGACGAGACACAGGTCAGATAAGGTGGGAGGGAGGTCCAGGCACAAACTTAATCTTGGTTCTCTTACTGTTCTGATATGCACAAACAGGTTTGGGCGCATGGTCTCTGCCACAGACCAGGTGAATATGAAAGTCACTGCCACTGACTTGGTGAAGTTGGTCACTGCCACTGACCTGGCGAATAGGGCCTTGCCCTATTTGGTCACTGCCACTGACCTGGTGTACGTAGAGTCACTGCCACTATGACCTACAGAACATGCACTGCCTTCTTGGAGAACTTGGCCCATGTCAAGGAGAAAAACGTCCCTCCGGAGAGTTACCAGAGGCCCTCACTGTCGCCACGACTCTGCACTGGGTCTTCAGAAAGGGTCACCTCCCTGGCCTCCTCGATCCAAGATACAGGTCCCCTCGCAAGGCGGTACCCTGCGAGCTCTTGATCCTTAGTGGACCCCAGCCGAAGGTTGCTGGGCCCCGGGCCTCCTATTTAGTAAATCACCCCAGACTGAAGGTGTCTGGGATGGAACAGCAGCTCCGCCTCCCGGCCTAGGGAACCCTGAGACGGCACACGCACACACCCAGGCTTAAGTTGCCTGGGCGCGGAAAGACCAACTGACCAGGCCTCCGGGCCTAAGACACCCGGGGCGACACACCCAGGCTAAGGTGCCTGGGCGCGGGACCACGATGAAAACGACCCCACTGGAAGATGGCCGCCCTCTTTTATACCCTCTCCCGACAGGCACAGAAGGTTCCCCGCCCCGCCGCACTGCTGTCAAGAGGGGATAAGAAAAGGCACAACCCCGTACAGTGATTCAACCCGGGCCTATTGCAACAGCGCCACCTATAGGCCCCAGGGAACTGTACATCAATATTATCTCCCAGGGACAGAAATGGTCCATGAACCCTAACAATTTGGGTATCCGAGCCTTATTACCACTCAGATACTTCCCTTAAATATAGCACCCCGCTACATTAATAAATTAAACAACTCTCAGCTCAGCCACTGAGACTCGAGCTGACTCAATCTTCAGTTTAACATTTCCTTACATATCCCCTTTACCTAAATTAATCTAAAGGGATCCACCACATAAACCGGCCGAGAGGGGAGCTCCTTGCAATGTCTTTTTCTCTGGCGACTGGCCAAGAATCCTGTTAGCTGGCCCCTTATATAGGCACAAAACTTGCTTCTAGAATTTTCTAACGGTCATTTGTCTTTAATGACCAATCACAACTCGACCTTCTGACCTTCCAGAACCTTCCTTACCTCATGACCCAAACTGACCAATGGAGAAACTCCTTTTAAAAATCCTTTAATTTTGGCCTAGAATGCCGACCCCCCTTCCCCCCCCCCCCCCATTCTGTCCAGTGAAATGATCTGTCTACTGTTATTACTAATAACTTACTGTTATGCTTATGTGACTCTACATGTTGTTCCCGTGAGTTCTATGTTTTTTTTGTTTTTGTTTTTAGAAAGGGGTGTATTTTTTCTAAAATTAAAGTGGGGTTGATGTTACATTATTGTATTAAACAAAAGAGTTTGTTTAATTTTGACGCTTTCCGGAGATTTCTATAAAATAATGTTTCTTGACTAGAGACCATAAATCTTAGTACAAATTCAGTTTTAAAATGGATTTTTATTAGCCACAGGCAGAGTGAGAGAATCTGGCTCAGTGTATTTAGAAACAAAAGGATGTTATCTCTCTGCACAAGCGTGTCCTGAAACTCAATGGATATAATAGATTTTTACAAGCACTCGTTGACATGTAAAATAATCAATAGCTTTTATTTATAATACAGGTCTGTGCGTCACTCCAGCATTGGTGCAAATAGGATACATCATAATAGAAACATCAGGCTAAATCTTGAAGTTTACTGGAGTGTATTATGTCTGTGTATCAATTTACATATGGAAGTGCTTTACAAATCTCAAATTTTTGGTTACTATCAGAGAAGATTTCCAGTTAACAGATAAGTAAGTTTCCCAAACATACAAGCATAGGTGTGCCCAGCCTATTGTATTAGGGCGTGCACCCCAAAGCTCAAACACACATGCGGTGTCAGTAGAGCAGTGGATGGTGTCATAAGGTCAGAGATTGGTGTCAGTAGGGCAGTGGGCAGTGTCAGTAGTTTTTATTTTGACTACCGTATATACTCGAGTATAAGCCGACCCGAATATAAGCCGAGGCACCTAATTTTACCACAAAAAACTGGGAAAACGTATTGACTCGAGTATGAGCCTAGGGTGAGAATGCAGCAGCTACTGTAATTGGAAAAGAGGGTCAACAATGCCCATCTGCAGCCTTACTGTGCCCATTTTCTGCCTCACTGTGCCCATTGCAAGCATGATTGTTTATATTAATTCAATACCCACCAAGCATTTATACTAAATCCAAGGTGCTGCGCACATCTTAATTTCACCTGCACCATTTTAAAGTAGACAATCTTCTTCCTTGACATTATTGCCTCTCTTTCTCTATAAAGCTTTCAGAACTCACATTATTAAACACATTTTAAGTACTAGTGTAACAATAAACTTACCATACATACAGGGCTGTGTGTATAGGAAGTCCGTGCCATCCACTGTAACAAAGCTGCGTCTCCTCCTCGCCCGTCCGTGACGGAGGAGGAGGAGCTTTGTTACAGCGGACGGCGCGGACTTCCTATACACACAGCCCTGTATGTACGGTAAGTTTATTGTTACACGGACGACGAGGAGGCGGGACAGCGTGGACGGTGCAGACTTCCTATACACACAGCCCTGCTGTGAATCAGAGGCTACAATGTATGGCGGCGTAATATGGACAGATAGCCTGACTCGAGTATAAGCCGAGGGGGCATTTTCAGCACAAAAAAAATGTGCTGAAAAACTCGGCTTATACTTGAGTATATACAGTATTTTATTTTTTATTTTTGACTTTTTTTATTATTATTTTTTTGCAATTGTTTTTAGGAGCCCTGTTAGGCGGCTTTGGTGAAATATCAGGGGTCTAAACAGGGGGAATCTGCACTACACAAGGTGATTAGGGTGTGCCCAGGCACACCTGGCACACCCTGTGCGCACGCCTATGCATACAAGACAGTTTGACAGAAGGAGACAGCAAATAGAAGACATTATTAGTATGTCGCTGCTCTTTCATACAGTACTGACATTGCAGCTGGTGGCAGAAAGACCAAATTACATAGCAGGAGACAAGGTACCTACCACACTTAGATGTGCCTGTAAGGCCGGCCACACACGGTGCAAATTTGTTTCCTGCAATCACAGGTTACCCCACCAACACAGACAGTGCTGACAGGGGAATCCCTCCTGGCGAGCCATTGTCTGCTCCCGGCAAGGGGGCAGGGGCGGGCGAGGGAAACCATCCCCACCGGGAGAAGACAGTGATTATTGCTAGCGGCTATAGCAGATGCGAACGATAATCGCAAGCGAATCTGGAAGGCTGATTGTACCCAAGTTCATCAATCATTCAACTTGGTACATTCAGCCTGCCCATTAACCAGTTGCGGCTGATGCTCCATTTTTTTGGGGGGCGGAAAACAAACCCCCCATCCCTCCCCCCCCCCGCCAGCTCCGCTCGCCAGCCCCACTCACCCACTTGGCAGTCTCCTGGCCAATCCAGTCGCTTCTCCTTCTGACCAATCTGGTCTCAGGACCCTTTTTCTTTCCTGATTGGCCAGGAGGAGAAGCAGGAAGACAATAGCGAATGTTGATTCGCTATTGTCACAAGTGGGTGGGCTCAGGGCGCAGAGCTCTCCCCCCACGAGCCCAACCTTTTTGAAGCCAATTAGAGCCTCTGGCTCTAATCATGTGCTTCACAAAAAAAAACCTGTAGAATATCCGGCAACCCATATGGAGATTAGTGGCCAGACACATAAAGATTAGGAGGGGTGGCATCCTAAGCCCCTTATGGTCGAGCCGCTGCTGCCATTAACTATTAGAATCTTGGCTCGTTCCTACTGAACTGGCCAAGATTCAAACCGTGTATGGTTGGCCTAACAATTTTTTATAGGCCGAATTTCGGGCAGCATCGGCCACCTCAATAGAAATGGGCCGACATTCGGCCCATGTGTACGGCAGTCGGTCTGACAGAAGCCTGACATTCGTCTGGCTTCTGTTGAAGGGACATGATCAAAAAAATTGCTGTTAAACTGCATCTGATCAGCACTGTCAGCCAATGGCTGAAAGTGCTGGCCAGTGTGTTCTGCGGGGGGGGGTGTCCCCATACCAGAACACAGTAGCTCAGTGGGGAGAGCGCTGTACTAACATTGCATAGCTCCTCCCAATCTCGCCAGTTTTTTTTCCATTCAGCCTGCTGGGTTGAATGAAAAAAGCAAAGGTGCAGGTGATTTTTTTTAAGACTAAAAACACAACCCGTGTGTTGAATGATTGTTTTTTGCTAGATGAGTGAGATTTGTGGGGGTATGTTCCAGACCAGTAGGGTGCAGGATTTAATCATCATTGCAGGAAGTAAAAGGGGTTAGTGGGTAATGCAGGACACCATTAGTCTTAGTTGAAGTGTAAGTAGACTTTAGTCCAAGGGTGGGGTGTGGAAAGTGGCAGTCAGGCCAGGAGATGTGAGAATGTGTTTACTTTGAGGCCTCGTACACACGACCGATTTTCTCGTCGTAAAAAACACGTCGTTTTTTTCGACGAGATTCTTGTTAAGCTTGTCGATTTTCTCGTCAAGCTTTCTATGCGTACACACTGTCATTTCCCAATTTCCTTGTGGTTCTCTGCGCTCACGTCCAGCACGTACGACGGCACTATAAAGGGGAAGATCTTTTTTCTTGGCGCCACCCCTTGGGCTGCTTTTGCTGATCTCGTGTTACCGCGTGTGAAGTAAAAGTTTGGGAAGAGACGATTCGCGCTTTTCAGTCTTCGTACTTTTCAGATCGTTTTCTGCCGTTCAGTTTGTGCTTGTGGGTTCGTATCTTGACTTTCAGGGCGTCTAGGCAGGTCGTATCTGTTTTACAGTGCGTTCTTGCCTGTTCGTTTCTGAATTTCAGTTCGTTATTCATAGGCCTTGCTGTTCTAAAGTGCGTTCTGTTCTGTACGTTCTGATTAGACGACCGTTTCCTAGCCATGTCGCCTGGACGTTCTCGTCGTCGAGTTCGTGCTGTGCGTGCGCTTGGTGTTGGTCTGCTTGTTTTGGACCAAGACCAGTCCATGAATGGTGTGAGGAGGAGTTCATGGACCAAGAATTGGTTGCTCCAGCGGGACCAATTCTGCCACATGCCTCTGCTGCGGGAGATCGTCGAGAATAATCCTGAGGACTACAGGAATTTTCTGAGGATGTCTGACCCCGTTTTTCAGGAACTGTTGGCTTTGGTGTCCCCCTATATTACCAGGAAGGACACCGTTATGCGGGAAGCCATCAGTGCTGAGCAGAGGCTCATCGCCACGTTGCGTTACCTGGCGACAGGGAGAAGTCTTCAGGACTTGAAGTTCACCACAGGCATCTCCCCCCAGGCTCTGGGCCTCATAATCCCAGACACCTGTTCTGCTATTATACAAGTCCTGCAGGAGGACTATATTAGGGTAAGTTTTCTCCCTTCACATCACATTTTATGTATTACATGTATGCTAATGTATTGTATTTCTTTCATCCTTTCCTAATTACCATGATTGTAATATGCTGAGAATGTCCCCTTTGTCCCCATGCATGCTGGAAGTTTTTAAATGCCCCTTTTTTATCCTCCCTAAATATTTCCCCTCACTAAATTTTCCAGCAGGGGCGCCTGTTGCTCCAAATGTTGGGGGGTTACAACCCCAATTTCGGAAATAAACTTCCTCCTTTTTTGCTCTGTTGCCTAATAAACGCCCCCAGTTGTCCCCTCCAATGCAGCCATTTAGTCCCCTCTATTGCAGCCAGTTTCCCCCCAGCCCTGCACTTACCTTCTTGTGGTCAGCGCCATCCTTCTTCTGTCCTTGATGTCTTCTCCTTCCCTTCATGTTGCATCAGCCAATCATGTTACCATTAAACAGACTTGGTGAACATGATTGCCAGAGCTGCCTGTCAGTGTTTACACAAGGAATGCCCCCTCCTTGCGTCCCCGATTTTTCTTTGAGGAAGCCAATTACATCCCTCAGGTTGTAATTTGCAAGACTTTTTTAATACCTGTTTCTGCTCTGCAATTTTAACCCCCTAAATGACGCAATTAATCATATGTCGGTCGCTTTACAAGAGGCCATCCACCTGAATAGTGTGCGGCATAGACAATACATAGGTTCATGCAACGCATGAACCTATGTATTGTTCTGAGTGATGGGCACAGGAGAGAGGGGACAGTGCTCCAGCGCCCACTCTGGACGCACCGCCACTGCAATGCTATCCTGTGGCCAAACACATCTCCCCCCCCCAAAATAATTTAGTAATGGCCCATCAGAGGGGGTGATGAATATGATAAATGAGCCTTCCATTATACTTTTTTTACACACCTTAATAAACGTATAATTAGATTGATGTTGGTCTCTAATTTTTTGGTCTTGAATTTGCTTGTAATGTATGCCTTTGTTTTTCTAATATTATTTCATCTTGTTTCACTCCACAGCTTCCTTCAACGCCACAGGAATGGCAGACTGTGGCATCGGAGTTTGCCACGCGGTGGGACTTCCCCAACTGCGGTGGTGCCATAGACGGGAAGCACGTCCGCATCGTGCCGCCACCCCGTTCTGGATCCTACTACTACAACTACAAGGGGTTTCATAGCATTGTGCTGATGGCGGTGGTGTCAGCACGGTATGAATTCCTCTATGTTGATGTAGGGAAGAATGGCCGGATGTCCGATGGGGGATCCTTCATCCAGACGGAGTTTGCCCTCCGTCTCCAGAGTGACGACCTTGCATTGCCACCGGATGCAGGGAATATTGAAGGACTCCCCTTTGTTTTCTTGGCTGATGAAGCCTTCGGACTCGGACGGCATCTTATGAGGCCATTTCCACAGAGGACCCTGACCCCAGAGAAGAGTGTGTTCAATTACCGGCTGGCCAGGGCCCGAAGAGTCGTTGAAAATGCCTTCGGCATAATGGCCAGCCGGTTCCGCCTTTTTATGACTTCCATCCACTTGGCGGAATACAAAATAAACTATGTAGTGTTATGCTGCTGTGTGCTACACAATTTTCTTTGCCGCAAAGCGAATTCATATATGGCCTCAGTTTTGCCAGAGGCTGGACTTTCCCCTGCAAATCCCCTTCCGGGCCTGGAATCTGCCCGTCTTGGCTTGCCCCCCCAAAATGCCCGTGTGGTTCGGGACAAATACATGGAGTATTTCACGGGTAGGGGGGCAATTCCTATGCCAGCCTATGTCTAAGTATCCCAATAAAAATCTTGTTTAAACCTTTAATTATTTGTTCTTTCCTGTCTCCTAGTTTGTCTTTGTGCATTTGTAGTGGCAAGTGTATTTTACTTTAGTAAATAACAACCAATTTCACTATGTTACCTTACAAAAGAACCAAATAAGCTTAGAGAGTATTATAAAAAGAAGCTACACGTTGTTTGTGGTCAAATATTTTACTCTCTGCACATTTTTTTTTGTTTTACTTTGGGGTTGGCCTGACCACAACCCGTCAAATTTTGGCTTATGAAAATACAAAAATACCACTTGCATTTCTAAAATGACAACATTGGATACCTCTGAGCAATCTGAGACATTCAGTTACACAAACTATGTCTCTATGTGCCCGTCCTAATATGGGGTCCTGCCACCCCTTGCCCAGCCAAAAATTCAATATGCACACATTTTTACTTTTTTGCAAATAGGAAGTTTACAATCCTGATCCCTATTGTCAACATGTGCTATCTGCCATCAGGGGTGATCAATGGATGTGTTTTGGGGGTGCATCCCCTTCCTCAGTTCACCGACTTTTGATACGAGGAAGGGGTTGCACCCACAAAAGACGTACATGGATATCCCCTGATGGCAGATAGCACATGTTCACACACTGTGTGCATATTCAATTTTTGGCTGCTTTGTTACTCAAAAAATTAGTAAAAATATAAAAACAAACATGTAAAAACAAATGTGTTTGGATGGCTTATTGAATTCTCCCCAAAACATCGAGAATGTCTTTAAATGTTTGTTCCATCACATGGATTCTTTGTTTAATTAGGTCCAGTTCCGTGCTACATTCCATCACTTGCTGGATGAGGCGGAGGGCACTGTCAGCAGAGAACGGTGTGCTATCCTTCACAACATTTCCATCCCCTAAAAACCATAAAAAAAAATTAATAAAACTCTGCAGGCCTACCTCGCTTACCTTAAGCTGTGGTGTCAGATACTGACCTGTTGTGGTGACCAGATCCACAACGTCATCCACCTCTCCTTCCTGCACTTCTCCTTCCTCCACCTCAACTTCCTGCACATCTTTCGGTTGTGGATCTTTGGGAGTTTGGGGTTGCTTGGAAGTTGTGGGGTGCATGTGCTCCCTGGAGTGTCCTCCTCCCAGTCTTCTCTCCCCTATGAGAATAAAACCAAAGGTCTATTTATCACACTGTAAAAATCTCATTTTTAAACTTAAAACAGGCTAAATTGTTTGGAAGTGGGGTACAAGTGTGTGTTTGTGCGGAATTTAAAGAAAAATGCATTCTTTATGACCCCAAATATGTTTATTATTCACATTTGGATGTAATTTTTTGGACATGGAGGCACCACAAATAAACTCTGATGCACCTGTGTGGGACACCCAAAAAAGGCGGGTCTGGTGGCCCACACTATAGTGCTCCAAAGTACAGATGTGGAAGCAGCTGCTGAGTGTCCTCTCCTTTACACTGATTAAAGTTTGCATTTCATTCTCCTTACAAACACATCATCTAGACTTAAAAATTATCCACAATACTTGATCAAAAATGGCAGATGTCTAATTACTTTTGGGGGTCTTAAATAAGCCAAAACCACGGATAGTGGCCGAACGAAGTGTCGGTAACGTAACGAACGATTACTGTGCCCAACCTAGTTCAAAATAATACATTTTGGAAGGGAGTCCAATATGCTTTAAAAAAAAAAAAAGTCAGTTTCTAAAAAGATTAATAGCAGAAAGGTCGTCATTTTACTTACTTTTAGCGAGCATCCTCTTTATGCTCCTCAACTGGTCTGGCTCCCTCAGTTTGAGGTCTGACCACCTCTTTCTGAGCTGCTCATTTGAGCGTTTCACCCCGAACTTCGCCCTCAGACTCTTCACAACTTTAGTGAGGATTTTGGCCTTCCTTCTATTTGGTTTGCTATACGGCCCATGCTTGGCATCATAATCAGCCTTGACCAAGATGTCCACCATCTCCGCCATCTCCGCCAAAGACATATTCGATGCCTTGAATCTCCTCCTTGATCGTGACGTGTCCTCGGTCTCCGGGCTTGTCTCCTCGCTAGTTGCGGAATTATCAGACACCTGCTGTAACTCCGCCATATCTGTCTGCGCGCCGAAAGAGAAGGGGCGGGGAAAAGATGTTAGTTAGAACGTCATGGGCGGGCGACGTGTGCGGAGCGACGTGTTCGAATTTGGACGCATGCGTGGTGTGTATATAGCAAACACACATGTGACTATAGTACGTTCGGTGTGCGGAGAGAGGAGTTCAAGTGACGGACGTGCGAACGAAGGTATGTGATTTTGTGAGACTTGTTAAAATTGTTGGCCTATACTGTCTTGAGATTGTTGGAGGATATATATGGTGACTAGGATGTGAAGGAGGTTAGACTGTTTGCCTCACATTATTTAAATATAATTTATTTTACTTGCAGATACAATATGAATGTATTTATTAGCGACAAAGAGTTCCTGGCGGAATTTATTGACCGGGTAAGGGAGCTGCCGGCTCTGTGGGAGACCAAAAACCCCATCCATAAAAAAAAGGGGTGAGAAAAGCAGCGCTGGAGAAGCTGCTCCCATTTGTGCATACCAAGGTGCCCACAGCCACAGCAAAACAAGTGGACACTAAAATTGGGAGCTTGAGAGGTACCTACAGGACTGAACGCTCTAAGGTGCTGGCTTCTCAGAGGTCAGGAGCAGCAGCAGATGATGTTTATGTCCCGGTTTTGTGGTACTAAAGCAGGATGTCCTTCCTGGATGACCACATTGAGCCAAGGCCATCACTCTCCACTCTTCCCCCCAGACTTCCCTGCAGCCAACCTGAGCCTTCTCTGGAGCAAGAGGAGGCAGCCATCCTGGATGATCCTGATTTGGCCATCTGGAGCCAGGTATAGTATTAACTGAAAATGTAGTGGGATAAAATTAATGTTTCCCAAATATGTCAGGATGAGAAACATACATTATTTTGTATTCAACAAGTGAAATCATGATCTGTAGACATTATTCTGCACTTAATTGTGTGGTAAATAGTCAAGCTGATGTAGTGGTAAATTTAAAGCAAGGATTTATGCATTTACATTCTAATTGCTTCCATCAGGATTACAAAGTTTGATGCAAAGATTAAACCAACATATTAAACTATGTTTCTTTTTCATACACAGGATGAAATCAGCCAGGAGGAGGGTCTGGAAACTGTCAGGCAGGAGGAGGAAGGGCCCAGTGGCAGCCAGGAGGTGGCAGGGCCCAGTGGCAGCCAGGAGGTGGCAGGGCCCAGTGGCAGCCAGGAGGTGGCAGGGCCCAGTGGCAGACAGGAGGTGGCAGGGCCCAGTGGCAGCCAGGAGGTGGCAGGGCCCAGTGGCAGACAGGAGGTGGCAGGGCCCAGTGGCAGACAGGAGGTGGCAGGGCAAAGGAGAAGCACCAGATCCCAGGTGCCTCCCATCAGGCTTCACAAAAGAGGCAGGAGGGACAGGACCACCAGTGAGGCAGCAATGGCCCTTATTAAAGAGGCCCATGCCACCCTCAAGGAGCCCACATCCCCTGAAGAGGCCATTGCCGGCCTAGTGGAGGCTAAGTTCAAGGTGATGAGCATGGAGCAACGCCTCCTATGCGAACCCCTGCTCATCACCTTGCTCAACAAGGGGGTGATGGAGCAAATTACCCCCAATACCGCCATATGTGAGGTGGCCCAACTGACCCAACCTCAACCTCCACCTCCACCTTCCTCTTCTGCCCCACCCCCTTCTGCTACCCCTCCACCTTCTGCCCCACCCCCTTCTGCTACACCTCCACCTTCTTCTTCTGCCCCACCCCCTTCTGCTACACCTCCACCTTCTGCCCCACCCCCTTCTGCTACACCTCCACCTTCTGCCCCACCCCCTTCTGCTACACCTCCACCTTCTTCTTCTGCCCCACCCCCTTCTGCTACACCTCCACCTCCTCCTCCTGACAGGAGTACCCCTCCAGTGGGCCAGCCTCCAGCTAAACGAAGAAGGAAGGCTTCAGTAAAGGCTGCAGGGAAGGTTGCCAGGAAGAAGAGGAAGTGATGGCCTTGCTTCATTGTGGTCGCACTGGTCGGACAGAAGGCAGCCTGTTGTAGTACCACACACTTGGGACATATATCTCACCTGCTGCTGTTCCTGACCTCTGGGAGGCCAGCATCAGATTGTGTTCTGAAATGTGGGCCTTCTCAAGCTCCCAATTTTAGTGTCCACACAGGGTTGCTGTGTGCTCTGGGGTCCCTGGGATGCACAAATGGCAGCAGCTTCTCCAGCGCTGCCTTCTCTTTATTTAATTTATAAACATGAATAAATGTGTTTTTTGTTTAAGTTCATACTTGACTATGTGTATTTTTAAATAAAAAAAACAAGCTTTGGAGTAAGCAGATACATTTGACTGACAATAAAAGGCACAGATATCACCCCCCCAAAAGAATAACTAAATCTGATTAGCTCAAAAACATGGTGTGAAATTTTAAAAATATAGATTAGAAAATTAAATGGGAGATCGCTATCAAAACATTGAGAAATTATAATTAACATCATTTTGAAAAATCTAACCATTTAAATTATTCCTAAAAACTTGCACGATATAATACACATAAATCTTATAAAGAGCAGCATGAAAAAGGTTAAAAATAAGGCATAACTCTGTGTGAATATCAGCAGCAAAAGAAGGTCTCTCGTTTTGATTAATGTAACATTCTAACGAAGAATTCAATGCAGAACATTTAAACGATGAAATATTTATGAGCGTGACGAATGTGCTCTCTCCATTATGAAGGCTTGTTTTACCAGAAGATGCGCTCCCGTCTCATAGTTGCTTGTGAGCATGCGCACTTTTGGAAGAGTCGTAAAAGCATACACACGAACCATTTTCTCGTCACAAAACAGGCCGACGAGAAACACGACGAGGAAATCTGGACTCCTGACGAGAAAATAGAGAGCAGGTTCTCTATTTTCTCGTCGAGATTCTCGTCAAGTTTCTCGTCGTAAAACCATACACACGAACGTTTTTCTAGACAAAAAAACTCTCGCGGCACTTTTCTTGACTGTTTACGACGAGAAAATCGGTCGTGTGTACGAGGCCTGAGTGTTGGATGCTATTCTGAAGAGATGATAGTGGTTGTCATTTTGGGCAGTGGGGTTTTTTACAACAGGGGTCGACCTGAAAATTATAGAGGTTTTCAAATGTGGCCCCCGACTCTTCCAAAGGTGCACACAATAACAGCATACCTCAACACCCCAAAAATGTTGGCCCTGCTTTCTTTTTTTGCAGCATATCACAATGCACACTGAAGAAGTAGAAGTACAATAATCTCCAGAATTACTGGCAGTGGATGCAATAATAACCCTAAAAAAGAAAAAAGAAAATCTGGGAACCTGATAAAATAATTAATTAGTGGCGCCGCCCATGATTACGGGCAGGGTGTGTTAACGCAGCATAATACCATGAAAAAATAAAACTAAAAAATAATGCACACGCCCAAAGGCTACCTCCTAAATGACTATTAGTGTACAGTGGATGCAAAAATAACCCCCAGCATTGGTGTCAGTGGATGCAATTATAAGCCCCAGCACTGAGTCAGTAGACACAATAATAACCCTCACATTGGTTTCAGTGACTGTAATAATAACCCCCAACACTGTTGTCAGTGGACACAATAATAACCCCCAGCATTGATGTCAGTGGACGCAATAATAGCCCCCAGTACTGGTGTCAGTATTATTAACACCCCCCCCCCCCACATTAGCAATGGCTGGCACAGAAAACTGTAACTCCCGCTTGTCAGTCCCGATTTTGGGCGCGATTACGAAGACACCTGTGCAGTTTCTGCACAGATGTCAATGTAAATCGCGGGCCAAAATCGCAAAAGTAGTACATAAACTACTTTTTGAAATCGGTACAGCGCTGCATATGCGGCATCACACCGATTAGGATAGTGCCATTCCGGCAATTGACGGCAAATGCCGCCGATTTGACATGTCATATCGCATGTCAAAACGCACTTGTGTGAACCAGGGCTCGGAGAGAGTTCTTTTCACTTTTTTTTCTGTCTCTGGGACAGAATGTGATGGGAAATTAACCCAACAGGACACAAGAATCAAATAAAACTCTAACCAAGGTTTTTAGCATCCCCAACTCCCTACTGAATAAAGATCTGGCTTGAGCTACTTTTTAAGAATTAATGGTTATTACAAAGGTACACTGACTGCAGGAAATAAAGGAAATAAAGCAGAATTAAAATAATGACAGGATTCCTGAAAAGTACAGGACAACTTGGTCCTGCTGGCAGCATTTTAGGATGCTTACAAGTTGAAATCTGTATTTTTTGCTAGAAAATTACTTTGAAACCTCTAACGTTATATTATTTTTTAACAGAGACCATAGAGATTAAAATGACAATTGTTGCAATATTTTATGTCACACGGTATTTGCACAGCGGTCTTTCAAATGCAAAAAAATACACTTTCATAAATTTAAAAATAAACTAAAAACTAAGAACAGTTAGCCCAATTTTTTTGTATAATGTGAAAATTTATGTTACGCCGAGTAAATAGATATGTAACATGTCATGCTTTGAAATTGCGCACATTCGTGGAATGGCAACAAACCACGGTACCTAAAAATCTCCATAGGCGACGCTTTAAAAAAAAATAACGGTTACCAGGTTAGAGTTACAGTGGAGGTCTTTTGCTAGAATTATTGCTCTCACTCTGATGATCTCGGAGATACCTCACATGTGTGATTTGAACACTGTTACGTATGCTGCGTGAGCACGCGGGGCAGGGGCGCTTTAAACGTTTTTTTTGTTTTTTTCTTATTTATTTATTTTTTTATTTTTTTACATTGTCCCTTTAAAAAAAAAAAATTCTGATCACTTTTATTGCTGTCACAAGGAATGTAAACATCCCTTGTGACAGTAATAGGCAGTGACAGGTACTCTTTATGAAGGGATCGGGGATCTAAAAGACCCCAAAACCCTCCTTTGCACTTAAAATATTCAAATCGGCAAATTCTGTGATTCTGAATGCTGTCATTTTTTTTTAAATCGGCTCCATTGGCGGCAGAGTAAACCGGAAGTGACGTTGTGACGTCGCTTTTGGGGCTTTTACATCGGAGACCCGATCAAAGCCGAATATGGCTTTGTTCGGAGCTCAGCCTAGGTGGTGGACACTCCGGCTAGTGGCTCGGGTCTGTTAGTGGGACAGGAGGCCTGGGAAGAGTAGCGGAAGGCGGCGGGAGGGGGGGACGTCCCCTCCCATTCCTTTAGGATAACAGCTGAGTGGCTTTTAGCCGAATCGGTTGTTATCACTAAAAAGCCACCCCGGTTTAACCCCTTCAAGCCATGGACGCAAATTTGCGTACGGTCGGCCCAAAGGGGTTAAAGTTCCATTTCCTTCTTTGTACCCACTTACAGATCTCTACTCTCTGTATAAGCTATGCAATTTGATACCTACACATTCCTAACCTATGCATACACCCCATCTAATGTACAATCACACCTACTTTCAATTTGACCACCCAAAAAGCATTTAACAACACCCAAATTCTTACATGCTGATTTTCTGGGAGCATTTGTGGAAACCCTGCGCATTCATAGTAGTCGGCAGTTGCACCTGCTAACACAACCACATGGTGGGTCTGGCTCTAATGATTGGTATGATATAGCTTCACACATCTTATTGGATGTAGGTCTCACATCTTTAGAGACAAGTCCCTCATATGAATATATTTGACTTTGTCTTGCTGATACAATGAGGAACATGCAATCAATATTCAATGCTTAATGTATTTTCTAGCCTGTACCAGTTACTAGCTTTTGGCAAAAAAAAGAAAAAAATAATGACAGGATTTTAAAGACAGAAGACACCCTATCGATCTCTTCTGTCAGAAATGCTTCTCCCTGCCCATCAGCTGTAATATATATTGAGTTACGAATGCACAGATCACAGTAGATTTACAGCACCCACATGCGCCAGAGTGATGCAGTGATTTTATTGCAGCCTGGCCATTCAAGCAGCTTAACAGAGCAAACCCAGAAGAAAGACTGGGTGAAGATGGAGTGATGGAGGGCTTTGTCTGACAGGTAAGTCCGCCATAATGTGCTAATATGCTGTGCATACTTTAGTGTGCACAGCCCATTGCATTAGGGTGTGCACCCCAGAGCACAAACACACATGTGTGTATATCAGCAGAGCAGTGGACTGTGTCAGTAGAGCAAAGATTGGTGTCAGTAGGGCAGTGGACTGTGTCAGTAGATTTTTTTTATTTTTATTATTTTTCTGTTTATTTTTTACAATATAATTTTTTAATAATTAAAAAAAAAAAAAATTAGGAGCCCCGTTGCGGGGCTTTGGTGAAATATCAAGGGTCTAAACAGACTCCGGATGTCTCATTTTGAGACAGAGCATGAAACTGAGGACAGAGATTCCCCAGTCCCTTGCTTTGCAGCCTGCAGTTTTACTGTGCTTCAGTTAAAAATAAAGACAGGAGTGATCGGTACAGATCACAAACTGTGTTCATTAAGAAAAGGAAGGATTGTTAAATAAATATTTACCAGCCCCTTGCCCCCTCCTGAGAGAAGAGGAGGGAAGCTGGTAGTACTGCAGGGGGAAGATGGGAAGCAGAGGGAATCGGCACAGCATGGGGTGCCGAGGCACACTCGGGAAACACCCTGTGTGCACATCTATGTGTGCATACTAGCACATAATGGCATGAACCTCCTGGGGGTCCATTAACCACTTCAGCCCCGGACCATTTTTCAGCTTAAAGACCGGGCCACTTTTTGCGATTCGGCACTGCGTTGCTTTAACTGACATTTGCGCGGTCGTGCGACGTGGCTCCCAAACAAAATTGACGTCCTTATTTTTCCACAAATAGAGCTTTCTTTTGGTGGTATTTGATCACCTCCGCGGTTTTTATTTTTTGCGCTATAAACAAAGATAGAGCGACAATTTTGAAAAAAATGACATATTTTTAACTTTTTGCTATAATAAATATCCCCAAAAAATATATAAAAAAACATATTTTTTCTTTAGTTTAGGCTGATAAGTATTCTTCTACATATTTTTGGTAAAAAAAAAAAAAAAAATTGCAAAAAGCGTTTATTGATCGGCTTGCGCAAAAGTTGTAGCGTCTACAAAATAGGGGATAGTTTTATTTCATTTTTATTAATATAATTTTTTTTTTACTAGTAATGGCGGCGATCAGCGATTTTTATCATGACTGCAACATTATGGCGGACACATCGGACACTTTTGACACATTTTTGGGACCATTGTCATTTTTACAGCGATCAGTGCTATAAAAATGCACTTATTACTGTGAAAATGACACTGGCAGTGAAGGGGTTAACCACTAGGTGGCTCTGTAGGGATTAAGTGTGCCCTAGTGAGTGATTCTTACTGTAGGGGGGATGGGCTGTGTGTAACAAGACAGTGATCACCGCTTCCGATTACAGGAAGCGGCGATCACTGTCATTGTCACTAGGCAGAGCGGGGTTCTTCCTCACCGTGAGACGATTGAGGGTCCACAATGCCACGATCTTAAAGAGGACGTATATATACGTCCTTCTGCCTGTCCGTGCCGTGCTGTCGACGTATATAGGTCAACAAGCAGTTAAAAAAAAAACTATAGCAGAGTTTAATTTTGCTTTAGTTTTGAGAACAATTGTAATAGGTTATCTTAAAACAAGGGTCTGCAACCTGTAGATTGCAATCTACCAGTAGATCGCGGACAGGTGACTGGTAGATCGTGATCTGGGCTTGCTGACCCGCCATTCCAAAGCATCAAAAAGAGTGCAATGCAGAGGGACTACTTGTAAAGTTGGAGCTGTAGTAGGGAGAAGGATCTGCATAAGCTGATGCCTCCTCTGTTGTGCTGGCACCTGTCATATGCGGAGTGATAAGAACTGCACTCCATCTCTTATCCCGGCTACCAGTCTTCAGAGTGGTGCAGCAGCAGAAATGAAGAGATTTTCAGGACATTGTAATGCAATACACTGGGCATAATAGTATAGGGCTGCTTTCACATTGATGTGCTGCGGTTTACCCACACCTGTAACTGTAGTGTACCTGCAGCTTTCCTGCAGGTTTGCTGTACTTAGCCATAGATTTCTATTATATCCTGCTGTTTTACCACCCCCTAACTTTACATGTGAACAAGCCCTAAAAGTGCCGCTGCCGAATGCAACTAAGGGCTTATTCAAACAGTAAGTGCAGCAGGCACTGCTGCTCCTCTGAACAGTGATCTGAGTGTGTGTTGTCATGTGGTGAGAAGGCGATATGTTGCCTCCTCACCACCTGATTGAAACCCATGATTGCCCTGCAATGCACACAATTGTGATACGGTAGTACGGCAATTAGAGGTTTAAATCAGGTGTGAGGAGGCAACACTGGGTGACACTATGCCCTGTGATCTTTGACTTCTTTTTTGTTTTTCAGGTGGATCTCCACCTCTTTATGGTTGCCTACCCCTGTCTGAAATTGTCAAATAATTTCCTTTCTTCCTTTTCTTCCACTAAATATTATTATGTTTTTCTTACTGCATTTCCACCACAGTTCCCTTGTCATGCATGATACAACTCCACGCTTACTAAATAAGCCAAAGAATAAAATGCTATTTACTAACAATTCACCTTTTAGCAATCTGGCTTTAGTATACCTAAATCTGATATGGTTGGGTTGCTTTACACTAAAGCTTTACTCTTTCAAAGCCTTACTAAAAATGCTGCTTTGGTATTTCATACAAAAGCCCACAAACCATTTATTTTCTTATTTTAAAAAGAGGCAATATGAACATTTACAGCAGAGAACTTCAAAAACAGCCTAAATGAACCCATGGCTAGGATATGGAGATTCAAGCACTTACAATTATAACAGCAATAAATTAGCTTTAAATCAAGCCTTCACTGACCTCTGTAACTGTCGGCACTCTGGAACAATATATACACAAAGTGCATGGCAGAAGCACTGAAGTCGTTCTCTCAGTGGCGCAGCTCACCCTGCTCATCCTGCTATCCCTAACTGCTGGAAGCTCAGGTACATTATAAGATTGATGAATTAAGACTTGGCCTAACATGTTCTCTCAGATTAGGATCAGCTGTTATCCAATCTTAGGCTATGTTCACACTGTTCCAACACAGGAGTTGCACGACTTCTGATCCAGCTTTGCCCTGCAACTTTATGTCTGACTTCCATGCCACTTCAGTGAACGGGATCCGATTTTGAGCCTGGTATGGATCTTGAGGGGAACCCCATGCCAAAATTAAAAATAAAACAGCGTGGGGTCCCCCCAAAACCCTTACTAGACCCTTATCTGAGCATGCAGCTCACCCGCTTCCCATGTTGAGGGCATGTGGCCTGGTATGGTCCAGGAGGGGGGGCAGTCGCTCGTCTCCCCCCCTTTCCTGACCTGCCGGGCTGCGTGCTCAGATAAGGTTCTGGTATGGTCTTGGGGGGGAACCCCACACCGTTCTGTTCTTTTTATTTTAGCGTGGAGTTTCCCCTCAAGATCCTCAGAGCACAGTTAAGTTAATCCTCAGTTAAGACGATGATCCGACTTGGATGCGACTTACTTTTCAATCAATAGGCTGAAATCGTGCTTAAGTCAGACCAAAGTAGTGCAGGGAGCATTTTCAAAGTCAGACCGACACAAGTCAGACCAGTAAAAGCGGGATTCCACCCGCAATTTTTTTTTTTTAAAGTCAGCAGCTACAAACACTGTAGCTGCTGACTTTTAATAAGGACACTTACCTGTCCTACTCGCCCGCAATGTCGCGCCCCCCCCCCCCCGAGGCCGATCCCTCGATCCTGGCAGCTCTCGGCGCCGCCATCCTCACTAAGGGAAACAGGCAGTGAAGCCGTGCGGCTTCACTGCCCATTTCCTACTGCGCATGCGTGAGTCTCGCAGTGTTTTCTGAATGGGCGGCTGCTCTCTGGGATACACACAGTTCCCAGAAGGCAGCACGCACCATTCCCCAGAAGACACTGCGAGTAGGACGGAGGAAGAAGACCTGCCGAGGACTAGGAAGAGGCAGATTAGGAACAACCGCATAGCAACTGCCTTTTCTGGTGAGTAAAATTATAATATTTTTCAATTTTTTTTGCAGGATTTTTGTGTATTTTTTATTTTTAGGGTGGAACTCCACTTTAAGACATGTCATGTCATGCGGCTTGTGCTCTGGAAGTCAGCTTGCATGCAGGACCAGTGTGAACCGGCCCTAAAAAATTCAAAAAGTAATTGCTGAAGGACACTTTAGAAAGTTGTAAATGCAATCTATCTCTCCATTTTCTTTCTTTGTTACTAAGCTAAAAGCATAGTAGAGCCTAAATAGAAGGTATTTTTTTAAGCATAGAGGGTGAAGCCATGCAAATAATTTATTTGTGCCCCAGGGCTAACTGTACATCCAGGACTGCTGACTTAGGCCAGGTTAACACCAATGCAGGTTAAGGTTCATGCATTTTGTGGTGCAGTTTGTGTTTTTTCATTCACACTTTCTTTTATGTGTTACTAGGGGGAGGTGTCTGTTGTCATGTAGCAAAAGGCACCAAAAACGCATGTACATGCATTTTCCATGTAATTCTATTGAAATCTATGGAGCCAAAAACTCTCTGTACTGCTTGTAAAAAGTCCTTGACCTTTACAAAAAAACGCAATAAATGGATACTGCAAATATGTGAATGCGAGCCATAGGAAGTAATGTTAACCTCCCTGGCGGTATTCCCGAGTCTGGCTCGGGGTGGAATTTCAGTACCATAAACAGTAACCCTGAGCCAGACTCGGGCTGCATCGAACTTTATCATACCCGGGATGTCTACTAGACTCTGGTTTGGACAGATTTAAAGGGGTTGTAAAGGTTTGTTTTTTATTTTCTAAATAGGTTCCTTTAAGCTAGTGCATTGTTGGTTCACTTACCTTTTCCTTAGATTTGCCTTCTAAAGGTTTGTTTTCTTTGTCTGAATTTCTCACTTCCTGTTTCTCCTCACTAAACTTCACACCATCATCCGAGCCGTGTTTAGTCAGCCAGAACAGCTTACTGAACAGCTTACTGAGGAGGAACAGGAAGTGAGAAATTCAGACAAAGAAAACAAAGAAAAAAAAATTTAGAAGGGAAATCTAAGGAAAGGGTAAGTGAATCAACAATGCACTAGCTTAAAGGAACCTATTTAGAAAATAAAAACAAACCTTTACAACCCCTTTAACCACCTCCCTACCGTGCACGAAAACCCCCTTCCTGCCCAAGCCATTTTTCAGCTTTCAGCGCTGTCACACTTTGAATGACAATTGCGCGGTCGTGCAAAGTGGCTCCCAAACGAAATTTGCGTCCTTTTTTTCCCACAAACAGAACTTTCTTTTGGTGGTATTTGATCACCTCTGCAGTTTTTATTTTTTGCGCTATAAACAAAAGAATAGCGTCCAGTTTGGAAAAAAAACACAATTTTTTACTATAATAAATACCCATTTTTTTTTTTTCAAATAAAATTTTCCTCAGTTTAGGCCGATACGTATTCTTCTACATATTTTTGGTAAAAAAAAAAAAAAACGCAATAAGCGCATATTGATTGGTTTGCGCAAAAATTATAGCGTCAACAAAATAGGGGATAGATTTATAGCATTTTTATTTTTTTTAGTTTTTATTAGTAATGGCGGCGATCTGCGATTTTTATTGTGACTGCGATATTGCGGTGGACACATCGGACACTTTTGACACATTTTTGGGACCATGCACATTTATACAGCGATCCCTGCTATAAAAATGCATTGATTACTGTATAAATGTGACTGGCAGGGAAGGGGTTAACCACTAGGGGGCGGGAAGGGGTTAAATATGTTCCCTCAATGTGTTCTAACTGTGGGGGGAGGTGACTGACTGCGGGAGGTGACCGATGGTTGTCCCTATGTACAAGGGACACAGCATCGGTCCCCTCTCCCTCACAGGACGTGGATCTCTGTGTTTACACTTTCCTGCTCGTTTCCCGGGCAATCGCGGGTGCCCGACGGCAATCACGGCCGCCGGGCACGCGCATCGGGGCCTTGGGAACGCGGCGCACGCGCCCCCCCTAGCTCGTTTTAAAGGCAGGACGTCATATGACATCCTGTCAGAACGAGAGTGTCCTCCGCCCGCCGTCAATTGACGGTGGGCGGGGGACAAGTGGTTAAATGCCAAATTTCCATGCAAAATAATTATACCACTTTCAGCACCTAAAATCTGACAGAACCATACTGCCAGGGAGGTTAGAGGCATAGTAGTTTCTGCAAATCAGCAAACGCACTGAAAAGCACATAGGTGTAAACCTAGCCTTTATGGAGCCATTTATTCCAAACTGCATACAGCTGTTCCATGCTTGTTGGCCATTATCAGCGCAACATTGACAATAGCTTCAAAATATAACACAACAAGTTATTGTGAGACTGTATTGTCATCAATTGCCGAGTTGGCTCTGTAGGATGTCTGAGAGGGAGAGTGGCCAATAAAAATCCTAATATTTCAGCAGGCACGGGTGGTTAGAGCGTACCAACTTTTTGATTGTCTAGAGTGCCTTAATTTTATCTAGGGGTTTGTTTTTGTTTTTTTGTTCGTTTTTTTGCTATGCAATTGAGGCTGAGTATGTTGTATAGGCTCGTGTTGTATGCCAATAGGCCATGTTATGTAGTGTTCATTTTGAAACCTGCAATAAAAATTATAAAAAAAAAAAAGTTATTGTGAGACATTAACAAATTTTATCTTTTTTTTATGTTGAGATGTCAGTCCAGATTTGTAAGTTAAATGTTCGTATGCAGGCTTTTTCTCATTTAAAATTGGAAAAAATGTAAAACGCTAAAGTAAAAATAATGTGGAAAATGCACATAAAATTACACATACACACATATATATATATATATATATATATATATATTTATACATACATACGGTATATATTTGTGTGTTATGCAATAATAAAATAAAAAATAAAACGCATTATAATGCTTGTCATAAAACACCCACCATATGGGAGCATTATGAAAATTCAAATGTGACAGCGAGATCTTGAATAGGTTCAGGCAAACACCCCATATCATACAATGGAGCCTCGTCTCTGCTGGACAAACAGCAAACAGCTAAACAATTCCACAAGTCAACTCATCCCGAAGAAGTTATGCAAAGTACTCCACCATTATGTATGTAGGAACGGATCGTATCTCTTGGGAATTTGTATTTTAAATATAAATATACATGTTCTCCTTCCAAAATAAGAATAGTAAATAGTGAAAAGGAACTGTCATCTATGTCAAGTCTAAAATATCACTTGAAGCTTTTGCTCATAAAGTGGTTTATGCATCGCCCACGCACTGCCATCCTGCTATTCTATTTCTGTTGCTTGTTTCTCTGGCTACGCTGCAGTTGGCTGATGCACTCTACGCTTCATGTCTTGCAGTTTCAGTTTTTAACCGTGGCTGAAAATAGATTAGTGCTGCTGGTGTTACTGTATGTGTGTGTGTTCACTCTGCAATTATTAATGCATTGAAAATTAAACACTATAATTGCGGATGAGGTCACGGAAATTAATTTGAAATGTCTGCATTGACGGAATGCAGTGATGGCGTAGGACGACGTTAGGGGGTCTAAATTACGGCTCGTAGAATTGCTTGTGCATGGTTCAGTGATTGCCATTTGCGTGTCATTCAGACTTCTGCGCGTTTTTCCCGAGTGTCTTCTTTTAATTACATTACAAATTATGTAATGTCTTCGCAAAGTAATTACAATGTCTGTCAATACGCATTAATTAGTCATCTTTATGGCTTCTACAGTAAATGCAGATTGTTATACGCACAACTTAACCTTTAGCAACTCTATACTACTGAATTTAAGGACAATGCTAGACACAAAAATAATTCTTGTCAAAATATTTATTTTCTGCATAGTAACAAGAAATATCACTGACCCTTGGATTAAATATACATCATACCTAGGCTGAATTATTATTATAAATAACTGTTTATTGTGATGAATCTATTCTGCGGTGTTCCAGACACTTCCATACATAACTTGAAAAACTGAAAACACTCTGCTCAGCACTCTCTACCATTGGCTCAGAGTGCTGATTGGGAGTCAGCCGGCTGTTGGTTTTCCCAGCATGCATGTCCCACAGAAGCCTGCCGAAAGGCCAGTTTCTCTTGGACAGGCCGACATAGACCAGAGCCGAATTTCGACCATTTTTTATTTGGAACGGCTGTTGTCTCCGGACATTCAGCCCCTTTGTACCCGACTTAAAGCATGCTAAAATATCTAAATAAGCAACACATCATGCCGCGATCTAAAGAAATTCAAGTATAGAGGAGAAACAAAGCAATTGACATTTATCAGTCTGGAAAGGGTTACAAAGCAATTTCTAAGGCTGTGGGACTCCAGAAAACCACGGTGAGAGCCATTATCCACAAATGGAGAAAACTTTGAAACAGTGGTAAACCTTCCCAGGAGTGGCCGGCCTACCAAATTACTCCAAGAGCACAATGACGACTCATCCAAGAGGTCATAAAAGAACCCAGAACAATATCTAAAGAACTGCAGGCCTCACTCGTATCAGTTATGATTCAACAATAAGAAAGAGACAAAAAATGACATCCATGGGAGAGTTCTAAGGCGAAAGCCACTGCTGACCAAAATTAACACAAGTCAAACAAAATCTGGATTATCCCCAGGACTTTTTGGGCAAATATTTTGTGGATTCATGAGACAAAAGGTGAACTTTTTTGGAAGGTGTGCATCCCGTAACATCTGGTGTAAAATTAGCACAGCATTTAATAAAAATAACATAATACCAATGGCCAAACATGGTGGTGGCAGTGTGATGGCCTGGGCTACTTTGCAGATTCAGGACCTGGACGACTTGCCATAATTGATGAAACCGTGAATTCTGTGCTCTACCAGAAAATCCTGCAGGAGAATGTCTGACCATCAGTTCATGACCTCAAGTTCCAATGCACTTGGATTATGCCACAGGACAATGATGCAAAAACATACCAGCAAGTCCACCTCTGAATGGCTAAAAAAAAACAAAAAGCGAAACTAAGATTTTGAAGTGTTCTAGTCAATGTCCGGACTTAAATATGATTGAGACGCTGTGGCATGACCTTAAAAAGGGCTCTGGAGGGTCCATTGTTTTAGGAAACAGTTAGGCTAGGTTGACCCATGTCTGGCTGCGGTTAGCAGTCCGTTTTTAAAGAGAGCCTGGTGCACTTTTGTTCACCGGTTCAGGTGCAGCTCAAGAATGGACCTAAAATTGCATAGGACTCTTTTTAAAAACAGACCACAGCCGTCCCAGACATGTGAACCAGCTCCATTGCAAGCTGGTCCAGTTCCCATGTTATGCAAATCGGATATATACATATGTGTGAACTGAGCCTTATCTTTCATGAATTTCAGATAGGTACCGTATATACTCGAGTATAAGCCAAGATTTTCAGCCCTTTTTTTTGGGCTGAAAGTCCCCCCCTCGGCTTATACTCGAGTCAGCAAAAAAATTTACATTGAAAATAGTACCTGTAAAGACGTTGCGGCTGCGGCGTCCATCGTTCGAATTCCGCGGTCTCTTCCTGTTCCTTCAGTGATAGGCGGAGAGTGTCTGATGAGAATCGCCTATCACGATCATTCTCTCATCCTCAGTTTCCCAGCAGACGTCTGTGATTGGCGGAACACCCAACACAGTGTCTGCTGGGAAACTGAGGATGAGAGAATGATCGTGATAGGCGATTCTCATCAGACACTCTCCGCCTATCACAGAAGGAACAGGAAGAGACCGCGGAATTCGAACGATGGACGCCGCAGCCGCAACTTCTTTACAGGTACGATTTACAATGTAAAATAGCGAGCTAGGGAACAGTGAGGATAGGAGAACAGTGAGGATAGGAGAACAGTGAGGATGGGAGAACAGTGAGGATAGGAGAACAGTGAGGATAGGAGAACAGTGAGGATAGGAGCAGTAAGGATGACCCTTGGCTTATACTCGAGTCAGTAAGTTTTCCCAGTTTTTTGAGGCAACATTAGGTACCTCGGCTTATACTCGAGTCAGCTTATACTCGAGTATATACGGTAAGTAAAATGTTGATAGTGTCTTTCATTTGGTTAACTGGATATATTATGAAGTAAGGGCTGTCAAAAACACTAAGGCTTGCCATAGACTATGCAACTTTTTTTCCTCCCATCACGGGCAAAAGGAAAGAAAATTTTTGATTCCCCCCCAGTCAGTGATGATGGGGGGATCCCTCCTGCAGCACTATTGTGTTCTACCAGCAGGGAGCATGAGGACTGAAGAGCCTTCCCTGTCATCAGGTGTTGCTGGCTATAGTTGGTGGCACTAATTGTTTGAGAAAACCTAACAGGTTGGTTGTACACAAAGCGAATGATAGATAAACTTGTGTACAACCCGGATGCCTAGACATGGATCGAAAATTTGTCTGGTCCCTCTGAACTGGGCAAATTTCTATCCATGTATGTATGGGCTTTAGTAGTATATTTACAATGGAAAGTGGATATTGCTGTCTGCTGTCCGTTTTACTTCACAGTCCTTGTTTTTTTTTTTTACATGTTAGGCATAAATCCAGCCTGATCAGGGTGGATAATATGTGTAATGACCTTTTTAATCTATGAGCAAACACCTGTTGGTAATAGAGAAATTGGCCTATAAGACTCCGGGTATAGAGGGTCTTTATCTTTCTTAGGTATAACTATTATAGCAGCCTCACCCATGGAGTCTGGGAGCCGGCCCACAGAGAAGGCCTCATTAAATGTGCTAAGAAGCTCTGGGAGCAACACTTCACTGTATTTTTGTAGATCTCTATAGGGAGACCATCTACCCTGGAGCTTTAGCATTGGGGAAGCTGGCTACCGCAGTTTCCAGTTCATGGAGATTAAGTGCAGCATTAAGAATTTCCTGGTCCGTCAATGAGAGAACCGGAAAACGAATAGTTTCCAAGTAGGCGGATAGTTAAGTTGAGGTGTAGTCAACCCTGGAGGTATATAGATCCTGATAGTTGAACTGAAACATTGATACAATAGAGCTCGCCTGAGTGTTTATCCTTCCTTCTTCATTCCTCAGTGCTGAAACATGAGTAGAATTGGATTGGGACCCCACCACCTGGGTAAACAACTTAACAGTTTCCTCCCCTTCAGCCCAAATCAGCCTCCTCTGAAAAACTAGTTTGTTTCTGGCTCTAACCTCCAGCAATTCATTTAACCTTATCTAAATGGATAGCCATTTAAGTTGGTTTTCTAGGATAGAATCTAGAATATAATTGGCTTCTGCCGTAGCAGTCCCTGCCTTTGCAAGCTTCAGATCCCTGCAAGCTTCCCCTTATTTTTTGAATTAACAAACCCCAAAGGAAGGCCTTGAAGGCATCCCATACCACCCCCAATGAAGTAGAACTCACATTTTGAAAAAAAAAAAAAACTCAATGGAAGAGGGCACTAGATCTTCCTTGGGGAAAAGATCCAGCCAGAAGGTTATCAATCACCATGGAATATTGGTTTCCTGGTGCCCTGATATTATAGTGACTGAAAGAGGGGAATGGTCAGAAATTCCTTGGGGTTATATATTTACCTCTACAAGGCTTGGGGTAAGCTCTGCAAAACACAAAACTAAGTCAATTCTTGACAAGGAATTATGTGATTTAGAGTAGCATGTTTATGCACATTCATCAGGATGTAGCCGTCTCCACATATCCTTCAGCCCCAGCTCCCTACAGAGTCTACCTATTGGAGTCGGGCTCTCAGCAGATAGAGGTCTGGGTACTGGGCATCTATCACAGCCCAGATCCATAACATTAATAAAATCCCAGAGCACCAAAATTGGTGCTATAGGAGAGACCCCTGCAAAGGAAATGCTTCACAGTACTATTGCATACCTTGGCTTGTCCATTCATAAAATGCAAGCTGCGGCATGCAGCCCATGCCATCATACAATGCTCATTCTGCTTAATTCAACATCTCTGATTAGAAGAGAGCAACCCATGTGACATGTGACACTGACACAGCAACCTGGAGATTCAGCATTAAAAAGTGGAAACGCTATGCTAAACAAGTGGTAAAGAAAATGGTGACACATATGTCATTACAGTACTAGAGACACTTCCACAAATATCTGTTCTCTGGGTCTGGGTGTGGTAAGCATAAACCTGTAAGTTACAGTTACCACCATAGCTGCTGTCCTAATACCCAACAGCCCCACTGCAGAATGTGGCACAGCAAAAGACGATGGGCAGGCATTAGGTCTGGGGCAGAGTATTCTTCCAGCCCAAGGAAATTCATAAAGTAAGAAGGCATCTTATGGCACATCTTTTGATGATCTAAAGCTTTTATTGGTATAACAAATAATAATACATTTGTATAATTTTTTTTTATGTGGCTGTATAGTGTATGATATTTGAACAATTCTTTTTTTCAATTCAATCTTTTTAGGGCAAACTGAAATATAAAAGAAATATTATACCTTGAAGCTATATTTGAAAATTATAATTAGAAGAATATTTGAAATTCCAGAGCAAATAATAAAAAAGGATATCAACGCAAAACTAAGTCACAATTTAGTTTTTACATTTTACCCAGACTGACAGGCTTACTACTGACACAATTGTAGATACTTATTGCTAATCCCACCTTTACAAATGGCTAATAGTCTGGATGTTAGGCTAGTCTAGAGGTTTCAGCACTTTCTGAATCCCTGATCGGAACAAGTCGTCAAGTCAGGATTTCAGGCATCCCTCCAACTTTACTAGCTGCATGCTAGTTTCAGGTCAGCAACTTAGACATTAGGGCAGAGACATCTAGGCAGCTAGCATTTTCCAAAGAATGTTAGGCATATATTTCTCTCAATAAGGTTTTCCTTTAAGGTCTATTTTCTTCCTGTTCAAATTTTCATTTTTCCTATAAATCTGTTGTGATTTTTTATTTTTTTTTGTATTATATTATACTATGCCCCCTTTCTCACGATTCACTAGTTTGTAGAGATGTTCTGTCACTCCTGTTTTATTCAAAAGCTGCTGGTGTCCATAGGCGACTTCCAGTGCATAGAGGAATGGACGCTGCACTGCACACTGTATATGATTGTCACTGCAGGTTAGGCAATCCAGAGCAGCCTAAAGAAAGAACTACTGAATTCCAGTAAGGGCCATTTGTGATGTGCTGCCCTCTTCAGTCATAAGATGTTCAAACACTTCAGTGCAGCTTTGTACAGATTTCAGTTTTGCTAACATCCATCAACATGTCGATCGAAGAGCATTTGTCAAAAACATAAAATTCTGTATTCAATATTCTTTGCTTGGTTTTAATATTCATTTGTATTTACATATTTTTAATGTTAAAGTGGATGTAAACCCTCACATATACCCAGTGAAGTGAACAGCCTCAGATGATACACAGAAATTAAACAAATTCCCCTACAAAGGTTTTACATGTATATCTGCTGTCTTCACATTTATATACTGTTTAGGAAGTTCAGATCATGTTAGGAAATATTCTCTTCCTGTGATGTCTGGGCATACAGCCAAGATAGCTAAAAGTGCTGTTTGGAGGAAAGGCACACACTCCCTCTCCACATAGGCAGAGACTCTCAGAGGTGTTTTATAACAGGGCCAGCTGCCTGCTAATCTATTTATAGCAACCTCCCCGGACAGAAATTTCAGTCTGCTTTTATCTAAAGTGTCCGATAATTTGTCAGGAATTATCAGGCTGATAAGAGAGGAACGGGTCAGGAGAGAGCTACGGGACTTGGCTCTTTGAAGAGAGATAACAAAATACTGCAGATATATGTGCCCAGCTCAAATTGGGTTTACATCAACTTTAAAGTATAATTAACAAATATTTTCATGACTTGTGTGTTATGACACCTTAAAAGTCCCCCTATTGCTGCTTCTAAAAATAATTTAATTAAACATTCACTTTGGAAAGTGTACATAGAGTTTTTCACAAAGTAAACTTTCTCTAGAAGTCTCCCTGGCACTGCATATAGTCCAGGCTCTGGTAGGCTCTCTGACACTTGGTTTGGCACAGTCTCTGGCAAGTTATTCGGAATCAAATGTTACATGGCACAATCTTTGGCAGTCTTTCTGGCACTCTTTATAGCACAGTCACTGGCAGTCTCCCTTGCACTGGGCTTGGCACAGTCTCTGGCAGTCTCTCTGGCACTGGGCTTGGCACAGTCACCGGCAGTCACCGGCAGTCTCTCTGGCACTGCGCTTGGCACAGTCTCTCTGACACTCTATGTGGCACAGCCTCTGGCAATCTCTCTGACACTTACTGAATAGATATCACAAAATACTTTCAATAATATGTATATTTACCAGATTCAAAAAGGGAGCAAATAAGAAGCATTTATTGGTAGGCTTAATTCACACAGGCATCAAAGGGATGTAAACGTCTGATTGAACTTTGTTTTTTATCAACCTTCAATCGGCCACCTACAAATTGCATACAGCGGCCGCTCAGGTCCGTTCACATTGGAGGGGTGGCATAGCCCAGAATGTCATGTATGTTATGGATGATATGTTTCTTTAAATGCAACTCTATGGTGCATCTCTGTTGTACTTCTGTTGTACTTCTTCCTGTGTTGTGTTTCCTGTTCCTGCTGGGTCTTTCAGTAAACAGGGCTTGTGTACAGTAATGTCTTGGGCTGTCTCTCTACATGTATCACTTCAAACAATGTACCGGCAGTATCACTTGCTAAAAACAGTAATTTGAGTCAATTGACAGCACCACAACCTGTAATGCAAAATCGCTCTTGGCAATGGAAAAACAAAAATGGGCATTCAGGAAGCAGCAATATCAGCTTCTGAACAGCTGCTCAACTACCTCTGAAAACTGATCCACCTAAGACCACTCTTCAGAGGGATATTAAACTTGCAGCCTGTGTGAACAAGGCCTTGGGCTTTACATACACTTTAAAAGATAAAATGTCCTGGTAGAAAAACAATGGAGTCTTTTAAAAAAAAAGAAGTGTATGTATAGCCAAATCTTGCTGTGTTTTGTTTTGGATAGCGTAGGAAAGAAGGGAATGGTTAAAACCTCTGTCAGTTTATTTATGGAGTCTTTATCCAATTGGGGATATCTCCCTTCATGCTCTGTCTCAGAGATAGGGCTGTCCTAATGCATGGGCCTCCCTAGGCATTGCCCAGGAGCCACAGGTTCATGGGGGCCCCATTATAATCTTGCATTAGGCTCTGCCACTATAGACTGACAGGAGATGTGACAGCACAACAGCGCTGCCTAGTCATGAAAAGTACGGCCAGGCAGAAGGTAGCTGCTCTTTTTGTAGTATTCTAGTACAGCCTCCACAGCTAACTGTCTTTAACTACTTGCCGACCAGCCGCCGCAGTTGTACTGCAGCAGGTTGGCACGGCTGTGCGAATCGCCGTCATTGTATGTAGGCTGCTTTAAGAAGCTATAGGGGGTGCGACACCGGAGCCGATGCGCTTGGCTGGCGGCCGTGATATCCGCCGGCCACCCGCAATCGCTCCTCAGAGAGCCAGAATGGGGATTTGTCAATGTAAACAGACAGGTCCCCGTTCTGACAGAGGAGTAGAGAGAGATCTTCTGTTCCTAGTAATCAGGATTAGTGATCTCTCTACACCTCTAGTAAGTACACTCCCCCTACAGTTAGCAACACCTCCCAGGGAACACTGAACCCCTTGATCGACCCCTTGTTTTAACCCTTTCCCTACCAGTGACATTTATACAGTAATCAGTGGCTGTTTTTAGTTCTGCATAAATGTCACTGGTCCCAAAAAAGTGTCAGAAGTGTCCAATCTGTCTGCCGCGATGTTGCAGTCCCGTTAAAAATCGCAGACCACTGCCATTACTAGTAAAAAAAATAATAATAATAAAAAATGCCATAAATCTATCCCCTATTTTGTAGACGCTATAACATTCGCGCAAACCAATCAATATATGCTTATTGTGATTTTTTTTTTAACCAAAAATATGTAGAAGAATACATATTGGCCTAAACTGATTAGGAAATGTGTTTATTTATTTTTTGGGGGGATATTTATTATAGCAAAAAGTAAAAAATATATATTTTTTTTCAAAATTGTCGCACTTTTTTGTTTAAAGAGCAAAAAATAAAAGCCAAAGAGGTGATCGAATACCACCAAAAGAAAGCTCTATTTGTGGGGAAAAAAAAGGACATACATTTTGTTTGGGCACAACCAGGCAATTGTCAGTTAAAGCGACGCAGTGCCGTATCGCAAAAAATTGCCTGGTCATTAAGAGGGCTAATCCGAGTGGGCAGTAATAGGTAGGGCTGTGCATGGGGAAAGCTGCTTCCTTAGTCCCAACCTGGCCTGCCTCCCTTCCATGCAGTACAGTGTACACAGGCATCCTATTTGGTAGTGCGTGCAGGTCCCAAACACTGGTCAGCCAGGGAAATTATGCTGTGATTTTTCAAAAGGCTATGTATGTACGTATGTATGTGAGTGTGTATGCATGTGCCTGAATTTATGTATGTATAAGTGTGTATGTACATACGTATGTATACATGTGTATAGTATACACGTGCATACATATATTTATATGCATATGTGTGTATGTATGTATGTCTGTACGTTAGGGTATCTCCGTATTCACATGGGCATACTTAATCATACACCCATATAAGGGCCGTGTTTACCCACAAAAGCATTGGATGCATATGTGTTGCATGCATTCCTATGCAGGCAGTCCCATTCATGTCAATTGGGATGCAGCGGCTGCACGGACACAGCCACTGCTCCCAATTTGATATCCATGTGGGTACGGGTCCCCAAACACAGACAGTATAGATTTGGAGACCCATACCCTATCGGATTTCAGATTGTGAGCAATGGCTGTAACCGTGCAGCTGCTGCATCCTAACTGACATGAATGGGTCTGCCTACACGAGGATATACTTAACACCAGTGCATTCTCATGTTCATGCAGGCTAACATGGCCTAACAGTAAATATAAAATGGAAAATACCGCGCTAACCTAATATGAACCAAACCAAATCTAAAAGAAAAATAAGTAGCAGCAGCTCAAACATGAGATATACCCCTTCGCGGTGTACCTTGTGAGCGGACGGGTGTCTGCAAGCCGGCCGGCTACCATTTTATGGGAGATTTTATCTTTGTTTTTTCTGTAAGTGCAACTTTTAACCTTAATAAATCTCTTACTAAGCTTGAATTACACTATGGAGAGGTTTTTTTTCCATCTTTTTGGGTATCTGATTGACGGCTTTCCTCTGGTTTTGGTATCTGAGTTCATCTGGTCCGCCTTCCTCCTATCTCTGTGAGCTGCTGCTGGACACAAATCCGGAGAAAGATCATCTTTACAGGCTACATTGAGCTTGCCTTTCAGTAATCATGCAATATGTGTGGTGGAGGTGCACGTGTGCTGGTGGTGTCACTATTGAGCACTCAATCTTTCATATCCATTCCACTAGTGGTGATCCACAAATAAATTTCAGTTATTTTTATGGACTATTGGATCACTCCATAGACCCCTTGAGGACTTATTATTCAATAATTTTTTCAAATGTTTTTAATTTTTCTGAGTGGTCACTGAATGCAATATTCTCCTTTATCATTATCACTGGTTCTATGTATTTTGATTTGTTATTTTGAGTGCAGCTCCTGTTATTATAACAATGGCCTAACAGTAACATACAGACATACATACATTACATACAGGCTGCTGACAGGCTGAGAGAGGCATTTATGACAGGGGTGCAGTGTACAGGGGGCCATGTATACTGGTGTCTAGAGAGGATGGGACAGTATTTACAGGAGGTAAATTTAATGTGGTATAATTCCCTGGTTGTCTTTTTTTTTGTTGTATCTAATCAGACTAAAAATATTTACTTTTTGCCATGGCGTGCGGTAGGGCCCCAGTGCATTACTTTGCCCAGCTCAGAAATGCAACAGGACATGATCAGAAATCTCTACAAAGTAAAAGGTAATTCCCCTCTTAGAAGATTAGCCTGCCTCTTGTTCATGTGATAGTTTTTGAATCGTGAATTTCCCTTCACTTTCTAACAGTGAAGAACAAATAAAGAGGATGAAGCGCTATTTTTTTAATGTTTATTTATATGATCAACACATGTTTTATAACCAAATTACTGATTCTAGTGAGGAGTCTCCCAACATTTTTATGAATCAAATTACAAATAATTGAAAGCATCATTAAATTTTATTACACTGGATTTTAAAACCCAATTAAAATTGACAAATAAATAGAACATCGATATTTAAACTATCTGTCACAGTCAGGCTCAGAGACAGTAACAAAAGGTTGTTGAGAAGATCACAATAAATTGGCAAACAGGAAGTGCAGAGACATGGCTTAAATCAGGAAGTTCATGGAAGTAGCAATGGGTTCAAGGCTGACCAGAAACAAGAGACAAAGTGAGGTTGTCCAAGGGATAAGGCAGCCAAGGGATAAGGCAGGAAGCTGACCAGCAACTCAGGTGGCACAGCGAGAAGAAACACAGCCAGACAGAGACACTTAACTTAAAGTGTTTGTAAAGTCACACTGTGACTTTATTGGTATCCCCTCTGGATTATGCAGTTAGTAACTATAGGGTGTGTGTTTTTTTTAAATGAAAAAACTAAATATCTTTTCTCACACCGCAGCTGTGCGGTCACGTGATACCCCACCGAACTTCCTCCCTGATCTATGCATAGCAGCAGGAGGGGCTGGGATTCCCCTGTGACATCAGCCGGCTAGCAGAGGGTAGTCTGCTAGATCGAGGTAGACCTCACTGCGACGGTGTTGGAAATGGTAAAAGGAAAAGAGAGAGGGCTGACGGAGGCACATAAACTGACCATGGTATCATGCCTCAGTATCTATGATTACCAAGGTCAGCACAGACAGGGGGACACAAGAACAGGCAGGATCAACCAGGTATATTACAACATGGGAAGAGACAAATTACCTGACACAAGCACTGTGCTATAGATCATGGAACAGGATCTTTTTTCTTTTTTTAGGGATACAATTACGTTAAATTGTTATTTTGGAACACATCCCAGTCATAATTCAAGCCTTTCAGTAGATGTGAATCTAATGTAAATATCCAAAATACCTCTCTACGATATAGAAAAGCAAACTCATCTCCACCTTTCATTGGATTCTCAATTTTCTTTATCACTTGCATTTTTAGAAAATTCACTCATCATATTTGTTAACATTAATAAAGCGTTTAGTTGGATTTGTTCTTCTGTTACGTTTTATATCCCAGAGATGATCCCTCAATTTGTCACACACTCTTCTGGTCACTAAACTGGAACTAAACATACTTGGTGATGATTTTAAAACTTTACCAAGTGTAGTGGCTCTTTAAAATATAATGTTAATAGTGTTCTGATAACATGCATATGTTCTAATGTAACCTTTTTGTGGACACAATGTATCTTTGTATTAGGACTAGAGGAAATAATGGAGATAGTTTAACAAATGCTTGTCGTGATTTGCATGAGTGACTGATTCATAGATGGGATAAGCCGAACACCCTCCGGTTCGGTTCGCACCAGAACTTGCGAACAGGCAAAAAATTTGTGCAAACACCGTTAAAGTCTATGGGACACGAACATGAAAAATCCAAAGTGTTAATTTTAAAGGCTTATATGTAGGGATGAGCTTCGTGTTCGAGTCGAACATACGTTCGACTCGAACATCGGCTGTTCGATCGTTCGACGAAGATCGAACGATTTGGGCCGTTCGCGCCAAATTCGAGTGACGCGAACGGCCCACAATGCACTACGCCATCGCAGTGTCATCCAGGCGCTGTGATTGGCCAAGCATGCACTGTGACCCCGCATGCTTGGCCAATCACAGCGCCGGCAGCGAGGAGAGCAATGATTGGCCACAGGCAGGATGCCTGTGGCCAATTATTGCTGAGGGTGTTTAGTACACGCCCCACACTATAAAAGGCCGCCAGCACGGCGGCCTAGTGTAGTGTGTTCCGGAGCAGGGATAGAGCAGCATAGGCAGGGACAGTGACTTTTATTTCTTTCTTGCTTAACCTGGATTCCTTTAGTTTAGGGAAAGAGAAGGATAGGTAGGGAGAGTGTCAGTGTGTTTTGTGCTTGTGCTATAGTGTGCTTAAAAAAAAACATTTTTTCTAGGGACAGAAAACTGTAGGTAGGGAGAGTGTCAGTTTCTTTCACTGTGCAAGTCCTTGTTTCTAGGGACCTGGAAGGACAGTGAGTGAATTCTCCTTGTGCTATATTGTGCTTAAAAAAAACATTTTTTCTAGGGACAGAAAACTGTAGGTAGGGAGAGTGTCAGTTTCTTTCACTGTGCAAGTCCTTGTTTCCAGGGACCTGGAAGGACAGTGAGTGAATTCTCCTTGTGCTATATTGTGCTTAAAAAAAACATTTTTTCTAGGGACAGAAAACTGTAGGTAGGGAGAGTGTCAGTTTCTTTCACTGTGCAAGTCCTTGTTTCTAGGGACTGGGAAGGACAGTGAGTGAATTCTCCTTGTGCTATAGTGTGCTTAAAAAAAACATTTTTTCTAGGGACATAAAACTGTAGGTAGGGAGAGTGTCAGTTTCTTTCACTGTGCAAGTCCTTGTTTCTAGGGACTGGGAAGGACAGTGAGTGAATTCTCCTTGTGCTATAGTGTGCTTAAAAAAAACATTTTTTCTAGGGACAGAAAACTGTAGGTAGGGAGAGTGTCAGTTTCTTTCACTGTGCAAGTCCTTGTTTCTAGGGACCTGGAAGGACAGTGAGTGAATTCTCCTTGTGCTATATTGTGCTTAAAAAAAACATTTTTTCTAGGGACAGAAAACTGTAGGTAGGGAGAGTGTCAGTTTCTTTCACTGTGCAAGTCCTTGTTTCCAGGGACCTGGAAGGACAGTGAGTGAATTCTCCTTGTGCTATATTGTGCTTAAAAAAAACATTTTTTCTAGGGACAGAAAACTGTAGGTAGGGAGAGTGTCAGTTTCTTTCACTGTGCAAGTCCTTGTTTCTAGGGACCTGGAAGGACAGTGAGTGAATTCTCCTTGTGCTATATTGTGCTTAAAAAAAACATTTTTTCTAGGGACAGAAAACTGTAGGTAGGGAGAGTGTCAGTTTCTTTCACTGTGCAAGTCCTTGTTTCTAGGGACCTGGAAGGACAGTGAGTGAATTCTCCTTGTGCTATATTGTGCTTAAAAAAAACATTTTTTCTAGGGACAGAAAACTGTAGGTAGGGAGAGTGTCAGTTTCTTTCACTGTGCAAGTCCTTGTTTCTAGGGACCTGGAAGGACAGTGAGTGAATTCTCCTTGTGCTATATTGTGCTTAAAAAAAAACATTTTTTCTAGGGACAGAAAACTGTAGGTAGGGAGAGTGTCAGTTTCTTTCACTGTGCAAGTCCTTGTTTCTAGGGACCTGGAAGGACAGTGAGTGAATTCTCCTTGTGCTATATTGTGCTTAAAAAAAACATTTTTTCTAGGGACAGAAAACTGTAGGTAGGGAGAGTGTCAGTTTCTTTCACTGTGCAAGTCCTTGTTTCCAGGGACCTGGAAGGACAGTGAGTGAATTCTCCTTGTGCTATATTGTGCTTAAAAAAAACATTTTTTCTAGGGACAGAAAACTGTAGGTAGGGAGAGTGTCAGTTTCTTTCACTGTGCAAGTCCTTGTTTCTAGGGACCTGGAAGGACAGTGAGTGAATTCTCCTTGTGCTATATTGTGCTTAAAAAAAACATTTTTTCTAGGGACAGAAAACTGTAGGTAGGGAGAGTGTCAGTTTCTTTCACTGTGCAAGTCCTTGTTTCCAGGGACCTGGAAGGACAGTGAGTGAATGCTCCTTGTGCTATAGTGTGCTTAAAAAAAACATTTTTTCTAGGGACAGAAAACTCTAGGTAGGGAGAGTGTCAGTTTCTTTCACTGTGCAAGTCCTTGTTTCCAGGGACCTGGAAGGACAGTGAGTGAATTCTCCTTGTGCTATAGTGTGCTTAAAAAAAACATTTTTTCTAGGGACAGAAAACTGTAGGTAGGGAGAGTGTCAGTTTCTTTCACTGTGCAAGTCCTTGTTTCCAGGGACCTGGAAGGACAGTGAGTGAATTCTCCTTGTGCTATATTGTGCTTAAAAAAAACATTTTTTCTAGGGACAGAAAACTGTAGGTAGGGAGAGTGTCAGTTTCTTTCACTGTGCAAGTCCTTGTTTCTAGGGACTGGGAAGGACAGTGAGTGAATTCTCCTTGTGCTATAGTGTGCTTAAAAAAAACATTTTTTCTAGGGACAGAAAACTGTAGGTAGGGAGAGTGTCAGTTTCTTTCACTGTGCAAGTCCTTGTTTCTAGGGACTGGGAAGGACAGTGAGTGAATTCTCCTTGTGCTATAGTGTGCTTAAAAAAAACATTTTTTCTAGGGACAGAAAACTGTAGGTAGGGAGAGTGTCAGTTTCTTTCACTGTGCAAGTCCTTGTTTCTAGGGACCTGGAAGGACAGTGAGTGAATTCTCCTTGTGCTATATTGTGCTTAAAAAAAACATTTTTTCTAGGGACAGAAAACTGTAGGTAGGGAGAGTGTCAGTTTCTTTCACTGTGCAAGTCCTTGTTTCCAGGGACCTGGAAGGACAGTGAGTGAATTCTCCTTGTGCTATATTGTGCTTAAAAAAAACATTTTTTCTAGGGACAGAAAACTGTAGGTAGGGAGAGTGTCAGTTTCTTTCACTGTGCAAGTCCTTGTTTCCAGGGACCTGGAAGGACAGTGAGTGAATTCTCCTTGTGCTATATTGTGCTTAAAAAAAACATTTTTTCTAGGGACAGAAAACTGTAGGTAGGGAGAGTGTCAGTTTCTTTCACTGTGCAAGTCCTTGTTTCTAGGGACTGGGAAGGACAGTGAGTGAATTCTCCTTGTGCTATAGTGTGCTTAAAAAAAACATTTTTTCTAGGGACAGAAAACTGTAGGTAGGGAGAGTGTCAGTTTCTTTCACTGTGCAAGTCCTTGTTTCTAGGGACTGGGAAGGACAGTGAGTGAATTCTCCTTGTGCTATAGTGTGCTTAAAAAAAACATTTTTTCTAGGGACAGAAAACTGTAGGTAGGGAGAGTGTCAGTTTCTTTCACTGTGCAAGTCCTTGTTTCTAGGGACCTGGAAGGACAGTGAGTGAATTCTCCTTGTGCTATATTGTGCTTAAAAAAAACATTTTTTCTAGGGACAGAAAACTGTAGTTAGGGAGAGTGTCAGTTTCTTTCACCGTGCAAGTCCTTGTTTCTAGGGACCTGGAAGGACAGTGAGTGAATTCTCCTTGTGCTATATTGTGCTTAAAAAAAACATTTTTTCTAGGGACAGAAAACTGTAGGTAGGGAGAGTGTCAGTTTCTTTCACTGTGCAAGTCCTTGTTTCTAGGGACCTGGAAGGACAGTGAGTGAATTCTCCTTGTGCTATATTGTGCTTAAAAAAAACATTTTTTCTAGGGACAGAAAACTGTAGGTAGGGAGAGTGTCAGTTTCTTTCACTGTGCAAGTCCTTGTTTCTAGGGACCTGGAAGGACAGTGAGTGAATTCTCCTTGTGCTATATTGTGCTTAAAAAAAACATTTTTTCTAGGGACAGAAAACTGTAGGTAGGGAGAGTGTCAGTTTCTTTCACTGTGCAAGTCCTTGTTTCCAGGGACCTGGAAGGACAGTGAGTGAATTCTCCTTGTGCTATATTGTGCTTAAAAAAAACATTTTTTTCTAGGGACAGAAAACTGTAGGTAGGGAGAGTGTCAGTTTCTTTCACTGTGCAAGTCCTTGTTTCTAGGGACCTGGAAGGACAGTGAGTGAATTCTCCTTGTGCTATATTGTGCTTAAAAAAAACATTTTTTCTAGGGACAGAAAACTGTAGGTAGGGAGAGTGTCAGTTTCTTTCACTGTGCAAGTCCTTGTTTCTAGGGACCTGGAAGGACAGTGAGTGAATTGTCCTTGTGCTATATTGTGCTTAAAAAAAACATTTTTTCTAGGGACAGAAAACTGTAGGTAGGGAGAGTGTCAGTTTCTTTCACTGTGCAAGTCCTTGTTTCTAGGGACCTGGAAGGACAGTGAGTGAATTCTCCTTGTGCTATATTGTGCTTAAAAAAAACATTTTTTCTAGGGACAGAAAACTGTAGGTAGGGAGAGTGTCAGTTTCTTTCACTGTGCAAGTCCTTGTTTCTAGGGACCTGGAAGGACAGTGAGTGAATTCTCCTTGTGCTATATTGTGCTTAAAAAAAACATTTTTTCTAGGGACAGAAAACTGTAGGTAGGGAGAGTGTCAGTTTCTTTCACTGTGCAAGTCCTTGTTTCTAGGGACCTGGAAGGACAGTGAGTGAATTCTCCTTGTGCTATATTGTGCTTAAAAAAAACATTTTTTCTAGGGACAGAAAACTGTAGGTAGGGAGAGTGTCAGTTTCTTTCACTGTGCAAGTCCTTGTTTCAAGGGACAGAGAAGGACACCTGAAGGTAGCCCTTATTGCTTTTTTCCCATCTCCCTGCAGGCCATCTATTAGAATGTCTGGAAGGCAAACAAGGAGAGGCAGACAGTCAGGAGGCAATAAAAGAGGGCAAGCAGGCTCTGTGTCTGGGGGCAACAGTGCTGGTCGTGGACGCGGTGCATTGTCATCAGCACATGGCCATGGGACACGCTTGTCCTTCTTTTCCGCAGCTGGACATGTTGAGCCACATCATGCCGAAGACTTGGTAGAGTGGATGACCAAGCCCTCCTCCTCCTCCTCATCCTCTCTCACCCAGGCTCAGGGTACTGGCAAAGCAGCTGCCAAAGCGTCCTCTTCCCTGGTATCAATGTCAGACTCATCATCAGTCACTCCTTCCCTAGACCCACCACGTCCTCCTCCTGAGGAGTCCCCCGAACTGTTTGAGCACAGTGTTGGGTACATGCTCCAGGAGGATGCCCAGCGTTTCGAAGGGTCTGATGATGAAACCCAGCTACAGGAAGGCAGTAGGGTGAGAGCAGACAGAGGGGATGCTCAAGAAGGACACCAATCTGGCAGTCATGTTCCAGCAGCTGCAGCATACTGCCAGATTGGCTCCAGTGATGAGGAGGGAGGGGATGATGAGGTCACTGACTCCACGTGGGTGCCTAATAGGAGAGAGGAGGAGGAGGATGAGGAGGAGGCACATCTCCAACGAGACAGGATGCCCTTTGGTGGCCAGCGTAAGGGCAGTACACCGACGGAATCACACCGCAGAGCTCCGCCTGTGCAGGGCGCTGCCTCTGCCCGTCATTCAAAAAGTTCCTTGGTGTGGGCCTTTTTTGAGGCTAGTGCATCAGATCGCACAGCTGCTGTTTGCAACATATGTCTCAAGCGTATATCGCGTGGCCAAAACATCAGCCGCTTGGGTACCACATGCCTGACCAGACATATGTTGACCTGCCATGCAGCTCGTTGGCAAGCCTACCTCAAAGACCCACACCAAAGAACAAAGCGGACCTCTCCTTGCACCGCATCAGCTGGGATCTCCAACCCCACTATAACTTCAGTCCTCTCTGAAACATGCACTGAGAGGAATGAAGGTGTAGAATTAGGTGTGTCACAGCCAAGTACTTGCGGCCACTCTGCTAGCAGTACACCGACGTCCGATTCTAGCAGGCAAATTTCCCTGCCCCAGCTGCTGGACCGTCAAAAGAAGTTCACTCCCAGCCATCCACATGCCCAGCGGTTGAATGCTAGCTTGGCTAAATTGCTAGCGCTTCAACTGCTGCCTTTTCAGTTGGTAGACTCGGCCCCCTTCCGTGTGTTTGTGCAATGTGCGGTTCCTCAGTGGCAGGTTCCCAAACGCCACTTTTTCTCACGGAAGGCTATTCCGGCTCTCTACCGGCATGTGGAAGGCAATGTCTTGGCCTCGCTGGACAGGGCGGTCAGCGGTAAGGTGCATATTACCGCTGACTCATGGTCCAGCAGGCATGGACAGGGACGTTACCTTTCTTTCACGGCCCATTGGGTCACTCTTTTGGCAGCTGGGAAGGATGCAGGACAAGGTGCAGTAGTGTTGGAGGTTGTCCCACCGCCACGCCTCCAAAATGCTACTACTGGTTGTGACACACCTCTCTCCTCCACCCCCTCCTCTTCTTCTTCCTCCATGGCCTCTTCCTGTGGTTTGTCCTATGAACCAGCGGTGCTCCGTAGCCGTTCACGGGGCTACGCAAGTACGCAGGCAAAAAGATGCCATGCCGTGCTTGCGCTGGTGTGTTTGGGGGACAGAAGCCACACTGGGGCAGAGGTCCTGTCTGCTCTGCAGGGCCAGGCCGAGAGGTGGTTGACGCCACGCCAGCTTAAGCCAGGAATGGTGGTTTGCGACAATGGCACCAACCTCCTCTCCGCCCTCCGACAGGGACAACTGACCCATGTGCCCTGTGTGGCTCACGTCCTTAACCTGGTGGTGCAGCGGTTCTTGGGCAGGTACCCGGGCTTACAGGATGTCCTGAGGCAGGCCAGGAAAGTCTGTGTGCATTTCCGCAGATCTTATAATGCCAGTGCTCGCCTGGCTGAGCTGCAAAAGGAGTTGAACCTGCCCAAGAACCGCCTTATATGTGACATGCCCACCAGGTGGAACTCAACGTTGGCCATGCTGCAGCGGCTGCACACGCAGCAGAGGGCCATCAATGAGTACCTGTGCGACTACGGCACCAGGACAGGGTCAGGGGAGCTTGGTTTTTTTTCTCCACGCCAGTGGGGCATGATCAGGGATGCATGCACTGTCCTGGCACCATTTGAGGAGGCCACGAGGATGGTGAGCAGTGACAGTGCATGCATCAGTGACACTGTACCTCTTGTCCACCTGTTGGAGCACACGCTGCGTGGAATAATGGACAGGGCACTTGAGGCAGAACAGAGGCAGGAAGAGGAGGACTTCCTTGCCTCTCAAGGCCCCCTTTACCCAGACAGTGTTCCTTCTGTCCCACCCATCGCACAGGAAGAGGAAGAGGAGGAGGAGGAGGAGGAGGATTGTGTCAGCATGGAGGTGGAGGCTGGCACTCAGCATCATCAGCAGCAGTCTTTTAGGGATGATTTACAGTCCCAAGAAACCAGTGGACTTGTACGTGGCTGGGAGGAGGTGACTGCGGATCATGTCGTCCTTAGTGACCCAGAGGACTCCGGAGCGAATGCCTCAGCAAACCTACGCTGCATGGCCTCCCTGATCCTGCAAAGTCTGCGGAAGGATCCTCGTATTCTTCGGATCAAGGAGAGGGACCATTACTGGCTGGCCACTCTCCTTGATCCACGGTACAAGGGTAAGGTTGCGGACCTTATGTTACCGTCGCAGAGGGAGCAGAGGATGAGACAACTCCGGGAGGCCTTGCAGAAAGGTCTGTGCAACGCGTTCCCAGAGACTGGGAGGTTACAAACTCCTGGTCCAGGACAACGAGTTGCTGAGGCTTCGGCCAGTCAAAGAAGGAGCGGTGGGGAAGGTGGCCGTCTGACCGATGCGTTCAGACAATTCTTTAGTCCGCAGCCCCAAAGTATGATTGGTTCCAGCAACCATCGCCAGCGTATGATAAACATGGTGCAGGAATATCTAGGGGCAAGGTCAGACTTGGACACCTTCCCCACCGAAAATCCTCTGGCTTACTGGGTCTTGAGGATGGATCACTGGCCAGAGCTTGCACAGTATGCAATTGAGCTACTGGCCTGTCCTGCATCCAGCGTTCTTTCGGAACGCACATTCAGTGCTGCTGGAGGATTTGTCACGGATCACAGGGTGCGCCTGTCCACCGACTCGGTTGATCGACTGACTTTCATCAAGATGAACCAGTCTTGGATCACCACCAGCTACCACACACCTGATGCTGATATAACAGACTAATTGATTTTAACATGTCACGTCCCTTCAAGACTGATGCTGATGCTGAGTGCCTGTGCTGTTATGTTGACTGGCTATCCTCCTCCTTCGAGTCCTCAATGATACGATTGATGATGATAGCTTGGAAGATCATTTTTGTTTATGGGTGCCGCCACCAGTGGCTAAGGCCCAATTTTTCAGCCCCTGTTTTACAGGGGCGTGTACTTACAATTTTTTTAGCAATAATTTGCCATAGGGCTCATTGCTGTGCTCCAAGTACAGTATCTGTGAGGGGTTGTAGTGTTGTGCCACCAGTGCCTAAGGCCCAATTTTTCAGCCCCTGTTTAACAGGGGCGTGTCATTACAATTTTTGAAGCAATACTTTGCAACAGGGCTCATTGCTGTGCTCCAAGTACAGTATCTGTGAGGGGTTGTAGTGTTGTGCCACCAGTGCCTAAGGCCCAATTTTTCAGCCCCTGTTCAACAGGGGCATGCAATTACAATTCTTGATGTAATAATTCACAGCAGGGCCCATTCCTGCACCCACCAAGAGTAAGTCTGAGGGCTTACAGTGTTGTGGCAACGCCACCACCACCACCACCACGAAAGGCCCAATTTTTCAGCCACTGTTCAAAAGGGGCATGTAATTACAATTCTTGATCTAATAATTCACAGCAGGGCCCATTCCTGCACCCACCAAGAGTAACTCTGAGGGCTTACAGTGTTGTGGCAACACCACCACCACCACCACCACCACCACGAAAAGCCCAATTTTTCAGCCCCTGTTCAACAGGGGCATGCAATTACAATTCTTGATCTAATAATTCACAGCAGGGCCCATTGCTGCACCCACCAAGAGTAACTGTCAGGGCTTACAGTGTTGTGGCACCAGCACCACCATCAAAGCCCCAATTTTTACTACCACTGTTCAACAATTATATGTAATTAAAATTCCTGATATAATAGTTGACAGCAGGGCGTTCCAGCACCAACCAAGAGTAACTGTGAGTGCTTACAGTGTTGTGCCAACACCAACAACTAAGGGGCCTATTTCTGCAGAGTATATACGGCAGGTCCCTACTTTCAAACATCCAACTTACAAACGACTCCTACTTGCAAACGAAAGAAGACAACAGGAAGTGAGAGGAAATCTACCCCTAGGAAGGAAAATTCTCTCCTGTAAGAATAAATATGGGAGAAAGGTGTCTCCTCTGTACTGATGCTTTATCAGCAATCCTTGTTTCAAGAAAAACACCACATTTCAAAAACAGTTGTCATTGGGACGGAAAGTGAGGTGAAATGTTCTGAACAGGGGCACAGACAGCAAAACAAATGTTACAGGGGTGATAACCCTTACCTATGTTTCCCAAAAAGTTTAAAAATAGATTTTTGGGCTGGAGCTACAGTTCAACAATGTACCTGTTCAAAATTACAAACACATTCTACATAAGAACAAACCTACAGTCCCTGTCTTGTATGCACCGCCTGTATACGGCTGTTCAGAGTATATAGGGCCTTTTTTATTTTATGTGCGGGGTTCCCCTTAATATCCATACAAGACCCAAAGGGGCTGGTAATGGGCTGGGGTAGGGGGGGGTCATGGGGTAGCTATGCCATTTTTCTTAAAGATTTTCATCCATATTACCGGGACCAGACATTACATTAAAGCCGCAAGAAGTTTTAAATGGCTTTTTTTTCCTTTAGAAGTGTCATTTTGTGCAGGGACAGTTCTAAACACGGGAAACACGTGGCACTTCACAGGCATACTTTAGACACCCCCCAGGTACGATATTTAAAGGAATATTTGACTTTTTTTTTTCACTTTATGCATCATTAAAATGACTGCTCCCGAAAAACGACCGTTTTTAAAACTTCTTTTTGCATTGATACATGTCCCCTGGTGCAGAACCCGGGTTCCCAAACCCTTTTTAGGACAATAACATGCATAATAGTTGTTATAATTAGCACTTTAGAATTCGAACGTTCGCATCCATTGTATTTAATAGGGTTCTAATGTTCGTACGAACTTTCGGTCCGTTCGCGGGTTCTGGTGCGAACCGAACCCGGGGGTGTTCGGCTCATCACTACTTATATGCAAGTTATTGCCATAAAAAGTGTTTGGGGGCCCGGGTCCTGCCCCAGGGGACATGTATCAATGCAAAAAAAGTTTAAAAACTGAAGTTTTTTCAGAAGCAGTGATTTTAAGAATGCTTAACGTGAAACAATGAAAATTAAATATTCCTTTAAATATCGTGCCTGGGGGTGTCCTTAGTATGCCTGTAAAGTAGCACATCTTTCCCATGTTTAGAACAGTACCACAGCAAAATTAAATTTCTAAAGGAAAAAATGTCATTTAAAACTGCTCGTGGCTCTAATGTATTGTCGGATCCCGGCAATATAGGTAAAAATTATTTTAAAAAAAGGCATGGGTCCCCCCCCCAAGTCCATTACCAGACCCTTTGGGTCCAGTACAAATATTAAGTGGAACCCCGCACCAACATTTAATAAAAATAAAAAAATAAAAAAACATTTTCAATAAAGGACTTGTCCCAAACTACTGTAAATTTTTAAATTTTGACACTTTTTTGGGTGAATGTGTAGGGGTACAATGTACCCGATACCCATTCACATAGGGGGGACCAGGATCTGGAGGTTCCCTTGTTAAAGAGGGCTTCCAGATTCTGATAAGCCCCCTGCCCGCAGACCCCCACAACCACCGGCAAAGGGTTGTGGGGAAGAGGCCCTTGTCCCCATCAACATGGGGACAAGGTGTTTTGGGGGGACCCCAAAACACCCTCCCCATGTAGAAGGCATGTGGCCTGGTACGGTTCAGGAGCATATGTCAATTTGCTGCTCTCATTCATAAAACTATGTACGGCTGCTATATAAGCAGCCTAACATAGTGTGGGACGTGGACTCAGCCCCCTGAGCCATGATTGGTCAAAGGCATCCTGCCTTTGACCAATCATGGCTCTCACAGCAGAGTGTGCTGTGATTGGAAAAAGCATGCAGGTCAGGTGCATGTTTTGTCCAATCAGCAGCCGTCAATGGACTGCGATCTCGCAGTGCATTATGGGGCATTCCAATGATTTTCGACTCGAACATCGGACTCATCCCTAATTCATAGTACTTCAATTCCTCATACTGAATTACATTTATGTCACGTGAAAACACATCAATAAAGAGCCCAAGTGCACTGTCCATATACCAGGAATTCATTAAATATACAACATGATTATTTAACAGGAGAAAAGGGAAGCAGAAGGGAGTATGGACCTTTTTCTGCCTCCCGCAACTAACGGATTTTATTCGCACATCACAAGACATATACTTAAAATACAATAGGTTTATTACAATTTGCATTAAAAATGAACAACACAGTAAAAGGGGTTGTAAAGTCAGAAGGTTTTTTTTATCTTAATGCATTCTATGCATTAGGATAAAAAGACTTCTGTGTGTAGCAGCCCTCCCCAGGCCCTCCTAATACTTACCGGAGCCCCATCTCTGTCCAGTGATGTCCACTAGTGTCTCGGCCGTCTGGGACACTCCCTCCTGATGCTGAGACACAGCAGCAGCGCTATTGGCTCCCACTGCTGTCAGTTAAAGTCAGCTAGCCAATCAGGAGAGAGAGGGGGTAGGGCCAAAGCGCAGCTCCATGTCTGAATGGACACACGGAGCTGCAGCTTGGCTTGGGTGCCCCCATAGCAAGCTGATTGCTGTGGGGTCACTCAGCAGAAGGCAGAGGCCAGGAACACAGAAGGGGTACCCGAGAAGAGGAGGATCAGGGCTGCTCTGTTCAAATCCACTCCAACAGAGCAGGTAAGTTTAACATGTTTGTTATTTTTATATAAAAAAAAAACGAGACTTTTCAATCACTTTAAAATACCAGGAACAAGAGCAATATCCCCAAAACATTTAAAACACATCAATACCCAAGTACTGAATTTGAGAGAAAAACACCTATCCTATGCTGCCTATGGTAAACATTGTTTGTCTATTCCGTTTAATTTGTATGTTTAGTAATATAAAGTATTTGGTATTTTTGGACATGTATATTCTGTTTTTGCTTGTGACTTACAATTAACATATGTCACATCAGTTTTTACATTTTTCTCTAGTAGATATTGGGATGTGGTACCTTGGAAGTCTCTATTGATTCAATGATTATTTAACAGAAATTCTGCTCTTTTCTTTTCTGTATACCTTTAAGGGGTCTATTGCTGTTTGATTTAAAAGCATATATATTTTTTTCAAACCAAAATGAATTAGATTGAGGTGTGTAATGGTAAAACGTACTGAGCATCCTAAATAGGCGACCATGTTGTTTCAGAGGTCCTAAACAGCCATGACAGTTACAATAAGGAGAAATAATAACAGCAGTGATTCCCTGTACATCCCTCCCAGGAAAGCATTTGATACACTCCACAAGCTTTAAGCTACATACCTGAATCTTCTTATAATTTCTGTAAGAGAACACATGCAGACCCCCTCACGCCTATTACCAGAATCTACCTTTCTGGCTAGGTGCCCTCGTGAAACTGTAAAACTTGCAAGCTTGAGCAATCGGAAAAATCAAACAGATATGCTGCCAGATCATCCTTCATCGTAAATACCTTAGCTGGAGTCCATAGCAATACACATTTCTGTCTGAAGAATCCAAAACTTCGATGAATTTCATGACTTCTGAAATAATACCAGTACATATTTACCTCTATCAGTTAATTAGTAGAGTTTTGAGCCCAAACAAGGCTACCCTAGGGAGTACCGGGAGAAAAACCAACCCAATTGCTCTCCTAGGTGAACTGGACATCTGAAACCTATTGTATTTATATCCATTCAAATGGTAATTGCATACTGGACAATAATATAAAAGTTAGCAGAGAGTACCATGTACAGCCATGGCCAAACGTTTTGAGAATGACACAAATATTCATTTTCACAAAGTCTGCTGCCTCGGTTTTTATGATGGCAATTTGCATATACTCCAGAATGTTATGAAGAGTGGTCACATGAATTGCAATTAATTGCTAAGTCCCTCTTTGCCATGAAAATTAACTTAAGCCCATTAAAAAGATTTCCATTGCATTTGTAAAGAAGGCTTCAGGGCGCCCAAGAAAGAAAACTTTTTCCGGAGAAGAAAAGTCCTGTGTCATGCCAAAAGTAAAGCATTCTGAGACCATTCATGTGTGGGTTACATTTTCAGGTAAGGGAGTGGGCTCACTTAAAATTTTTCCTAAGAAGACAGCCATGAATAAAGAATGGTACAAAAATATCCCCCGAGAGGGGCATCTTGCCATAAGGCAAAAGTGATAACTAAGTGGATTGGGGAACAAAACATAAAACAAAATTTGGTGTCTATGGCCAGGAAACTCCCCAGACCTTAATCGCATTGAGAACTTGTTGTCAATCCTCAAGAGTTTATAGGAGAACAAACAAACAAAAAAAAAATTCTGACAAACTCCAAGCATCGATTATGCAAGAATTAGCTGCCATCAATCAGCCCAGAAGTTGATTGACAGCATGCCCGGTCTTTAAAAAAGGAGTGTCAACACTGCAAATATTGACTCTTTACATAAACTTCAAATCATTGTCAATAAAAGCCTTTGACACTTATAAAATGGTTGTAATTATACTTCAGTATACCATAGTAACATCTGACGAAAAGATTTGAAAACACTGAAGAAGCAGACTTTGTGAAAATTAATATTTGTGTCATTCTCAAAACTTTTGGCTACATCTGTAGGTATTAAACTATATTAATACCTTTAGAAAGCGCAGTGACATTCCATGGCCACTGCTCAGCCACTTAATCGGTCAGGTCTTTTCTGTGAATTTTTCACAGGTATGCTTTCCCCACTTTCAGCAGCCTCAGCCGCGGGTATTGACACCATGGCTGGGGCTCACGCATCCTCCCTCCTCCTACCTCCTCCTCCTTCTCCCCCTGCTGCCGGGCCAGTAGGAGAGAGGAGCGGAGCCTCGTGCATGCGCAGTAGGGTTCCCAGCGTGAAGCAGTAAGGCATCACTGCCGGGTTCCCTTACTCGCAATGGAGGCGGCATGCACCCGGCAGCTGATGGAAACATCAGCTGCGGTGCCGACATCGCTGGACTCCAGGACAGGTAAGTGTCTGATTATTAAAAGTCAGCAGCTGCAGTATGTGCAGCTGCTGGCTTTTCATTTTTGCAGCGGTGGGCGGACCTCCGCTTTAAAACAAGATTCGCAGAACCCTTGGCAAATCAAACCTAGGCACATTCATCCATCACTAATGACTATGATCTTGTTAGTCCTACCACAATTATTTACCATAGGTATATGTTAAATGCATATGTTTAAACTATTCCATTTATAAAATAAAAAGTCAAAGCAGAGACACAAATACTTACCTTGGTTCACTTCAAATGGTCTGACACCCACGAGGTCCCTCACCAGTGCCAGCATCTTCTCCCCTGGTTCTTCTGGGTGACCGTCTTTAGCCTTTTTTATTGGCTGGCGCAAGATGACCTCACTTCCTTGCACGCGCAGGAGTGACATCATCCCAGCACACTGGCATGTGCAGCTCAGTGTACATTACGCAGAGGATTGGGAATAGGCTTTTTTTTTTTTTGCAGAAGAGACATTGCATATTTGTTTCTGCTAAAAAAAAGCCTGCATGTTCGCAATTTTTCATTTTTTTTTTATTTAGTTCCACTTTAAGCTGCATGATTATATCCATTAGATAAATTAAAACAAACATCGGGACAAATATTTCATGAAAACACATTAGTTACCAAAAACACTTTTAGACAGATTCCAACAGATTAGAACATCCCTGGTCTGGATACAAAATAATGAGATAGTTGATTGTGTATTAGTACATGTAAACAGAAATGCTCTAATAAAAGCAGAAGCAGCACAAACGGGTATTAAAGAAATCCATTAAGCACTATTAGAACTGAAAATTACCACAAATGTAACCCAATCCATATCAATTTATATTAAAAAAAACTTTTAACTAACATTTTATGGCGAGCCTTGTCACTGTGTAAATATGGATAACATGGTAGTTTGATTCTGTGTGTGGCCTCTCTTATTCACCAGTATGCCTGATACTGCTTTATTTGAGCTGCTAAGAGTAGGATACAGTTTCAGGTACTGGACTGCATGTTAGCCTCTTTTCCACTGCAAAGAAACCAGTAAATTGTGGTATTTAGGTATTCAGTGATTTTAATGGCTCCTTCTTTTACTAGATTGGAGTTTTCTTTTAAAGGACCTATTAATGAAGAAATAAAAAAAAAAAAGATGCTAATTTATTGTGTTTACATAAAGATCTATAATGCTGCGTACACACGATCGGAAATTCCGACAAGAAAAGTCAGATGTGAGCTTTTGGTCGGAAATTCTGACCGCGTGTATGCTCCATCGGACTTTTGCTGTCGGAATTTGCGCCAGCAAAAGATTGAGAGCAGGTTCTCTATTTTTCGGATGGAAAAATTTCCTATCAGAAATTCCGATCGTCTGTATGCAATTCCGACGCGCAAAAAAAACATGCATGCTCAGAATCAAGCAGAAGAGCCAAACTGCCTTTTGAACTTCATTGATCTCGGCTCGTCATACGTCTTGTACGTCACCACGTTCTTGACGTTCGGAATTTCCGAGAAGATTTGTGTGACTGTGTGTATGCAACACAAGTTTAAGCCAACAATCCGTCGGAAAAAAAAAACATGGTTTTCTTGTCGGAATTTTTGATCGTGTGTAGGCGGCATAAGTCAGTAAACTGCAAAAACAGTAAAAGCTGCAGTTAACCTGGAATTTTGTTCTGAAAATTAAGAAAACTACAATTGCAGTGGTGCTCCTCCCCCCCCCCCATGTTGCAAGGGTTTAATATTCATTTTTGCCTAGGTTACCACTTTAAAATACCCTTTTCCTCACCTCCTTTGCAACCAGCCTTCTTCTCTTCCCTCCAACTCTGCGGTTTGTGAGTGGGCCCTAAGCATCTTAACTTATAATGCAGGACAGCTGGTCCTGCATTGTACATGATAATGCCAGTGTGCGACTGACAGACTGCAGCTTTGGGAAATGGTTGCATGAAGATGAGGAGCCAGTGGGAAAGAGGAATAAGGTAAGTAAAAGTGCCCTTTAAAGGTACTCTAGACAAAAATGACATGCCCTTAGTCTCCTAATTTCCATGGAGTTCAGCTTTAAGTATGGTAAAAGAAATTAAAATATGGAGAAGTGATCAGTGGACACAATAAACATAATTATTGAACAAACATTTTAACTGATCACTAGGTTTTATGACAAAATTTGCTATGAAGTCTTGGCACAGAATAGCTTTTGGTGTCACATTAGACAAACTCTTGTTTGTGCCAATGGGGAGGGTAGGAGAAGGAAAAAAAAAATAATGATCAGGAAAGGGCAATAGGCATCATGGACGGCCAATAAACCTAAAAATATTCCCCATTCCAACTATATGCAGTCAGATCAGGTTCAAATGTCTGTAGGCACCTTAAAAGTACCACAGGCCCTCCACACTAAAGGTTAACCTGACACTTTTAAAAACAGACCAAACCGAAAAAGTGGGAAAAAGTGAAGAAGTAACCATTTCAATTTCTTAATGTGACTCTAAAACAGAGCCACCAGGTGGAGTGCTAAATCATTACTCCATTGCTACCAGTGCCACTACTATCCAACCCTTCTGGGATTGTATTTGTATCCACTGAGCAATGGGGTCCATTCCATTGACCACTACATCACTACTCTGTCCTGTAATGACGTAGCAGCTAGCAGAAGAAACCACAGCACCCAGTGGAGTCCAGCAATAAAATCCATTCTCACATTTTTTATAAATATTTCACACTGTGAAATAGAAAAGCTGTACAAAGCTCTTTTAAATGACACAGACTGATTTACTAAAGATAAGAATCTTCATCAAACAAACTGAGTGAATTGTCTCTTCAATTAAACAATCACGTGAATGGGCAATTTCTGTTTACTAATTTCTTCTGCACGACTGGGTATTTAAAGTGAACAGGAATTGGCTTTTTGCATAATTTGATAACTGAAATTAATATTTACACAATTTATAAATCAGCCTTATTGTTTTAAAAATTATCCTTAAATTGCAAAATCTCAATGTGATGGAAATACTAAAAAATAAAATTTTAGCTAGCTTCTTTAAACATGGTACCTGATCCTCTATCCCTAAGCTAGTTCTAATCTTAAAATGTATACAGCTGCTAAAAATAGCAGAAAGAAAGACCAGGACAAGGTGCGAAATAGCATCTCAGTTAACTCAGATCAACACCTACTTTTAGCTGCTAAAATGCAGACTTTTTGCCAGAATGGTGTTTCAGGTTAACTAAAGTTTTAGCAAGTCTCAGTCCACTCAAAATTGAAATTTCAAATTAAAGTAAAATGCTCAAGTAAACTGAAGGCTAATAATGAGGCAGCAATGGATTTGAATAAAAGTATGACTTTGTAATTCAAAATAAAAGACAATGGGGCTTATTTACTAAACTGGAGAATCTGGTGCAGCTCTGCATGGTAGCCAATTAACTTGTAACTTCAGCTTGTTCAATTAGGCTTTGACAAAAAAAAATGGAAGCTGATTAGTTTCTATGCAAAGCGGCATCAGATCTTGTACTCTCCAGTTTTAGTAAATTGACGCCAATAAATATTCCCCCCGCATCTTACCTCCTTTACCACACAGCAGTTTCTGACAGGCTATATCATAAGCCCCTAGCAATACATATGATAAACGTGGCCAGGCTGTGTGTGTCAGCACACTGGAGATCCCAACGCATCCCTTCCATAAGAGAATGGTTCCAGAAAATTGCCAATATAGCTGAGATGGAAGAATTAATCCATATATACCATGAAAAACTTTCTAAATTTACAACCACATGGGAATACTGATTGCATTTCCAGACAACAACCACATATCACAATCTTATCTCTTTAGTATTATGAGGACGTAACAGAGCACTGTATGTATAGTAATAGTTCAAGGTGTCTAGCTGTGGTACCTGGGATATCCGACATGGAGAGGAGAGTATGTGGACTGTGTGCCCCTGACATTCTGTGGACCCCTTTTAATGTTCACCCCCGTTTCCTCCTGCCCCCTTTTTTTTTGCAATTGTATTTTTATTGGTTCCAATAAAGAACAACAGTTTACAAAAAGAGATTTACAAAATACATAAAACACAAAACATAAAAACAAAAACATAAAAGAAGAGTGAAGACTCTGCAGTCAGAACATAAAACATAATTGCAAATATCATTGTATAAAGCCTAAGCACAGTTTAGGGTGCAGTTTAGGGTATAAGGGGCATTCTCAGCTGGATACATTAGGATATAAAAGGGAGAACAGGGATTTCAAATAAACATCAAAGATAATAGAAGGGGTCAATCAAAAGTTATGCAACCCAAAGAGGCAAAAATCAGGGTGGCTGGTCCCCGTATTCAGAATTATCCCAGAATTCCCAGATTTTGTTAAATTGAGGAACAACATCATGTACAGTGGCGGTAAAATATTCCATTCTCCAAATTTCAGCTATGAGTTGCAATAAATGCGGTTGAGACATGGGCAGGAAGACAGCAAGCACAATGGGATAGCTCTCTTGGCAGCCAAGAGGATATGCAAAATCAACCGTCTAACCGGTTTTGCAATACCCGGGAAGGGAAGCCCCAGTAAATAATTGATATGGTCAAGTGGAAGAGGCATACCCACCACCTTCTGAAGCAATAACAGTACATCAGACTAGAAAGGCTGAATAAGGGGACACAGCCAAAATATATGGAAATGTCATCCTGCCTCTAGACGGCAACACCAACACATGGCTGAATGAGAAGGATCCAGATTATGTATGACTTCTGGGGTCCTATACCAAAACATCAATATCTTTAACGCAGTCTCTCTCTGCACCACACATTTAGAGGATTTAAAGGTATAGGACCAGATTTTATCCCACAACTGCAAAGTAATAGGTCACTGCAAGAGGGTACTCCATTGTACGCATATACAAGTGGGTGTCTTCCGTAACTGAGGTTGCTTCATAAAGGATATGTATGATACATGGAAGACACCAAATGTGATTGATGTGGGCTTTTAGCCTATAGCGCTCAAAAAGTGTAGGTTTATCTAAAGTGAGAGACGTAGACATGGAATAGAAAACTTGCTTAACCTCCTTACCCCTTTTAATACCCTCTCCACTACACTTACCAATCCACCTACCTCACCATCCCATTTTTTTTTTCTTTTGCCAATCTAAGGCAGTCCAGCTTTCTGTCAGTTGCATTGACCCATAACCTTTTTTGGCACTGGGCATGCTGACAGGCACACTTTAGGGCCACAGTGTCAAATTAGCATAACCCCTGGAGTTGGCAACCCATTACGATTACTGATTAATCCTTTTGATACGCTGTATATCTTTTATAATGATCATTTTTCTTGGCTCTTCTGACTTGCCAACACAATACTGTTGCTCAACACATACATCACCTGTACTGAACCTTGATTACCCATACTGTACTGGTTGTATATTTATATTCATACCTAATGTGTTTATCATCCTGTGTTTTGAAAATGTTCTACTTTTTGTACTGTAACCTCTTGATGTTACAATAAAGCTTTTATGGAACAAAACAAAATAATAGACAATGGGGGCATTTATCAAAACTGTATTATTGTTTGCAGTTGCTTCTTTGCTTTTTTTATTTTAGGCCTCATGACTCATGAGCATCCTACGTGTCCATTCACATTAGGACATTTAGAGGCATATTTTAAGCTCAGCATTTAGAGGCAGGAAAAATACCCTTCTTTTAAATTTTTGATTGGAGCGTTCTGGCAGAAAAAAAAAGCTTAACGCACCCAAATATGTATACAAAAATACACATTATGAGTTTTTTTCTGCCAAGGAAAATGGCGTTTTCTTAAGCCCAGTGTGCATGGAGCCTTATCAAAAATTTGGAATTTTTTTTTTCAGCCTGTCGAGGCACCTCTATGTTCACCTACTGTATGTGTCCAGGGGAGTCGCTCGTGTGAACAAAGCCTAAAGCTCTTCTAAAGTAAAACACATAACGGTATGTTCATTTTGAACTTTACCATTATGTTATCTTAAATAAAAGTTGCACTAATGTAATATTTTGATCAGCAGACTTTGGCAGTTATATTTTGTGGTAAATATATGGTGGTGTGTAAAAAACAGAAACATTGTGCTGTGAAAAATGTAGGGAAAATAAAATTTTCTATGTATTTACTATTTTTCTCCCAATAAAGGCCAAGAAACTAAGTATACAGCCACGAGATTAATCACTTCAGCTCGGAAGGTTTTTCCCCCTTCATGACCAGGCCATTTTTTTGCAATACGGCACTTTAACTGACAACTGCAACGCTGTACCCAAATGAAAAGTATGTTATTTTTTTACCACAAATAGAGATTTCTTTTGGTAGCATTTGATCACCTCTGCAGTTTTATTTTTTTGCGCTATAAAGAAAAAAGACCAACAATTTGGAAAAAACTAAAAACTATATTTTTTACTTTCTACTATAAAACACATCCAAAAAAAAAAGGTAAAAAAATCTACTTTCTTCATCAATTTAGGCTAATATGCATTCTGCTACATATTTTTGGTAAAATAAATCCCAATAAGCGTATATTGATTGGTTTGCTCAAAACTTATAGCGTCTACAAACTATGGGATATTTTTATGGAATTTTTATTTACTTTATTATTTTTTTACTAGTAATGGCGACGATCTGCAACTTATAGTGGGGCTGCGACATTGCGGCAGACAAAATCGGACACTAAGTGACACTTTTGGGGACCAGTGACACTAATAAAGTGATCAGTGCTAAAAAAATATGCACTGTCACTGTACTAATGACACTGACAGGGAAGTGGTTAACATCAGGGGCGATCAAAGGTTCAAATGTGTTCATAGGGAGTGCTTTCTAACTGTGTGAGGGATGCTTTAACTGTGGGAAGACAGAGATCGGTGTTCCTGCTTAGCAGAATCAGACATCAGGTCCATCGGACCTGCTGATTGGCTCCCGCTGTGTCCAATTACAGACCCGGAAGTGCAGTGTACGTGATTCTGCTCACAGGAGCCGCCATCCCGCAGCAAATGTATGTCGGGCGGTCGGCATCTGGTTAAAGCATTATCTGTACCCAAAAAAAAAGGTATATTGCATTAGGATAGCATAAGCCCCAGAAGAAGCAGGTTTCTCAATCATGCCACATATGCACAGTTCTATATTTGCAGTTCTATAAGTAAGCATACACATAGTGAAGTTTATAGTTTTACCATTACATACCTCCCCACTTTTTTAGATGGTAATGAGGGACACTTATTAGTAAAAGTATGTAAGCATAGGACACCTCCCCTTACCATGCACCCTTAAAGTGGTTGTAAACCTAGTTACACCACTTTTACCTACAGGTAAGCCTAGAATAAGGCTTACCTGTAGGTACTGTACCTTGAAATATCTCTTAAACTTGCACGGTTTAGGAGATATTTACCATATATACACTTGCGCCGATGTCTACGAAGCATGCTCACTGAAGAAAGGGCACGATCATGACGATCGTGCCCTTGTGTCGTGACCGGCAGCTTCCACGCGCATGCGTGGGAGTGATGTCACGCGACACCGGCTAGTCACAGAGCCGGAGTCCACGGCCCCGGAAGGGGTGAAGATGGATGCGGCCACCAGCAGGGTCATCGCCGGCTTTGTTTGCAGGTAAGTGGCACATAATGGGCTAGTATGTGATGCCCATTATGCTTTTACTTTGCAGGGGAAAAAAGAGGAAGTAAAACCTATCAGGGTTTATTTCCTCTTTAGAGGAGAATTATATATAAAAAAAGAATGATTAGATAAACCCACATGTGCTTTTTTTTACCACTATTAGTCCTTTATACTGTATTTTTAAGTGTACAAATGCAGCAATTTAGAACTTGGATGAAACATTTTGCACTGGGAAACACTTTTTAAAAGATAAATAGTGCTTTTTATATACAACTATATAGATCAGACCAAAATGAGGGACAAATGAGGAGGAAAGAGGGAGGGAGGGACTGTTCCATATCAGGGACAGTCCCTCAAAATCAGGGACCGTTGGGAGCTATGCTATCACTTATAAAAAAAATAAAATAAAGTGTAAACATTTTTGTAAGTCTTGTGATGAGAGAAATATGACTTTTTGTCTTTCTGACCATACTGGTACCAATTGCTGTTTGATCTCCAAAAGCAGATAAATGGATGCCATAACATTTACTGTATATTTTAAGTCTACTTTTGTGGCCAAAACATACTTTTGCAATAGGGTAGTAACGCATGGTAATGCACAGTATGTGCATTAGTGTATTGCAGTGCCCTATATTTTGACTGGCACCCTAATGTACAAATGAAAATGCAGCTCTGACCCACACACATTTTAGTGCACCACAACGCATACTAACGCACTTCTGTAGGTTGTTGTGTACTGCATCAAAAAAAAAAAACTGCATGCCCATTTTTTTATCCATTCCTGTGAGCTGGCAGGCCATTTATGTTTCAATAGTGTTTATTAAAGTTTTTACAGTACAAAAGCAATAAAAAAACCAAAAAAAAAAACAAATACAATACAAAGATCTCAGGTTATCATTAAGCAGTATACAGCAATCCTGAGAGTCATACAATAAGTATTTTGAATTACTTGAGGAATCCTCCTCTTATTGCATACATAGGCCATTGCACCACCTAATGTTGGCAGAAACTCCTTAGCTCAATGAAATGTGGTACACATGCCTTTCTCAATACGAATCATAAATTGTATACAGTGACACTGTGTCTATGACTTAAAACATGTTGTCAATCCTAGGCCCTAGGGTAGGAGCCACCCACCGGGAAGAACCAGCTCGCCATCCGACTATCGGGGGAGTCTGGTTCCACCGGTCGCACGGGCGCTGGCAGGCCATATAAAATGAATGCACTGCACATTAACAAGTGACACACAGGAATAGAGAAGTGTGAATCCAGCCTTAGTTCTAATTTGCATAAAGTGGAGGTTAGATTTGTATTGTGATCTATGTCTCAACTGGAGAGAATCACCTTCAATATTTGTACTGGAGACCATTGTTACTGTGAGAGGGAATCAAAAATGTTGTGGATGTCACCAGAACACGAGTAGATGGGCTATGCTCTAATAAGGAATTGTGTTCAAATGAAAACTCTTATGCCGCATACACAAGATCAGAAATTCCGACAAGAAAACCGTGGATTTTTTTCAGATGGAATGTTGGCTCAAACTTGTGTTGCATACACAAGGTCACGCAAATGTTGTCAGAAATTCCGACCGTCAAGAACGCGGTGACGTACAACACTACAACGAGCTGAGAAAAATTAAGTTCAATGATTCGGAGCATGCGTCGAATTGATTCCGAGTATGCGCAGGATTTTTGTGCATCGGAATTGGCTACACACGATCGGAATTTCCGAGCAGAACTTTTCTTGTCGGAAAATTTGAGAACCAGCTCTCAAATTTTTGTTCCCGGAAATTCCGACAGAAAATGTCCAATGGAGCCTACACACGGTCGGAATTTCCGACCGAAAGCTCACATCGAACTTTTCTTGTCGGAATTTTCGATCGTGTGTACGCGGCATTAGAGATGGGATTGGCCGTAAATTTTTACAGATTTCCACTTACTTTCTCTTGTGTCTACAAAGAGATATCAGTTAGGAGGATCAGCCATGGTGTAACAAAAGTTAGAAAAACTTTATTGAAAAATCAACAATGAGATTGGTCCACTATAGGTAGGATAGCACCATTATAGTGGAGACATCCCCCCAGCACACCCAGATAAAAACACATACAGAAAAAAATGACAACATTGTCACAATATGGCGCCAATCTTGGGGCCCCACACACACCCTTGCATAACCAGCTATGGAAAGATTGGAGCTGCTCAAAATGACTAATCCAGAATGGAAAGGTCATAGGAATTCTAAAAGTCTGTGATACCGTACTCTACACCTGGCATGTCCATTAGTAGGGCTTGTGCAATAATTGTGTAGATAGTAGGCTTGTGCAATTCGTTTCGTAACGAATTGAAATTCGTCCGAATTTAGCAACTTTCGGACATTCGGAAGCATTCGAATTTCCGAACAAAGCAATTACGAATAAGACCGAATCCGAAATAAATTATACCGCAAATAGCGAATGCCCGAATGTCTTCGGCATAATTCGTTATGAAAAAGTTACGAATGTACGAATCCATACGAAGCACAATAACACTCACTCTGCTCTGCTCTCTGCTTCTCCCACACCGTGCTGAACTCCCTCTCAAAATGGTGTACAGGGGCGGAGGTTATAGCCGCATGTAAAAAACGAAAGTAAAATACGAGATTTCGAATCCATTCGAAGCACAATAACACTCTGCTCTGCTCTCTGCTTCTCCCTCACCGTGCTGAACCCTCTCAAAATGGTGTACAGGGGCAGAGGCTATAGCCGCATGTAAAAAACGAAAGTAAAATACGAGATTTCGAATCGTTACAAATAACCGCAATGTATTTAGAAAAGTACAAATCCATTCGAAGCACATTAGGCATAATAGGCAGCGTCGTTGTGAGAGAGACACGGAAAATTACGAATCAACGAACCCAAAAAAAGTTACGAAAGTAGGAGTTGTGTCCAGAATCAACGAAAAACAACGTACTCTACCGAAAGTACGAACCCAAAAAAAGTTGCGAAAGTAGGAGTTGTGTCCAGAATCAACGAAAAACAACGTACTCTACCGAAAGTACGAATTATAAAGCAACAAAAAATTCAACAAAAAATGTCGCTTGCAAAAATACGAATGAGTCCGAACACGAAAAATCCCGTCTAGCAAAATTACGAATGATTACGAATCAACAGGACCGGAAAGAAACGAACCGAAACGGAACGAATTTTTCCGTTGTGCACAAGTCTAGTAGATAGGTTAAGTGGGCGAGTATGTAGGTCACCCAAGATTGTAAGGCACACAGGAGTAGGGTGTCCTGAAAGGATACATATGCTAGCATGTAGCCAATTGGCTGAGCTCTACATTTACCAGTGTCCGTACAGCATGAAAAGAGAAACATCTCTCAATTTATGAAAGACAGTTCAATCCAGTCATATATAGAAATAGCTGCCAGTATGTCACGCTGAATACGTCTTATTAAACTTTGCAGTCCAGTATTGAAGGGGTATGACATATCACTGGGAGCTCAACTGAGGAGTTTATCAAGGAAGAGAGGGGGGGTGCCCGAGGGCTCTCACCACTCCATGGTATTAGCTAAGATGAAGATAGTATGTGGATAACCTTCCTTCATGGATGCTACAGTCAGTGAGTAGATGTATTCTTGTGTTGTTACGTCGGCTATCTGTCAGGCAACAGCTAGACGCTGGACATCAGGTCAGACGTAGATATACCAGGTCAGGAGGCCCGTAAGTGAGTGTGGAGGAAGCGCATGGTCACGTGTGAGAAACGCGTTGACGTAGGCAGCACCATCTCCGCCCTGCGCTGCACCATGCATTCCAATTGTGCAGCGTAACATCGAGATGCCTGTTCCGCATGGACTGACTGGACAAGCCTGCTCTACACTCACTTTAGGGGCCTCCTGACCTGCCGTATCTACGTCCGACTGGATGTCCAGCATCTAGCTGTTGCTTGACAGATAGCCGACGTAACAACACAATACTTTCTATTGTGACCAGAGGGCAGAAACTGCAAGAGAATGTCCACCAAGGGGACACAGGCAGCAATAAAAACCTGACGAAGGCTCTAACCCATTCTTGACATTTTAAAACTAAAAAAGGAAGTTTGGCTGCATTTCGTCTATACACATAAATACATGCATGCATCACATAATGCATCACTTAATGCAGCACAGGTATGAACATTTAAAACTTTTAGTAGGCCTAAATATGACTATGGAAGTTAGTCACATTTGACTGGAGAGAGACAGGAACCAACAAGTTTTCTCTGAAAATAAAACTGTATATAGTCTGCTATCTAAAATGCAAAAAAATGACCCCATTCTTGGGGTCCAGTTGCTCACTGGGAAGGATAGGGGGGGGGTAATATTTTTCTTGTATACCCTGGTAGGATTAGTGCTTTGTTTTTTTCCTGTTGTATATTGTATCTCATTTCAATCAAAATGTTCGCTTGTATATAGGTCCTGTGTAACTTTCTTTAATGATGTCTTCTTTTTTTGAAAAAATTAAAAGTTATTAAAGTATAAATAAAGTTTTTTTTTTCAGTTTTGGATAGCATGGAGAGGAATTAGAATACCCATTAGGTCTGTGTCCCTGTTAGAGAGATTCACCCTCTCTATTTGTCCTGTTTACCGCTATCATTGAAAGTGAAAGTATAAGAAAATCACACATGTTGGGTTGTCCCCAGAAAAGTAATAGAGGGGAATTATTCCAACGAGGACACTATTTCTGGTGACCTGGGGGGCCCCAGAGGACTCTCTTAATTTGCTATGATTTCCTCTCACTTCCTGTTTTGACTATCAGACAAGAGGTAAAGTTAAACCTCCCCAGTGGGACACAGATGGAAAAAAAAAAAAACCTGAGAGGGGTTATAACTCTCCTTTACTCTATCCAAAATAAAAAATGTTGCCTTAAGTCCAATTTTAACCCCTAAGTGCTCATTGATGGATTGATGTGTTTCAGGCCTGGTTCACACTGGGGCGACAAACGCTCCGACATTAGGAGCTCATGTCGCATGACGTGTGAAAATCAATGAATCCCTATGAGAGCCGTCTTAACTGGTCCGACACAAGTCGGTCCGACATTAAAAATGCTCCCTGTACTACTTCTGTCCGACTTTGATCCCACTTCAGCCAATTGACTATCATTGAAGTAGGATCAAAGTAGTATCCTGTTCATGAAAGTCGGATGGATGTCGGACCAATGTCGGACCAATGTAGGACAGATGTCGGACCAATGTCGGACCGATGTCGGACCAATGTAGGACAGATGTCGCAGAGCAAAGTAGGATGAAAGTCGTGTCGTATAGTGTGAACCCAGCCTAGGCTGGGTTCACACTAGTGCGACACGACATCCGTCCTACTTTGGATCCGACTTTGCCCTGCGACATGAAGCCGACATATGTCCGACTTTCAATGAACGGGGATCCGACTTGGATCCCCGCCAATATCAGGCACTGTGTTTGGTATGAATCTTGAGGGGGAACTCCAGGCCAAATTTTAAATTAAAAAAACCGGCGTAGGTTCCCCTCCAGAGGCATACCAGGCCCTTGGGTCTGGTCTGGATTTGAACGGGCGCCCCTATGCCGAAAAAACAGCATGGGGGTCCCCCCAAAATCCAAACCAGACCCTTATCCGAGCACACAACCTGGCAGGCTGCAGGGGAAGAGGGGGGGGACGAGAGAGCGGCCTCCCTCCCTCCTGAACTGTACCAGGCCGCATGCCCTCAACATGGGGGGTTTGGTGCTCTGGGGCAGGGGGGCGACCTGCGGCCCCCCACCCCAGAGCACCCTGCCCCCATGTTGATGAGGACAGGGCCTCTTCCCGACAACCCTGGCCGTTGGTTGTCGGGGTCTGCGGGCGGGGGGCTTATCGGAATCCGGGAGCCCCCTTCAATAAGGGGGCCCCCGGATCCCGGCCCCCCCACCCTATGTGAATGAGTATGGGGTACATCGTACCGCTACCCATTCACCTGGTGGAACAAAATTGCAATAAAAAAAACACTACACAGGTTTTTAAAGTAATTTATTACACAGCTCCGGGGGTCTTCTTCCGACTACGGCGCTCTTCTTCCGACTTCCGGGGGTCTTTTCCGACTTCGGGGGTCTCCGGTGTCGTCTCCGCGCTCTCCGGTTCTTTCTTCCGCCGGGCCTCCGCTAACTTCTTTTTAGCTCTCTTGCTAACGGAGGCCCGGTCTTCCCATTGTCTCGTCCGGCTCTCCGTTGTCCTTCTGCCGGCCCCTCCACTAACTTCTTGGTAGCTCTTTCGCTAGTGGAGGGGTCGGTCTTCCCGTCGTCGCCGTCGGCTTCTTCTTCCCTCTTCTCCTTCTCGATGTTGACGCGTCGCTTCTTCCCGCTGTAATACTGGCTCTCCGCTCCGCTCCGCATTAATATAGGCTTCTCATGACGTCACAGTCACATGTTCCCATGACGTCACAGTCACATGCTCCGGGGCCATGTGCCCCGGAACATGTGACTGTGACGTCATGAGAAGCCTATATTAATGCGGAGCGGAGAGCTAGTATTACAGCGGGAGGAAGCGACGCGTCAACATCGAGGAGGAGAAGAGGGAAGAAGAAGCCGACGGCGACAACGGGAAGACCGACCTCTCCACTAGCGAAAGAGCTACCAAGAAGTTAGTGAAGGGGCCGGCAGAAGGACAACGGAGAGCCGGACGAGACAACGGGAAGACCGGGCCTCCGTTAGCAAGAGAGCTAAAAAGAAGTTAGCGGAGGCCCGGCGGAAGAAAGAACCGGAGAGCGAGGAGATGACACCGGAGACCTCCGAAGTCGGAAAAGACCCCCGGAAGTCGGAAGAAGAGCGCCGTAGTCGGAAGAAGACCCCCGGAGCTGTGTAATAAATTACTTTAAAAACCTGTGTAATGTTTTTTTATTGTAATTTTTTTCCACCAGGTGAATGGGTAGGGGTACGATGTACCCCATACTCATTCACATAGGGTGGGGGGGCCGGGATCCGGGGGCCCCCTTATTAAAGGGGGCTCCCGGATTCCGATAAGCCCCCGCCCGCAGACCCCGACAACCAACGGCCAGGGTTGTCGGGAAGAGGCCCTGTCCTCATCAACATGGGGGCAGGGAGCTCTGGGGTGGGGGGGGCCGCAGGTCACCCCCCTGCCCCAGAGCACCAAACCCCCCATGTTGAGGGCATGCGGCCTGGTACGGTTCAGGAGGGAGGGGGGGCCGCTCTCCCATCCCCCCTCTTCCCCTGCGGCCTGCCAGGTTGTGTGCTCGGATAAGGGTCTGGTTTGGATTTTGGAGGGGACCCCCACGCCGTTTTTTCGGCGTACGGGTGCCCGTTCAAATCCAGACCAGACCCAAGGGCCTGGTATGCTCCTGGAGGGGGAACCCACGCCGTTTTTTATTTAAAATTTGGCCTGGAGTTCCCCCTCAAGAGCAGTACAGCACAAGTCGCATGCCAAAGTCGGACCATGCAAGACTGCGGTCCGACTTTGATCCGACTTCAATGATAGTCAATGGGCTGAAGTCGGATCAAAGTCGGACCAAAGTAGTACAGGGAGCATTCTCAAAGTCGGACCGACATGTGTCGGACCAGTTAAGACGGCTCCCATAGGGAAACATTGATTTTCACACGTCATGCGACATGAGCTCCCAATGTCGGAGCGTTTGTCGCCCCAGTGTGAACCAGGCCTAAGGGTTTCCAAAAGATAAAAAGGTAAAAAGAAAGAGTGAGAGTAGTAATGGTGGTAAAAAGTAAAGTACAGTAGTTACTAGTAGCAGTCAAAGTAGTAGTTGTAGTAGTAGTTAATTGAGCAGAATTAAAATTGTTTTGTTTAATTTGCACAAGATGATTGTATTTTTTTTTTGGCCATTACTTTTTGCATGAAAAGGGGTGAGCTTTTGTTAAAAAGGAGTTTCAGCCAGGTTTCAGTCAAAAACTGTAGCTTCTAACTTTTAATGAACAGATAAACACCTGTCCAGGGATCCAGCGCTTCCCTCACCTGGGGCAGTTCTTCAGAGGTCTTCGGGTCCCCAGCGCTGGCATGTAAATTGTGGGAAGCAGGCTGTGACTCCTTCCAGCTTCACAGCCGGCTCCCCACTGCTAATGCGCAAGCCATGCAGTGCCTTGTGAATGGACCTGCAGCTTTCTGAGACCTGTGAACGCCCAGAACGCTGGGGGGGGGGGGTGAACCTCACCTCCAATCACCCAGGCAGTCAGATTGGCAGTGGGAACGGGTACTTCCAAAAACTATTTACCCACCTCACAGAGAAAAATAATAATATTACAAATATAGGGGGGGGGGAGCAGAACTTCTCCTTTTGGGTGAAGTCCCGCTTTAAGATTGTTTAGTTTATTTAAACTTTGTGTATGTCATATATGTATGAGGCAATCAAATTTCAATAAAATAAAGTACATATATTCATTGCATGCAAAGTTGTGTTTATGGGTATATTTCTATGGAGAGGTTCATAGCTTTCACCAGATTCCTAAAGGGGTCTGTGATTTAAAAAAGGTTAAGAACCACTGCTCTAAAGTCTACATAAACCCAGAGAGAAATAGTGAGTCTGCTATTGTCTGCACCAACCCTGTAGATGACTGGTTTAGCTAATATTTTAACTACCAGAGAAAGCAGCTTTTGTGGTTGTAAAAATTTAAATCTACTACCCTGTTAACTAGTAAAATGTGTTCTAGCTAGAAGTGTCAGGAGTATTGGTGACTCACCAGCCTGTTATTTCGGAGTGATGGCTGCCTATTCCTTCTGGATTGGTGGATTCCAGTTCTCACAATTATTAGCCAGTGTGTGGCTAAATTTATCAGAACTTTGACGTTCCTTTTCCTTCTTTCCTTTCATTTTTCATGACACACACATAAAAATAATGCAATATACATCTAAAGAAAATAAAGGGTCTATTCATAATACCACACTATGTAAAAGCATAGCAATTAAAAAAAATAAAAAATAAAAAATAAAAATGTTACTTAATTGGAATCTAAAGTCTGCCTTGTAATAATATAAGAATACATTTTTCTTTTTCTGCTACATTTCTTTGACGGAGCTTTTTACATCATTATCTTTCTTTTTTGTATTTGTCAGCCCTAATAAGCTTTTATATATGTGTGGATGGATTCATGAATATAGAAAAGCGGTACAATGAGTCCCCACTGGACAGGATTCTTTATTTAAGCCTTGATTTCCTATTCCAAAGTAATAATGAGTAACAGTTATCAGTAATGCTGAACTAGTGCATATTGCATGTAGCAATTACCTAAACAATGACAAACATAAGCTTTAATGCCTGTCTTTTAACTTCATACATGCTGCCCGAATGCGGCTGGAATTTTATCATATGGTAATGTCTCCCATTTTTATTCATTGCGCATAGCCTGTCCCTTTTGTTTGCGGAACCTAACTAGCTGACGTCTGTACTGACCTTCTGCTTCCTGACGAGATGCAAGAGTCAATATCATTTGTTTGGAGAACTATAATACAATCACGGAATTGTATCGCTACTGAGATTGGAAAGCTGTCTCCTTTGTACAAAAGAATACTAATGCTAAAACATGTTCAATCCTTCTCATTTAACAGATGTAGTAATTTGCTTGCTTGTTTTATGGAGTGATGCAGAATAGCTAATAAGGCAGGAAACAAGTAGATGAAGGGATTTATCATAGTGTACTCTTTGGTCAGGTGCAGAAATGACTCGGTTCCACTACTGGCACATGTGTCCCCATAACAATTTATTACTATCCACTGCATGTGCCATCGAGGCATTTTACTAAAGTGCTAACCCACATAAAACTTAGGGGAGCTGATTCATCGTCATTAATTATGGATTAGCCATTTAATGTTCTTAAACACACTGGAAATAGTTTGTTATTATGCACTCCAGTTTAAGTAGCAGTTTATTGGTGTTTGTTATAATAGCAAAGCTTGTTTTGTTTCATAGAAAGCGGCATTCACTAAGCCTCTGTATTCAACAAAAGTGCTTATATGCTTGGCAAATGTTTTTTTTTTTTTTTATAAAAATGAACGTCATACATCATTAAATGCTAGTTTGTGGAAAAGAAAAAAGAAAAAACACAGCTTAAGGTCATAAGAATATTGACAGCTGCCCAGATGCAGTGGAGAAAACAGACAAATAGACCACATACTGAACAACCACTACTAACGCAAAACAACCTTAAGGTGTATCTAAAGCCCAAGCAAATTGTTTTAAATAAATTCTTTACTTATAAGTATTTATGAGAACAAAGGATATACATTACAGTTATCATCCAGAAGAGTAGGGTGTGCCGTGGCCTTGAATTTACAGTCCAGCTATCAACAGGAGGTCAATAGTAACATGGCCAGTACCATTATCAAATGCGAGTTATAGCAGACAAATCTCCACGAGCATCATGAGTGAAAAGGTGGCATCAGATTGACCATGGCTCAGAGAAATACCCTTCTTATAGAATAAGACTTGGGACAAAGGGTAGGTGGGAAAGGTAGGATTCAAACACGTAACAAAGAAAGGAGGAAAAGGAGAAAAACGAAAAGGCAGATAAGCTAGCAGAGGGAAAGGAAAAGGGGTCAAGAAGATACGGCACGTGAGGGTGGTATTCACTGATCTACACACCACGTCATAGGCATATTTTTTAGCTTTGTGGGGAAGAGTTAAAATCTCTGCTGAATTCCCTGCTGGGGAAATTCACCTTCTCTTTTTGTCATGGTATCCATTGCCATCATGACTTAAGGTTATAAAAAATAAAATAGTCAGGAATACAGAGGCAATCTTATTCAATGGGGACACCGGTGTGACCTAAAGGGGATTGCCCCTCACTTTGGAAAGAAGTCTTCTTACTTCCCAATGTGTCACTAATACTGGAAGTGAAGAGAAATGGCAAAAAACTGTCTGGGGTTTAACTCATTCCTACCAAAAAAAAGGGGTGGTTGGCTTTGGATATACAGAATTTTAACTGTGGGAAAACAATACCTATGAGACCTAAGTACAGATCCCTAGTAATAGGAATAAAGAAAACTTCAAAGTATAAAGAGAAACCTGGTACTGCTCCCCTAAAAGAACTTAAAGTGGAGTTCCACCCAAAAATTCAACTTCCGCTTTTCGGAACCCTCCCCCCCTCCGGTGACACATTTGGCACCTTTCAGGGGGGAGGGGGTGCAGATACCTGTCTAAGACAGGTATTTTCACCCACTTCCGGGCATAGATTCCCATGGGAGTCTACGCCACTTGCCGCCCCCCCCCCCCCGCTGTCTCCTGGGAAACACACTGTTCCCAGGAGGGAGCGGGGACCAGTGACAGCATGCGCAGTAGAGAACCGGGCAGTAAAGCCGCAAGGCTTCACTTCCTGATTCCCTCACCGAGCATGGCGGCGGCAGCATCCGAGGACTGAGCGATTGCTCAGCCTCGTCTGCCGACATTGCAGGCGCGCTGGACAGGTAAGTGTCCATTTTTTTAAAAGTCAGCAGCTGCAGTATTTGTAGCTGCTGGCTTTTAAAAAAAAAAATTTGGGTGGACCTCCGCTTTAATGTTCTCAGTCATAATCAACCTTCAATAAATTACAGGAATCACTGACATGGCAAGTTATAGCAGTTAAAATAATTATATGTATATTCTTTCGACATTTATAACAGTATTATATAATTTAAATGTGCAAATGTTGAGAAAGGAAATGCAATTTCCTATATACAGAAAAACAATATTTTTTGCAGACTAATTTGTTTTATCAAGTTGTACTCTGCATTTCCCCCTTCTTTCTATAATGATTAAAAAGTTGTTAAGAAAGCTGGGTAAAACACACGAATGGGCCATTGTGTTTCACATGCATTCTACTGATAAACGTTCCTAGTGGGGTCTTCCTATCAGACAGCAGTCAGTCCCTGTGAACAGTAGCCTGAAGAGCAGCTTTAAGTTAAAGTCATCTTACATGCATCTCACTGTTGATAACTTCTGCTATTAATATTATTTAAAAGAAAGAGATATATTTAGCTTCTTTTCACACCAATGTGCACACCAAAGCATGCCCATTAATGCACATTTATTTGTGTGTTACCAGGAATTGCATTAAGGCAGCTAATCCATTTTGAACAGGCTCATAATGAGTCTCCATATGCAAGAAAGTGTATCTGCAGTTTTTGGGGAAAGAAGGGTCAAGTGTCTACATATGTGTCACATACATGTTTTGCGGCGAAGTACAGGTGTCACGGGTGATACCGGATACTATGTGTGCAGGGGTTCCATTAACAATGGATAGCAATGCCCTGTAATACATATATACAGCATGTTCAACTGCATTGCACTAAAATGTTTTAAACTGTGGGTCTTTAATGTGGACCTTGCAGTGCACAAAAGGTCTGCATATACTCCCCTTCTATAAACTACCTGCTGATAGTAAGTCTAAAGCTTACCAGTAAAGAAAAAAATGTGTATTATTTAAATACCTTACCCCCGCCTTGACAAGGATGATCTTGTCAATATTCCGATCGCACACGTTCCTGGAAGTATGGCTCTTAAAATGGTGGGTGCTGTAGCAATTACCAGTTGGGTCCTGGAAACATCAAGCAAGTGAACATATTTGCCAGCACACCATGGATCAACACTTACCTCCAAAGGTTTGACGAAGGGGCTCTGCGCGACTCCGAAACGCTGCACCTATTTTTATGATGTGATCTTTCTCAATAAAATAAACCTTTGGACAGAAGTGTTGATCCATGGTGTGTTGACAAGGATGATGTCACTATATTCCCAAAGAGATCCTGGAGAAAACAGGACAGCCTAAATCTTGCAAGATACTCTTGCAATAGAATGATGTATCTCTGCACAAGATTTGGTCTGCTCTGTATTCCCCAAAACTCTTACAGGAAAGATAGTGGCATAATGCCAGCAATGCAGAAGGCAGGGGCAAGGTAAGTTATTAAAGCGGAACTACGCTGCATCTCAGCACCACAAACCAAAATGCTATTTATTTTTAATATCCAAAGCAAATTCACCCTTCCATCCATGTTTCCATGCTTTTTTTTGCTGAGAAATCTCTTTGGATAAAAACCATAGCATTTCTGGACATGGCCATCTTAAATAAGGGCAAATGAATCATGTAGCATTTACTTCCTGGAATCCGTCTGCCCTTAGTTCAGGCATTCAGACAGGAGAGCGTACTTAGCTGAGAAAACCCCTCATCCTGTTCTGAAGACTCCTCAGATTTATGGCATCATTTATCTAGGCCTGGAAACCAGAAAGTTACTGAAGAAATGTAAAAAGAAAAAGTAAATATGATGTACTTTCCTTTCTATTAAAAATAATCAATGCTGATTGGGAAAGTCAAGTTTTACTTTACAGGCAAAGTTTGGACCTACTATCAGCAAACAATGTTATATTTGAACCTTGCAGTGTGCATACAATGTCCGCTAGTTACTAGAAACGCATATCTTTCCACAGGTTTCAAATTGCAAGATTTGTTTTAGCTTTACTTACAAACTATTTTATCATTTATTCTATTATCTTCAGCAAATGCTTTTAAAGCAAATATGCTGAAGATAACTAATGTCTGGCTTTTGGCAGATGTACTGCAGTTTAGTGCTCACCGATTTCAATGGAAAAGAGCTTTTAAGCTGTTTATCTGTGCATTCTGAACCTGTTTAAAACCAGCCATGCCCATTGGCATCATTCTTGATATGTTTGCTAAAAAAAACTATCTTTATGAAAGACTAGTGGCAACACTTTAGTCTACAAATGTGTATATCACACAGGCCTTACGCTGGGGGCACTGACCACCAGTGGCGGCTGGTGCTGTATATCTTGGGGGGAGGCAAACAAGACATTCCGCCGCCACTCCCCCTCCCAGACGGTCGGCCCCACACTTACCCCATCTAGGTCGCGGGAAGCTTTGATTCCTGCCTGCGTCTCCTCCTCTTCTGTATCTCGGGCTTCACTGTGGCTTCCCTCCTCCTTCCCTCGGAGCGGCGGCCAATATGATCACTTCTCCTCTCGGCCAATTGGGTCTCAGGACCTCTGGCTCTAATCACATGCTTTAAAAAAAAACATTGTAATCCCTGCATTTAGATTAGGAGCCGGGCGCATGGATTAAGGGGGCGGCTGCCCTGCACCCTTAATGGACGGGTTGCTACTGCTGACCACTATGTTAGACCTAACTGTGTTTCCATGTCCATGTGTGCACAGAGAGAATGGCAACATGAATACTAATAAAAAGTGAATTGAAATATAATTGTAGCACCCTGCAGGTACTAATGTCTGTAAATAGTTAATCTTTTTCTTTTTGGTAGGCAGGGCAGACCCAGGTGGGCTGGCTTTGCTGGGTCCCCCTTAGCAGCCTGGGTAGAAATCTACAGGGTTTTCCCAGGGAATGACTGACAGGGAAGAGAGCCACTGCCTAGCAGTATTGTGGGAGCCCTGATCAATCCCAAGCTTATAGCTTGATGGGGCGGGCACCACATAATTACTGCTGTGGGAGTCGTGTGGAGAGATGGAGATGAAGTGATGGAGTGCTGAGCCAGGAGGGGGTCCCCGGGTGGATGGGGGGTGCTGCCTCTGGCTGGATGTGTGGCTGTGGTGACCACCTCTGTTCCTGCGCCACAGTCAGGACTGGCTATTGGCATTCTTAAGGCTGGTGAAGAGCAGGCACCCCTGCAAGCTGTACTGTGAGTAACCATCCCCTTAGAAACAGGGATCAGTGAAAGTGGGGCATCTGCTCGTTTGAACCTCTATAGCCAGAAGAGGGGATAGCACATGGCCAGCTAGTTTCCAGAGATCCCAGAAGGGATCACACCCCTTGCTATAGGAGGACTTGGTTGTACTGCATTTGGAGACTGTGTGGTGAGAAGAGGAGTGTAAATACAGTTGCTGCAGTGTATATGAAGTTTTGCTATGAAAGAGACCGTGCCACATAAGAGGGGTCTCTCTGAGTCCCCAATGTACAAAGTTAATGGATTAATGGAGTCCTAGACCTTTCCCTTTCATATACCCTATCCAAGTTCAAATCCCCTAATAAATATAAAAACAACAATTCCATTGACTGTTTTTTGACTGCCAGTGACTGTTTGCTTGGCTGTCAGGCTGGAATGCCTCCCACCTGGCTGCACACACAGGGTAAACCTTTTTAAATCAAATGGCTCCTACAGGGGTACCGCTACATAATTACAAAAATAAAAAGAAATATACTGTATAACAGATTGTACATTACATACTGAATACTGCTTGCTGCATTGATTAAATTATAACACAGTTAGGTTGGAAAAGTAGCAAAGAATTGATGTGAACATTTATAGAAAATGAATGTATAATTAAAGTTAATCTTTTTTTTAATAAATTCTTCAGAGAATGTGTAAGAATTCTAAAACATAGCAAATAATTATGAATTAATTATCCAGCATGAAATACATTTTTAGTTATTGTTAAAGAAAAGCTACACTCAATAACTCAAATCTCATTTAAGTTTTAACATGTTCATTTAATTTCAAGACTTGTTTATAACCTTTCTGAATATGCAGCACTCATTCCCTTTTCAGGCACTTCCAGTTATATGGTGACAACTATCTTCCAATTGTGCTCCTGTGTTGTCCCTTCTCACATGCACCCCAAATGGATACTATAAGTGCCTGCACCAACACCCATTGCATAAGTATGTCCCACCGTTGCTACTGTCAGGGAGTCAGAGCACAGCAATGCTGTGCAGCTAATATTAAGCCCTGTACACATGATCGGTTTTATCGATTAAAACAGTCCAATGGACTTTTTTCATCGGACAAACCGATCGTGTATGGGACCCATCGGTCTTTTTTCCATCGGTGTCAAAAAATAGAACATGTTTTAATGTTTCCGATGGTTAAAAAAACAATAGCAAATTCCGATTGTCTATGGGCAAGTCCATGGGATAAAAAACCCACGCATGCTCAGAATCAAGTCGACGCATGCTCAGAAGCATTGAACTTAATTTTTCTCGGCTCCTCTGAGTGTTTTACGTCACCGCGTTTGGAGCGGTCGGTTTTTTTGACTGATGGTGTGTAGGCAAGACTGATGGAAGATTAGAATCCATAGGAAATCCGATCGTGTGTACAGGGCTTAAGAGATGCATGTAAATGGGAAGTGGATGAAAGAGACTGAAGGAGATCTGCAGCACTGAGATACAAACAAAGACAAAAAGGTAACATCAGGATATTATGTTAAAAAAAACACGTCAAACTGTTCCTGTTACACAGCACAGGAGCAAACTAAATGCCAACAGTTAGATATAGTTTGGTTTAGTTTAGATCTACTTTAATTTTGAGGAAAGAAATGTTAAAACCACTTAAGGACCCAGCCTCTTTCTGAGATTTGTTGTTTACAAGTTAAAAACATTTTTTTTTTGCTAGAAAATTACGTAGAACCCCCAAACATTATAAAAAAAAAAAAATTCTAACACCCAACATTCTAACATGTTTCATAATTTTAACAGCCATCCAGTGCAATGCTTGGCATGCTTTAAACTATTTGCATACACATGACCTCAAAATATGTCTTTAAAAAACAATTTTACATAATAAAAAATCATTATTCTTAGTAAATCCTTTGAAAGGTATATTTGCAGCATTGCAGAGGATTAAAGGCCAGTCAAACCATTAAACATAGAAAATCATGTTCTGTACACAGTGGACATTTCCTCAGCATCTTTCGGAATGATTTTACTATCAATACTAAAAAATGTCTAAGACCTGCATTATCGATCCCCTTTAAATTATTATGAAATCTCAAACATAAAAAAAAAAACTGAATTCGGTTCCATATACCCGTATATACTCGAGTATAAGCCGACCCGAATATAAGCCGAGGCACCTAATTTTACCACAAAAAACTGTGAAAATGTATTGACTTGAGTGTGTCCATCTAGGGTGTCCATCTGTGTGCCTCACTTTGCCTCACTGTGTCCATGTGCATGCCTCACTGTGCCCATGCCTCATTGTGTCCATGACTAGACTGACGTTTAACATTGGAGTCCAGGGAAGGGGTGCCCGGCTTTGAAAAATCGGCACTCCCCGGCTGTAGGTCCCCCAGACAAACTTTGCACAATTGTAGAGGAGAAATGGGGCTATATGTCTGCCAAGTTTCGGGTCCAGGGGACCTACGACCGGCCAGTACTGGGTCTCCAAAATCACCATAGAAATGACCGTTTAACATGGGAGTCTATGAAAGGGGTGCCCGGCTTTGAAAAATCGGTGCTCCCCGGCCGTAGGTCCCCCGGACAACAAACTTTACACACTTGTAGAGAAAGAGTTACATGTGTGCCAAGTATGGGGTCCAGGAGAGCTACGGCCGACCAATACTGGGTCCCCAAATCCCGGGAGATCAGGCGCAAAAAGGTGACTCGAGTATAAGCCGAGGGGGGCATTTTCAGCACAAAAAAATGTGCTGAAAAACTTGGCTTATACTCGAGTATATACGGTAATGCAAAAATGTGTTTGAAAGTAATTGGTTGGAAAATATGTGTGTTTTGCGTTGAGGAATTTAACTTTATGTAGTAATATAATCCATAACTTCATGGCTTTAAACATTTTTTTAACATAAATGTAAAGCCACATACGAGAACAAGGTAAATTTACCCGCAAAATTACTTCAAGTTAGACCTAATTTGCCAAATTTGTCCTGTAAGATTAGGAAAACTACTCTTAAAACCTATCGTTATCCACCTTAATATGGAATGGGCAGGATGGGAAAGCTGGTCATATAGGAACCATATATGTATACATTTGCAGTCAGTGTACAAATAATCATCTAAACCTAATTTATGTTTAGAAAACTGACAGTTTCCATTTCCCCAAAATTCTAGAAAAATTAGTAAATTTCAGGGAAATGTATGAATTTTGGCAAAACATCAATAGAAATACAAAATTTTAGTTTTTTTGTAAGGATGCAACAGCCTTTAAAAAGTTCATTGCAACTGGATCTGTTCTCGTGCTAAAAAGTACGCTCTGCGAAGAAAAAAACAACAGCAAAGTAAGGAAAATAAAAATTTAAAGACACAGTACACAAATAAAGATAGCAATGAATAAAGAATATGAAACTGCTCTAAAAACTACTTGTTAAAAAGTCAATGAATAACTTCTCAAGAAAGTTTTGTTTAAGCGGGTAAGTGGACCAAATTGAAAGTTTCAGTAGTTTTGCAGTAAAATTGATTTCATGACTCTGTCCTACTGGTGGGTGGAAAACAGCACTGGTAAAGTAAAGAAAAGGTAAATATGTGCATGACGGAAGTATCTGCTGACGGGTTGGGAGTATCAATGCAAACCTGTTGCTTTGCCCTACATAGGAAAAGTTCACTTAAAAAAAAAAAAAGAGGTCCATCCCAAACCCCAAAAATCTTATTGGTTATTTGAAATGAATGAAGACTATGGTAAATATTCTCCTTCAGAAAGTTAGCTCCGTACCAAATAGGGCACCCTTATTAACATCCTGTGTTTGTTCAGCTGGCAAATGGGATCCAGTGAGCAGTTATATCTGCTGTAGATCATTTTCAATTGCTCTTGTTGACATTGTTATGTCTTTGGATCACACTAGCACCTGTTTTATATGTCACAACATAAAATTGTATGTGCCACTTGATATGAATAATTCAACTTTACAGTTCACACAAAATGTTTAAATTATTATCAAGGAATACTATTTATATTTAGTGAAAACAGCTGCATTATGGAAAGTTTTACAGCTTTGTATGACAGGCCATGCTATTCCCCATGTGCAACATATTTAACTAAAAGGACTAACAAGCAATGGACTTCTAAGAAGGAATAAATACTATTATTTAACATTTCCTGGAAGGATATCATTAAGTATTTGCTTAAACAGGCTTTTTATTGCGCTGTTATTGAGCACACATGTAAAACATAAAAATATTAGAAAGGCCATAATATGGCAAAGGTTAAATGAGCATGTAAAGAACAATAAAATGCATGGCTTATGTTTTTATACTACTAAAAATATGGTTGCTTGTGTAACTACATGTTTAGGATCTCTGCAAAAAAACGCATTTGCGTCCAGGCCACTCATCTTTCTCTGTAGACATGCAAACACTTGGATGTGTACTAAAATGTGTACAGCCCCAGCCTGGCAATGATTTGTACAGGCGGCTGTATGCAAACACCTGCCATTCCTTGGTGCTTCCCAGTCACATAAACACATGGTCCTCTTTGCCCTTTTAAATGAGGCCAAAGCAAAAATTTTCCACATTTTGCCATGTTACAAACAAAAACGTAAACGTATTTTATTGGAATTTTATGTGATAGACCAACACAAAGTGGCACATAATTGTGAAGTGAAAGGAAAATGATAAATTGTTTTCAAGATTTTTTACAAATAAAAATTTGAAAAGTGTGGCGTGCATTTGTATTCAGCCCCCTGAATTAATACTTTGTAGAACCACCTTTTGCTGCAATTACAGCTGCAAGTCTTTTTGGGGATGTCTCTACCAGCTTTGCACATCTAGAGAGAAATGTTTGCCCATTCTATAGCTAAAGCTCTGTCAGATTGCATCTGTGAACAGCAATTTTCAAGTTTTTCCACAGATTCTCAATTAGATTTAGTTCTGGACTTTGATGGGGTCATTCTAACACATGAATATGCTTTGATCTAAACCGTTCCATTGTAGCCCTGGCTGTATGTTTAGGGTTGTTGTCCTGCTGGAAGGTGAATATCCGCCCAGTCTCAAGTCTTTTACAGACTCTAACAGGTTTTATTCTGAGATTGCCCTGTATTTGGCTCCAGTGGTGGCCCGACCATAGGGGGCGCTCGAGCGCCATCCCCCCAAGCTGTTAAAAAAAAAAAAAAGGTCACTTTAAGAGTGACCAGGCGCCGGACATGTGGCTGTCTATGGGAAGCTGATTTGCCCATGTGCATTGCGTGTGCAGGGCGCACTCGATGCGCCCTAAACACTCCCCACTCTACAGTGATTTGTCTCTGTGCTCTAGTCCATTATTCCTATTGGCAGGGACCGGAGGATGGTGGGCGGTGCTTTTCGATTTACCACTTCCGGTTTCCCAGCTCACTGCGCTAGTGTGCTGTGGAGTGTGGACAGTAAGGGGCCCGTTGCCGGTATCTTGCATATCTGGACTGGAGCTTATTCACCTCCCTGGGGATCGCTGACCCTTCACAACATGGAACAAAATACAAATAATATTTGCGCTACTAACACATATAAGCAGCTACAATGCCTGTGAAAAGAGCAAAAACAAACAATATACAAAAAATGTAGCGCTATGCATAAAAAATTAACACCCAAGTGTAGTGCTCAAAGTGAATAAGTCTTGAAAAGTCTGTACAAATAAGTCCAAAATAGAAAAAGTGCTGAAAAAGTCTCTGATGACCATTCAAAAAGTGGATAGTGTTGAAGCTTCCAAGAAACAATGGTGACTTTCAAAAGAACAAGTGACTGTAACGTGACCACCACCACATAGAAAGTAGGCTTACCAGATGGAATGGACCCAATGGACATACGTCTATAGGGTCAGCTAGGCTTGATATATATATATCTATGGATATGGGGTCCCAGCTGGCATTGCACATATATGTATATATCCAAGATCCAGGATCAAATGATGTCGCCAAATCTCCAAGCCCGATAGAATAGTGGAATAGCTCACAATGGGACCCCACAGGCCGAGTACTATCCTCCTCCTCCGGGAGAAGTCACCATTGTGACACTGACACCAGTGTGGCACAGTAGCTGCGTTTGACAGGCACAGTGGCTGCAATTGATAGGGGTTTTTTTGCGCCCCCCCAAAGATTTTGAGCACCAGCCGCCACTGCCAGGGTGGCTAAAAGGCACTGCCCCTGTTCCCAAAAAGAAAGAATTAATTAATATTGAGGACTTCTCAATCTGATGGAATCATCTGGATGTCTCTCCTTGAGTGCAGACACCATGACACCAAGAAGGAGGCTGATTGCAGATAAAAGTCCCAAAGAGAAAAGCTCACAAACTCAGGAGGAAGAAGAAGGAGATTCTAGATTTTTGGGCAGGTAGAGAAGTGACCAAGCCCACTGGCAAGGGATCTCTTTAAAGAGGGACTAGTCTAAACCCCCTTGGTCTTAGGTGAATTAAAGGTACCAGCATATGACTCAAGGAGGCCATCTCTATGCAAGGCCCACAGTAGTAGGGTCCTGCAGAAAGACTGCAGAAAGACTACATTCGGAACATCCAACTGGTTCAGAAGAGACACTTTCTGCTTCTTTAGAGCAGGGGCCTCCAAACTTTCTAAACAAAGGGCCAGTTTACTGTCCTTCAGTTTGTTTGCGCCCCCCCCAAAAAAAATTGAGCACCAGCCGCCACTGTTTGGTTCATTCCATCTTCCCATCAACTCTGACCAGCTTCCCTGTCCCTGCTAAAGAAAAGCATCCCCACAACATGATTACAAAGGGGGAGGGCGAGAGTGTAGTCACCTATAATTAGGTTTGGAGCACCATCACAAGGATTTACCTCATCTTGGATTTTTTTAAGGACATTAATAATGGACATTCACGGGGGGGGGGCGTGGCGACCGGACTCCAAGATGGACGCTTAGCTCCGGAGCTCCGCTTGTCAGCCTGAGATACTCACAGCCACCAGAGCCTGCCGGCGTTAGCAAGACCCCTGTGCACCACTGTCGGATCACTGAACATCCGAGGACTGATCCGGTGATGACCAGAAATCGTAAGAAGCCGTTACAGCCCCAGAAGCTGGACAGCTTCTTCGGAGCAGCGGCGAGGGGGATGCAGCAAGATGGCGGTGGCACGCGAGTCCTACAACACACATCGCAGCCAGGAGAGCAATACACAGACGGCGGCCCGCCATCCAACGCCATCTTCTCGGCTACTGCACACAGCGCATCTTCCTCTGGGACATCCAGCCCCACAACGCGAAGCCCGGCCAAATCGAGACCGCGGAGGGACTCTCCAGCTAGGCCGCAGCCGGATCCCAGCATGGAGGTAAGCGGGCCGCATTCAGACCAGCGTAAACAGAGGGGGGACCCCATATCAGACTTCCCCACTGCAGACAGGCCCGTGTCTGACACCATGCTGAAAGACATGCTCCTCTCCCTGAGAACCTCCCTGCAGTCAGATATATACAGTGGAATCACTGCATGCCAGAAAGAAGTACAGGCCATGGGACAGAGGGTTCACCTAATAGAAGCAAAAGTGGAAGAACACACTTCTGCATACAACATGATGGTGGAGGCCCACAAAGCACAGGGGGAGGATATAGTTTGGCTCAAAGACAAGATGGCGGATCTCGAGGACAGATCCAGAAGGAACAACCTTAAATTGAGGGGAGTCCCTGAAAATGTTCCCCCTGCACAGCTCCTCCAGTATACACAGACTTTGTTTTCCACGCTGTTGCCAGAGGCAACAGCACAGGATCTCCTCATGGATAGAATCCACAGGGTCCCCAAACCCTCGTTCCTCCCTGATGATGTTCCCAGGGATGTGCTGATGAGGGTACATTTTTACCATATCAAAGACCGTATACTACAGGCAACACGTGTCCCAGGGAAGGTTCCGCCACAATACGCTAACGTCAGGATGTTACCTGACCTGTCTAGACACACTCTACATCGCCGACGCAACCTGCTGACTATAACCAAAGCACTGAGGAATCATAACATACCGCACAAGTGGAAATACCCAGCCACTCTTGTCATCACCCACAATGGGGCTACTGTCTCAGTATCTAAGCTAGAAGAAGGGTTGAATGCTCTACGCCAATGGGGTATTCTCCCGGTCCAAGCTCCTCAACCTCATCATTCAGCGGGTCTGCAACCAATGCAGAATGAATGGCAGGTAGTGTCCCACAAGAAATCTGGTAAGAAAAAAGCCGGTGAAGCTCAATAAATGTCAAAGACCTAACTCATGGTTATCTCAGGTGCACAGGTACCACTGTGGGGTACCCCTTTTGCACCCTACCTTCTGCACTAGCAGCTACGACTGCCCGAGGATCAGTTTTCAGATCCATTTCTTATGGAAGATCAGTTATATCTAAGTTTTCTCTTTCTTATCTACGTTACTGTTTTCTTTGTTTTCCCTGTTACCCTTTTTGATATACACAGATACACTATAAGTATACTGACAGCTGTAACTGGAGTCACCGAAAGCTTACTGACACCCTATCGCCAGGCTGGAATACAGCGGTCTCCGCTACTCTGGACATGTAAGTGCATTTACGGTTTTGTCATACATACTATCACCCATCTAATACAATGACAATTAAAATACTATCCATTAACGCCCGGGGCCTGAATCACCCAGCAAAACGCTTCTCCATGTGGAAAGAGGCACGCACGCAGGGAGCTGACATTCTCTGTGTGCAGGAAACACATTTTCAACGAGACAAAGCTCCAAAATGCTCACACAAAGACTATCCTTTCATCTACGTAGCTTGCGTGCCTAACACCAAAAAAGAAGGAGTCCTAGTGGCCATCAAAAATTCTCTTTCATTTCAACCCAAGGATACTGTTCTTGATGAAGGAGGCAGATACATAATCCTTACGGGGGATATCAACTCTAAACCATACACGATTGTATCAGTGTACGCCCCTAATTCTCATCAACTCCGTTTTTTGAGGAAAATCTTTACCAAAGCACTAGACATAAAATATGGTAACCTCCTGGTTTGCGGAGACTTTAACATAACGTCAGACCCGCTACTGGATACATCCTCTGGCAAACCCCGAAACCACCTGTCTCTACAACCCATGTTACACAAGATGGAACTATTTGACGCGTGGAGATGCCTCCACGCTAATGAACGTGACTATACCTTTTTCTCGAACAGGCACAACTCATATTCTCGCATAGACATGTTCCTGACAAACAAATGCTTGCTCCAAAACGTTGAAAAAACGAACATACATGATATTACATGGTCAGACCATGCTGCTATATCTATGTCTATTACAGAAAAGGGTGTCTCCCCTTCCACCCCCATCTGGCGATGTAACACTAGAATTCTTCAAGAACCACATCTCCAAAAATCTATAGCTCAACACTTAACTAATTACTTTGCAGAAAATGTTGACTCTGTTGCTGACCCGAATATTCTGTGGAATGCACACAAAGCCTTTATTAGAGGGATATTAAGCTAGAGAAAAAAAAAGAAAACACACTTAATAAACACAACTATTGCTGATATACACAACCTAGAATCCCTGAATAAGAAGTCACCGTCAGTGCCCTTAACTAGCAAGTTGAACACCCTTAGAGAAAAACTTAGAGAACTCCTATCGCATCAATATGATAAACATCTCAGACGCCTGAAACTCTCACACTATGCCAACGCCGACAGAGCAGGCAAATATTTAGCTAATAAACTCAAAGCAATACTCTCCAAAACTAGAATACAATACTTGAGACACCCCTCCACTTCACAAAAAATTATTAACCCCCAGGATATAGCCAATCAATTTGCCGAATACTATAGTTCACTCTACAACCTCCATAGGGACACCAATACACCCCAACCGACAGTGGAAAAGATACAAACATTCCTAAATACACTAAAACTTCCATCTCTTTCCCAAACACAACTAGAGGACCTAAACAGTCCCATAACAGCCCTGGAAGTGGAAAAAATAACTAACTCTTTACCGAACGGGAAGACTCCAGGCCCGGATGGCTTTTCCAATGAATACTTCAAAACATTTAAACACATACTCTCACCCCACATGTCCAAAGTCTTCACCAAAGCCACTGAATCTGCGACGCTTCCACGAGAAATGCTACAAGCACACATAGTCACATTACCTAAACCAGGAAAAGAACCCAACACACCTGCCAACTTCAGACCCATTTCACTCCTGAATACTGACACCAAAATTTATGCAAAATTACTGGCTAAGAGACTTACACATATTATACCACTAATTATCAAACAAGACCAGATGGGCTTTGTGAAGGGGAGACAGACCTCTGACGCCACTAGGAGAATCATCAATGTGATACATCATGCTGAAAGAACTCGAACTCCTTCTCTGCTACTCTCTATTGACGCAGAGAAGGCGTTCGACAGGGTCCATTGGACCTACATGGAAATGGTTCTAGAAAAGTTTGGGTTTAAAGGATCAATCTTGAAAGCTATTTTATCCCTTTACTCTTGCCCGTCGGCCCAAGTTTACTCAGCAGGCCTCCTGTCTAGGCCTTTTGATATCTCAAATGGGACTAGACAGGGTTGTCCCCTGTCTCCAACTATTTTTAACTTGATGATAGAACCACTAGCTGAAGCAATCAGATCCCAACCCTTGATCTCGGGCTTCCAGTTTGGCTCTAATATGCACACCATTAATCTCTTTGCGGATGATGTAATCCTGCTCCTGACTAACCCACTAAAGTCCTTAAAAGAGGCACATAAACTTTTGACAGCATTTGGAAATGTCTCCTATTATAAGGTCAACTTCACAAAATCCCTTATCCTAGACCTAGGAGTACAGTCCCAAACGAAACGATCCCTACAAGAAAACTTACCATATACCTGGAGCACAGGTAGTATTACCTATTTGGGCATTTCGCTCACTAGTAAAATATCCGCCCTCGCCAAGTCTAACATGACTCCGCTGGTGACCAGACTGGAAGCCCAGCTCAGGGATATTTCAAGAACTGAAATTTCGTGGATGGGTAGAATATCCGCATATAAAATGTTGATACTACCACAAATCTTTTATGTGTTCCGCACCCTACCTATACATATTCCTATTCATTTCCTCAACAGCCTCGCGAGTATGAGTTGGAAGTACATATGGCAGGGGAAAAAAGCTAGGTGCTCAAGGAACAACTTGACTTCTCACAAAAAAGCAGGGGGGCAGGCCTAGCAGACATTTATGACTACCTATGGGCGGTGCGCCTAGACCAGATTAAATTCTGGACTCAAAAATCCGACTTACCCCTCTGGGTTGATATAGAAACTAACCTATCTCCAACGAAGGATCTCACCCAACTACTCATAGGAGACAGGTGGGTCCCCTGGAACATTACTACCCTTTCACCTCCAATACAGGCCTCATTGAGAGCCTGGAGACTCCTTTTAGATAAATACCATGGGGACGTACAATCTATGGACTTCAACCTTCCCTTGACTCTATTGGAGTCCAAGATTCCAATGCTAGACGTCACAGACATGACCAATAAGGGCATCCACCACATATCGGACCTATATGAAGGCCCAAGACTCAAAACTATAGATCAAATCATGGTACAATATCGTATCTCCTCACCCGGCTTTTTCAAATGCCTTAGAATTACGCACTTCTTGAAATATCATGCCCCTCCATTAGTGACAGTGCCGAATAAAATCTGGCAATTCTACTCCAAGGCAAAGCAGGATACGAAGGGCATCTCCTTTTTCTATAACCTAATGCACGACAGAATGACATTCCATAAGACAGCAGCAATGCAAAACTGGGAGGTTGATATGGGTTACACTTACTCGGATGCACAATGGCACCGCGCCTTCATAGAAATTCACAAATCCTCCCACTGCGTAAAACATTGGGAACTAACGATCAAGATTACAAACAGATGACACTACACTCCCTTCCGACTTGCCACATACTTTCCAGGTACGTCACCAAACTGCTGGAGAGAGTGCGGGCACGTAGGTAACTTACTTCATATGTTCTGGCATTGCCCTAGTATAAGAAGTCTTTGGAACCAGGTTTTCCAAAAGATCTCATCCTTAACTGGAATACTATCACAGCCCGACCCAGCATTGGCGCTATTGCACCTAAAAATTTACAAATTTCCGCAATTTTATAGGCCAGTTGTAACGCACATATTACTAGAAACACGCCTGTTGATACTGCGTAATTGAAAATCCAATAAAGCTGTGAACATTTCTGAAGTCATGGCAGCTGTTCATAGAAATTATACCTTTGAACGTCTCTTATCAATCAATTCTCTAACATGCAAGAAGTTTGATGAATACTGGGCTATTTGGCCCAAGACCTTTTGATAAACTGTTTAAAAACCCTAAATGTATGCATATCACCAATGTGTATCAATTATAGTGTATATCTCTCCCTGTACTCTCCCTTTTTTTTTCCTTCTGTTATCTGTTACGTGCAAAAATTCTTTAATAAAAAACTATTGATGTAAAAAAAATAATGGACATTCACCAATGAGCACATATTATGCACGTGGTACTTAATGGCTCAATTATTAAGTTATAAGATATATTGTTTTTCTTTTAGCACATGAGCACTTTTTGCATTTATGTTGTATGAGGCTTTTTAATATTGCTCGGATCTTTGTAACTGATTATTTCTATATTAAGGATTTTTGATTTACTTTTTTATTGAATATTATTTTAGTGCTGCACTTTGATTTATTAAGATTATGTAGCACCATTTATGGGGCTGTAAACAGTGCCAACAGCTGGAAAATGTATATATATATGCATGTCAACAATTCAGATATCATATATACTAGTTCTGGTAGCTTACAAGACCCTTTTAGTTATTCATCTTTGACTACTGCAACTCTCTCCTCACTGGTCTACCTTTACACATGCTATCCCCCCTTCAGTCTATTATGAATGCTGCTGCTAGACTAATACACCTTTCTAACCAATCCATGACTGCTGCTCCTCTCTGCCAATCCCTTCACTGGCTTTCCCTACCCCATCGTATCAAATCCAAAATATTAACCACAAAATACCAAGCCATCCACAACATCGCCCCCAGCTACCTCACCAACCTCATCTCCATATATCGCCCAAATCATCCTCTCTGCTCCTCCCAAGACCTCCTGCTCTCTAGCTTCCATGCTACCTCCTCCCATACTCATACTCAGGTCTTCTCCAAAGCCTTTCCCACCTTCTGGAACTCCCTGCAGTAGTGTATTTAGGTTTTGTGCTGCCCTAGGCCTGACTAAACTCATGCACCCCTAATTTAAATATGACCCACCCCTTCATGTCAAGGCCACATCCCTTGCTGTTTAGGAACCGCCCTGAAATTTTTGAGTGGGGACACTAGTTCTGGAGGGGGGAATGTATTTCCCTTATTTGCAGGGATTTCCTCTTACTTCCTGTTTGGCTATGGGTCTGAAAGTGAAGGGAAATCTCTGCAATGGGACAGGGATGGTAAAAAATAAACTGACAGGGGCTATAACCCTCCCTTGCTCTATCCAAAATGAAAAAAAAAGTGTTGCCTATAGTTCTAGAGGACTAAGAAGATATAACCGTGCCAATGGTGCAGCAGAAAACATATAGCACAGTGAGGAAGGTTTGTGGTCCAGGATGATAGGACAGTCAAAATTAGAAGCGGCACCCCCCACAGTTGCGGAATGCCGGCTGTCCGCATACCGGAAGCAGTGCGGCCGCTTTATGGGGGCGCTAGACTAATTTGCCTCTCAGCCCAGTCTACCCCATAAGACTGGTGCTACACTAACAGTGTAGCGCAAGCCGGCGGGGACTCTTTTTGTGCTGCCCCCCTGCAAAGTGCTGCCCTAGGCCTGGGCCTTGTAGGCCTAGGCCAGGATACAGCGGTGACTCCCTGCCACAGTATGTCCGGTCAGCCCCTACCTTGTCCCCCTTTTTGCAATCCCTGAAAACTCACTTATTCAGGGAAGCCTACCCCACCTCCACCTAAGAACTGTACCTGAGTCACCTCCATCAGATCATCCTCCGCAGCTATTACTTTTTGTACCACCTCCCCCTCCCTTTAGATTGTAAGCTCCATGAGCAGGGCCTTCCTATTTCTTCTGTATTGAACTGTATTGTAATTGTACTGTCCACCCCTCTACATTGTAAGGCGTTGCGTAAACTGTTGGCGCTATATAAATTCTGTATAATAATAATAATCACACAGCCATGTGGATGACACTGCTTACACCTAAAGAACACACTAGTATCATTGCACCACCCTCAGCCTACTGACTGGACAGTTAAAGAGCAGCAACAGACTGATGAGGTCACAGTAACTGGAAATAAAGCGAAGCGTGAAAAACAACAAAAGTATGCATAGACATCATGATTTTTAATGATTCAATGTAAAAAGAGGGGGATGGTCCGCCCGATCCAAGTTTATCACCCGGGACATCAGGTGCAAAATTGTCCTTGATCCACCTGTAGATTTGCACTTATCTGTCTTCTACTATAATCCTAAAGTATGTGTTTATTCCATGTATTGGATTTATTTTGAGTACCGGTACATTAATTAGAATTATTTGTGTTCTTTGATTTATAGCTTTTAGCAGCAATAGGTCAATCTTTATTTCTCCCATACCCGCTGTGGTGAGGGGTTTGTGTCCCAGGTGATTACCTTGGATCAGATGGACTACTTACTACTTACTCTTTGGTAAGTTTTGGTACCCTGGCCTAAAGACGTGCATGATGTATGATACATTGAATCATTAAAAAATCATGATGTCTTTGTATGCTTTTGTTATATGTAATGCTTTGCTTTATTTTCAGATACTGTGACTTCCACATTTCCTGAGCAAGCGGCCTAGAGCCCTGAAACATGTAGAGAAACACTAGATGAAGATTGTCTCTTATGCGTTTCAATGTGTAAGACATCTTTACATTGTACATGGCAAGAGCTACTCTAGACATGTATGTGTATATACCACATTTAAACAATGTTACAGCTGGTGGAAGCCTGTTTCAGGCATTATACATGTATATTTTTTATGTTTTTAACATGTTATTTTGTAATAAAAACTATTTTTATGGATTTTTAACCCTGTCTGTGTTGTAAAGTCCCTTTTTCCTCACACATCATATTTTTGTATAGTAAATTTTGAATGTAGTGCCCCAATATTATTCTTGTTGCCACTTTTAGTAGGCTATTAAACATTATTTAATTGTAGAAGTCCCACCAAGACGTTTCTTACACATGACCATTTTCCTTTTGGGTTCAGTGAAAAAACAGACCAGATACTTACAGCTGATTTAACAACTAATCATGACGCTGCCCAGCATAGAGTGTGTATTAGTGGAACCCAGGGGACTTGTGGAACTTATACTTCCTCTATACAAAATTCTTGATGATGTCATTGTGGAGCCTCTGGGTTGCCTAAGGGCTTGTTTACATAAGAGCAATCAAACCACAAGTTATAAAGACACAGTATAAGTATAATATGAATGAGAGAGAGAAAGAGAGAGATGGACACCCAACACTGCACTGCATGTAATCTGCATCCAAACTGAAGCATAGATGGATCACAATGTCAAAGCACAAATCACATAACAGAACCAGTAGATAAAACTATTAGACCCCTTTTACACTGTGCCGCCCACAGCCTCGGTGGTAAAACGCCGCTATTTTTAGCGGTGTTTTATCGTCGGATTTGCGGCGCATTTCGGTCGCTAGCGGGGCACTTTTAACCCCCGCTAGCGGCTGAGAAAGGGTTAAAACTGCCCGCAATGCGCCGCTACAGTGGCATATTGCCGGCGGTATGGCGGCGCTGCCCATTGATTTCAATGGGCAGGAGCGCATTAGGAGCGATGAGTTCACCGCTCCAAAGAAGCTGCTGGCAGGACTTTTTCTGATGCCCTGACAGCGCACCACTCCAGTGTGAAAGCCCTGGGGCTTTCACACTAGAGTGAATGGAGCAGCTGTTTTAGGGCGGTTTGCAGGCGCTATTTTTAACACTGTAGTGCCTGCAAAATGCCCTTAGTGTGAAAGGGGTCTTCATTTTTTAAATGCTGTTGCCATGTGGTGCCCCTCTGAACTTATATTTGAACTTGTCCTAACTACACTAACATTAATTAAATGAATACATCCAGCAGCTTTGTCTTTTGGATGCAAGCCAGAAACTGACCAGTACTTTCACAACATGGTGTATGAAACCCAAATCTGCTTAGTATGGAATGTTCATATGTCAACCCCAGTAGATGCATCCATGCCATCAACGGGACCTGATTTCTACTTTCTGCCCCCTAGTCTCTCTTTTCACCTGCTTCAACATCAAAGTTTTGACATTACACAAATTAGTTCAGATGCCACCCAAAGCACCTGGGGCAGCAAGGCTAAAATCCAACAAATAGTAGAGCAAACCGCTAGAGGTAGAACTATAGGCTTTACATGTACAGACATGTACAGAGTGGTTAGTACACTGTTTCACTTACAAAAACATACAAACTTTGCAGGGGCAGGAACAATTGCACTGTCAGCCTGGGTGACAGTCAGGAACATTTTATTATAAGAAAATAATATTTTTAAGGGAATGTGTTACTGCCATTCAGCAACATGATGTGCAGATGGCGTACAGCCACAAACAACCATGCTGCCCTGGGTATATGTTGGCTAAGCAGAAATATGTCTCTGCTCACAGGGGGTCTGGCAGGTTGGCAAGTTTCATAAAATGTTCTATTCAATTCTGATAAAAAAGCATAGATAAACAGAAATAACCTAGAGATCTATTAATAGAAATAATCCAAAAATCCATTATGAGGCAGTAATGAGGAATTACCTGAATAAGCGTATTAGGTGAAGGGAGCATTGTCCGAGGTTCTGATCTCTCCTTTTTTAAACCATTCGATTCCCTCGCTTATAGCCAGCTTTCAGCTAGCATATGATGTAACAAGAGGATTATGAAATGCTACACAATAAACCCATGTTTGTAAGCACTCATCATGTAAATAGACAATCCTGACAGCTATACAGCAAAGCCAGCTCCCTTGACACCGACATATGGCAATAATACTTGCTGAAAACAGCAAGATCGAAAAAAAGCACTACACTGACCTGTCCATCTGAAGCTAGCATGTCTACATAGATGTGAAACAGCATTTTTCAGCCTTCTCTTTTGTAATTGAGGATTCATTGTAAGCCTATAACTTGTAGGGAATTGCCTTTGGCTGATAAGCTTCAAAAATAGAGTAAAATTGATCCCAGAGGTCTAGCACTGATGGTAAAAGTAGAACTCTTTTGCTTTGAATAGTTGTTAGCTCAAACCTCTGGAACACTAAAGTAATGAAATCTATGTTCAGCTGTTGCATACCCCCAGGCTTGGGTTTACAAAATGAGAACTTGATTGCAGAGCTACACTTTAAACTGGAATAGTCATGAATTTGGTGCTCAAGTTATTGGTGCTTAGTGCTACAATCTAGCCAATAAAACCTAAATTTGAATGAGTTAAGAATTAAAGAACAACATATATTTAACCACCTCAATACAGGGCACTTTCACCCCCTTCCTGCCCAAGCCATTTTTTAGCTTTCAGCGCTGTCACACTTTGAATGACAATTCCGCGGTCTTGCAACGCTGTACCCAAATGAAATTTTTATCATTTCCCCCCCACAAATAGAGCTTTCTTTTAATGTATTTGATCACCTCTGCGGTTTTTATTTCTTGCGCTATAAACAAAAGAAGAGTGACAAGTTTGAAAAAAACACAATATTTTTTACTTTTTGCTATAATAAATATCCCAATTTGTTTTTAAAACAAATTTTTTCCTCGGTTTAGGCCTATATGTATTCTTCTACATATTTTTGGTAAAAAAAATGCAATAAGCGTATATTGATTGGTTTGCGCAAAAGTTATAGCGTCTACAAAATAGGGGATAGATTTATAGCATTTTTATTATTATTATTTTTTACTAGTAATGGCGGCGATCTGCGATTTTTATCGTGACTGCAATATTGCGGTGGACATATCAGACACTTTTGACACTATTTTGGGACCATTCACATTTATACAGCGATCCGTGCTATAAATATGCATTGATTACTGTATAAATGTGACTGGCAGGGAAGGGGTTAACACTAGGGGGCGATCAAGGGGTTAAATATGTGTCCTAGGGAGTGATTCTAACTGTAGGGGAGGGGACTCACAAGGGGAGGAGACCTGATCAGTGTTCCTCTGTACAAGGAACACACCATCGGTCTCCTTCCACCTGACAGGACATGGATCTGTGTGTTTACACACACAGATCCACGGTCCTGCTCCATTACGGGGCAATCGTATGTGCCTGGCGGACAATGCGCACGCGCCCCCTAGTGGCCTGGGAAGGTGAGGACGTCATATTACGCCTGCCCAGAACTAAAGCTGCACCGCCCAGCCGTCATATGATGGCTGGCGGTAGGCAAGCAGTTAATAATAGAAAACTAAGTGAACAAGGTTTTTAATACATACAGGTCATTACAGGAATACTTTAACACTTTAACACTGAACTCAAAACAGATATATTGTAAAAGACACGCATCAATGCAGCTCTGTATTTATTAGTACATCATTAAAGTACCTATTCAAGTGATTGTAAAGTCTTGATTTTGTATTTTTTTGTTAAAAATAACGAATGCTATACTTACCTGCCCTGTGTAATGATTTTGCAGACAGCAGCCCAGATCCTCCTCTTCTCTGGTCCCTCTTTGGTGCTTCTGCCCCCCCTCCTGTTGAGTGCCCCCACAGCAAACAGCTTGCTATGGGGGCACCCGAGCCGAGCCACAGCTCCCTGTGTCCATTCAGACACGGAGCCACGGCCTGGTCCTGTTGTTTCTTCTCCTCATTGGCTGACTGACTTTGATTGTCAGAAGTGGGAACCAATGGCACTGCGCTGCTTTCTTAGCCAATGAGGAGGGGAGTTACAGGCAGCCTAGACACTCTGCAACATCGCTTGATCTATAGGGACCTCAGGTAAGTATTAGGGGGGCTGAGAGGGGCTGCTGCACACAGAAGGCTTTTTATCCTAATGCATATTATGCATTAGGATAAAAAACCTTCTACCTTTACAATCACTTTTATGATTTATTTCATTAAAACAATAAACATGACATACTTATCTGCTCTGTGCAATGGTTTTTCACAGAGCAGCTCTGATCCAACTCTTCTGGGGTCACCCGCTTGTGCTCTAGGCTCCTCCTGCCCGCCGAGTGCCCACCATAGTAAAACAGCTCCAATATATATTTTATCTGTGTGTCTCAGCTTTAAATACAAGCAAATATGGTAATGTCTAAGGATGGAAATGTGTAAATTACCATTTGATGTACATGTACAGTGAGTATTGTATTACCCTTTTGTCCATTGATTATACTATAGGCATGTTCATTTAATAACCCTTTTTTTCTGTCTAAAGAAATAGACATCTTCCTCATGATGTACTGTATGTGATGCTGCCCATTCCTAAATAAAGAATGTTAAAAAAAAAGAAAAATGGAAAACTGTATATAAAAAAGCTAAAATAACCAAAAACACCAAAGCTAAAGCAAGGCTAAAGCCTTGCATTGCAACATGCGTTGTAATGTGCTACAATAAAAAGAGCATGCACTATTTTTTTGCCAGCAAACCACACGTTGTGCTGAGCTGCAATACAAGCCTGGCCAGCATGGTGCATTGGTGTGCTATTTAGAATGAATGGCATTGCATTGTGCCAACAAATTTATGGGTAACATATGGTGCAGTAAAGCATGCAGTAACACGCATGATGTGACTGCAATGCCCTGAACAGGCCCAAAAGCCTGGTACACACATTCAGGTATATTTTCATTCAACCCAAATGATAAAATAAACAAGCCTGAGAAAAGACAGCTAATGCAGCCACTGCATCTAAGGACTGGTATACTGCAATACATACCTTTTTCAATCTTTGGTTTACATAAACTTTGAGAGGGACCAATAGCAAATAGCCTCAACTACATCTTTCTTTTAACACTTTTTCCTTATATTCTCTCAGACAAAAAATTCTGCTGAAAGCTCCCCTGGTAGCTAGTCGTGACCAAATTTCTAGCCATTAGCCATAGCAGTTTATTTACTGTCCACTTAAAGTGTTACTAAACCCACAACAGTAAAATCAGTCTGTATATGCAGACAAGCATGCTTGTTATACTCACTGTGGAACCTAAGGGGTTAATCCTTTCCATTGTGTATAAAGGCTGTTTGATCCTTTCTCTCTGATCCTCTCTTCTTCCACTGTCTCAAAAAAAATAACCTGATATTTACAGAGCCAGTGGGCAGGCTGCACATGCTCAGTTTGGTGTGTATTGCTAGAGAGTTTTTCTTGGGAGTGCAGGTGATCAGCACAGGGCCAATCAGCACTGTCCAGACAGAAGATCAGGGGAAAATGAAAACTCTTCCTACAAGGTTTACAAGTAACTGATAGACGTCACAAGGCTGCTATATACTGCTGATGAGAAAAGGTATTTAGCAGTTTATATGTACTAAAATAATTAAATTTCCATGTCCTGTGTACTGTGGGAGACCAGATAATGAATGCAGGTTCAGGGTATAGTAACACTTTAACTGAGTGAATGACAGTTAATAAGGTGAACTTGTGTTTACCTTGAATACCCAATAGTGTGCAAAGAAAATGATAAAAATTGTACACTTACAAGTGTATGTTTTTTTGTTTTTTTTAACTGAACAAAGCTTAATCCTTTTTACGAACCTCAAGATTTTGTTGGATTGTAAAGTGAACATTTACTTTGCTAAGTGAACAGTCTCTATTCTATTATTTTTCTCTTAAAAATGAGTTGTATTGGCTGAAAATACAGGAATTATTTGCACCCGTTTTGATTATTTTGGGCAAAGTTGATTTGTGGTAGCAGTATGGCGTGGGAGCATAGAAAGAAGAAGAGGATATTGGAGTTAAAGCTATGAAGGCAAAATAATTATCAGTCACACTATCAGTCAAGAATTATGTTAAACCCCCGGCATGCTATATTCCCATTCAAAACTCATCATCAAGAATATATAGTTGAATAAATTCAGTTGACATTTTAAAGATAAACTGAAGAGAATTTTTTTTTTACCTGCAAATAATCAAAACTAATTAACTTCTAAGGAAATAAGATTGAAGTTGACCTGAACCCTACAATGAAAGAAGTCTACAGGATTATATATAATTGCATATGGACATAGCAATATTGATTGCCTTTGAAACAGGATAGTGCACAAAGTTTTAAACCCACCCGCTCAATCATTTCTTTAGGAATCTACCTGCCTGCCTGAAATCCTCAAAATACTTCAGGCAAAGAATCTGATTCATAGAGAAGTAAATGTAAAATGATTTGTGTCACTGATCACTTTTAAGCACCACCGAGGAAAATCATTTCAAATGCATTTGTCTGCTCCAAATTTTGACAGAACAGTAACATGATCTGGCTTGGCTTTTGCAGGTCAAATGTAGCCTCTGATTACAAGCTTATTAATTACCAGAATATGCATATAAAATCAGAGTCCCAAATCACAGCTCAAGGGAGTCTGGACTTAGAAGCAAACTTTCTTTGGAATGGAAATTGTGCTGCCATGGGAATTTTTCAAAAGCATATCAATCATACCAGAAAAAGGGCAAAGGTTGGGCAGAGGGGTAACATGACAGAGTGAGTATGCCTTATCAGAAGAAATTTTACAGCAACCCTTTCCTATTGCCAGTTTCCATAGAGATAGCTGGCAACATTTTAACTCATCAGCTGATATACAACTCAGTAGTGCACCATAACTAGAGAAATCTCTGTTCCAGTTCATCCACTGTGGCTCAGTTATTTCCCCGTAGCACACCACCATCTCACCTCTAATAAAAGAAGATGAAGCCAGACTATCTACACAGGCCATGAGGCTGACTTAGAAGCAAACTTTCTTTGGAAAGGAAATTTCCAAAAGCATATCAATGTTCTTGGGTCCAAGGAAATTTTGCATTATTACAAATATAGTAGTAAAGTCCAGAAAAAGGGAAAAGGTTGGGAAGTTGGGCATGACTGAGTATGGAGGCCTTAGCAGAAGAAAAATTACAGCAACCCTTTTCTTTGCCAGTTTCCAAAGAGATAGCTGGCAACATTTTAACTCATAAACTGATATACAACTCAATAGGGCAACATCAGTGAAGAAATCACTGATCCAGTTCATCCACGAGGCCCAGTTATTTCTCCGTAGGGCACCACTACCTTACCAATAACAAAAGAAGCCAGACTATCTACACAGGCCATAAGGCTGATTTACTAAAGGATGATTATATATTCGAAGTGTATCTTCATGCAACTCTTTTTTGTGTGAACATTCTCAACTCCTGTAGTAAATCAGGCTTAATTTGTCAAGGACACCTCTTCTTTTTAGGCAATTACATTAGTAATAGTGCTTTTCAGCCTGCTTGGTTGAGCTGTATATTTTGAGGAAAGGAGTACATTTGATCAAAGATAAGGAAGGTAGAAGCAAAAAGTGGTTTTGAGCATGCAGCTATTAGGGCAAGTTATCCTGCCAGCCAGAAGGCTGAATGGAAGAAATTCCTCCATCCTTGGAAGTGAGGTGGATAGAAGAATCCTCCCTGCTGGGACACTGCATTCCGATAGTGGGATTCTCCACTGTCAGATAACACTAACCTTTGGCTACAGGCAGCTGATGGAGAAAACATTTCCAACAAGTTTGTTCAAGAAAAGTTAACCTAACGATCAACTTCTGGTGGTCCCTGCTAAACAGGCCAAATTTAGACACTATCTATGGCCAGCTTAAGAATGTGTGGCAAATAAGGGGGAAAGTAGTGTAAAGCCCTGTACACACGATCGGTTTTCCTATGGATTCTAATCCGATGGATTTTTCCATCAGAAATCCGATGAAGCTGACTTCCATCAGTCTTGCCTACACACCATCAGTCAAAAAAACGATCGTCCCAAACGCCATGACGTAAAACACTCAGACAAGCCGAGAAACATTAAGTTCAATGCTTCTGAGCATGTGTCGACTTGATTCTGAGCATGCGTGGGTTTTTTCTCCGATGGAGTGCCACACAGACGATCGGATTTTGCTATTGTTTTTTTTCCATCGGATAAATTTAAAACAGGTTCTATTTTTTTTTTACACCAATGGAAAATAGACCGATGGGGCCCATACACGATCGGTTTGTCCGATGACAAAAGTCCATCGGACTGTTTTCATCGGTAAAACCGATCGTGTATACAGGGCTTAAGAGACAACAGACATAAGTCCCGATGTTGTAAATAAACAATATGGAGAGGTCAAATAAAACTGCTTTAATAGAATTCAATAACATGAACATAATTAATGAAGTAAATGTTTAATGTTAATGTAGCCTGTGAGTATGAAAATGCTCTCTCCTGATGTAAAAACATCATATTCTGATTGGTTAGAGCCTTTTAACAGCTTCCAGTTCAGGCAGGATATTTGGACGTGGAAAATATGGGAGCATCTCAGAAGTGTAGTTTAACATGAAAGTTATCTTATAAAATAATAAAAATATTTAAAGGTAATTTATGTTTGTAGTGGAAATCTTTTCCATTTCTACTAGTAGTACACTGGGTTATCTTTATTTTTGTACTGCAATAAACAGACTGAGAAATTATCCATTTAAAAAAAAAAAAAGCTTAAGTATTTATATCTACTTAATTAGTGTACAAAAAACATAGTATGTGTACATTTCTTTCCATTCATCGGCAGGTCTTTCACTTACAGTAGCACCAGTTTGTTTTTTCACAGCTGGAAACCTCATGGAATATCATGATCAAAACCCCACAGCGAGCCTGTTGTTCCCATTAGCAAAGCAGAAATCTAATCCATTTAAAAGAGAAGGTGGGGAAAGAAAGAATGCTGATGTCTGACAAATTTTTCCTTTTCCTCCTTCCATCTGTTGCCAAATATGGTAGGACACATTAAAGGTAACTGGAAAACTGTAATGGCTCGCATGCACTTTACCATGATACTGACATCTATCCAAGCTCACAATAGAAGTCCTCCGAGTAGGGAAGACTCACCCTAAAGCTGGCCATAGACATTAAAGGACAGTCAGATAGGCAGCCATAATTGGGTAGCATTTCCAGATAAAACATTACTGTTTTTTCTAGAGTTTTATTGGCCCGGAGAGCATCTGGTACCATCTGCTAATTTACATAGACACAAGGATTGTGCCCAATTATCTCAGTTATATAGGCAGCTTAAAGGTTGCTTTATTTTAATTAATAAAATACAAACACACTGCCATTGATCAAGTGCTAAAGGATATAGATCACATGCAGAATAGAATACTCTTCTCATTCACTTATCCAATTGTCATAATGTCATAAACTCGTTTACAGCCTTGCAGCTCCCTTCAGATCCAGCAAATCTTTAAACTGTACTAAAGTAAAAAAGACGAGAACCACTCATTAATCACTCATGAATCACCTTTAACACCACATTATTTGTCAAATCCAATAAAATGCTCACAAAAATGTTGAAAATATAGACATATAATCCTCCATCCAGTAAAATTACTCCTGTGATAACATACAGCGGGTATATGTTAGCTGGCGAGTTTTTAGGGAAAAACCACCTTGCTAAGAGATGCCCTTCTGTATGCTGGCAGGTGAATATTACCAGGTTAGCTCTGAGGATGAGGGCTTGTCCCTCAAATTGTGTCAATAACGTATACCTGCTGTATGTTACCAAAGGAGTATTTCCACTGATGGAGGGTTATATGCCAGTAAATTAAAAAAGTAGCTTTAAAGGTGATGCACAAGGCTAGTGCCATCTCTCTTGGATCTTATTCTAGTATAGCATGTCTTATCCATGTGCCATTAGTACACAAGAGGGCATATTTAGGGCTGTGCCAAGGAAGGGTGTTGCCATTTTTGCTGCCTGCACCAATACAAGCAGACACTGTGTGGCAGGGCAGCAGGTAATACCCCCCCCCCCCCCAGAGCTCCATGAGTGCCGCCTTAGGCATATTTAAGAAAGCCTTGGTATATTCACACATATACTGTATATCATGTTGGATTTGCAAAGAGTCAGAACAAGTTCACCAGAAATATGAATACACCGGATTGAAAAAAGAAAATGTCAAACCCAACAAATGTCAAATAACACGTTGTAGCATCATTTTATTGAATCTTTGAGGAATCGTTATGAATAACAGATAATGCTTTGATTCATTTATATCCTATTATTATTATTATTATTCAGGATTTATATAGCGCCAACAGTTTGCACAGTGCTTTACAACATGGGGGCGAACAGAACATTTACAATACAATTCAATACAGTAGGCATCAGAGGGCCCTGCTCGTTAGAGATTACGATCTAAAATATAATTGTGTTATCTTTTCTTTAACACAATATAAAAACATAACATGTAATTCATAATGGATTTTGTATAAGTTTGCATTGTGGATCAAACACATTCATTTAAAAGCTTACAGACATTTACTATATATATTTTTATTAATACTATAGAATTATAAAAAAGATTGTTGTATTCATGGGGCACATCTATGTTCATGCATTCCTTCATTTGAAGATTTATAGCTGACATATGAAGCAGTCATTAAATAATGGGATTATTTGCAGACTGTTATACATACAATGGAGTTGATTTAGTTTAGTCATTGGTTTTGGAACCCTAGATTGGATAGCTGTTTGCACCAAGTTGACCCAGGTCCTGCTCGCTTCTTCTCCAAACAGGACATTCACATGCCTGTCTTTTGGGAGAAACACTGGGATATTGTGTCACTCTCCTGGCCTGAGGCCCTCCTTCCCTGAGACCTTTTACCTGGAATAAAGATTGTCCACTCAAGCTTTTTTTTAATGGTTTACTGAAAAACGTTGGCATAGCATTACATTCCATAACACAACTTTCTGAACTGTATAAAGAAAACCCCTCAAAAAAGGACTTTAATGGTACTGGGTCATTATAGTGTTAAGTGAATGAACAGTATTTCAGTATTTGAAATACTGTTCATTCACTTGACACTACAATGACCCAGTACCGTTAAAGTCCCATTTTGAGGGGTTTTCTTTATACATATACTGTAATTCAGGGATGTTGGTACTCCATTAGCTACCATTTCCATATTGAACTTTCTAAACTGTGTCTTTACAGTGCATAACCCAGTACCTCCATTTCATGACTTCCTGAACAGTAGTCTCTACAGTGCGGAGCATTTTACTAAAACTATCATGAACACATTAAAGCTGAGTTCCACTAATTTCTCAGTTTATTAAAAGTCAGCAGCTACAAAAAGTGTAGATGCTGACTTTTAATATACAGACACTCAATTGTCCCATGATCCAGCAATGCGGGCGCCCGAAGCCTCGCCCCTCTCCCCCTCCTCTCCCTGGTGCCGTCATTGCACTTGTGGGTACCCAGCTGTGACAGCTTGCGGCATCACAGCGCGAGTCGCGCTGCGCTATGTTAATGGCCAGGCAATCTTCTGGGACCTGTGACGTGTCCCAGAAGATTGCAGAGAGGGAAGGGAAGAGGAGGAGTCGCCTAGGTGACCAGACGACTGAAGCATGAAGTGGGACAAGAAGTACCTGTCAAAAGTAGGTACCCACCCCCCCCCCCAAAATAATGACATGTTAAGGGGGTAAGGAGTGCTTAAAGCGGAAGTTCCACTTTTGGGTGGAACTCTGCTTTAGGTCCAGCCATCTCTCCCCTTGCTATTCTGTGAGTTCCCCAGCAGTTGGTCATCACCCAAGGTGTTTCTCAGTCCCAGGCCCCAAGGCCTAACTTAAACAAGCTACAGACCTGCAAACAAAGGTCAGGGTTAGCAACTTTCTTCCAACTTCTCCCTTGTCCATATACAATTCTCCTGGTAGTCCAACCCTGCAGAGGGCTCTCTCTCACTATAGTGCACAGGCATCAGACCTACATAAAGTTTGGTCAGGGGTGTCCTGTTCCCATACACAAATCACTTGCCCCATCCACCTTAGCTCATTAAAAGGGCACCAACTTCATCCACTGACATGTGAAGTGCACCACTTAAAGGGGGACTACATATTTTTTTTTGTTTTTTCCTTGCACATGATTGGGTATTTTTTGCTAACAACATTTTTTGTTTCACCTCATTTGCCAAAATAAATTAACTTTGCCAAGTCAACTTTGAAACTGAATATAGTTCACTCCTTTCCTAAATCAGAGTCAGTGAGTATGACTTACTAAAAGGAAATGCACACAGGCAGGGAGAAATTTCTATGAAGGTAATTGGCATAGTTCTCTTGTAGGTTTTATCTAGAGCATGTTCCTGAAAAACACAATTTCTCAACTGATCTAGTAAAGTGTACATTCTTGTTGAATGTATATGTTTCAGACCCCATGTGCAGTGCAAATATGTTGCATTAAGAAATGTGTTAAAAAAATGTGAAAATAAATTATATATATATATATATATATATATATATATATATATATATATACAGTATATTGTATGTCAGCTGCTTTACGCCACTGCAGATATTGCAGATATAAATGTTCTATAAGTATACACCTAGGTCTTTCAATCTCATCCAATACCTGCTTCAAAATCCTTTATTGATGAAGCATTGATTCTATCTCAAAATCGTAATTGTTCCAAACAACAAGATATGAACATAGAAATACATACAACGGGATGCACTGGGCCTGATTTACCAAGGAAAGTGTATCTAGTAGACATGTGCATTCGTTTTCGTCCAAATGCATTTTCGTCCGAATTTCAGGGATTTTTGCTTTCGTATTAACAAACGATAACGAATGTGCAGAGTCCGAAAACCGAAAGATCCGACATAAACAAATGCCTTATTTTCGTTTTCGTTGCGACAACAGTTCAATATAGATAGGAGATTCGACATGACGCTGACAATAGCGATCTGTGTCTATCGAACCTGTGGTCGAATGTGCCCAACCTTAGCTCTATTAGTCCAAGATTATTCTATATAGAAAGAAAAGATTCGACATAGAGAAAAGATTCAACATTATAGAGAGACAATAGCAAAAAAAGGTTGAATCTGCCTAATTTAACTCTATTAGTCCAAGATTATTCGACATAGAGAGAAAAGATTCGACATGAAGATTTGACGAAGCATTCGCCGCGAGCGGACATTTATAGTCAAATGCTCCGCCCATAGGCTATAGAAGAATTCTAATGTTGGTTGACTAGTAATAATTATTAATAAATATAATTATTACTAGTGTCATACAACATTAGAATTCTACTATAGCTTGTAGGCGGGACATTCGACCGGAAATATACGATTGCGGTGTTGTACAGTTTAGCTGCTCCGTCAAATCTTCTTAGAACATTCGACAGACACCATAGGTCATCAAAGACAGATTCGAACTTAATTATTTCGGATTTTCGGACGAATGCATTTTTTAACAAAACAAAATAAATAAAAACGAATTTCGGGAGTAACTAAATAAATTTATTTTTTGGACGAAAACGAAATTCCGAAACAAAATATTTCAGTGTGCACATGTCTAGTATCTAGTGTATTTCGATTTAAAGGTTCAGACCCTCCTTCAAGTTCTTTATTGCTGTGCCCCATTGGGGTGATTTACCTCTGTAATTAGACTGGTGACCATTTTCACTGAGAAAGAAAGTAGGCATAAATCCAACATTTTAGGGTTGTCCGCAAAATAGGAGATGGGGGGGCGATCTAATGGGGACGCAACTTCTGAAGACAGCTGGCTAAGAGGGATATGTCTCTCACTTTTGGAGATTTCCTCTAACTTTACAGTATGTTGTGTCTCTGGGGCAGGAAGTAAAGTAAATTTACCCTGTGGTACATAGACATCCAATAAATAACCAGGCAGGGGTTGTATTCCTTTCATACACTATCCAAAACAAAATACGTTTTGGCTCTATATGCACATTGGATAAAGTGAAGTGTAGTGAAATAACCCATGTTCACTTCAAGAATCCAATAAAAAAAAAAATCTGTTTTGACTGATTGGATATTTGTGCTCAATTTATGACTTTTATAAATCTATCCTATTAAATCTGATTGTAACTCCACTTTTCTTTGCAGAATTTGTTAGAAAAATGAAAAAAGGGCTTTCACTAGGGCTGTATTTAACATACACTGAGCAAAATTATAAACGCAACACTTTTGTGTTTGCCCCTATTTATCATGAGCTAAACGTAAAGATCGACAACGTTTTCTATGTACACGAAAGGCCTATTTCTCTCAAATATTGTTCACAAATCTGTCTAAATCTGTGTTAGTGAGCATTCCTCCTTTGCCAAGATAATCCATCCACCTCACAGGTGTGGCATATTAAGATGCTGATTAGACAGCATGATTATTGCACAGGTGTGCCTTAGGCTGGCCACAATAAAAGGCCATTTTAAAATGTGCAGTTTTACTGTGTTGGGGGGGGGGGGGCAAAAACCAGTCAGTATCTGGTATGACCACCATTTGCCTCACACAGTGCAGCACATCTCATTTGCATAGAGTTGAACAGGTTGTTGATTGTGGCCTGTGGAATGTTGGTCCATTCCTCTTTAATTGCTGAGCAAAGTTGCTGGATATTGGCAGGAACTGGAACATGCTGTGGTAGTCAGATTTGTGAACAATATTTGAGAGAAATAGGCCTTTTGTGTACATATAAAAAGTCGTAGATCTTTACGTTCAGCTCATGATAAATAGGGGCAAACACAGAAGTGTTGCGTTTATAATTTTTCTCAGTACAGTTGCACTTATGGGCCAGTGTCTAGAACAGCAGTCTTCATAGGGGCAGCACCAAGCCTTAAAATTAATAGGGAGGGTGGTTGTAAAGCTGAAATGGGGGGGGGGTCAGGTCCTAGCCTCGCTGTCTGTGTCTATACACGCAGGCAGTTTGGCTTGGGAGCAAGCTTGTAGGTGTGCCACCGTAGGAAAGGACCTCCTATGGTGGCACACCGAGAAGAGAAGGATCCAGGAGCACCAGCAGGGGATCTTTTTGCAATACCATTGTACAGAGCAGGTAAGTATAACGTTTGCTATTTTAAAAAAATTCATTTTACAATCATGAAACCATCTCACCTTTCTTTTGTTGGGTCATCTGTACATTTGAAACGTAGCAATGTTACATCTGATAATAAATTCTAGTAGTTTTTGCTAAAATTGTTTGCACAAAATGGCACCATCTCTAAGTGTGCCTAGATCAGCATGATGTCTTAATACAGCCCTGCCTGTAAGTATAATAAGTTGGTAACAATAATGTCACTGGAATTTGATTGATCACTATTGTACCGCAATCCTGGGACTTCTTAAGTTCCTTGTTCTGTAAATTAGGCTAACTGTATAATAAACTAAGCTGCGTATTGTAATCAAATAATTGCCATATGAAGGTTTTTGACATTAAAAGAAACAAAACAAATATGTTCTTTATGAATCATTTTGATGTCTGTGAATGAGACATGCTGGCTTTTTTTTTAACACCATTGTTCTTTTCTATTTAAAATTTCAGAAGGCATACGGAAATAATTTGACCTTTTCATTTGCAAATGTTGAAACAAAACACACAAATAAATAGCATTCCAGCATGAGAAGGAAATCACGATGGTCCTGAGAGCCGGGTTATTTGCTGGTTTGACTGTACACAGATAACTCAGCCAAGATAGGTTTAGCAGAAGCTATCAACAGTGTCACACCACTTACTCTTCCCTGCTGGGATATAAACAATGATCCCGTCACATGAAAAAATAATAAGTACAGTCTATTTAAAGAAAAGGCTTTACCTAATAGAGAGCCCAAATGTTTAAAAAAGACTTTGGCAGAACATTGCAGTTTCATATTGGCAAGACGGTAATAATGTATTATGTGTCACTACCATTTTTCAGCTGTGCAGATTTTTTTTATGATAATTATCAAGCCACACAATTAAGACACAACCACAAAAATATACTTTGAGATTTATTTAAAATGACTTGGTTAAAAGCTGAAATTCTACTCTGCGCAGCACTTTAGCAAAACTTTCCCCAAGGTGTACCAGTAGTTGCTTAATATAGTGGTGTAGATCTGCTAGGTTTGCAAACCTGAGTGCTTGAAGTCCCCCTGTCTATGCGCCATTAAAGAGGATTTCCAGGAATACCAGAAAACCCATGTCTGTTTGGGGCTCCTCCAGGAGGGTAGATGTTTCTCGAGAGGGATCTACGTATTGCAGACTTTGACCTAAAATATAACTAAAGGCAAAACTTTTTTCCAGTGTTGGATAGAGTAGAGAGTGATTAGAACACTTGTCAGTTTTTAGTGCTGCCTGTACCCCATTAGGGAGATTCACCCTCTCTATTTGTCCTCTTTATCATTATCGTTGAAAGTGAAAGTAAAATAAAAACATTTGGGCTGACCCCAGAAAAGTAATAAAGTTTAAACCTTCCAATGGGGACACTAGTTCTGGTGACATGGGGGTCCCCAAGGAATTCCCTTCATTTTAAGGGATTTCCTCTCACTTCCTGTTTGGCTATGGGACAGGAAGTGAAGGAAAATCTCTGCAATGGGACACAGATGGTGAAAACAAATCTGACAGGGGTTATAATCCTCCTTACTTAAAAAAGCTTTGCCTATAGTTCTACTTTAAGTGCAACCTGCTATTACTGCAGCACAACTTTAAAAGATATTCATACTCGTTTGTACAAATCCTCTTTTTTTCAGGACTATATAAAATGCTTTTCATATTTTTTATTAAGTTAAAAAATAAAAAATTGTTTGTAAATATTATGCAGTCCGCTCTTGTTTTTTTTATAAATGGTTAGTGTTTTATCACTCTCTGTTATGCTAAAAGAACCCTGTTGTTTGACCCAAATGTCAACGACCCTTTAAAGTGGTTCTACTCCCTGTACAACCACTTTCACCTACAGGTAAGCCTAAATTAAGGCTTACATAGTTACATAGTTAGTAAGGTTGAATAAAGACACCAGTCCATCCAGTTCAACCTGAGTGTGTGTGGGTGCGTGTCTACAATTCTCACTATCCCTGTGTCATTATATTATTATTTATTTAAGGTACCCATATAGCGCCGTCAACCTACACAGTGCTCCACACACACACACACACATCACATCGGTCCTTACCCTCAAGGAGCCCACAATCCAAGGCCCCCAACTCACACCCACATACTAGGGCCAATTTTGGACAGAAGCCAATTAACCTACCAGCATGTCTTTGGAGTGTGGGAGGGAACCGGAGTACCCGGAGGAAACCCACGCAAGCACAGGGAGAACATGCAAACTCCAGGCAGGTAGTGTCAAACCAGCAACCCTTTTTACTGCTAGGCGAGAGTGCTACCCACTACACCACTGTGCCGCACCTATAGGTGCTGGAAATATCTCCTAAACCTCCACGGTTTAGGAGATATTTACAATGTCCCCGTATGCTCATGTCTTCATGCGCACTTTAGAAAGGGCACGCTGTGCCGTTTATAGAGGGGTCATGCCGTGACTGGCGGCTCCCACGCGCATGTCCATTATGCTTTGCAGGAAAATAAAGAGGAAGTAAAACCCATCAGGGTTTACTTCCTTTTTAAGCCTAGTACACACAAGCTGAAAATTGGGCGACATCGGCTGATTCAATAAAAACTAGCCAGCATTCCACTGATTATGCTGATCAAAGACCATAATATAGAATGTGACAAAATTTTACTATATCATTGCGTTAAAGTAGTATTAAAGAAGCAGACTGGTTATGGAGATACAAAGGGTCTATATATGGGTTGTTCTTTTACAGCTACAGCTTCTCTCCTTGTGCATTTGATGCATATAATGGTTACTCAAATTGCACACAGGCCAACAGCATGCATTGCTGCCTTATACTATGTGGACGAGTGCCCCACAGATCCTATCAAGTACAATACTTCTGGCCAATGAGCAAAACATAGATATTAATACAAATACCTTTTCAGTACAGTGAAGAAGATTTAAAACCCTTTCAATCATGCTCCCCACCCCCACCACTTTTGGAGAAACTTATAAAGACCTTAGAGCTGTATTAAAACCCAAACCAAAAATGTAACATATTGCAGCTTACCAATTTGGGTAATGTGTTAGCTGCTTTTGTTTTTTAGGCCCCCCCCCCACCTCTGTTATCACCTGGTGACCTGGTCAGTAACACACCTCCTGTATCAGAGTGTCCCTATCATGGATGTAGGAGCACAGGGGGCACCTTTGGACAGCAGCATTGTTAATCGGGGGGAGAAGAGTTTCAGATGTACTAGCAGATTTTTTGCTTGCTTTGTGCACTGGTCCAAATCATTTGGTGGAAGGGGGGATTATGGTGTGGGGTTGTTTTTCAGGGGTTGGGCTTGGCCCCTTAGTTTCAGTAAAGGGAACTCTTAAGACGTCAGCATACCAAGACATTTCAGACAATTTCACTCTCCCAACTTTGTGAGAACAGTTTGGGGATGGCCCCTTCCTGTTCCAACACGACTGTGCACCAGTGCACAAAGCAAGGTCCATAAATACATGGATGAGCGAGTTTTGGGTGGAGGCACTTGACTGGCCTGCACAGAGTCCAGACCTCAACCCATTGGAACACCTCTGGGATGAATTAGAGCGGAGACTGCGAGCCAGGCCTTCAGGTCCACATTATGCCCCAGTTGATGCACATTTCTGTGAAACATGTCGGGTACATAGCCTGCTTCCAGCTTCATATACTACGCCCTGACTGAACGTTCTTTGAGACTTTTTACAAGCATTTTTCATGACGCCTGTATCGTTTTACTTTGTTTCTATTGGAATAAATATATCCTTTTTACAACATTCCATCGGATTTATCTGGGCTATGTGGAGGCCTTCTTTGTTCTATTTTTTTCCATGAGCTGCATTTGCGTTTGGATTTCTGGATCATTGTCACTTCTACAGTTGTGACACCGCATCCTTCAACATCCATTGTGAGTGGTGGGGACACAGGAAGTTGTCATTCACAGGAATTCCAACTTGCCTGGGAGATCCAATGCTTGTCTGACTCACCGCCGCTGGCGTGTGTGTCCATGTGAAGGGGTAAGAGTATTCAATCTCCCCCCCCCCCAGTGTTGCAATCACTGCCCTGGGTGTCGTAGTTGTCTTTTCTGTTCACAAGAAGGCTAACACCTGTGTGTCCTACATGAAACATTTGGATCATTGAACATATTTATTGGAACTTATATGTGAGGTCCATTCTCTTTGGATTTCATGTTTTGTGCATATAGCACTATTTCATGGATTATATACACTTCACATTTGTCAATTTTTGTGTCACGGTATATACACATGTTTTACGTTTGAATTGATTATATATGCATCCTTCAGGTGCTTTGATTTTGTGTTTGAGATAGAAGCACAAGGTTTTATATTATAGTCTTATATATATCATTGTATACTGATATATTACTTATATTAGTACATACATTTATATTTTCTTGTCCCATTTTTTATATTTTGGGATACATTTAGCTTTAGAGCGCTGCATCTGTTTATTTTTTTATTTTTGTATGTATATGTATATATATATATATATATATATATATATATATATATATTTTTTTTTTTTTCATTAGTAGCGCAACTTTTTCCCCCATAGGTCCACATTAGTGCCTAACCTTAGAAATGTGCTTCTGGAAGAATGGTCAAACATTCCCATAGACACACTCCTAAACCTTGTGGACAGCCTTCCTAGAACAATTGAAGCTGGTATAGCTGCAAAGGGTGGGCCAACTCAATATTGAACCTTATGGACTAAGACTGGGATGTCATTAAAGTTCATGTGCGTGTAAAGGCAGTCATCCCAATACTTTTGGTAATATAGTGTACATGCTCTATAGCAGGGGTCTCCAAACTATGGCCCTCCAGTTGTTCAGGAACTACAATTCCCATCATGCCTAGTCATATCTGTGAATGTCAGAGTTTTACAATGCCTCATGGGACTTGTAGCTCCGCAACAGCTGGAGGGCGGTAGCTTGGAGATCCCTACTCTATAGCATGGGTGTCAAACTCAATTTCATCACGGGCCACATCAGCATTATGGTTGCCCTCAAAGGGATGGTTGTATCTGTAAGACTAGATGTCTAGAGCACCCCCCCCCCCTTACATCACAGTGTATCCTCTTACCTTGTGCTGTAGCTGAGAAGAAGCTGGGGGACAAAGCTGAGAAGCAAAAAGTGCAGGGTCTGAAGGAGGACCAAAAGAGGGGTGGAGTCAGCTGCTGGAGTCTACTGAATGCTGAGACCAGGGTAAGTGGAGACGAGGGGGTGCTGCATAGAAAGGCACAGGATCTGTAGTAGTTCTGTCCTCCTCTTTGCTGCAGACTTTTGAGATGGGGGGGAGACAAGACTCTCTGTGGCTGCATTGAAAAGCACAGGATCTGGCAGAGGAGTTATGTCCTCCTCTCTGCTGCTGACTGATGTGACAAGGTGTGGGCGGGATAAGGGGGGTTCCGCAGCTGCAGAAGAGATATGAGGGCCACATGAAATGGCCTGGTGGGCCGGATGCAGCCTGTGGGCCTTGTGTTTGACACATGTGCTCTATAGGGACATAGACAAGCATTTCAAACCCAGCAGAAGTTCTAACTATCTTCTCTCCATATGCTCCCTTAGCAAGCCGCATGCTATAGGAGCACATGTGTGGGTATGCTCCCCAGCTCAGGCCTATCCCTTGCTCCCTCCTCACTGGATTTGATCGACAGCAGAAGGAGCCAATGGCTCCCTTTGCTGATTCTGTGCCTTTGGGAGCAGGGAGAGAGATCATTGCTGCTATAGATGGGTTCAGTGCTGGATCAAGAGAGGACTTAGGAAATTACTTAGAGTGGGTGGGGGGAACAGCTAATAGAAGGTTGTTGTTTTTTTGTTTTTTTTACAATAATGCATTACGGTTAAAAAAAAAAACACTTTTGGGGTTTAGAACTATTTTAAGGTTGAGTTGAGCTTTAATGGTTTAATTATGCCTAACCTGCTAGCCAGACAGTAGTTTGTTGGTAGTCTTACATTAGTTTATATTGGAAGAGTGCTGACATTTTTGTGCTGTGATTGGTTTAGCCTCAATATGTGCTATCTAATTACCGTATATACTTGAGTATAATCCGAGTTTTTCAGCACATTTTTTTGTCCCCTGGACCCCAAACTTTGCAGACATGTAGCCCCACTCTTCCTCTACAAGTTTGTTGTCCGGGGGACCTACGGCCGGGGAGCACCAATGTTTTCAAAGCCGGGTGCTCCTTCCATAGACTCCCATGTTAAACGGTAATTTCTCTGGTGATTTGGGGGACACGGTACCGGCCATCCCTAGGTCCCCTGGACCCCAAACCTGGCACACATGTAGCCCCACTCTTCATCTATAAGTGTGCAATGTTTGTTGTCCAGGGGACCTATGGCCGAGGAGCACCGATTTTTCAAAGCCGGGCACCCCTTCCATAGACTCCAATGTTAAACGTCAGTCTGGTCACACAGTGCCAGAGATCAGGTAGGGAGATTGGGCACAGTGAGGCATGGGCACAGTGAGGCATGGACACAGTGAGGCATGGGCACAGTGAGGCATGGACACAGTGAGGCATGGGCACAGTAAGGCACAGTGAGGCATGGGCACAGTGAGGCATGGACACAGTGAGGCATGGGCACAGTAAGGCACAGTGAGGCATGGACACAGTGAGGCATGCACATTGACACAGTGAGGCATGCAGATGGACACCCTAGGCCAGTGATGGAGAACCTCGGCACCCCAGATGTTTTGGAACTACATTTCCCATGATGCTCATGCACTCTGCCCTAGGCTTATACTCGAGTCAATAAGTTTTCCCAGTTTTTTGTGGTAAAATTAGGTGCCTTGGCTTATATTCGGGTCAGCTTATACTCGAGTATATACAGTATATACAATGCTTTGGGCTTTTCTCTCCAATATAGCATTGCCCAATCTCTTTATATAACTGTCCTGATCTGAAAGAAGATACAATGTAAATTGCTTTTCAATATCCCGTAAAGCAATAACAAAAAATTATTGTATGCTAATTTAATTAAGCAACCAAAAAGCTGAAATTAGTAATCTAATTATAGTGATACTGTATCCAGTTAAAGAAAGGCAAATGTTCCAAGACATTATCAACAAAAATAGTGTGCTAAATATAGATTGAGCTATCTGTATTATGTTTCAGCCCACAGGAAAAATGCAGCTTTCTTAATCATTTCTATAAAGCAATTTGACTGTCAAACTAAAGACAAAATACAGAGGATGGTAATGGCAAATGAGTTGACGTGTGTGTGCTCTTTTTTCCCTGCAAATAATAGGCAGTGAAAGCATATGATATTCACAGAAAATGTGTACATATTCAGACAGAAGTATTTATTTAGAGCAGAGGTCTCTAACATTTGTCAGCTTGGAAGGCAATTTCATTTTTAAAAAGGTGGCATGGTTATGGGAAATACGTAACCCATTAAATTTTCAGGCAGATATTAAGCAAAAGCTGAGAGGCCACAATAATAGATTTCAAAGGTAGCCGAGAGTCACAAGTGGACCAAGAGTCTACTTCCCCTAAGCACATGTAAATGAGGCACCCCAGTCTTGAAATTTGGAACAGCAAATGCATGGGGTCCAAAATGAGACTTCTTAAACCACTACAAGCCCTCCTATGCTCGCATATACTTCCCTTCCTGGCACTATGTTTCCCTGTATCTGCCTTTCATTAAAGGGTATGTATATATACTGTATATATTTTTTTTTTGCGTTTTACATAAACACCTATTATTTGTATTTATGTCTGCACAAGGGTAGCCATATTTGCTCTTTGCAGTGGCAGGCCCTGCTTCCTGTTTTGCATAGCTAAACACAAGATGAGCTTTACTGTTAATGTGGATGTAAACACAAAATTTTGTCACAATGTAGAGTATAAGATTTCCTATCATCTGTGCCCAGACTTGCCACAAAGAGTTAATCCAGCTCTGAGCAATCATCTTTTATTGTTCAGTGAGATAAAACGGACAAACAGAGAAAAACCTTTGTCCGTTCCGCCCCCTTGCTTTGAGTGACAGGTTATTTACATATCTCATGCACTAGCTTTAGACAGGCATTATTTTTTAATTTCCACCCCCACTCCTTTTCTGAAGTCATGTGGTTACTTTTCTGGATTTTGACTGGATGTTAGTGATCATAGCAGAAGGAATACACAGGAAAAAATGCATGTTGACAAGGGGAGTGTAGAGGTGGGCGGGGAGTCTACTGACATCACGACTCCACCCACCAAGCTCCAGACAACAGACCCACCCACAGAATCTGCAGTTTTTCAGGTCTCATAACAGACAGAGGGGAGACATTTGACAGATAAGGATACATGCAGGAGGCATCTATATCCTTATAGATCAGCACTATGGCAGTAGTTTAGAAAGGATGAGAGTGGGTTTACATCCACTTTAAGCTTTACTGTTGATTTTGTTCTGGGGAGAGCAGGTAAGGGTCACATTTTTATTACCATACGATTCCTGCTCACTTTCTATAAAGATAGGAAGTGATGAGAAATCTCTCCAACATGAACACAAACAAAAACACATATTGAGCAAAGTGAGAAACGGCAGAAACTTCTGACAGTGTTTTTATTGTTGACCACAAACCCCTTTTCTTTCTCGTACATCACGGGACACAGAGCGACATAGTCATTACTAATGGGTTATATAGATACCGTCAGGTGCTGGCACTGGCAACTTCCAAAACCGGAAGTACCCTCCCCTATATAAGCCCCTCCCATCTGGGAGCACCTCAGTTTTTTGCCAGTGTCTAAGGTGTTGGCCAAGAAGAAACATGTGTTTTTCACTGAGCTTGCGTACAGGTTCTTTTGGGCCTCAGTAAGCTATTCCGGATCCGACCAAAAAAGCTTCATAGCTAAACGGTCGGTACCCGGGCCTTGCAGAGAAGAGCAGGGTTTTGCCTGTAATGCTTCTCTTAGGAGAGCTGGACCCTGGGATCCAGAGCTCTGGTCATACCCACGACCAAGATGTTTTCTGTGCAGGGTGCTATACAGGTCCAGGGGAGTGGAATCCTTGGGAACCCGGTCCCTGAAGGTTTGATTACAATGCCTGCCGTGATAGGTGAAGTTTGGGCTTTTGTGGACCAAACAAAGTCCTGCGGCGGGGAACAGGTAAGTGGGGGCCCCCAGGAACTTGGTTCTATTGGGGGACCCCCAAGCCTAATTTGTCTTTCTGTCTGTTACCTAACGGTATTCCCGCCAATATCTGTGCATGCCTGTAACTACTAAAAAAATGTAATAATTTTAATAGTGGTCAAGAAAAAAAAAAAAATAATTTATATATATATTTAATATATTAGACTGCGGTACCTGTGTTTGTCCACTAGAGGCCGCTGTGGAACGTTTCTTGTCATGTGGACTAGTTTCTTTTCAGAGCAAGTCCAGGCAGATGGTGAGTTCTCTTATGGGAAACTGCTTCCTCTGCCATGTTGCAATGCTCGTCCATCCCCCGGCCTGCGGCAAAGAGGGGCCCTGGCTCTTGTCCCTAGTTTCCATTTTCGAAATTAGCGGCGAAGGCGCACGTGGCCGCGCGCGTGCGCGTGCACGCGCCTCTATATATAGAGGTGAGCCGGGAAAGGGGGCGGAGCCTGGGGGATGACGCTCTGTGCGCGCCGCAGCGCTTCTGCGCATGTGCGGGCGTCCCAGCATGTTAAAAACCACAATTTTGTGTGGTGAGCTGGCCATGGAGTGCAGAGACAGAGCTGGCAACATTTTAAAAAAAAAGGCATACAGCAAGCGGTTGATGCAGGCATCCCCTAGAAAGGCACATTAGTAGACACCAACTGTTTCTTATAGCAGCATTTATGCTAGACTATTGTCAGTAAGTGGTGTATTTTCGGCTGGAATACCTCAGCTTTGTGGCTTAGGAATATGCCGTCTAAAAACTCCGGGACTAGAAATTCCAGGAGGCATAGGGAGTCTCCATCGGGCTTTGAGGATCTTGGGCATGCTTCGGCTGCACCAGTCTCCCCTGAAGAATCAGAGGTTAGTGACCGTGGAGCACCCTCAGGAGTACCTGGTACTGTGGCTGTCCTCAGTTCACCTGCTCCTGTGTATGTAACAGAGGAGGTTTTTTCCTCAGCTCTGGGAGGGCTGGAAGAGAGATTGTCAGCATTGATCGCTGCTTCCCTGTCACAGGAAAAAAGCTCCCAATCTCCATCTCCTTCCTCAGAGTGCCTGTTAACAGAGCAACAGTCCCATACAGGGATCGACCTACCTGAAGGGGATCAGGATGAGGTCGATTCGGTTGTAGAGGAATCAACAGTGGAAGAGCCATTCTCAGCATCACATGCTGAAAGGTTATGGGTTCAGTCCCTGACTAATATGGTCCGATCAGCATTTAAAATGCCCCTTGCGGAGCCATCATCCACTTCTGTCTCCTCGTTGGGGTCGCTAAAAGCTCCCCAGACTGTTTGTTCCTTTCCGATCCATCCTTTACTGGAAGGGCTCATTTACCAGGATTAGGAGCATCCTGATAAAATATTTACTCCCCCCAAGAGATTTCCGGTGGTCTATCCCATGGAGGATAAGTTCATCAGAAAATGGAGGGTCCCTACAGTGGACGCAGCCATCTCTTGTGTGAATAAATCACTGACATGTCCAGTGGATAATGTCCAAATGTTCAAAGACCCAATAGATAAAAAATTGGAGTCCTTATTAAAATCTGCGTTTTCTACAGCAGGATTGGTGACACAACCAGCAGTGGCAGCTATTGGGGTCTGCCAAGCAGTGAAGGATCAGTTGAAACAGGTCTTAAGGGACTTGCCAGATCAGCAGGCTCTTGCCCTAGCCGATCTACCTAGAGCCTTATGCTTTGCGGTGGACGCTATAAAGGATTCAATCCATCAGGCCTCCCGCCTTACGCTGTCTGTAGTACATATGCGCAGGCTTCTATGGCTCAAAAACTGGTCTGCTGAAGCTCCCTGTAAAAAATTGCTGGTCAGCTTCCCATTTCATGGTGAACGCTTATTCGGGGAAGACCTGGATAAATATATCCAGAGAATTTCCAGCGGTAAAAGTACACTTTTGCCGGTTAAAAATAGAGTTAGAGGTCCCTCTTTTAAGAGGCCTGCTTCTCCAGTCCCTAGGACATCGGCTGTGAAACAGTTCCGACGGCCTCCTCGGTCAAATCCCGGAGGTAAAAATCAGGGACAATTGCAGGGTAACAAGAAGCCCTGGCGCAGGAGAGGTACAAAACCTCCCCCAAAGTCAAATGCATGAAGGGTTGCCCCCACTCAATCGGGTGGGGGGAAGACTTCAGTTGTTCACAGAGACCTGGCGGGACACGATCAGAGACAGATGGGTGCTTTCCGCAGTAAATCTGGGATACAAATTGGAGTTAAAAAACTCCCCTCCTTCCCGCTTTATAAGGTCAAACATGCCAAGGGATCCCCAGAAGAGAGGATCCCTCATGTTGGCACTAGAACAATTATTGCTTCAAGCAGTAATTATAGAGGTTCCCCTGGAAGAATGGGGGTTCGGGTTTTACTCAAACCTCTTTACAGTCCCGAAGCCAAACGGGGACGTGAGGCCCATATTAAATCTAAAAGGGCTAAACAAATTCCTACATATCAGGACTTTCCGGATGGAGTCGATCCGGTCGGTGGCCACTGCCCTACAAGGGGAGGAATGGTTAGCCTCGATCGACATCAAAGATGCTTATTTGCACATTCCCATCTTTCCAGCCCACCAAAAATTTCTACGCTTTGCGGTAGAAGGGCGCCATTTTCAGTTCAGAGCCTTACCCTTCGGTCTGGCCACAGCACCAAGAGTGTTCACAAAAATTCTGGCCCCATTATTGGCCAATCTAAGAACACGAGGTGTAACGATAATGGCATATCTAGACGACTTGTTGCTGATAGACCACTCAGTGGAAAAACTAGAAGTGGTTGTTCACGAGACAATCAAGTATCTGGAATATCACGGTTGGATTATCAACCGAGACAAGTCAGCCCTAAAACCAGTCAAAAGTCTGGAATACTTGGGGCTAAGGCTGGATTCAGACCAGAGAAAAATTTTCTTGCCTCAAGAAAAGGGGTCGTCTTTGAGGGATCTGATCCACTTAGTGGGTTCAAAAAGACAGCCATCCATACGCCTGTGCATGAGGCTGCTGGGAAAAATGGTGGCATCATTCGAAGCAGTACCCTACGGTCAATTCCATTCAAGGAATTTGCACAGGGCCATACTGTCAGCCTGGAACAAAAAAGTTCAGGCTCTGGACTTACCAATGTCCTTGTCCCCTTCCGTTCGCAACAGCCTCCGCTGGTGGTTGATTCCCCAGAATCTGGAAAGAGGGAAATCCTTCAGTCCGATTTCCTGGAAGGTGGTCACTACAGATGCCAGCCTTATAGGCTGGGGAGCAGTACTGGAGCAATGGTCTCTCCAGGGCAGATGGTCGGATGCAGAAAAGGCCCTGCCCATCAATCTCTTAGAGATACGAGCAGCCCAGTATGCCCTAGTAGCATGGACATCCAAACTCCAAGGGTCCCCTGTCAGAATTCAATCAGATAATGCCACAGCAGTGGCATATATCAATCATCAGGGGGGCACCAGGAGTCGTGCAGCCCAGAGGGAAGTAAATTTCATCCTGAGATGGGCAGAAAGATATGTCCCAGCCATATCTGCGGTATTCATTCCAGGAGTGGAGAATTGGAAGGCGGACTTTCTAAGTCGCCAACAATTATGCCCAGGGGAATGGTCCCTTCATCCCGAGGTTTTCCGGACAATATGTCAGCGGTGGGGAACACCGGATGTAGATCTGCTAGCATCCAGATTCAATACAAAAGTGGACAGGTTTGTCTCTTGGACAAGGGATCCCCTAGCTTGCGGCTCGGATGCCCTAGTGTTCCCTTGGGATCAGTTCAAGCTGATATATGCATTCCCACCGCCACAATTGTTACCTCGATTACTCCGCAGAATCAGGGTAGAAAAGAAACCAGTGATTCTGGTGGCTCCAGCGTGGCCCCGAAGAGCATGGTACGCGGAGATTGTAAAGATGTCTGTGGGGAGTCCTTGGACCCTCCCACATCGTCCGGACCTGCTTTCGCAAGGACCGATATACCACCCTTCCTTACCAGCCCTAGGTTTGACGGCCTGGCTATTGAAGCCCACATTCTAAAAAAGAGAGGGCTCTCTAATGCTGTGGTATCTACCATGATCAATGCCAGGAAGCCGGTATCCAGGCAGATCTACTATAGAATCTGGAAGGCGTACATCGCCTGGTGTGAGGCCAAGAAATGGCATCCACGTAAATACGTAATAGGTAGGATTCTGGACTTCCTACAATGGGCTGTAGATAGGAAGCTTGCCTTGAGTACTATCAAGGGTCAGATTTCGGCCTTGTCAATATTTTTTCAAAGGCCCTTGGCTTCGCATTCACTAGTCAAAGCCTTTATACAAGGAGTGATGCGTATTAGTCCTCCGGTTAATATTCCCATATGTCCATGGGATCTAAACTTGGTTCTGTCGGTTCTACAGAAACAACCATTTGAACCATTACAGCATATTTCTTTGGTTCTTCTCACCAGGAAATTGATTTTTCTAGTAGCCATTTGTTCGGCTAAAACAGTGTCGGAATTAGCAGCTATGTCCTGTAAGGAGCCATATCTGGTTATCCATAAGGACAGAGTAGTGTTACGTCCTCATCCAGCCTTTCTTCCTAAGGTGGTATCGAGGTTTCATTTGAACCAAGATGTGGTTCTTCCTTCTTTTTTCCCCAAACCTACTTCGGTAGAGGAAAAGTTATTGCATTCTTTGGATGTAGTAAGAGCAGTTAAAGCTTATCTAAAAGCCACTGCTCAGATTCGCAGAACGGATACTTTGTTTATTCTGCCGGAAGGCCCCAGAAAGGGTCAGGCAGCGTCAAAATCTACTTTAGCCAAGTAGATTCGACAGGTCATAATACAAGCCTATGGCTTGAGAAGGAGACCGCCTCCGTTCAAAGTTAGAGCGCACTCCACGAGAGCAGTTGGGACTTCATGGGCAGTGCATCACCAGGCCTCCCTGGCTCAAATCTGTAAGGCCGCAACATGGTCTTCAGTTCACACGTTTACTAGGTTCTACCAGGTGGACGTTAGAAGTCAGGAGGATGTCGCCTTTGGGCGCAGTGTGTTGCAGGCCGCAAAAGATCCTCATGTCTGATAGCGCTCAGCTTATATATGGTGTATCCCCCCCTCATTTGGCATTGCTTTAGGACATCCCATTAGTAATGACTATGTCGCTCTGTGTCCCGTGATGTACGAGAAAGAAAATAGGATTTTTATAACAGCTTACCTGTAAAATCCTTTTCTTGGAGTACATCACGGGACACAGAGCTCCCGCCCCGTTTGGGGACACTTATTGCTTTGCTACAAAACTGAGGTGCTCCCGGATGGGAGGGGCTTATATAGGGGAGGGTACTTCCGGTTTTGGAAGTTGCCAGTGCCAGCACCTGACGGTATCTATATAACCCATTAGTAATGACTATGTCGCTCTGTGTCCCGTGATGTACTCCAAGAAAAGGATTTTACAGGTAAGCTGTTATAAAAATCCTATTTTTATGTATGGGTGTCAAAGAAGCATGAAGTGATGAAACTCTCCTCCATGGTGTCAAAAACAGAAATAAGAACTTGAATGTTTACTCTTCTGCACTCTATCTACAACTAAAAGAACATTTGCAGGAGTTATGCCGCGTACACACAATCGGACATTCCGACAACAAAACCGTGGATTTTTTTCCGACGCATGTTGGCTCAAACTTTTCTTGCATACACACGGTCACACAAATGTTGTCAGAAATTGCGAACGTCAAGAACGCGGTGACGTACAACACGTACGACGAGCCGAGAAAAATTACGTTCAATAGCCAGTGCGGCTCTTCTGCTTGATTCCGAGCATGTGTGGAATTTTGTGCGTCAGAATTGCGTGCACACGATCGGAATTTCCGACAAGAACTTTTGTTGTCGGAAAAATTGAAAACCAGCTCTCAAACATTTGTTGTCGGAAATTCCGACAGCAAATGTCCAATGGAGCCTACACACGGTCGGAATATCCGACCAAAAGCTCACATCGAACATTTGTTGTCGGAAATTCCGATCGTGTGTACGCGGCATTAGGCTTTAAAGTTTTATCCCAAATATAAGAAAGGGGTCCAATGCCACAGCATCTTTAGAAACATTATGATTTTGTCAATGTATAAAGCTTTAAATAACGCAAGATTCTGGGAAATCAGCATGTTTTTATTGATATATAGAGCTACACAGCAAAGAATTATTAAAATGACAGCCGAATAGGTCCATATATTCCCCATAGATTCTGTAACAGTGGACTGCTTTCTTGTATTTTGGATTTCTTACAGTTGAGAGAAGGCCAGCTCTGAGCTCTGAGGAAGGGGTCTGTGTCTCCCGAACTGTGTCAGCATTCCAACTACAGCGATCTGGATATCAACTGTGCTGGAGTTGTGATTTGATATGCTTTGATCTTCCCATATTTGTGAGTATGTTTTTGGCTTTTTATCAAATAAATATGGTGTTTGAGGAAGTGCACTAGGCGTTTGTGCCCTCCTGTGTTCCTTTACAGGGTATGAAGGGGTATTGGAGAAGTCATATTTTGGGTTTTCCCACTGGCCAACAAGTTATGCAATTTGAATCAAAACTTTGATGTTTTATGTCCCTTATTATGATTGAAATAGTCCATTATAATTTGTTTTTGTTTATGCATATGCAAGCATACCTTAAAAAGCATATGGAGATGTCAAGGGTGACCTACCCATCAGCTTTTCCAGATACTTCCCTTACACACACTTGACCCTGAACTCCATCTACCTTCATGCATCCAGGACCATTCTGTCAATGTTGCTCATATTGTATATACTTTAGTCAGTATTATTCTGAATATTTAATTGAAGCAGAGGGATGAAAGAAAGACAGACAACAGATAGGAAGAGTATGCACCACAGTCACTACAATCATTCTAAATTTTTCAAAGCTGATCTTGGAAATGCTGACAAGCAGCACCATTACTCCCCTGTCTAATCTCTTATTTCAGCAGATATTTTCCAGGAAATGTGAATAAATGATATCACTTGTAATTACTGGATAGACAGAGATCTAATTGTCATTACAGAGCAAATCCCATAGCACAATTTCAGAATAGCTCATAATCTCCATCCTGTGCTTTGATGGTACATTCGTTTCTCTGTGTTGAAGGTGTAGAATTCCCTGTCCTGGTTATGCATACACTTCATATCTAAAGTTTCATATTCGTTTCCACTTCAAGTTATCATTTTCCCACGAGTTATCAGAGATTGGTCTCACTTTGTAAATATCACAGGAAATCTGTCAGTTAGCTAGCAGAATTATCAAAAATCATGGATTGTGACTAATTTTGGATCAGGTAATTCTCCTTTTATATTATGCCTTTTAAAGGATATTCGTTATTATTACCAAATATATAAAAAGAAAAATACCCCAATGCTACCTCAGTGATTCCTATTCTCATAAAAACAGTTATAAATAAATAATGTATGTAATTTATTAAGGGTGGTTACATATATTTAGGAGTGCTACACTGTATTTTATATTATTATTCATTATTATTGTTGTGTAGTAGCAACCACAGCCGGTGCACACTACAGCGACTTGGGATCCGACTTGTCAGACCTCAAGTCGCCCCAAGTCGCTTTACATCAGAAATCCCATGTTAGTCAATGAGAGCCGTCTTAATGTACACTACTAAAGTCGCTACGACTTCAGAAAAGGTTCCTGTACTACTTCAAGGAGACTTCTAGGCAACTTGTACCCATAGATTTCAATGGAAGTTGCCTCCAAAGTCAGATCTCCATCTTAACTGAAGCAACTTTCCAGGAAAAGATAATAGTTTACTCAGGCAAACCCCTCCCTCCCACAGAGCTGATTATTCTGTGATTGGCCACAGCCAAAGTAGCCTGTCCTAGAAGCAACTTTAAGTCGCGTTGTAAGTTGCTCCAAGTCATGCTGAAGTCGCCTTGCAAAGTCGAGCTGTAAGTCGGGTTGTCTCTGTGTGAACCGGCACTCAGTATTCAAAGTAACAACAGAACTAACAAAATTTGTAGGAGTTGTAGTGATAGCAGCTGTACTAGCAGTAGTAACAGCAGCAGTAATACCACCTAGAAGTCCTGGAAATAGCACAGTTTAGGTATCTTGTGCTATGGGCTTTTTATATAGCCATTTGCGTAGATTTTTGATTTAATATTACGTGATGCAAGGCTGCAAAAATATAAAGTAAAATGAAACCATGCACAAATTGTTCTTATTTTCTATATTTATATCACCAGCATATTACACATTGCTTTACTGAACACATAGAACTATTTATATCCGTCTCTGTACGCAAAAGAAGCTTACAATCTAGCACCGATTTTGAAAGAAGCCATATAACCACTATATGATTTTAGATTGTAGGATAAAAGCAAAGAACTTGGGTAACACCACTCAAACAGGTGGCGAGGATACAAGCTCTATATGCATAGTGTCCCAGGTCAGATTTTACTTTTAAGCGAATGCAGTTATTGAAAGCATTTGGCAGAGTGTGCAAACACAGCAGTCAACCCCCGCCCCCACTCACACACATTCACAACACTACTCTGTTGGTGGACACTGCAGATAATGCCTAGAACTAGCCTTACCACACTACCTTTATATTATTATGTATTATTAGTCTCCACTCTGACAGACTGAAAACATTTTACCTTATCTAATTTGTGAATTGCAACAAGTGAACATGTGCCTTGCCAACGAAGGGCAAAGTAAAGGTTCACTTTGTGCCAGTGTTAACATCTTTTGGGATTGTGTCAATGGCAGCATCAGTTTGAAATTGTTCCAAAGTCCTTGACAAGTGCATTTGACCTGTAGTTGTCTGTCTTCTTTCCTGCATTTAAGTGGATTTTGCATTCCCATACACTTGTACAGTAATGCAAAACTTGTCTGATGCAAATAAAAGCCCATCAACACAAGACCTAATCCAGACCTCTCCAGCGGTACATAAATGTACTTAACTTTTTTCCCCAAATTGCTCTGTTCAGCCACTAGGATAGACCTGCATAAGCTCTGAGTCACTTGGAACTGTAGCTAACACAGGGCTATGGACTCCTACAAGACAGCACTAATTGGCCCAGCATTGCCACATGGATTGAGTCACATGCTTTTGCATAACCAGAAATACTGGATATTCCCTTCAGTTCCAGAGGTTTCATTGAAGCTCCTGGTGAAATTAGGTATACGTCTAGCTCATTCTACAGAACTCAGTTGCAATGCTGACCATTTTAGGGCACAAGCATTGCTATGCAGAGGCGTACCTAAAATTAAGGAAACACCAACTTTAAGAAAGTCAAGCACTTGTACGCAAGCTTGAGTTTGCTTCAATGGTGTTTGAGTAAGGGCCTGTTGTATTAAAGCATATTCAAACCCAAAAACAAACATTTCATATTTTGCAGCTTAGCTGTCCTTAGATGTAGTGGCAAAGATTTTTTTAAGCTGCTTTTCATTTCATTTTAGCTGTTTTTTGAAACATCAAGTTTATTGAAAAATCAAGGAAGGCAGATAAGTATCGGAGACGCAGCTCCTAGTAACAGTTCCATGAAATCAAGAACCACAATAGCTTTTATGATTCAAATAGATACAGACTGATATGTTGGTATATTACATCCGATAAACTCAGGATATAGTAAAGTAAAGACAGCATGCGAGTCAGATGATTGGTAAAGTACTGTTTTCTATGTAACCAGAAAAGTGGTTGTTCCTTTCATGTTTAATACATATCAAGTTCTCCTAATGGTTCCTGTGTTTTAAATAAAATTGTGTAAGAAAGAAAAAGATAAATGGGTATAGTAAAGTGAAAGAGTAGATATAGAGAATGAGGAGACAAGGGAGGGGGGGGGGGGGGAGATGGGGGGGGAGCTGTTGTTCCTTATTCTACGTGCTGGGTATATGCCGTATGATGTCTAGTGAGAAATCACATAAGCATCGGTATCGATATGCAATATGGCAGTGCTGTGCCAATTCCAGAACTTCCAATGTTATTTAGTACCTATCAATGTCCATGAGGTGTCACCGTACAGTCAATTCTTATCCATCATGTTCAGATATGTCTGAGAATACTTGAACGCAAACCATGGCAACCACGTGTCATGGAATGCAGAGGCATTGTCTCCCGCCTGTGCCACTACATCCTCCATCTCACACGTCTCAGACACCCTGCGGAGCCAATCCCCCCTGGATGGAATCCGCGAGGTTTTCCAATATAGGGGGATGAGCGCTTTCGCGGCGTTTAGTAAATGTTTAGACAGTGAGTTTTTGTATCTTTTGAGAGAAAAATCCGTGACATGGAGGAGGCAGCCCACGGCGTCCAATTTCAGTGATGTTTCCGTAATCTGAAATATCAGTTCCCGTACCATAGACCAAAAGGGCTGGATCACCGAGCAGTACCACCAAATGTGTACTAGCGTTCCCCTCGCCTTGAGGCATCTCCAGCATGTGTCAGGTGTCTGTGGGTACCATGAGTGCAGCCGTACAGGCGTGGCATACCAGCGTGTGAGCAATTTATATGCTGTCTCTTGAGTTCTCGAACTAAGTGAACACTTATGAGCTAGTATGCATGCTATACGCCATTGTTTCTCTGAGATGTGGGTGCCTAGGTCCTCTGCCCAAATCTCCCTGAGTTTACTGTCTCCCACTGTGCAACCCGCCTGGGTCCATCCATATGCCATAGAAGTCCCCCTGGCCACAGGAAGCCCCCTCAAACATATCGACTCAAGTTCCGTTAGCCGTCTGGTAAAGTGCACCTTTCTGACTGGGTGGTTTAAGTAACTACGGATCTGGAAATATGTCCACATTGGTAAGTTTGGCATCTTATTGTCTCTCTTAACGTCTGTGAAGTCTTTAAATCTATTACCCAGAAAGCAATGCGTGGCCAGTAGTGGCATTTCTGGGTCGGAAACATGTAGGTCACGGTTTTTCACACCCGGTATAAAGTCCTGATTGTCCTGCAGAGGAGTGATTGGGCTCAGGTGGGAGGAAAGATTAGTGATTCTTGTCAAGGCATGGAAACCAGCCAGAGTGGGTCCGATAAGGGGGTGTGATTTGAGGGCCGAGGGGATACCCTTCCAGGAGATCCAAGGTGAGAACCTAAGTGGGGTGGGGCTCAGCGCCTCTTCCAATCCCACCCAGTCTTTGAGTGTATGATGGCAATGCCAATCTATTATTCTGGTGACCTGTGACGCTATGTGGTAGTGTTTGAAGTTGGGGACTCCCATCCCACCCCTGTCCTTGGTCTGGGAGAGCAGTGTAAATCTGATTCTAGGTTTGTTATGGGCCCAAATAAATTGAAGTTGCAGTGAGCGGAGGGTTTGGAAGAAGCTCTGGGGAATTTTGACAGGAAGATTCCTAAACAGGTAGAGTACCTTCGGCAGGATGACCATTTTGCAGATTGCTGCTCTGCCAAACCAAGAAAAATGTCCCGGATGCCACGTCTTCAGGTCGGCACTAATCTGTTTCAGAAGTGGTGCAAAGTTTCGGTCATATATCTGAGCTAATTTCGGAGTCAGCCAAATTCCAAGGTATTTGAGTGCAGAATCCACCCATTTAAAAGGGCATTTGGCCTTTATGTCATTAATGGCTTCTGTGGGTATAGTCAGGTTCATGGCCTCCGACTTGGAATAGTTTATTTTTAAGTTGGAGATGGGCCCAAACCGAGAGAATTCCCTCATTAGGGCTGGCAGCGAAGTCTGGGGGTCGGTCACAAAGAACAGGAGGTCGTCTGCATAAGCAGCCACTTTATAGTCTGTCCCTGCCACTTTAAATCCCTTAATTGAGTCATTCATGACTATTTTCCTAATGAAGGGTTCCAGTGTCAGGATGAACAAAAGAGGTGAAAGGGGGCAGCCCTGTCTTGTCCCGTTCCTGATCTCGACTGCATTTGATAGTGAACCATTGATTTTGAGTTGCGCTGTTGGGTCTTTGTACAAGGCCGATATCCAAGCCATCATGTGGGGGCCCAGCCCCACATGCCGGCAGGTCTCTAGCATGAAATCCCATGCTACCCTGTCGAAGGCCTTCTCCGCGTCCGTGGACAGGAGAAGGCCTTCCGCATTCAGAGATCCCGAGGCATGAATCAGATTGAGAGCTTTGAAAACGTTGTCTCTCGTCTCTCTACCTGGCATAAATCCTGCCTGCTGAGGCCCTATCAGGTCATGGAGCAGTGGCTTCAGCCTGTTGGCTAGGATTTTTGACATCAGTTTTATATCTAGGTTGAGCAAGGATATCGGCCTGTAGCTAGCGCAGTCAGTTGGGTCCTTGTTCTGTTTGGGGATGATTGTGATGTGCGCTGACACGAATGTATGGGGGATGTTTCTGGGCCTCGACATTGAGTTAAGTGCGTTTAAGAGCGGTGTGGTAAGGAGGTTTGAGAATGTTTTATAATATGTGGCCGTAAAGCCGTCAGGGCCGGGACTCTTTCCTGACTTGAGGTCTTTGATGACCAGTTGCAGTTCTGAGACCTCTATGGGTCTCTCTAGGTGTGCAGTGTCTACCGAGGTTAGTATTGGCAGTTTGGAATCATTAAGGTAGGTCATGATGGTCTGCTTCCTGTCCCCCTCGGTCTGTCCTAAGGAGGAATGGTCAGGGAGGTTGTATAAGGAAGTGTAGTAATTATGGAAGTGGTCCGCTATTTGTTTTGTCGTGACATCCAGCTTCCCGTCCTTCGTTCTTATGCCCGAGATGTTTTGGGTCAATCTATCAGCTTTCAAAGCTCTCGCCAGAAATTTGCCCGTCTTGTCACCGTGTTCGTAGTAGATTCTTTTCCTAAAGAATAGCAGTCTCTTGGCCGTCAAGTCAAATATCGTTTGGAGTGATTTCCTCGTCTCCAGTAAGTCAGCTGCCGAGCGCACTGAAAGGGATTGTTTGTGTTGTGTCTCTAAAAAACGTATACGGTCAGATAATCGTTTGATTTCTTTTTCCCTGTCTCTCTTACGTTGTGCTCCCATTCTGATCAGGTCCCCCCTCACAGTGCATTTGTGGGCTTCCCAAAGAATCATTGGGTCCATCCCCAGGGTATTATTATGTAGGAAATAGTCTTGGATAGATGTTGCAATTTGGGGTGCCAAAATGGGATCAGTCACTAGTGATGAATTAAGCCTCCATGAGTTAGACCTGACGGGGGGTGACGCCAGATCCAGATGAAGGGCCACTGGTGCATGATCTGAGGAGGTTTGAATCCCTATGTGAGCCCCAGAGATCATTTCCAGGTCTCTTTGAGTGAGAAAGATATAATCTAACCTGGAGTACCGTTGGTGCGGGATCGAGAAGAAAGTAAAATCCTTCTCTTCAGGGTGAGTGAGCCTCCAGGTGTCAACTAGTTGAATTGAGTTGAGCTGTGCTTTAAGTTGTTTGAGGATTTTGTAAGAAATATAGGTTTTGCCGGTGGAGGTGTCGGACAAGGGGTTCAGGGGTACATTAAAGTCCCCCCCCCAGTATAGTGCAACCTGAGCTGAAACTTTTGAGTTCATTTATGATGCGTTTACAGAAAGGTAAGTGTGCCGCGTTCGGGAAGTAGACGTTCGCAAGTGTGATGGGTTTGCCTGCATATTTCCCTTTCAGGAAAAGGAATCGCCCACCCGGGTCAGTCAGCCTGTCAGTTAGCTCAAAGGGTGCCTCCCCACTGATGAGTATGGAAACACCCTTGGATTTTGCCAGATCATTGGTAGCATGAAATGCCTGAGTAAAGAAAGTGTCCGTCAGTCTGGGGACATGGTGTGTCTTAAAATGAGTTTCCTGTAAAAAAACAAATTTCGGCCTACCTTTCTTTAATTCTTTAAGAAGAGCTGAACGCTTCTCAGGTATATTCAGACCCCTCACATTATGAGTGATGACCGTGGGGTGTCGTCCAAGAGCGGCGTAGGCCATGACTCGCTTCTGCAAGTGAACGGCGCAGTGCCTTCTGGAAATAAAACTCAGAGTGTAGTCAAGGTATGCAGTTCCGGAGTCTTACCGGTTGAATAATATACTCTGTTCTCTCTTTTAAGCAATGTCAACAGCACGGTAGATGGGATGGAGGAGTGGGAGGGGGGAATGACAAAAAGAGGGAGAAAGGATAGTCAGAAAAGAATAGGAGTGGGCGTAGAGAGATATAAATTTAAGAGAGGTACTGTAATCCACTCGGGTACTAAATCGTAACCGAGTGTGTCAAGTAAATGACTTCTGGCGGGGTAATAGTTCCCGCCCGAGTCACTTTGCGGGGGTCAGCGGTTGGCGGTAGACCTGCACGGGTCCGATTCACGCTGTGAACTAAACTCGTGAACTATAGAAATGAACCTGGACAGGCTGCAGCCTATAATGCAAAAAATAGTTATATGAAAGTCAATTCTGCACCAAATATATCCTAGATAAAAAACGAGTGCAATAGAACAAGAGAAAGCAAAATTCAAATGGGTTAGGTACAAAGTGCCTTGTAATATACAACTGTAAACCAGCAGTAAGGTTGAGAGGGCCTTGCTCAGCTTGAACATCAGCTCAGAGGAGGGCAACAAGCGAGAACATGCCTAAGCTGCTCCCTCTACCACCTCTGCGTTCATGTCATCTGCCTTTTATAACTAGGCCTTGTAAGCCTCCTGCACCCCCACCCTTCCCTCCCGCCACTCCGGGATCATTATCCGGTCTCCATACCCTTGCACCTTCAAAAGTGCTGGCGTCCGCCAGCGTGTCCGTGACCTTAACACATTGTGGAAGGTCGGGCTCGATAGGGCCCAGTCTCTGTGAAAATTCAGGTCTTTCTGTAAAGTCCGGACTGCGTTGTAACGTACGGGAGGACATGGTGGAACCCATAACAGACTGCAGCGAGCAGATTAACCAACCTCAGGATTGTCCACCATGTCCCTTTCAGCAGAAGCATCACGGTCCCGTTCCGCGCGTGGGTAGGAGCATGTTCGTAAGGGTGGGGTACAGGGGTGACCTATAGCTGAGCTTGAAACGTATGGGGAGCCCTCTATCAGCCATCCTATGCGGATTTTGTGGCCTCTCACAAATCCTCTCCAGCTCTAGACGAGTGTGCCTTGTGGGAAGGTGTCCCGGCCTGGGATCCACTCGGGCGTGAGGATCTCAGTTTTTTGTATAGGTGTCTATCCGGCGAGGCAGGAGGGGAGTCTAGCTGTGGTTTTTCCACTGCAGGTAGCATAAATTCTTGGTACCACTCCGGTACATCCACCTGTCCCAGTTGTAGAGTCTGACAGAACTCCGGGAGATCTTCTGGGGTGCGGAGTATATGTTGCTTGCCATTGTGGTGGACTAACAGAGCAAAGGGGAATCGCCAGGTGTATCGCAGGTCTCTCTGTCTCAAAATCTCTAAAAGTGGTCTCAGTGCCCTGCGATTTTTGAGAGTGATTTGAGACAAATCATGAAACAGCATGATGGTTTCTCCGTTAAATATGATCTGATCGTTCCTGCGCGCCTTCCTCATAATGTCATCTTTTAGGGAGAAGTTCTGCAAGCAGCATATAATATCCCTAGGAGGCATATTGTCTGGGCCTTTTGCTCTGAGAGCTCTGTGCGCTCTCACAAATTCAATAGCAGTGTCCTCTGGCCTGTCTAAAAGGCTGTTGAAAACTCTCTCTAGGGCTGGCGTGATTTGATCTGCTTCTACCGTTTCGGGGATCCCCCTCACCCTGATGTTGTTCCTCCTTCCCCTGTTATCTAAATCCTCCAAATGCCGGTTGATTTCAATAAAATGCTGGGTTTGGGAGTGGGTCACAGTCTCCAGTCTCAGTATTGCTTTGTCCCTGTATCTCCCTGCCGCTTCAGCGGTGGCCATCTTGCCTGTAAGGACAAGCATGCTGGACTTAAGGTCAGTTATGGCTGCAGAGAATGTCGCCTTGATGTCTGCTGCAAAGCCTGACATACCTGCATAGGTAAGCGGGAGATCAGGGTGTGGATGTCCCCTGCCGTGCTCCTCTGCGGCCGACTGTGAGTCTTCACTGAACTCGTCCTCCACACGAGGTGCCGCCATCTTTCCTCCTGTCCTGTTGTTCCGCGGCGTCTGAGGATTTCTGAAAAGGTCCGTGATATTGCGGCCCGAGGGCGCTGCAGAAGTTCTCCTGGATCGGGTGCGGGGTGTACCGAAGTGCTTTTTGCTCATTCTGGAGCTAATCTGGCGCAGTAAGACCGGCTATGGCTGCAGCTCTGTCGGAGCTCCTAGATTAGGCGTCCATCTCCTATGCGCGCCAAGCCACGCCCCCATTTTAGCTGTTTTTTTGCAAGTAACACACTTACAGTCCCAGTATGACAATTCTCATTCAGCATACTGTATAAGGACAACAGAAACAAAATAAGTATATGGAACCCTGCTCCTCTCCTGTTCTACGTGGAATAGAGGGAAGTGGTTCTGCAGTTCCAATAGCTAGCTGCGGACAATATAATTAATACAAGACAGCAGGCGGAGGGCATAGGATATTGTCAGCAAGGTCAACAGGTATAACTAAATACTTTCAATAGTATACTTAATAGACCAAAAGTAAGCAAATATTAAATGTTTGTTTTGGGGTTCAGATACACTTTAAAGTGTTACTAAACCTACAACAGTAAAAACAGTGTATGTATGCAGTAAAGCATGCTTGTTATACTCACTGCGGATTCAAGGGGTTAATCCTCTAGATTGTGCAAAAAGGCTGTTTGATCCTGTATGCACAGATCCTCCCCTTCTTGCACTGTCTCCAAAACATGTCCGGATAAGACAGTGTTACTGGAGTCAGGCTGCACATGCTCAGTTTGGTGTGAATTGCTAGAGAGTTTTTTTTCCTTGGGAGGGTGCATGTCATCAGCACAGGGCCAATCAGCACTGTCCAGTCAGAAGGTCAGGGGTCCTGCATCATGATAAGTCAGTCAGTGCATTATGGAAATTCCTCCCACAAGCTTTAACCAGGCACTGATAGAAGTCACAAGACTGCTATATACTTCTGATGAGAAAGGGTAATTAGCAGTTTAAATTTACTAAAATGATTGCATTTCCCTGTTCTGTGTACCGTGGAAGACCAGATACGGGGAGTGCAGGGTCCTGGGTTTAATAACACTTTACTGTAAGGCTGCATACACATCTAGTGTTTGCTAGACGCACCTTTTTTTGTGCATTTTTATCGCAATGCGCATAGGGCAGCCTATTTATTTAAATAGGCTGCCCACCGCATGAAAAAATACACCAAAGAAGCTACTGTACCTTTTTCAGGTATAGCGTTTGGTGCATTTTTTTCCGTGTGCTTTAGCTGTTCTGTTGTGTGTTTTGCCACGTGCTGGCCGCCTTTGGGGTGCCATTAACAATTCCATGAAGGAATGTGAAAACGCGTGCTTCCATGCAAGTTTACCAACACAGATGTGAACGAGAGCCAAAAGGAATATTGTGGCATTTGATTGTGCCTTTTATACGAATAATCCCAGCTTGTTGTAGTCAATTCAAGGGTACTTAATGCCAAATAACCTACTAAAGGCTTTTTGGATTGTTTGGTGTAACAGGGGCACTAAAAGAAAACTTAAAAAATAACAATTCTATATGACTGCAAGACTACAGAGAGATACCATTTTATAGTTATAAATGTTTTTAATGTATTAAACTATTATTTAAAGTTATAGTTTTCTGTTATTGTTCGTTATCCAGCACCATTGTGACCTTGTAATTATCTGACATATTTATTACTAAACTGGAACTGCTCATTTATCTAGCTTGTATCATGACGCCTACATTTGGAACCCATTTGTCTTTTCAAGGAGATACACCATTTTCCCCCCGGCTTAAACCAAAGTATTAACCTGAAAATGGATCATTCTTGCATATTTTGTCCATGACTTAAGACGTGCCATCTTTCTTCTCATTCCCCTTTCACGACCTTTCTCTCCCCAAGGAAGCCTATTGTGATTCATTGCTGTATTTACTATGGAAAAAAATGCATTTATTCTGCACACACATATATATATATATATATATATATATATATATATATATATATATATATATATTTGCTAACTTACTATATATAATACTATACTTGGTTTTGATTTTTGATGTAAACAAGGAAGACACCTCAGAGATGAGTAACTTTAGGACCGAGAAAGTGTAATTCCCGAAGTAATCAATTTTCAGTAATGGCTGGGTCTGTCGTGTATAATGCCAAAGCCTATTAAGTCTGTGAAATGGCAATAAAGGTTGAGCAAGAAAATAATTGTAGTTCAGATCAAAGAGCAGAGCCCCCACTGCGAAGTAAATGCATACACTGCCAATATTTCATCTTTCAGATCCATTCCACCTCTTTAACCTAATATGAACGCTATAAAGAAAAAAGACCCTGAAACTGTTATTGTGAAAGCCAAAAACTAATTAGTCCAAACTTCCCAATGTGTTCAGTGAAAAGTTGCTTGAAATAATGGGCTACTTTCTGAAATTTTATAGGTTTACTGAGTCTAGAGCTCTGTGGTATTTCCTGTTGCTTTTGGTCAGGAAGATTGACGAAACTTTACAAGTCATCTTGCGTAACGCACAAACCTTTCAATAAAGGCAATAACTTGTGGAATCATAAAGTATACAACTGCTCTTGAAATAAAAACAAAGGGTGGAAAAATAACAGGGAGGCAATAACTGTATATCACATGGCTATCAATGTTCAGAACTTTAGGCTTTCTGCGCTAGGCAATGAGCCAGCAGAATGGACAGGCGAGGATATAAAAAGAAACTCAAAAGGAAACAGGCTGTATCATATAGAACAGGGATACAGGATATTATACTTGACATGACACTTAAAAAGCTGCATGAAGCATGGTATACTACTCTTAAATTCCTTCAAAAGTCGTCATTAATTGACATGAGAAAGTATTTTCTCAAGAGTCATGTAAGCTAACTGTGCTTTCATCATATTTTTATGAATATATGTACAGATGTTCAAGAAACCTGAATAAAAACAACTAAGCAATTCCAACTTCAATGCTCTATTAGGGCCGGTTCACACTGGTCTGACTTGCATTCCAACTTTCAGAGCACAAGTCGCATGACATGTCAAAATCAATGGTTCCATATGAGAGGCGTCTTAACTGGTCTGACTTCTGTCAGTCCGACTTTGAAAATGCTTCCTGCACTACTTTGGTCCGACTTGGGCACAATTTCAGCCCGTTGATTTAAATGGAAGTCGGTATCATCATCTTAACTGATCCAACATGTGGCATGCGACTTGTGCTCTGAGGATCTTGAGGAGGAACTCCACACCAAACATAAAAGAAAAAATGGCATGTAGTTCCCCCCCTTAGATCTATACCAGGTCCTTTCAGTATGGCATGGATCTTGAGGAAGAACCCCACGCCAAAATTAAAAAAAAAATGTAACTGAAAGCCTTAGAAATGGCTAATATAATTTTTGAGAGAACCTTCATGCTCTCTGCAATATCACATGTGAACATCCGCCTGCACATGAAAGATACCCTTAAAGAGGTTGTAAAGCTAAAGTGTTTTTTACCCTAATTGATTTTCTGCATCAAGGTAAAAAACCTTTTGTATGCAGCTACCCCTGAAGCCCCCCTAAATACTTACCTGAGCCTAATCTTGGTCCAGCACTGTGCACGTCTCCAGCGGCTCCTCTCCCCTCTTCTGGCTGTCATAGGCTTGTCTAAGAGTAGTGGGAGCCATTGGCTCTTGCTGCTGCCACTCAAAACCTGTGAGGGGAGGCGGGGCTGAGCTGGGCTGTGTGTCTGAGTAGACAAACAGCCCAGCTTTGGAGCAAGCCTTCATGAATCTGCTTCCTATGGTGGACACTAGGCGGGGTAAGAGGCTAGAAGTACCTGCGGAGGACCTAAGAAGAGGTGGATCTGGGCTGCTTTGTGCAAAACCACTACACAGAACAGGAAAGTATGACATGTTTGTTATTTTAATAAAAGAAACCTGGCCATAAACTTGTAGAATTTTGTTTGAAAATGTTATTTCTATTTTGTAATCATTAGTGGGGTCATTTCGATGTTTGTTTTCAACAACAGCGACAAGAAAATTAAGGGGAATAGAATGTAAATTTCTTTGTGAATCAACACATTTCTAACAGTGTACCGTATATACTCGAGTATAAGCCGAGATTTTCAGCCCTTTTTTTGGGGCTGAAAGTCCCCCCCTCGGCTTATACTCGAATCAGCGAAATTTTTACATGGGAAATAGTACCTGTAAAGAAGTTGCGGCTGCGGCGTCCATCGTTCAAATTCTGCGGTCTCTTCCTGTTCCTTCCGTGATAGGCGATTCTCATCAGACACTCTCCGCCTATCACGAACGGTCTCTCATCCTCAGTTTCCCAGCAGACGTCTGTGATTGGCGGAACACCCAACACAGTGTCTGCTGGGAAACTGAGGATGAGAGAATGTTTGTGATAGGCGGAGAGTGTCTGCTGAGAATCGCCTATCACGGAAGGAACAGGAAGAGACCGCGGAATTTGAACGATGGACGCCGCAGCCGCAACTTCTTTACAGGTACTATTTACAATGTAAAATTTATAGGAAACAGTGAGGATAGGAAACAGTGAGGATAGGAACAGTAAGGATGGGAACAGTGAGGATAGGGAACAGTGAGGATAGGAACAGTAAGGATGGGAACAGTAAGGATGGGAACAGTGAGGCATTGTTGACCCTCGGCTTATACTCGAGTCAGTAAGTTTTCCCAGTTTTTTGTGGCAACATTAGGTACCTCGGCCTATACTCAAGTATATACGGTATGTTGTTTTGGTTTGGGAAAATTAGATACTTTCCAAATTTGAATGGTAAAAGCAAATTTAATTTTGAATTAATTTCAAACTACATTCGTCAAGTCTTTGAATGTACTAAGAATATTCGTACCAATGTTTGTATGAATATATTCATACAGAAGGTTGTTTGGCATCCTACTAGTGTATGGGCAGCTTTAGAGATATGATGGCACTGAAATACTTCAAGTTGTTGCTGATGTGCCAAGACTTGGTCTTTCTCACTAGTAAGAGCTATAACAGTTCAAGAATAGGAAGCCTATTCTCTAATGCCGTATACACGCGATCGGTTTTTCTGATGAAAACAGACCGATGGACTTTTTTCATCGGACAAACCGATGGTGTGTGGGCCCCATTGGTCTTTTTTCCATCGGTATAAAAAAAATAGAACATGTTTTAAATTTTACAGATGGAAAAAAAAACGATAGCAAATTCCGATCGTCTGTGGGGAACTCCATCGGAGAAAAAACCCACGCATGCTCAGAATCAAGTCAACGCATGCTCAGAAGCATTGAACTTAATTTTTCTCGGCTCTTCGGAGTGTTTTACGTCACGGCGTTTGGGACGGACGGATTTTTGACTGATGGTGTGTAGGCAAGACTGATGGAAGTCAGCTTAATCGGATTTCCGATGGAAAAATCCATCGGATTTTATTCCATCGGAAACTCAATCGTGTGTACAGGGCATTAAGGTTCTCTAGTTCGCACTCTGAGCTCATCACATACAATGCAAGACCAATAGTTCTGCATTGCATGTGAAGATGGCAAGGGCCGCCCAACAACTTGGAGTGGGGGAGAGAAGAAGAGAGTGCTAGAAGCCTGCTGTAGTGAGGAGTATTACCATTGCATATCTTCTGACCCTAGACTCATTGAGCATTTAACCCTGACAGCACAACGGGGGGACAACTGCATGGAAATATTTTTTAATCTCAGAGTTAAAGTGATTGTAAACCTTTGTTTTCTTTAAAAAAAAATAAAAAACAAGCCTATACTTAACTGCTATGCAAAATGGTTCTGCACAGAGCAGCCCTGATCCTCTTCTTCTGGGGTCCCCCTCCAGAAGAAAGCCTCTCCTCTTTATTGGGTGCCCCCACGGAAAGCCACTTTCTCTGGGGGCGTCTGTGTGGGCTCGCTCCCGAGTCCCGCTGCTGCCTCCATTGACACAGACAGCGGTACTTAGCACCCTCCTCCCCTACACACAATTTGCTTAACAGCAGTGGCTCCTGCTGCTATCAATCTTTCCAATGAGGAGAGAGACAGCGGCTGGAGCCGCTGTGCTTGTGCACATCGCTGGATCGGATTGGGCTCATAAAAAAGGGGTAGGGTGGTTTGGGGGGAAGCTGCAGCACAGAAGGTTTTTTTCACCATAATGCATAAAATAAATTAAGGTAAAAAACCTTAAAGGGTAAGTTCATCTTTACAGAAAAATCTGTAAGATGAACTTACACTAGAGCCCCTTCCCATCACACCTTAGCCCGCTAACCTGGAGTCCGACGATCACCCGCACTGACACATCGGGTCGCCGCTTCACTGTTCCGGGGCTTAGAAATCCCTTACGTCTCAATCTCCTAAATGTACCTCGTCTGGAGGTACGTATAGGAGCATTCTAATTCTAATTCATGTGACGGCACCGACCAATCAGAACCCACGTAGCCCGTCCTATCACCGCAGGGCGACGAGGAGAGAAAGCCACAGGGATTTTAAATCCCTGGACTGGTAAAACGGTGATACAATCTGTCAGAACCAGAGATCGCCGTACTCCAGGTTAGCGGGACCAGGTGCGATGGAAAGGGGCTCCAGTGTAAGTTCACCTTACAGATTATCTGTAAAGGTGAACTTACACTTTAAGGCTTTACAACCGCTTTAATAGAGAGGTCTATATGTTTCTCATATCTTACATCTTTTGAAGACTCCAGGGCAAGGCTTGTCTGCTCTTTTATCTTTTCCCACAGGGCCCTAAGAAAGGTGTCACTTTCTTCCAGCCGAAACCTAAATAATGCATCTATTGTACTTTTTGAAGAATCCAGTGGGATGAGTGACACCATAATTGGACTTTGTATTTTGGTGGAACTTTGTATTCCATTTGAGTGGAACTATACATTTTTGATGAGATATTCTATAACTGGAGACCCTGAGATGCAATGTCAGACCAGTGCGTGATTTGGCTTGCCAGTAACCACACAAAAATGAAGTAATAATTGTATGTGGAGTTGACCTTATATATAGTGAACTTTTTCTTCGAATCTAAAACTGATACCATGACCCTGTCATTCCTCTGTATGTCTATCTGGAACTTTTAGTTTACATATACAACACATAGAAAGACAAAATATATCACATGACTTGTGAGTCAGACAAGCAGTGATATTTGAAAAATAGATAATAAGTCTCCAGAGACTTTTTAAAGCCGTACTACAAGACAAGCTGTCTCTCTTTGTAGGCCCGAGATATCACCCTAATATATATTTATGCATTTCATTTCTAATTATACTCCAAGTGCTTTATTCTGAGGGTCCCTTTCTGGACTGTTTACTTTCACAGTGAGTAGACAGCAACTGTTGCTAGAAGGATGTTGATACACAAGGGAAGAAAAGAAACTTGAGTGAATGATTTGTTACTAATTTTTCAATAGCATGGAAGCATAAACTGTGACGCAATGGGAACCTGCCTTCTGGCTGATACAGGGCACACTGTGCTATTTACAGAATCCCAGTCCCTAAAATAGATGGCACGGCTGGTTTCTAACACACGGACCTGTCACTGCAGGAAAATCCAGATATTCAATGCAAATTATACGTCATGTCAGAGCTACAAAACATGCATGAAGACACTGAAACTGCTCCCTCCCTCCAATATCCAAGTGCTTTTCCTATGTGTACAGGAATATATCCAGTTGGATTAGCAGTGTCAGTCTGCCTTGTTCAGTATATAGGGACATTTGAGCAGGGCTGATGGACAGTGAAGTGTAAAATAAGCCAAGTAGGCTGTAGGAAATTACTCCACAAATTATGAAAGAGTCATGGTGGCCTGTAAAAGCCAACCCTCATCTCCCCTAAAATAAAACAACCTGTTTTGGGTGGAGATGCTCTTAGGCCCCATGCACACAGGGTGTAAGATTTCATGAAGGATCTTGGTAATAGCAAGGTCCTACACAAAATCTTTTCTGTATACTGCACTTATATAACATTTGTGTTATTGTTCACATGCATACAAATACACCCTGTTGGTTGCATTTATTGCTAGGGAGCATTTGGCTCCCGCATCCTAGCGTCATTGGTTGCTATAATGCAGGCAGTTCCTTCCCCATAGTGTCCTTGGTTGCCAGGCAGTTTCTGCTACCTAGTGTCCTTGGTTGCCAGGACGCAGGCGGTTCCTGCCACCTAGTGTCCTTGGTTGCCAGGATGAAGGCTGTTCCAGACATCTAGTGTCCTTGGTTGCCAGGATGAAGGAAGTTCCTGCCACCTAGTGTCCTTGGTTGCTAGGATGCAGACAGCTCCTGCAGCCTAGTGTCCTTGGTTGCCAGAATGCAGGAAATTCCTGCAGTCTAGTGTCCTTGGTTACCAGGACGCAGGCAGCTCCTGCATCTAGCACCATTGGTTGCTAGGAAGCAGGTAGCTCCAATGTGTACATTTGTGCTGTATGCATGTAAACGTTTGCACAAACATTTACAGAGGTAGAGCATAAAGTACACACCATCGATTTTTGGTTTACACAGTTTTACCGAGCGGATCAATACAGGCCATTGTGGAAAGGCCCATAGACTACACTACTACTGGATTCAGATTCATATAAATTATGGATCTGAATGCAAAGTATTGTAAGCCCATGTGCATGAGCTCTACAATTAGATATTAAACTGAGAAACCTTTAGTTTGTTACATCATTGTGCAACACAGGAAACTGACATTTTTTAACTGCTTTCTTCCTGGCCACAGTAGTTTTACTGAGGGTGACCATCACAAGCAGGCCGGACAACATACTGGTATGTCGCCGGCTTTCCTCCAGGTTAGGGGTGTGCAAGAGCACGCCCTCTGCCAACCCGTGCTGTTATTTTGGCTGAAGTCAGCTGATCAGCTGTTGCCAATCACACACAGAGTTCTGTGTTTACAAAAACACAGAACTCTGTGTACTGTGAACAGAGATCTGGCTGGTCTTTCTCCTTGCAAAGCAGGGAGAAAAACAGCCAGACAGAAAGGTAAATGCAGCATATATATCACATTGTTAGGCACACAGTTAACCCCTTGATAGCCCCTAGATGTTAACCCCTTCCCAGCCAGTGTCATTAGTACAGTGACTGTGTACAGTATTATCACCGATCACTGTATTAGTGTCACTAGCGTCAGTTATTAACCCTCCCAGATAGTGTCTCTTAACGTCAGATTGTCCGCCACCCTATCACAGTCACACTATAAGTCACTGATAATTACAGCATAGCGTCTACAGTTGCATAAATTCCAGTATATACTGTATACCACAGTTTGTAGACACTATAACCTTCACACAAACCAATTTATATATGCTTGTTGGGTTTTTAAATTTTTACCAAAAACATGTAGCAGAATACATTTTGGCCTAAATTTATGAAAAAAAAATATTTAAAAAAAAAAGCTGGATATGTTTTGTAACAGAAAGTAAAAAATATAAAAAAAAAAACAATTTTTTTTTTGTTTATAATAATAAATATAGTAATAAAATACCACCAAAAGAAAGCTCTCTTTGTGTGAATAAAATTATCGAAATTTCATTTACAGTGTTGCGTGGCCGCATAATTGCCAGTTAAATTAGCACAGTGCTGAATAGAAAAATGCTCTGGTCATTAGGGTGTAAAGCCTTCCAGAGGTTAAAGTGATTGTAAAGTCTTGTTTTTTTCCCTATAAAAATAACAAGCATGGTATTCTTACCTGCTCTGCAGTGGATTTGCACAGAGCAGCCCTGATCCTCCTCTTCTTGGGTCCCTCTTCTGTGATCCTGGCCCCTCCCTCTCCTGTTCAGTGCCCTCTCAGCAAGCAGCTTGCTATTGGGGCACCTGAGCCCAGTCACAGCTTCCTGTGTCCATTCAGACATGGAGCCCCGACCCGGTCCTGTGCTCTCTTCCCCTAATTGGCTAGCTGAATTTGATTGACAGCAGCGGGAGCCAATTACATTGCTGCTGTGCCTCAGCCAATTAGGAGAGAGATCTTCGGGCGGCTGAGATGCTTGTAGACATTGCTGGACAGATAGGGACCTCAGGTAAGTATTGGGGGGGGGGGGGGCTGCTGCACACAGAAGGCTTTTTATCTTATTGCATAAAATGCATTAGTATAAAAAACCTTCTGCCTTTAAAACCCCTTTAAGTGGTTAAATAAAATACTTGTGTAGCGACCTCACCTCTCACTCCCTCCTTCTCTGTCAATGTCAATGGCTCTCGTCTAGGGGACCAGGGAGGAGAGTGTGACGCACCACCAGCTCGCATCCTCTTGTGTGTAGAGGTGTGAGCTATAACCAATTACCTTCGGGCCTGTGCCCCTGTCCAGAGCCAAAACTTCTATTGAGAATGACCTTTTAACTCCCAGAAAGCCAAGTTCCACACCATTGAAAGTCTAACACTTATTTATTCTTCAGAGCAATAAATAGTCCTTTTAGAGCAGACTGGTTAGACAACGAACAGACAAGGTGAAGAGGAAGGTCCAGGCACAAACATTAACTTGTTACTCTCCTGTTTCGGTGTGCGCAAACAGGCTTGGCGTACGGTCACTGCCACTGACCGTGAGGGTGGTCGCTGCCACCGACCAGGTGAATTAGACTTGAGGTCTCTGCCACCGACCTGGGTTTCAGTTGGGTTGCTGCCACCGACCATGTGAATGTGGACTACCTTCTTGAGATGCGGCCCCTGTCAGGGAGAGACATCCATCCGGACTAGTGGTGCAACGGATCTGTGGTGATCCGTGATCCGAACGGGTCACCCTGTTTGGATCGGAACACCACGCGATCCGCAGAGCGCTCCGGAGCCTTGGCCATAGGAAAGGCCACGGCTTCAGCCTAGCTCCGGAGCGGCGGCCATCTTAGTACACCCGGCGGCGGCTGCTGTAGTGACGTTTTGCCGCCGCCATCTTGCTCCACCCCACACTCCTCACTCTCATTACTGTGCAGAAGGGGCCAAGCGGACATCTTGTTACACCCAACAGAGTTTTAGATTTCAGGTATTTTATATGCCTGCCCCTTTTATCCCCTCTCCCAGCATGCACAGCGGGTTCCCCGCCCCGCTGTACCACTGCCGCGAGAGAACAAAAAGGGTACAGACCTCCAATGGTGGTTCAACCCCGGCCTATGGCAACAGCGCCACCTATAGGCCACAGGGAACTGGACACCACTGATATCCTCCCCTGGCATAAATTGGTCCATGAACCATGAGCCTGTTACCACTCAGATGCCTCCCCTAAATGTAACCAACCACACTTTTTTTTTTATCTTTTTGCATTTCTTATTTCATCTCGGTCTTACTGATCTCACTCAGCCTCCTTGCAGTCACTTCCTGCCTACATGCATGTCCTCCAGCAGTGGCTGCATTTGCATTTGGTGATGGTCACAACATTGAGCCATGTCTTCGTCATGGGTGCTGAAACTGCCACTTGTATTCTCTATCAAAATTTACTCTTCATTAATCTGTTAAAGCTTATGTGAGAATTTAGTGGTTGAGTTTATGTGTGTTTTAAGTTTAGCTAGCACAGCAATATGTCTGCGTTTGCTACTATATACGGTGATCTAAGAAGCAAAGGGATGCACGTTCTGAATGAAAGAAATTATTTATTGTACAATGTTTAATTACACTTCAAGGAATTACTAAACCTTAAAAATATAGCAAATATTAATAAATCAGAGTAATTAAAAAGTGGAGTCTAAAGCCCTGTACACATGATCAGTTTTACCGATGAAAACAGTCCGATGGACTGTTTTCATCGGACGAACCGATCATGTGTGGGCCCCATCTGACTTTTTTCCATCGGTGAAAAAAAATAGAACATGTTTTAAATTTTTCCAAAGGAAAAAAAACAATAGCAAATTCCGATTGTCTGTGTGGAACTCCATCGGAGAAAAAACCCATGCATGTTTAGACTGAATTAGAAGACGGGAGAGCTTGTTCTGGTAAAACTAGAGTTCGTAATGGAGATAGCACATTCGTCATGCTGTAACGGACTGAAAAGCACGGAGACTGAAAAGCGCGAATCGACTAACACCAAACTTTTACTAACACACGGTAACACGAAATCAGCAAAAGCAGCCCAAAGGGTGGCGCCATTGGATTTGAACTTCCCATTTATAGTGGCGTCGTACGTGTTGTACGTCACAGAGTTTTGGGACGGTCGGAATTTTGTCTGATGGTGTGTAGGCAAGACTGATGGAAGTCAGCTTCATCGGAATTCCGATGGAAAAATCCATCGGATTTGATTCCATCGGAAATACGATTGTGTGTACAGGGCTTAAGATTGTTTCAAGAAATGTGTAAATAATTACAGTATATACAGTACATATTTAACAAGACAACAAGTGAAAACTGATAGATACCTGATTTAGATGCCTGACCAGTGAGAAGGTGGTCATTACACTATTATGAGGAGCCCTCTTAGGATACTTTAGTATAAGTCAAGGTATATTACCAGTCTGTAGAATTCTTAAAAAAAAAATACTCTTTCCTATAAAACCCAAAGTGTGGGAAATCTTAAAATTCGCTGTCTCCTGGCCTCCAAGTGTTAACTGCTTATTGGGTCTAGGAGATAGTAAAAGTACTTTTACTGACCAGATATTCCTTTCCTCCAGCAGACAGCACTCCCTCATATCCTAGTGGTGGACTGTCCTTGGCATTCTCATGTTCAGTGCAGGTCTATGGACTTGATGATGTTAGGAGTTTGGACACCGAGGGGATATGGGGCTAGAAAAGACGCGTTGGGGCCAGTCTAGCAGCACAAACAAGCAGGTAACCTGTGTATTGCAGGTGCAACCCCACTAAAAAGGGATTCAAGTCTCCTAGAGCTGGGCTGTAAATTATGTGATTTAGCCCAGGTATGCCTGTTGTTTCCTGTGAAGTGATTCAAAATTAGTGAATATTACAGTATGCTAGATGAACCACTTCAGCTCCAGAAGGTTTACCCCCCGTCATGACCAGGCCATTTTTTGCGATATGGCACTGCGTTACTTTAACTGACAATTGCACGGTCGTGCAACGTTGTACCCAAATAAAATGTATGTCCTTTTTTCCCACAAATAGAGCTTTCTTTTGTCGGCATTTAATCCCCTCTGCGGTTTTAGTTTTTTGCGCTATAAACAACAAAAAAAACACAATTTGGAAAAAATAAAATATTTTTTATTTTCTGCTACAAAACATACCCAATAAAATAAAATAAAAAATCTAATTTCTTCATCAATTTAGGCCAATATGTATTCTGCTACATATTTTTGGTAAACAAATCCCAATAAGCGTATATTGATTAATTTGCGCAAAAGTTATAGCATCTAAAAACTATGGGATATATTATTGGATTTTTTATTTCTTGAATTTTTTTGCTAGTAATGGTGGCAATCATCGACTTATAGTAGGACTCCGACATTGCAGAAGACAAATCAGACACCTAACTGACACTTTTAGCGTGGCCCCCCCACCCCAAAGTACCCTGTCCCCGTGTTGATGAGGACAAAGGCCTCTTCCCGACAACCCTGGCTGTTGGTTGTCGGGGTCTGCGGGCGGGGGGCTTATCAAAATCCAGGAGCCCCCTTTAATAAGGGGGCCCCCAGATCCCAGCCCCCCACCCTATGTGAATGAGTATGGGGTACATCCTAGCCCTACCCATTCACCTGGAGGAAAAGTGTCAAGAAAAAAACCCCACACTAGACAGGTTTTTAAAGTCATTTATTAGGCAGCCCGGGGGAGTCTTCTAACTTCGGGGGTCTTTTTCCGACTTCGGGGGTCTTCTATCGACTCTCCACTCTCCATGGCCTTCTCCGCGCTCTCCAGTTCTTCTCTCGCTCTCCGGTGCTTTCTGCCTTCTGCCGGGCACCTCCGCTATCTTCTGCCAGCTCTTTTGCTAGCGGGGCCCGGTCTTCCCCGTCGTCTTCTTCCCTCTTCTCTTGTCCCGATGTTGACACGCCTCTGTCTCCCGCTGTAATGCTGTGTGCGCGGCGCATGATGGGACTGCGACATCATAAGGGGGTGGGTCACCGGGTGACATCACCCGGTGACCACGCCCCATGCCTATATAAGTCGTTGCGCGCCGCGCACAGGGCATTACAGCGGGAGACAGCGGCGTTTCAACATCGGGACAAGAGAAGAGGGAAGAAGACAACGGGGAAGACCAGGCCCCCGCTAGCAAAAGAGCTGACAGAAGATAGCGGAGGTGCCCGGCAGAAGGCAGAAAGCCCCCGGAGAGCGGGAGAAGAACCGGAGAGCGTGGAGAAGGCACCGGAGAGCGGGAGAAGAGGCCGGAGAGTCGGAAGAAGACCCCCGAAGTCAGAAGACGACCCCCGGAGCTTCCTAAAAAAATGACTTTAAAAACCTGTCTATGTCAATGCGTTTGTGACTTGTGTTTGGGGTGTCGTTAACTTGAACTGACCCCCACAGCAGATCACAAGGGCATTGCGATCAGAATGCAGTGCAGGAAGCTGCATGGGAACGTGGCTCTCCTGCGCTGCATTTCAGTGTGAACGGGCCCTTACGCTGCAGTGGAAGCACAACTGACCAGTGTAAAGACATACAGAAAATTTAAAGCAAAAGTGATTCAAAAACGATTAATCAAAAAGTCAAATACAATACAATTATATATAAAAAAAATATATATTTTTTTTAAAGCTGTCTATTTCGGTTTTGGTTTTTGGTCAAGTGCATCCTGAATTTTCATTTCGGTGCACCACTAATGGGTTTAATTTTTTACATTTTAGAATGGGGTCACCCAAGATTGTGCAAAGTTTTAAAGGGTGCCTTAAAGGCAAAAAGTTTGAGAATAGAGATACCAATACTGGTATCGGTATCAGTGCCGATACTAGGCATTTGCACGAGTATCGGTACTCATGCAAATGCACCGATACCTGAAACCAATACTTTCAGGCTCGGTTCTTTCAGCTGTCAGCGGGATTCCCCCACTGACAGCTGAAATGTAAAAAAAAAGTCAGCAATTATGAGTTGTTAAGGTGCGGGGCCATGTCCTTAAAGGAGTTGTATATGCAGAATGCATTAAGATGCATTAAGATAAAACACCCTGTGTGTGTAGCAGCCCCCCCAGTACACCCCCAATTACCTACCTGAGCCCCTTCTCTCTTCAGCGATGTCCACGATCCCCTCAGCCATCCAGGACACTCATCCTGAATGGCTGAGACAGAGCAGCGGTGCCACTGGCTCCTGCGGCTGTTAATCAAAGTCAGTCAGCCATCGAGGGGAGAGAGAATGGCAGGGTAAGGTCAGGGCTCTGTGTCTGAATGGATACACAGAGATCTGACTCAGCTTGGGTGCCACCATAGAGAGCTGCTGGCTGAGGGGCACTCAAAGAAGGGAGGGGCTAGGAGCAGCAAAGAGGCACCTGAGAAGAGGAGGATCCAGGCTGCTCTGTGCAAAACCAACTTCACAGAGAAGGTAAGTATAAAATGTTTGTTATTTAAAAAAAAAAATGAGCCTTTACAATCACTTTAACAACCGATGACTCCTTCAGTTGCTGACAGCTGAAGTGTTAAAGAAGTCCGGTAAGTGGAGCTGTCAAAAAAAAAATAGCAGCTGGGCAATGTTTATCAACAACATTGCTCAGCCACTGAAACGCTGAGATAAAAAGAAACATTGTTTCTTTTTGTATCTTTCTGTTTCTTCATCTACAGATCAAAGGGACGAACTTCAAGCTGCAGCTGAATTCAGTTTGAAGCAACCTGTCTAATAAAAAAAAAATTGTTTTTTATTAAATGTTTAACCCCTTATTAACCCTTAATTTACTCTAATCAGCCTTGATTAACTTTTCTTTTTTTTTTCACTTCTATTTTATTAACTATTAATAATTAAAACTTTTATTGTTTGTTTGCTTTGTTCGTTAATATTTTTACACCTCTAACATATATTTACACATTTTACATAAAAAAAAATGCAAAATGTATAAAAAAAATATATATATATTTATTTAATTTGTAAATAACTTTTCAATGCTTTGTACCATTGCTGACAGCTGGAGTGTAAACAAAACTTGCGGTAGGTATAAAAGTTGCGGTAGGTATCAGTAATTGGTATCAGCGAGTACTAAAAAAAAAAAAGGTATCGGTACTCGTACTCATTGTAAAAAAAAAATGGTATTGGTGCATCCCTAGTTGAGAAACACTGCTTTAGAGTGTCCCCACTCCATTTGAGGAGCAACTGAGCAACTTTGGGGTGCAGCATTGTCAATCGGGTTAGTGTTAGATGCACTAGCATATTTAAATGGACTTGAATAACAAATTAAAGCTGAACTTTGTTAGCAGTTACAGCAACTGTTTTGTTTTTCTTTTGTGATAAAAGTTTTACATTTATGAATAAAAGCTGACAATTGTAAGTACACCTGGCTGTTTAAATGGTTGGTCTCAACAGTCTAACTACCACTTTTGTAGAACAGCTTGGTCTGTTAAAGATTGTTAAAATAAAATAATAGATCCACTGGCAGGATCACCAGGTAAATATAAAATAAAAAAATCTTAAAGGGGTTGTAAAGGTTCTTTTTTTTTTTTTTAAATAACAAACATGTCATACATACCTCCTCTGTGCAAGGGTTTTGCACAGAGCAGCCCCAATCCTCCTTTTCTGGGGTCTCCCCCAGGCAACGCTCCTGGCTCCCCCTCTTCTCGAGTGCCCCCACGGAGGACCGCATTTCATGGGGGCAAGCTCCCGAGTCCTGCTGCTGTGTCCATTGACACAGACAGCAGGACTCGGCCCCGCCCCCTGGCTCCCGTGTCACTGGATTTGATAGACAGCAGCGGGAGTCAATGGCTGCGCTGCTATCCATCTATCCAGTGAGGACCCGAGTCAGCGGCTGTCGCAAGAACGATCGGGTTCAGGTAAGTAAAAGGTTACATGCATTAAGGGGAAAAACCTTGAGGGTTTACAACCCCTTTAAAAAAGGAAACTAATGCAGTCACATCTAATAACTGGAAAGCTGCAATACAATACACATGTTTTTGTGTTTAATTGCATTTTAAATTATTGACATTCCCAACAATTTTTAACAAAAGTATACTAAACGGTACAGAATAAAAATAAGTCTTTTTTCGACCTGAACACTTTGTAAAAGTCCAGTGTTGATGAACAATGTGTAGCAATACATGCCTACAAATTACATTTCCATTTACTGAACTTTACTGATCAGTAAAAGAATGATTTTGGATTGGTAACGATGATAGGTTTCTGCATTCTGCAGCAGCATTGCTTTGTATACTGCCTTACTAAAGGTTTTCGACCTGAATGGTATTGAGCTTAGTGGTCCTTTCAATTGTAAAATTGTATTATGCTCTTATTGTTCTATTCATTTCCACCAAAATTGTCAGGCTTCTGTCTTTGTTTTGGCGTATGACATGATTAATTGTGGAAATAAAACAAAGAGCCTGTAAAAGTGTCTGAAAGCCATATATGACAGTACTATCAGTTATAAATATATTTTCAAAAGATAATTGCTGCATGTAAAATAAGGTTGGGATGATAGCCACATTTGAGAGAACATGAAGGGTTAGATGATTTGAATGCTGTGCATTCTGATTGTTATCACAGACTCTAAACAGACCTGGATTGTGAAAGTTGTGCTCAAAAATAAAGGCAAGGGACTGGTCACCAATACTGCCTGTGGGCTCCCTGTAGCTGATCTTTTCCCCATTACTGATTAATAGGGATGAGCTGAACTTACCTGGTTTCAGTTGGAGGGGGGTTTGGCTAATTTTACTGAAGTTAAATCCGAACCCATTGAGTTCAATAAAATGGCATGGGGCTGGGCACTGCCCTGGGGAATCAATACCAAAGCAAAAAAAGTTTTTTTCTTTAATTCTGATTGGCAGGGAGTAGGAATTTTAATAATGTTTTAAGTGTAGCGGGTGGTTACATTTAGGGGGAAGCATCTGAGTGGTAACTAGGCTCAGATGCACTAATTGTTAGGTTTCATGGACCATTTCTGTCCCTGGGAGATGGTACTGGTGTGTAATTCCCTGGGGCCCATGGGTGGCGCTGTAGCCATGGGCCCGGGTTGAACCGCAGTAAAGGTTGTGCCTTTTTTTGTCTCTTGGCAGCAGTACGGTGGGGCGGGGAACCTGCTGTGCTAGTCAGGAGAGGATATAAAAGGGCGCGGCCATCTTCCAGAGGGTCCTGGTCGGTTCTGCGCTCAGGCACCTTAGGCCTGGGTGCGTGTGTGTCGCCTCCGGGTGCCCTAGGCCCGGAGGCCTGGTCGGGTGGTCTCCGGGTGCCCTAGGCCCGGAGAAGGAGCTGCGTGTGTGTCGCCCCCGGGTGCCCTAGGCCCGGAGGCCTGGTCGGGTGGTCTCCGGGTGCCCTAGGCCCGGAGAAGGAGCTGCTGTTCCATCCCAGACACCTTCAGTCTGGGGTGAGGTACTTTGGAGAAAGGCCTGGAGCCCAGCAGCCTTCAGCTTGGATCCACCAGGGACCGAGACTCCCAGGGATCTGCCTTGCGAGGGGACCCGTATCCAGGATGAGGAGGCCAGGGAGGTGAAACTTTATGAAGACCCAGCGCAGAGTCGTGGTGACAGATGGGGCCTCTGGTAACTCTCCGGAGGGATGTTCTTGTCTTAAAAAGGGGCCAAGTTACTAAAGGAAGGAAGTGCGTGTTCGGTATGTCACAATGGCAGTGACGCTAAGCACACAAGGTCAGTGGCAGTGGCTTTCATCTTTTTCCACCCGGTCAGTGGCAGTGACCAACCTCATGGTCTATGGCAGGGACCATGCGCCAAGCCTGTTCGTGCTAATCAGAGCAGGAGAAAACCCAATTCAAGTTTGTGCCTGAACCTCCTCCCACCTTATCTGACCTGTGTCTTATCCCAACCTGTCTGCTCTCAAAGAGACTGTTTATTGTGCTGAGAAAAATAAATAGAAGTTGGACCTTTCAGTTGGTGTGGACAGTTGCTTACTGGGGAGAACAAAAGGCTTGTTTCTGACTACCACAGAAACTAGGTCAGCACTGGAGGTTTTTAAACACTGGCTGCAAGCAGGCCCGAGAAACTAACACCGCTCAACCTCCCTATTCAGGAGGGTACGGGCTTGTGGTGCGGTGTGCCTCATTCTTTCCTGCGGAGGAGCCAAGCAGAAGAAAAGCAGGTAAAGTCTGGGGTTGGTGCGCTACATAAGTGAAACATTAAAAATGCAAAACTGCTTTAACCCCTTGGTGCCAGCGCCTCCCGGTCCTTTTGGGGTTTAAGATGCTGGGAGGCAGGGCGGGGTTTATGACCATGTGACCGCTGTGATTGGCTGTCACAGCGGTCACATGATTGAGAAACTCCAGATCGCAAGCAGTGATTGGGAGCCTTCCGTTAGCTGAGGGTAACTGTCCTGGAAGCGTGCGGGGGCGCACGCTCTCAGCACACCTGTTTTTGCAATATTGCACATGAATATGCGGCCACGCGGTGCCAAGGCCCACCAGCCGAGAGGCCGCATATTTGCGTGCTGTCAGCGCCAAGAGGTTAAATAACATGCCTGGGGATGCTCGGTCTATATAAATATAAAGTGTAGCGCTAAAAAGTATCTATTATGATGGTTAAATCACATTAAACCAAAATTGAAAAAAGTTCTAGAAATCTGTTCCAACAATGTCCAAATAGATCCATGCATTACTATGTTCAAAGACATGTACAGAAAATGATGGAAATGGATCTTGTGTAACCACTCCTGTGAACATTAGGTATAATATTCAACACGTGTCCAGATAGCTATCCACCACCATCAAGTGAGGTACAAACTCACCAGAAATAATGGCTGCCAAGACAGCAACGTGTGCGCCTTTCAGCATGAATGGAAATCCCTCTGGAAGTGTGGTAGCATTGTGTCTCCACTGGTACCTTTAAGTGGAATCCCACTAATAATAAATAAAGCTCGCCAGGAGCCCAAATTGATTTTCCATAGTGTAGTATGTTTTAATGGTCCAAGTATAAAAAAAACAGCATAAAACACAATTAAATGACTCACACAGACAGCCACTGGTGACCCGGAATAGGTCAGCAGCAAGACATCAGCACCAAATATCTCTCCCAACGTGTTTGCCCAAAAGGACATTATAAACCGCCTTGTTCTGCACTGTATCTCCGGGTGGAGGGAGCAATTTTGGTAGCAGCAGGGCTTTGCTTCTTCATGTCAGAGCTGCCCCCTGATGACTGGTGATCTGATGACTGGTGGAAGAATATTCAAGAAGAAGCAGTGGAAGGTCAGATCCACAGAATAGATTACGTAGAAGCAGTGAGATCCTTACACTGCAGTATTTTCTCCAGCAAGGTGAACAGTAAGCCGGACTGTAGTGGCATCGTCAACTCTCATTCTGACTAGGAGTTACAGGCAGCAGTGCCTTGGATAAACTTCATATTTACAGTTGGTAGGCTCAAGGTACAGGGGTGTCTAGGACAGGAAGTATACTGCTATCATTCAGGGGGTAAATCTTTTAGCGTACTGCTTAGGCACAATAATAGTTCTAGTCCCTCTCCTTCCTCTATTAGCGTGCAGAGGTTTCTCTTGTCTCCACCCCCATTTATTTCATCTAGGGCTTTAATGGTGGTAAGTCGTTATTCTTTTTGCCAACTGTGGACCTGTTTACAGATCGATCTTCTAAATTCTATTTAAACCAATTTACAATATGCTAATATGAATCCTTTTATTGTCTATTTTAACAGCTATGTTCGATGTACTCTCACATTTGAGACATACTTCCCCTGACGAAGCCCCGATGGGCGAAACATGTTGGGACCACGTATGATCTCTTTGGTTTAACATCTAATTAACCACCATATCAGCTATGCCCTATTTTTGAAATTTTGTGAAAACGCTTATATATATACATATGTAATTTTATTAAATATTTTGTATTACCTGTTCAATAAATAGATAAATCCCCTTTTTTTAATCTAATGAATTGAGTCTTCCACTGTTGTCTAAATACTAACGCTAGCACCGCTATAGTCCCGTTTACTTCTTTTTCTACATTTTGTCACAATAGTTCTAGATGTTCTCTATGCATGCCTTTTTACCTTTAGTAATTTTTAAAATGTACCTTTACTGATCAATGTTAACTACATGTGGTATTATTCCCATATGAGATGCACAAATAAAATAACTAAGTAGTAGTTAAATAGACTCCAAAAAATTGAAGCCCCATTTAACTTTCAGTTTAAACACTTCTCTGTGTGACCAATTTTTGTTAAAATCATTTTTTTTTTTTTTTTAGAAAATTGCTTAAACGATAAGTTTGCCTTTCTTTAAAAAAAACAAACAAATGCACATCTTTTTGCAGGTAAAAAAATTCTGTATTTAAGTTATTTTTTTTTACTTGGAGCCTGTAAAGCTTTGGATCATGGGTGTTATGCAGGACTCCTGCAGACTTGTCAGTGTATCTGTCTGCTTGTACCTCATACGGGCAGGCAGATACACACTGACAGGAAAAGACAATGAACTACCAGAGTGCTCAACAGAGCCATGGTAATTAATTGAGAACTACAAGCCGTCAGCCACAAAGGCTGTCGGTACTTGTAGTTTCCCATTCACAGAACTCTGTGAATAAATGACGCACCCAGCCTAGCGGAGCCCTGAACAGCCATGTCATTTTAAAACAGCGAGCGCCCGGAGAAGATGACTGTTTGCTGTCACTGGAAGGGAGGGAGGGGAGAAGTGGAAAGGCTGCAGGTGCTGAAATATGTTACATGTCCTACCCTAAATACGGGTGGAACATGTAACATGTTCCAAAAGGTGGCTGTATTCTTTATCATTGATTTCATGGCAGATCAGGAAATGGATGTTCCCTAATCTGCTCCTGTTCACCATCCTGACACTATTTACCTTGGTCCCGAAATCACTGGAGGAGTGGGAGAGCCTAGGAACTGCGGCACAGGACAGCACCTTCAGGACCCTTAAAAGCGATTGGGGGGTACTAAAGCTGCCTGCCTCACTTTTACATAAAGATGTGAACTAGTTGAACAGAACAGAAACACATTTTAATTCCATTGACTACCAGAACAATTAAAAATGTACCTTGGTACACAATCAGCAAAATAGAGTCTAGATGCATTAAAAGTCTTAAAGCGGAGGTTCACCCGATTTTTTTTTTTTTAAAAGCCAGCAGCTACAAATACTGCAGCTGCTGACTTTTAAAAAATGGACACTTACCTGTCCAGCGCGCACACGATGTCAGCAGACGAGGCTGAGCAATCGCTCGGTCCTCGGATGCTTCCGCCGCCATCCTCGGTGAGGGAATCAGGAAGTGAAGCCTTGCGGCTTCACTGCCCGGTTCCCTACTGCGCATGTGCGAGTATCGCGGTGCGCCGTCACTGGTCCCCGCTCTCTCCTGGGAACAGTGTGTCAAAACTCGGAAGTGGTGCAAATACCTGTTTTATGTGTGAACCTCCACTTTAAGATCTCCTTTAGCCTGAGAAGAAAAGCCTGACCCTTTTCATTGACCACAAATGTAAGGAGCATTCTTCCCAATGGCCGTCACACTAATATACTGTAAGCTCATAGGCGTGCGCACAGGGTGTGCCAGGTGTGCCTGGGCACACCCTAATCACCTCGTGTAGTGCAGATTCCCCCTGTTTAGACTCCTGATATTTCATCAAAGCCCCCTAACAGGGCTCCTAAAAACAATTGCAAAAAAATAATAATAAAAAAAGTCAAAAATAATAAAAAATAAAATACCGTATATACTCGAGTATAAGCCAAGTTTTTCAGCATTTCAGCACTCGAGTCAGGCTATCTGCCCATATTACGCCGCCGTACATTGTAGCCTCTGATTCACAGCGGGGCTGTGTGTATAGGAAGTCTGCACCGTCCACGCTGTCCCGCCTCCTCGTCGTCCGTGTAACAATAAACTTACCGTACATACAGGGCTGTGTGTATAGGAAGTCCGCGCCGTCCGCTGTAACAAAGCTCCTCCTCCTCCATCACGGACGGGCGAGGAGGAGGCGCAGCTTTGTTACAGTGGATGGCGCGGACTTCCTATACACACAGCCCTGTATGTACGGTAAGTTTATTGTTACACTAGTACTTAAAATGTGTTTAATAATGTGAGTTCTGAAAGCTTTATAGAGAAAGAGAGGCAATAATGTCAAGAAAGAAGATTGTCTACTTTAAAATGGTGCAGGCTGAAATTAAGATGTGCGCAGCACCTTGGATTTAGTATAAATGCTTGGTGGGTATTGAATTAATATAAACTAATCATGCTTGCAATGGGCACAGTGAGGCAGAAAATGGACACAGTGAGGCTGCAGATGGGCATTGTTGACCCTTTTTTCCAATTACAGTAGCTGCTGCATTCTCACCCTAGGCTTATACTCGTTTCAATACGTTTTCCCAGTTTTTTGTGGTAAAATTAGGTGCCTCGGCTTATATTCGGGTCGGCTTATACTCGAGTATATACGGTAGTCAAAATAAAAACTACTGACACTGCCCACTGCCCTACTGACACCAATCTCTGACCTTATGACACCATCCACTGCTCTACTGACACTGCATGTGTGTTTGAGCTTTGGGGTGCACGCCCTAATACAATAGGCTGGGCACACCTATGTGTAAGCTGCAGATATAGTAATTATTAGCAGACGTTCTCTGAGCCTGAAAAGTTATTTCAAGGGTTCCACCATGTTAAAAAGTTTGAGAAAAGCTTTAGCAATCTGCATTTGGTAATAAGTTGGCTGCATGTATACTATAACTGCTGTGCACCGAGGTGTATCTTTTGCTAGAAAAGTATCACTCAATACTGACAAGTGCTTAGATGTCTCAGAACATTGTAGGTAATGCTCCTGAGCCTTGTAGCTAATGCTCCCTCACCCCTATCATGTCAAGTTCAAGCACATTTACACTCTAGACCAGGTTAAAGGCTGTAAGGTTTGCTAACTATAAAAATATGCCTTCCCCTACTGAATGTACCAGGTTATACTGCTTCAAACCACCACTACACAGTAGAGCAGGCATTTAAACTTTATAATACAATATTTCTATGCCAGACTAGTTTAAGGCTTCATAATGATCACTAATTCCTCTTTCCAATCCCCAATCGTATTTTTGTTGGACACTCTTGATTTTTTTTCTTTATTCTTGATTCTTATACATTATAGGCAGTATAACTAATTCAATCCATATCCATCCCCTAATCAACGAATACTGCAAACTATTAAACTCTCCACTAGCATTTCTGGCTGGTGAAATATGTCATTTTATTATTTAGTAATAACTTTGAATCTAGCTCTTCCCCCAGCCGTGGACCTTCCAAAGCACCTGCAACTTTTAACAGCCAACAATTCAGGACACCAGAAACTAATAAAAAAGTATAAGCTGCTAATTAACAACTTGGTCAAAGCATCCACGTTTTACATTATTTTCATAGCTTTCATGAAGCCGCAAACATACATTAGCCATGCTAGGTGTAATTAAACTGAAAAAAAAAATAAGCTAAATGAGGATATTTTGTTAACACGGACATTCTACCAGAAAAGAGGGTTCTGGGAAAAGTTCATGCACGTAAAAAAAAAATGTTGTAAGCGATAAGGTGGAAAAAACAGGACAGTCCATTTAAACAGGTGTTTTACTGACATGTTCAATGTGGATGGACCTATTCCAATGTTTTCATTTCACATATTTAGGTCTCTGGGACAACATGAATATAAATGATGAATGTTTAGGGAGGGATATTCGCTGATTTTGGAGTTCATGTTTATTTGTGTATGGCCTGTGTAAGCAAATAACATCACTTAATAATATACCAAATACACAAGGGAGTCATTGTAGAAGTCGGTGTACTAGTATGCTAGTGTACTTTCAGATGTAAGTGATCTTCACAGCAGGCTGCTATCATAAGGTTTTTTTTTAGGAAAAGTTAGAAAGCCTTTAACAACTTCAGCACTGGTAACCCATATGGACCCAACCATTTTTACATCCCCACTGTGGACCTGTTTATTATGCCGCGTACACACGACCGTTTTTCATGACGAGAAAAATGCCATTTTATAAAATGGTCATTAAAAACGACCGTGTGTAGGCTCCAGAGCATTTTTCTAGACGCAAAAAATGGGCATTAAAAATTTAGAACATGCTCTATTTTTTCTCGTCGTTTTTCACTTTGCTGTTTTTCTCGTCGTGAAAAACGGCCGTGTGTACGCTTTAACCACTTCCCTACCCAGCCATAGACAAATGACGTCCACAGATGGGATCTCCCATCCTGGGTGGACGTCATATGACGTCCTCGGCTTTGTAGGGGGATATCTGAATGATGCCTGCAGCTAGAGGCATCATTCAGATATCCTTTTGAAGTGCCGGCGATTCTGTGCACCATAAGAATGATCATAGCGGCGGTTCTGCCGCTTGATCGTTCTTATAGGCGGCGGGAGGGGACACCCCCCCCTCCCGCCACCATCCGGTGCTTCTCCGGGCTCCCCCGTGCGATCGGGGACCCGGAGCGAATCTTCCGGCATCGTTGGTGGAGTCACGTGATGAGCATAGAGATGACTGGTGACCAGATGGTCACCAGTCATCTCTATGATCGTCGGAGGTCCGGGTGCGATGTGATGACGTCACGCCCGGGTCTCAAATGTAAACAAAGCCGCCATTGCGGCTGTAAGTATGAAATCAGTGAAAAAAATTTCACTGATCTCATGCTTTCCAGCCTGGAGGAGAGATGTGGGGTCTTATTGATCCCGCATCTCTCAATAAAGAGAACCTGTCACACACATTCCTATTACAAGGGATGTTTACATTCCTTGTAATAGGAATAAAAGTGATCAAAAAAAAAAAAAGTAAAATCATTGTAAAAAAATAAATAAATAAGTAAAAAAAAATAAATAAATAATAAAAAAAAAATTAAAACGCCCCTGTCCCCGGTAGCTTGCGATCAGAAGCGAATGCACACATAAGTCGCCCACATATGTAAACGCCGTTCAAACCACGCATGTGAGGTATCGCCGCGTGCGTTAGAGCGCGTGCAACAATTCTAGAACTAGACCTCCTCTGTAATTCTAACCTGGTAACCTGTAAAAAAAATTAAAGCGTCGCCTATGGAGATTTTTAAGTACCGAAGTTTGGCGCCATTCCATGAGTGTGCGCAATTTTAAAGCGTGACATGTTAGGTATCTATTTACTCGGCGTAACATTATCTTTCATATTTTCCCAAAAAATTGGGCTAACTTTACTGTTTTGTTATTTCTTAATTCATGAAACCATTTTTTTTTTAAAAAAGGCGTTTGAAAAATTATTGCGCAAATATTGTGCAAGAAAAAATGTTGCAATGACCGTCATTTTATTCCCTAGGGTGTCTGCTAATGTTTGGGGGTTCTGAGTAATTTTCTAGCAAAAGAATGATGATTTGTACATGTAGGAGAGAAGTGCCAAAATAGGCCCGGTATTGAATAGGTACAAAAAGCCCTGTATTGAAGTGGTTAATGACGGGAAAAAAAACGGGCATGCTCAGAAGCAAGTTATGAGATGGGAGCGATCGTTCTGGTAAAACTAGCGTTCGTAATGGAGATAGCACATTCGTCACGCTGTAACGGACTGAAAAGCACGAGGCTGAAAAGCGCGAATCGTCTCTCACCAAACTTTACTAACACGAGATCAGCAAAAGCAGCCCAAAGAGTGGCGCCATCCGAATGGAACTTCCCCTTTAGTGCCGTCGTACGTGTTGTCGAACTTGTTGTACGTCACCGCGCTTTGCGCAAGCATTTTTTTTTCACGATAGTGTGTAGGCAAGGCAGGCTTGAGAAGAATCACGTTGAGAAAAAAGTTGTTTTTTTCAATGACATTAAAAATGGCCGTGTGTACGCGGCATTAGACAAAAACCTTGTCATTACTTAAAATAACAAAGTGATGCATTGTTTCTTTTTCAGCACAAACTAGGCTTTCTTTTGTCAGTGTTGTCTTGGAAAAAAGTTATTTAACTTTCTTTGTATTCAATCAACAGAAAGTAATTTTTTTCCAACAAATAAAAAAAATAAAAAAAATTATTTCACTATAATTTGTTCTGTTTAAAATGGTACAAAGCATGGCAATGTTTTTTTCAAAGAAATTAAATTGTTATTTTTTTTCTCCATTTTGAGCATTTTTTTAATGCCAAATTAAAAAACAAACATTGAATAAAAAAAAAAAAAAAAAAGTAATGGTAAAAATAAATAAATAAAATAATAATAATAATAATAAACCAGCAAAAAAAAATAACACCTATGGGGCCATGGGGTAACTAGGGCTGATAAGGGTTAACTATGGCACACGACGGGCATATGTGTATTTTCTGCACGGAAACGTACAGTGGGGAAAATAATTAGATCCCCTGCAGATTTTGTAAAAAATGTAAGGTGTATAATTCTTATCATAGGTGTATTTTAACCACTTAAGCCCCGGACCAATACGCAGCATAAAGACCAGGCCCCTTTTTGCGATTCGGCACTGCGTCGCTTTAACTGACAATTTTGCAGTCGTGCGACGTGGCTCCGAAACAAAATTGTCGTCCTTTTTTTCCCACAAGTAGAGCTTTCTTTTGGTGGTATTTGATCACCTCTACGGTTTTTATTTTTTGCGCTATAGAGCGACAATTTGGAAAAAAATGCAATAATTTTTACTTTTTGCTATAATAAATATCCCCCAAAAATATATAAAAAAACATATTTTTTCCTCAGTTTAGGCCGATATGTATTCTTCTACATATTTTTGGTAAAAAAAAATGCAATCGGCGTTTATTGATTGGTTTGCGCAAAAGTTCTAGCGTTTACAAAATAGGGGGTAGTTTTATGGCATTTTTATAAAAAAATTTTTTTTTACTAGTAATGGCGGCAATGAGCGATTTTTTTCGTGACTGCGACATTATGGCGGACACATTGGAAACTTTTGACACATTTTTGGTACCATTGTCATTTTTACAGCGAACAGTGCAATAAAAATGCACTGGTTACTGTAAAAAATACACTGGCAGTGAAGGGGTTAACCACTTTGGGCGCTGAAGGGGTTAAGTGTGCCTAGGGGAGTGATTACTACTGTGTGGGGGCGTGGCTACGAGTGACAAGTGACCGATCTCCGCTCTGATTACACAGAGCGGAGATCGGTGACATTGTCAGTAGGGGAGCGGGGAGATGTTGTGTTTACACTAACATCTCCCCGCTCCATGCCTCCATGAGATGATCACGGAGATCCCCGCAGCGATCGAGTCCGCGGGACCCGCGGTTCGACTCACGGGGAAGGCAGGGGGGTCGCGAGCGCGCTGGTGGCGGCGCGCGCGCGACCACGACGACAGGCAGTTAGAGGGGATGTACAGGTACGTGATTGTGCCTGTACGAGCCATTCTGCCGACGTATATATACAGTGGCTGGTCCTTAAGTGGTTAAATGATAGAGACAGAATATCTAGCAAAAATACAGAAAAAACATATTATACAAATGTTATAAATTGAGTTGCAGTTCAGTGAGTAAAACAAGTATTTGATCCCCAAGCAAAACATGACTTAGTACTTGGTGGACAAACCTTTGTTGGCAAGCACAGAGGTAAGATGTTTCTTGTAGTGACCAGGTTTGCACACATCCCATGACGGATTTTGGTCCACTTTTCTTAAAGTGGTTGTAAACCCGGAAAAAAAACAAAAAAAAAAACACCTGCAAGACAAAGCCATATTGAGCTAGTATGACTAGCATACTAGCTCATTATGCATCACATACCTTAGATCGGGGCCCCCGAAGCCATCCTCGTCTCCCCCTCCAGCCGCAGCCATCGCTCATCTGAGGTCACTTCCGGGTATCGCCGCTCCAGCCAATCACAGCGCCGCTCCGGCGCTGTGATTGACCGGAGCAGCTAAGACGTCACTCCGCGCATGTGCACGGGAGCCGTCAAATCCGGCAAGGCCGGATTTGTGAATGGGGATTAACCCTGTGAATGCACTGTGTCTACGGCGCGCATGCGCCGTAGACATTGGTGCATGTCTTTTTTTGCAAATATCTCCTAAACTGTGTAGGTTTAGGAGATATTTCTTGCACCTACAGGTAAGCCTTAATCTAGGCTTACCTGTAGGTGCAAGTTGCATAAGTGGGTTTACAACCACTTTAATAGATCTTCTGTAAATTCCTAAGATTTCTTGGCTGTCGCTTGGCAACTTGAAGTTTCAGCTCCCTATATAAATGTTCTATAGGATTAAGGTCTGAAGGCTGGCTAGGCCACTCCATAACCCTAATGTGCTTCTTCTTGAGCCACTCTTTTGTTGCCTTGGCGGTATGTTTTGGGTCATTGTCATGCTGAAGGACCTGTCCACGACCCATCTTCAGTGTTCTGGCTGAGGGAAGAAGGTTCTCATCCAAGATTTTACAATACATGGCCCCATCCATTGGCTCCTCAATGCCGCAAAGTTGGTCTGTACCTTTACAAGAGAAACAGCCCCAAAGCATAATGTTTCCACCTCCATGCTTGACTGTAGGGATGGTGTTCTTAGGGTCATAATCAGTATTTTTCTTCCTCCAAACACGGCAAGTCCCCCTCCTCAAGAGGGCACATGTACAGTCATGCCAATTTAAATTACATTTAAATGATTCAGAGAAGGATTGGGAGAAAGTGCTGGGGTCAGATGAGGCCAAAATTAAGCTCTTTGGCATTAACTCAACTTGTCGTGTTTGGAGGAAGAAAAATGCAGACTATAACCCTAAGAACATCATCCCTACAGTCAAGCAGATGGAGGTGGAAACATTATGCTTTGGGGCTGTTTCTCTGCGAAATTACAGGCTGACTTTGCCGCATTGAGGTGCTTGCCAACAAAGGTTTCTCCACCAAGTACTAAGTCATATTTTGCTTGGGGTTTGAATACTTTTTTTACTCACTGAACTGCAACTTAATGTATAGCTTTTGTTTTATGTGTTTTTTTTCTAGATTTGTGGTTGATATTCTGGCTCTATCATTTAAAATACACCTAAGATAACAATTATAGACCCTTCATTTTTTTATAAGTGGGCAAACTTACAAAATCTTCAGGGGATCAAATAATTATTTCCCCCACTGTACGTAAAATACACACCTAGCGTGTTTGCATTTAGATGTTTTTAAATACATAGAGCATTTAGACATGTACAGTTCTCCTTGTGACTTTACACAGTATCACACATTTGCACATGCAGCTGTGTACTAATTTTCTTGCACATTTTCATTTGCAGCTGTGTACTGTCATGCTCACTTAGGGCCCCTGTTCCTCATTCCAGCCCCCGGGTGTTGGCTGTTGCTTTTTCCCTGTCTGTGTTCACCTGCAAGATGATTGAACTGATCATTCACCTGATATAAGCAAACCGAACACTCTATCCCTCGCTTGTGATAGAGACAGTTACTTACACTGTTTCCGATCAAGCCTCCCGTTTGTCTGCCTTGCTTTGCTGATGGATTTTCCTGTGTATGACCCGAATCGGATATTGGACTACTCCCTGAATTCAGCCTGCCTTATTACATAGACTGTCATTGGATCAGATATTGTTTTATTCCCTGAACTCAGCCTGCCCTATTACCTGGACCGTCTTAGAAACCATGCTATCTGTCTGCTAAACTGCAAGTAGTCTGTTGTTTGCTCTGTTCGACTCTACCCTAGTGTGGTGGTCAGGCACTATAGCATTGTGTATAAGTCATGGGGGCAACCAAGTACCGGTAGGCCTGCTTGTCTTAAGGGAAGGGGGCTGCTATAGGTAAAGCACACAGTAGCTAGCTATAGTGTCTGACCACCTGCATTGAGGTAGACGTGACATTCTTGACTTGTAAATGCACCATTGATTCCTATAGTGCTGTGTTTATATGTGTACAAAAGTATGTTCTAAACACTCATCTGAATAAACCCTAAAAGATAAAGTAACAAAGCCAGCTTTTGCTGTAATATTCAGCTTCAATCTAGAGATTTCCCTGTACAACTATTTCTCTGCTACTAGATGGATGTCCTCAGTCTGATGGCCAGCATTATTCATCCAACTTCCTTTGACCCCAAGCTGTCCTGGACCTGCCCCAGCTTGTGACTGGATACTAAAGGTGCAGCACCACAATAATAAGCTAATCTCTCTGATATTTTGATAAAGTGGTAGTAAAGGTTAAAATTGTATTTATTTAAAATAACAAACATGTTATACTTACCTGCTTTGTGGAATGGTTTTGCACAGAGCAGCCCGAATCCTTCCCTTTCTGGAGTCCCCCATCAGTGCTCCTGGCTCCTCCCCCCTGCAGAGTGCTATCATAGCAAGCTACTTGCTATGGGGGCACTCGTGTGGGCAAGCTCCTGAGCATGGCTCGGTCCCACTCTCTATTCACTGGCTATGATGGACAGCAGCCAATGGCTCCTGCTGCTTTCTCTGAGTCTATGGGGTGGGAGAGATTAGAGAGAGCAGCTGGATCGAGATCAGGCTTAGGTAAGTATAAGGGAGAAGCTGGGGAGAAACTGCACACAGAAGTTTTTTTTTACCTTAATGCAGAGAAAGCATTAAGGTAAAAAATAAAAACTTTAGCCTTTACAACCAATTTAACCCCTTTTGCTCTCTCTCTCTTATTAGGATGCTTCTTGAAAGCATATGAATTGATTGGCTTCTTGTGCTGCTTCTTCCTCTCACATTCCAACTCTGCTGTACAGCAGATGCTGATACCATATGAAATGACACTGCTTGCAATTAAAATACACATTTAATGATGTATTAACCACTTCAGACCCGCTCTATAGCTGAAAGATGGATACAGCGCAGCGATCTCTTTCTGGGAGGGCGTCCATGGATGTCCTCCCTGAACCATGCCCTCCACGCACCCTCTGGGGCACGCATTCTTTTGGACACAACTGATCAGTAGGGCCAATCACAGTAGCCCTTCACCTTGTGATCAGCTGTGTCCAACCACAGCTGATCACATGTAAACAAACTTGCCAGTTATTGGCATTCCTTTTCCCACGCGCTGTCATAGCGTGAGGAGAGTCAGTAACCAGCAAGTGTAACAGGGGACATTTACACAGATAATCAGTGCAGCCCATCAATGCCCATCAGTGCTGCCTATCAGTGCTCATCAGTGCGACCTGTGAGTGCCTATCATTGCTGCCTATCAGTGCCCATCAGTGCCACATGTCAGTGCCTCCTCATCAGTTCCTCCTCATCAGTGCCCATCAGTGCAGCCTACCAGTGCTCATCAGTGCGACCTATGAGTGCCCATCATTGCTGCCTATCAGTGCCCATCAGTGCCACATGTCAGTGCCTCCTCATCAGTGCCCATAAGTGCAGCTTTATCAAAGCAAATCAGTAAAAGGAGGAAAAAAAAATGTTGGTCTTTGTTTCAAATGTGATAAGAATGTAATTTTGGTACAGTGTTGCATGACCACGCAATTGTCGTTCAAAGTGCGACTGCGCTAAAAGCTGAAAATTGGAATGGACAGGAAGGGGGTGAAAGTGCCCGGTATTGAAGTGGTTAATGGTAACAGATCTACATTCATTTGTGTCTTTTGTATATGCATAGATTTCTGCTTAAAGCATTAATAGAACATTTTCACATTTGAAAATGACCAAATTGTAAACATAAAATATAAATTCTATGTGTTAAAAATAGCAGTTAGTAATTTCTTTAAATAAAGCAATAGTTTTTTGGGATTTTTTTACTTTCTGCAGATCCTACATCAGAATATTTTAAACACTAATTTTGAAAGTATTACATTACACAGGAAAGCAGTTGGGGAGGATCAAACATAGAAGGCTTGGCTCATTTATTTAGATATTAACCTTTCCAGCAATCCTTCAGTTGAAAGGGCGTTGTAGAAAAAGGTTTTTGGAGTCAGAAAGAGAAGTGGTCATTTTTCTTCATTACTAATGATTAGTATATAGCGCTGCATTCTCAGATGATGACTCAAAACGTTTGGAGGTTTGAATAAATATCCATTCAGTCCCAGGAGTTTTGCTTCGCTTTCAGCATAGTTAGTCACTCTTAACATAGGAAAAGGCACACTAGAAAAAGCATTCCTTAATTCAATTCCCAGTTACGGAAAGAAAGATTAACCATTTTATGACATAAAAATGCCAAAAATAATTGTTGTTTTATTTTGGAGGATCAGGATTTCTTTATGCAACAGCCAAATTGTAAAGCCAGTATAAAACTGGCATGAAAACAACCATCGATATACCAGGGCTTCAAAAACTTCCAAATGCAAATGACTTTTCAATCTAGCCTACTGTAAAAACTGTACATCATAAGGAAGCGCGACTCATTAGGGCTCTTCCTACTGATAAGTGAGTAGGAAGTTTTTGACTACCCAAACTGACAGACACACATATTTAAAGCTGAACTCCAGTCAAACTGCTGAATAAAACAGATGAAATATGCATATAAAAGCTGTTTTGCCTACCAAATGATTTAACTACTTGCGGACCGCCCGTCGTCGTTGTACGTCGTCGGTACTTTGACGTAGAATACTGAGGTTATGGCAGCAGATAGCTGCCATAACCCCGGTATCCTCTTCAACGGCGGACGGTCCTCTTTCAGATAAAAGTGGTCACTGCTGCAGGTTTTGCCACGAGATTACTCTTATCGGGGTGGGAGAGGGGGCCCCCCCTTCCCGCCACGCTTCGATCGTCTCCGCTGCTTACCGAATCCATCGGTAGTGGAAGAGACGATCGCGTCCTGGATGCCGAGTGAGGGAAAGATGGCCCCCGCTTGGCTCCATACCATAGGATGACGGAAGCGACGTCAAACGTCACTTCCGCCCAATTGTCTTAATTTCTATTTATTTTTTGCAAAAAAAAAAGACATTGTTTTTTTTTGTTTTTTTTTTATTGCATTTAGGTGTAAGAGATCTGAGGTCTTTTTTCACCCCAGATATCACATTTAAGAGGTCCTGTCATGCTTTTTTTTTTCTATTACAAGGGATGTTTACAAAAGGACAGTGTAAAAATAAAAAATAAAAAGTAAAATAAATAAGACATTTTCTTTTTTTAAAGCACCCCGTCCCGCCGAGCTCGCACGCAGAAGCGAACGCATAGGTGAGCAGCGCCCGCATATGAAAACGGTGTTCAAACCACACATGTGAGGTTTCGCCACGATCGTTAGAGTAAGAACAATAATTCTAGCACTAAACCTCCTCTGTAACTCAAAACTGGTAACCTGTAGACATTTTTAAACATCGCCTATGGAGATTTTTAAGGGACAAAGTTTGTCGCCATTCCACGAGCGGGCGCAATTTTGAAGCGTGACATGTTGGGTATCAATTTACTTGGCGTAACATTATCTTTCGCAATATAAAAAAATAGGCTAACTTTCCTGTTGTCTTATTCTTTAATTCAAAAAAGTGTATTTTTTCCAAAAAAATTGCGCTTGTAAGATCGCTGTGCAAATACGGTGTGACATAAAGTAGTGCAACAACCGCCATTTTATTCTCTAGGGTGTCTGAAAAAAATATATATAACGTTTGTGGGTTCTAAGAAATTTTCAAGCAAAAAATATTATTTTAACTTGTAAACACCAAGTCTGAAAAATAGGCTCGGTCCTTAACTAGTTAAACTTTTGTCCATCCAGTCCTAAGAATTACATAGCCTTGCTACACAGTGCGTGTTTTCTTTGCTGCAGTTAAGTAGCACTTACAGGTTTTGCCCCCCTCCCGTCCAGCCTGTGACTGTACAAAGAAAGGAGAAGTATCAGACTGAAGACCACATCTCTTTGGCACTGTCATCTTGGCATGCCATTGTTAGCACATGAGCACAGCTGGTTGGTGTCCATTTCGCACCCAGAGCTCAAGGACTGCAAAGGGCTAATAGAAGGTCAATTCAGGTACTTACAATGATTGCATTTAAAAACATATATTTTTAATGATCTATTATTGAAAACAGAGCTTTAATGTGTGTATTTTATATCTGTCTGGAGTTCTGCATTTAATCTGGTTCACATTTCTGTTGTGAGATCAGTCAAATCACTGGATGAGGTATTTAAGACAGGCCAATATAATGGACCAGTGATGTCATTATGGGCCTTATGAATAAAAAGTATTCAATGGAAAAAAAATAGCAATCACCTAAGTGGGCAGGTTTTTACATTGCCAGCCAGGTGCCAGGATATCTAATCAGTTAAAAGTTCAAAAATCCTATTTTGAGCTCTATAGTGGTGCATGGTTCTAAAAAAGTATTATCAGATATGTGTCATACAATAAATAGAGATGAGCTTCAACCTGAACCCAGGCCATTTTCAGTTCCAAAATGACCAGTTCATTTATAAACAAAGAAGCCTGGGATCTTTTATTTAGTGGCAGTACCACCACTAAATGATAGATCCCTGGCTGCTTTTGTCAAACAAACCAGCCAGAGATGCTGGTTGAGTTAATTAACCAAATATAGTCATGATCACATTTTGACAATGGCATCACCCAACATCCACAGTTAGTTGTTTGAGTCGTGGCAGGCAAGTATCGGCATGCAATGGGTCATCATAGTGGCAGAGCTAAATTGGGTGGATATTTTTTCGTGACAGCATGTCATAGTGACTGACATATGGCTTACATCGATAGACTTTTTTTGTGGGGATTTTTTTTTTACTTTTATAAGATTACTTGTTATTTCTAAGGTATTGATACATTTTTTTTTCCTTTTTAAAATCTCAAATTTTTGTAAAATTTTTAAAACAATAAGAAAAAACAAAATATTTTATACAATCTCTCCCCATATTACTTCCAAAAATACAGTTCACACAACTTACAATATCTTGAAACATTAAAGCCCTGTACACACGATCGGATAACCTATGGATTTTCGTCCGATGGATTTGTCCATCGGAAATCCGATGAAACTGTTTTTCATCAGTCTTGGCCACACACCATCAGTCAAAAAACCGACCGTTCCAAACGCGGTGACGTAAAACACTCCGATGAGCCGAGAAAAATGAAGTTTAATGCTTCTGAGCATGTGTCGACTTGATTCTGAGCATGCGTGGGTTTTTTAACCGATGGACTTGCCCATAGACAATCGGAAATTCCCATCGGTTTTTTATCCATCGGAAAATTTTAAAACAAGTTCTATTTATTACAACCGATGGAAAAAAGACCGATGGGTACCATACACGATCGGTTGGTCTGATGAAAACCATCCATCGGACGGTTTTCATCAGTCAAACCGATCGTATGTACGGAGCTTTACAGTTAACATTTGCAGCTATAGAACACATACCCATACGTGAAGGAGGTGGTAGTATTGATAAATATTTACTATAACGTGAATCCAGATGGATTTACACGTTAAAAGCTACCCAACCTTTGACCCAAATCTTTGAGAGGCTGCCAGCAGCGGGATTGGGTGCTTCATTCACTAGGGCTAAATAACAAGAGTGCATGAGGCCTTAAAGCGGAGTTCAACCCAAAAATGGAACTTCCACTTTTCGTATTCCTCCCTCCCTCCGGTGTCACATTTGGAACCTTTCAGGGGGAAGGAGGGAGAAGATACCTGTGTAATCTAGGTATTTGCTTCCACTTCCGGGCATAGGTCGCCGCGGCAACCTACGCCACGTCCAGCGCCTTCTCCGTCCTCCCCTGCTGTCTTCTGGGAGACACACAGGTCCCAGAAGACAGCAGGGACCAGTGGGATTGCGCAGCACGACTCGCGCATGCACAGTAGGGAACCAGGAAGTGAAGCCGCAAGGCTTCACTTCCTGATTCCCTTACCGAAGATGGCGGCGCCTCCACCCGAGAGCCAACTTCGGGTGCCGACATCGCGGGCGCCCAGGACAGGTAAGTGTCCATATATTAAAAGTCAGCAGCTGCAGTATTTGTAGCTGCTGACTTTTAATTATTATTTTTTTCGGCAGAACTCTGCTTTAAGTGTAAGCTCACCATAAGCCCCCAATGCAATTTTAATATCTTCTAAAAAGCACATAAATGCCCAGTATGCATGAGGCCCTAAAGCCCAAAACGACATATCCATCTAAAACTACCCTGCACTGCTGCACTTTTCTTCTTTTGGAAGCATCAGCAGGTAATAAAACTATGTTAAGGGGGGGCCCAGAAAAACAAAAACTGTTATATAAATGTCAAAAAAACGACAGCATGTATACTATTTTAGATTTTGCCCATAGTTACATTTTACCCATTTCCTACTATATCAAAAGTAAAGAAAAAACTAGAGATACACGTGAAAAATAAATAAAAATTGAAATATTTATTTGCATCTGCTTCTCCCTGTAGGGAACTTCTAAACTAATGGTGCCAATGAGAAACTCCTCTATTTTTTTTTTTATTTCTTTTATTTTTGTCATATGCAGCATTTCTTACAACCCACACAGCTACATTCAGGAAACGCACAATTCTGCCAGAAGTTCCATCGAACAGAGCCCAGTGTTATTATTGTTCACTCCTGCTCGGAGAGAATTTTCCCATCATGACTTACTACTGGGCTTTGTCTGCCTGCTTGGAAAGGTTACCGCTGAAAACGTTTGCTTCATGTGAGGCCATGAATAAAATTAAGTGTAATTCCACTGAGGAGAAACCGCCAAGATTTTCAAAGAGATTGTGGTAAAACTTGACTGTCTGAAGCTATTTTCACTAAGGAAAGAATGTGCACAGATGCTGGCTCAGCAATTTCACAGAATGTTTTATATGCACACTTAAGAGTGATAATAATTACAAATGAGGGCGAGGAAAGAAAACAACCTCTTTATCTAATCAGAAACACTTAATTGCGCAATAAGCAGTTTCAAGAGTGTAGTGTATAGCCAGAGGAGGTAATCTGTGCGGAACATAGCGCTGATAATGGTGAGGAATGCAATGTGATAGTAAAAGATATTAAAGTCAGATAACGGTATAAAGCTGGAGCCCAAGTATAAAAACATTAATTCAAATATATCCCTCAATAGGTGCAAAGGATATTAATCCACTTTGTGTGCAATCAATGCCTTTGCAAACCCAGGATATTTCCAAAACCCAGATATTACCATAAATATGCACCAGTGACATCAACATTGTGCTGCACGAATCCTGTGCAAAGAGCAGAGCTCTACAGGCTGCCTGTAGAAAAATACAGGAGGGGGCGGAGACAAGACCAGTCAGCCTGCACAAGGAGAGTGAGCAGCAGGGACCAGTCTTCATTACAGAAAGTTACTGCAAGAGGTTACGTTTCACACGAGATTACTACACATATAAGAAACACACAAAGCACACCAAGATTCAAGAAAAACATACATCTCTTGTATTTAGACAATATTTTCTTATCCCAAAGCTTTAAGGGCTAGAAAATACAACTTTAAAGCCTAGCTCTAACCAGACATTGTATTTCATTTAGGAGGAGAGTTGTTTTTATTGTTATGTGCACTCTTCTTGATAAATTATTTTGGTCAAAATAGTAAGTGACGGGAAATCCCTCCAAGAGGGACACAGAAAACACTATATTTTTTAGTAGAGTGGTGATGGGTTAGTACTTCGGAAAATGTTTGTTGAGCCACTTCAGCCCTGGAAGGATTTGCCCCCCTTAACCACTTGTCAACCGCCCGCCGTCAAATGACGGCAGGAGGAAGACCCTCTTGTTCTGGGCGGACGTCATATGACGTGATCACCTTCACAAGCCACTAGGGGTCGCGCGCCCGCCACATCACTGGGGACCCGATACGCGTGCCCGGTGGCCGCGATGGCGGCCGGGCACCTGCGATTGCCCAGTAACTGAGCAGGACCGTGGATCTGTGTGTGTTAACACACAGATCCACGTCCTGTCAGGGAGAGGAGACCGATGGTGTGTCCCTTGTACATAGGGACAACCATCGGTCACCTCCCCCAGTCAGTCCCCTCCCCCCACAGTAAGAATCACAACCTAGGGAACACATTTAACCCCTTGATCGCCCCCTAGTGTTAACCCCTTCCCTGCCAGTCATATTTATACAGTAATCAATGCATTTTTATAGCAGGGATCGCTGTATAAATGTGAATGGTCCCAAAAATGTGTCAAAAGTGTCCGATGTGTCCGCCGCAATATCGCAGTCACGATAAAAATCGCTGATCACCGCCATTACTAGTAAAAATAAATAAAAAATAAAAATGCTATAAATCTATCCCCTTTTTTGTAGCTGCTATAACTTTTGCGCAAAACAATCAATATACGCTTATTGCTATTGTTTTTACCAAAAATATGTAGAAGAATACGTATCGGCCTAAACTGAGGAAAAAAAAAGGATATTTATTGTAGCAAAAAGTAAAAAATATTGTGTTTTTTTCAAACTTGTCCCTCTTCTTTTGTTTATAGCGCAAAAAATAAAAACCACAGAGGTGATCAAATACCACCAAAAGAAAGCTCTATTGTGGGGAAAAAATTGTAAAAAATTTATTTGGGTACAGTGCTGCACAACTGCGCAATTGTCATTCAAAGTGTGACAGCGCTGAAAGCTGAAAAATGGCTTGGGCAGGAAGGGGGTGAAAGTGCCCCGTAGGCAAGTGGTTAATGAACCAGGCCATTTTTTGCGATTACGACACTGCGTCGATTTAACTGACAATTGCGTGGTCATGCGACGTTGTACCCAAACAAAAATTGATTTTCTTTTTTTCCTACAAATAGAGCTTTCTTTTGGTGGTATTTGATCACCTCTGCATTTTTTATATTTTGCGCTATAAACAAAAACAGTGACAATTAAAAAAATTGAAAAAAATTATTATTTTTTTTACTTTCTGCTATAATACATATCCAAAAAAATAAAAATACTGACTGTGCACCAGTGCACAAAGCAAGGTCCATAAAGACATGGATGAGCGAGTTTGGGGTGGAGGAACTTGACTGGCCTGCACAGAGTCCTGACCTCAAACCTATAGAAAATCTTTGGGATGAATTAGAACGGAGACCGCGAGCCAGGCTTTCTCGTCCACATCAGTGCCTGACCTCATAAATGCGCTTCTGGAAGAATGATCAAACATTCCCATAGTCACACTCCTAAACCTTGTGGACAGCCTTCCCAGAAGAGTTGAAACTGTTATAGCTGCAAAGGGTGGGCCAACTCAATATTGAACCCTACAAACTTATGCCGCGTACACACGATCGGACATTCCGACCACAAAACCGTGGGTTTTTTTTACGACTGATTTTGGCTCAAACTTGTCTTGCATACACACGGTCACACAAATGTTGCTCGGAAATTCCGAACGTCAAGAACGCAGTGACGTACAACATTACGACGAGCCGAGAAAAATTAAGTTCAATGATTCCGAGCATGCGTAGGATTTTTGTGCGTCGGAATTGGATACACACGATCGGAATTTCCGACAAGAAATATTGCCGTCGGAAAAATTGAGAACCAGCACTCCAACATTTGTTGTCGGAAATTCCGACAGCAAATGTCCAATGGAGCCTACACACGGTCGGAATATCCGACCAAAAGCTCATATCGAACATTTGTTGTCGGAAATTCCGATCGTGTGTACGCGACATACATAGTTACATCAGGTTGAAAAAAGTCCATCCGGTTCAACAGTAAAAAAAAAATAATAATAATATCATACAATCCCATGTACCTAATTCTATACCCACAGTTGATCCAGAGGAAGGCAAAAAAAAAACAGCAGAGCACAATCCAATTTGCTACAGCAGGGGAAAAAATTCCTTCCTGATCCCCCGAGAGGCAACCGGATATTCCTATACCTATAAATGTTAGTACCCAGTTATATTATGTACATTTAAGAAAGAATCCAGGCCTTTCTTAAAGCAATCTACTGAGCTGGCCAGAACCACCTCTGCAGGGAGTCTATTCCACATTTTCACAGCTCTTACTGTGAAGAAACCTTTCCGTATTTGGAGGTGAAATCTCTTTTCCTCTAGACGTAAAGAGTGCCCCCTTGTCCTTTGAGTTGACCGTAAAGTGAATAACTCAACACCAAGTTCACTATATGGACCCCTTATATATTTGTACATGTTGATCATATCCCCCCTTAATCTCCTCTTCTCAAGAGGGAATAAATTCAGTTCCTCTAATCTTTCCTCATAGCTGAGCTCCTCCATGCCTCTTATCAGTTTGGTTGCCCTTCTCTGCACTTTCTCCAGTTCCCCAATATCCTTTTTCAGAACTGGTGTCCAAAACTGAACTGCATATTCCAGATGAGGTCTTACTAATGATTTGTACAGGGGCAAAATGATATCTCTCTCTCTGGAGTCCATACCTCTCTTAATACAAGAAAGGACTTTGCTCGCTTTGGAAACTGCAGCTTGGCATTGCATGCCATTATTGAGCTTATGATCCACCAAAACCCCCAGATCCTTCTCCACTATGAATTCCCCCAGTTGTACTCCCCTTAGTATGTATGGTGCATAACTTTACATTTATCAACAATAAACCTCATCTGCCACGTAGTCGCAATTAGACAGTGCATTGAGGTCGGCTTGGATGCCATTAAAGTTCATGTGCTTGGAAAGGCAAGTGTCCCAATACTTTTGGTAATATAGTGTATGTCCATTTTGCTATTAGCAATTACATGCCACACAGAAAGACACAAGTCCGCCTATGAAAAAACAACAGAGGCCAGGACAGCTGTATTCCCACAAGACAAGCTCTAATTTTCACAGGACTATGTTACCCATGGTAGGTGCAGATGTAGCCTAACATAACAATGAGCTCAGGGAGAAAGAAAGATAAATGATCGCAGTTATTGGTTTAAAATCCCCCTCACAAGTGAAGGCTCATTTGTTATTGCCCAGCTAAACGCAACAGCAGCGCTTTGTCCATTGCCTGAAAGAATGTCAACTTTGTCAAGCCCAAACGTATAACAGTGCGCAGTGTATTTCCCCCTTCCTAATCTTTGGCTGAGTGGCGTGAATGTCACTTTGAACATTTATGTGTTACCTTGTAGGAAAGCTTAGTTATAAATTTTAAAAGCATACCTAACCCTAACTTCCTGTTCACCTCCAATTTTAAGGTATTGAGGTTAGAAGTTAAAGGTCATGCCCCCTGTTCAATAAAAACCCTTTGCAGCCACGGCTATTACAAGTATTCCACATCCCTGCCAATTCCCCGGTGACATAAAGCACCATTTTCTTTGTTTTTTTTGGGGCCCCTCTCTTCCTCTTCTATAAAGTGTAGCACTGCTCTAAAAATTAGAATTTTTTATTTTTTTTCCCCTTTACTAACTTGAGCTATTTGTTACTGAGACCTACAAACCATTATGTAAAACAAGAAAACACATTCACACATGAGACATTTTCAGAGTTGTGAATTCTTTAATGTAATGTATGCACCACGGCGTGTTTTACCCCCTCCCCACCAGAGTAACAGTGCTTTTATTCAGGGAGTGCACCTGTGGAAACCAAGCTTCCAGCACACACTGGATCATTAAGAAAATGAGTTGTGTCAATAGGTTAGAGTCTCTAAGGGGAAGAGGTCTATATATCAAAAGAATAACATTATTTATTCTGTGGTAGATAAAGTGCTTGATTTAATGAGGCTGGCAATTGGTAAAAACAGTTAGAAAAAGAAAGCAGGCTTGTGCAGATAAAAGAAACATTTAATTTCAACCTGATAAAAGAAAGTAGTGGACATCAAAGTAAAATAACACTTATAAAAATCCTTCACCACTTGTAAATGAAATACACGAGAATAAACAAAAAGGACAAAAAAGTAATTATGAGTACCTAAGATATAGAAAGTCAAGTTAAAATTGTTATTTCAAAAGGTTAAAGTAGACCGATAGTCGAAATCTACCGTTCAGCTTACAGGGATTCATTAGCATAGTTTAACCACTTCACCCCCGGAAGGATTTGCCCTCTCCCTGACCAGCCCATTTTTTTGCGATACGGCATTGCGTCGCTTTAACCGCTTCAGCCCCGAAAGATTTTGCTGCCCAATGACCGGGCCATTTTTTGCGATACGGCACTGCGTCGCTTTAACTGACAGTTGCGCGGCCGTGCGGCGCTGTACCCAAACAAAATTGATGTCCTTTTTTCCCCACAAATAGAGCTCTCTTTTGGTGGTATTTGATTACCTCTGCGGTTTTATTTTTTTTACGCTATAAACAAAAAAAGAGCGACAATTTTGAAAAAAACACAATATTTTGTACTATAACCCTATAGTAACTACCCCCCAAAAAAAGAAAAAAAACCCTCAAATTTCTTCATCAGGTTAGACCGATATATATTCTTCCATATATTTTTTGGTAAAAAAAAATCACAATAAGCGTATATTGATTGGTTTGCACAAAAATTAAAGCATCTACAAAATAGGGGATAGATTTATGTCATTTTTTATTATAATTATTTTACTAGTAATGGTGGCGATCTGCGTTTTTTATCGGGACTGCGATATTGCGGTGGACAGATCGGACACTTGTGACCCTTTTTTGGGACCACTGACACTTATACAGCGATCAGAGTTATAAATAGCCACTGATTACTGTATAAATGTCACTGGCAGGGAAGGGATTAACACTAGGGGGCAATCAATTGGTTAACTGTGTTCCCTAGGTGTATTTCTAACTGTGGGGGGATGGGACTAACTGGGGGAGGAGACATATCATTGTTCCTACTTAGGAACACACGATCTGCCTCTACTTCCCTGACAAAACCAGGATTTGTGCGTTTACACACACAGATCCCCATTCTCGTTCTGTCAGGAGCGTTCGCGGGGGCCCGGCAGACATCGCGCCAGCCGAGTACGCGAGTTCTCTCCAGGGACACGCCGCATGCTCTGCGTGCGTGCCTGCTATAGTGTCTAAGAGAGCCGACGTATACCTACGCCGATGTGCAGCCATGCCAACCTGCCGCAGTATAACTGTCTCTGTCTCGACAGTGCCGATTGGCCCTGTGCTGATCACATGCACCCTCCCAAGAAAAAAACTCTCTAGCAACACACCCCAAACTGAGCATGTGCAGAGTGACTCCAAAGGCTCTGCCTTACCTGGAGATGGATTGGGGACAGTGCAAGAAGGAGATGATCAGAGTTACATAGTTACATAGTTAGTCAGGTTGAAAAAAGACCATCTAGTTCAACCAATAAAAAAAAAAAACATACAGTCCTATACCCACAGTTGATCCAGAGGAACGTGAAAACTCTCAGCAAAGCATGATCCAATTTGCTTACAGAAGTGGAAAAAAAAGTCCTTCCTGATCCCCCAAGAGGCAATCAGGTATTCCCTGGAACAACTTTACATATAAATGTAAATACCAGGGGTGGCCCGTTCATTAAGGGCGCACAGGCAACGCCTTCCCTATCCATGCCGCCGCCAACCCCAATCCATGCGTCCGGCGTCTTTCAGGATGCCAGGCGCATGAATTACAGTGGTTCTAATCGGGGCTTCAAAATGAGGTGGAATCCGGGCACAGAGCATTGTGCTCAGAGCCCACCCAGGTGTGTTAGAATAGCGAATGAATATTCACTATTCTCACACTGAATCACCTCTCCGCCAATCGGGAAGCGTGGCTCTGAGACACGTTTCCCCAATTAGCCGAAAGGATAAGCGTTCTGATTGGCTGCCGAAGAGAAGGGAGGAGACTGAAGCCGCTGAGCAGGGGAAGGAGAAGCTGCTCATGATGCCTGCGGAGGAGAACCGAGGAAGCCGCCTGTGATTGCCCACCATGGATGAAGTAAGTGCTCCCTCCGACCAACACGACCCGACCACAACTGACTGAAAGACTGATTTTACTGTTGTGGGTTTAGTAACACTTTAATATCTGCCCTATAGCATTTTTACTGCTACAGAGCGGCACCTCTGCGCTTGATCATGTATATGTATGTGATCTGGCTCTTCTGGGTAGGGGGCGCACATGCGCGCCACCAGCAGCTCGCTTCTGCTGTGGTCACACACAGCGGGAGCCGAGCAGTGGGTACCGTGGACTCAATGTCTGCCTATGTAAACAAGGCAGATCACCGTTCTGACAGGAGGAAAGAGATACATTTTGTGTGACTGCAAAGCAGGGAATACATTTTCATCTCTTCCCCTAGTAAAAGCACGTCACACAGTGTAGTAAAACACTGGTTAGGCACATAGTTAGTTTGATGTTAATACCTTTCCAGCCATTAACCCCTTCTCAGTGTCATTAGTACAGTGACAGTGCCTATTTTTAGCACTGATCACTGTATTAGTGTCATTGGTCCCCAAAAAGTGTCAAAAGTGTCAGTTAGTGTCAGAATGTCCACTGCAATAAGTCGCTGATCTCCGCTAATACTAGTAAAAATAAAAAAATAAAAAAAAATATCCTATCGTTTGTAGATGCTATAACTATTGTGCAAACCAATTAACCACTTAAGCCCCAGACCATTTTGCTGGCCAAAGGCCAGGCCACTTTTTGCGATTCGGCACTGCGTCGCTTTAACTGACAATTGCGCGGTCGTGCGACGTGGCTCCCAAACAAAATTGACGTCCTTTTTTCCCACAAATAAAGCTTTCTTTGGGTGGTATTTGATCACCTCTGCGGTTTTTATTTTTTGCGCTATAAACAAAAATAGAGCGACAATTTTGAAAAAAAATTAATATTTTTTTACTTTTTGCTATAATAAATATCCCCAAAAATGTATATTTTTTTTTTCCTCAGTTTAGACCGATATGTATTCTTCTACATATTTTTGGTAAAAAAAAATTGAAATAAGCGTACCGTATATACTCGAGTATAAGCCGACTCGAATATAAGCCGAGGCACCTAATTTTACCACAAAAAAATGGGAAAACGTATTGACTCGAGTATAAGCCTAGGGTGTCCATCTGCATGCCTCACTGTGCCTGACTTTGCCTCACTGTGTCCATGTGCATGCCTCACTGTGTCCATGCCTCACTGTGCCCATGCCTCACTGTGCCCATGCCTCACTGTGCCCATGACTAGACTGATGTTTAACATGGGAGTCTATGGAAGGGGTGCCCGGCTTTGAAAAATCGGTGCTTCCCGGCCGTAGGTCCCCCAGACAACAAACTTTGCACACTTGTAGAGGAGAAATGGGGCTACATGTGTGCCAAGTTTGGTACCGGGTCCCCAAAGTCCGGGAGATCAGACGCAAAAAGGTGACTCGAGTATAAGCCGAGGGGGGCATTTTCAGCACAAAAAAATGTGCTGAAAAAATCGGCTTATACTCGAGTATATACGGTATATACGGTATATTGATTGGTTTGCGCAAAAGTTATAGCGTCTACAAAATAGAGGATAGAATTATGGCATTTTTATTATTAAAGTGGCGCTCCACCCTAATTTTTAACTTTTGGTAATCGTAACCCTCCCCCCCTCCGGTGTCACAATTGGCACCTTTCAGGGGGGAGGGGGGTGGAGATACCTGTCTAAGACAGGTATTTTCACCCACATCCGGGAGTCCTCTCTTCGGGAATCTGCGGGAGTGACGTCACTTCCCGCAGACTTCCCGTAGTGTTCTGGGAGACACTCGGCTCCCAGAACACAGGTGGATGAATCAGAACGGCGCAGCGCGACTCGCGCATGCGCCGTAGGGAACCGGGCATGAAGCCGCAGGGCTTCACTTCCTGGTTCCCTCAGCGAGGATGGCGGAGGGAGCAGCAGAGCGACGAGCAGTCGCTCGTCCTCTGCTGCGGACGTCGCTGGACTCCAGGACAGGTAAGTGTCCAAATATTAAATTCATGACTGTGATTCATGACTGCGACTTTATGGCGGACACATCGGACACTTTTGACACATTTTTGGGACCATTGTCATTTTTACAGCGATCAGTGCTATAAAAATGCACTAATTACTGTGAAAATGACACTGGCAGTGAAGGGGTTAACCACTAGGTGGCGCTGGAGGGGTTAAGTGTGCCCTAGGGAGTGCTTCTAACTGTATGGGGGATGGGCTGTGTGTGATACGACAGTGATCACCGCTTTCGATTACAGGAAGCTGTGGTCAGTGTCCTGTCACTAGAAAGACTGGGGAAATGCTTGTTTGCATCAGCATTTCCCCGTTCTTCCTCACCGTGACACAATCGCGGTCGGAGTCACGGAGCTTGCGGCGGGCGCGCGCGCGTCCACAATGCCGCTTCCTAAAGGGGACGTATATATACGTCCTTTTGCCTGCCCGTGCCATTCTGCCGAGGTATATCTGCGTGCGGCGGTCGGCAAGCAGTTAATATACGCTTATTAGGATTATTATTTTTTTTACAAAAAAAATTTAGCAGAATACATATTGGCCTAAATTTATTAAGAAATTTGATTTTTTTTATATTGGATAGGTTTTTATAGCAGAAAGTAAAAAATATTGTTTGTTTTTTTTCAAAATTGTCTATCTATTTTTGTTTATAGCATACAAAAAAAACCTCAGAATTACCACCTAGTTGTGGGAAAAAAGGACATACATTTTATTTGGGTACAGCGTTGAACGACCGTGCAATTGTCAGTTAAATTAATGCAGTGCGGTATTGCAAAAAATGGCCTGGTCAAAAAAGGGGGTAAATCTTCTGGAGGTCTTGGTGTAAAAGAAGAGCAGAACTGCCACTGCCACAGAGTAGGGGCAAAGTAGTGAGGCGGTGATCCACAGATTGCTCACTCATTTCTGCATTAGCAGCCAGAAGTAAACACAGCAATTACATGATGACTGGCTTGTCCTCTGCACTGGGTTTCCATCAGTCATCTTGGAGGAGCCTCTGTCTGATTGGACACAGAACTCTCTCAACATTTGGGCAGCCATGATAACTCAGGGGGGGCTATATATAGCCCCCCATGGGTCACAATGGAGCAGGGGCGAACCGTCCACTAAGGGTGCACGAGCACCGCCTCCCCTTTCCATCGCCACCCCCTATTCTTGCGTCCGGCCCGTTTCAGGATGCTGGTTGCATTAATTACAGCGGCGTTTTTTTTTTTTTAAGCACTCTAATAGGCTTCAAAATAAGGTAGGCTCTGGATGCAGAGCATTGCGCTCGGAGCCCACCCAGGTGTGTTAGAATAGCAAATGAATATTCGCAATTCTATCACTGAATCACCTCTCTGCCAATCAGGAAGCACAGGTGTGAGACGCGTTTCCCGATTGCCCGAAAGGAGAAGTATTTTGATTGGCCGCCGAGGAGGAGGGAGGAGAAGGAAGCCGCCGAGCAGGGGACGGATATTCCTGCTCGTGATGCCCGTGGAGGAGAGATGGGGAAGCCACCCGTGGTTGAGGTAAGTGCACCGATCGACTGACCCGACCCGGGGGGTGGCGGGTGCACTATTTGGGAGTACTTAGATAGGGATAAGTACATGCTGGCTAGTAGGGAGAGATAGGCCAGCTTAGGGGCAACCCGGGGGACCCCTGGATATTTCTTGGAGTTTGTGGAGTTTGTGGAAGGATGCATTTTCTAAGCCTGCCTTTAGAGATAGTCTGTACCTCCACTGTTATGATTGCTGTCCTGTGACCATACAGCATACAAAATGGGTATCATCAAAACAGCACCTACAGAAGGCCTATTGTATATGCTATGATTCACAGCTGAATTGTCACTGTTTAAAGGTTGCCTGAGTCTAGGTGATTAAGGTACCTTGTATGAATGCAATGTGTCCCAGAATGAAGATTTTTAGCTACACTGTGCCCCTGGCAATCAGAGCTCACATTGTTTTGTAAGTAAGAATTATGTGCAGGCCCTTCTTGACTCAAATGGGCAATTTTTAAAGGTATAGTGTAGCAGTTTGGCATATATTTCCAGATGTCAAGATAATAACAAAATATAATCAGAGCACTGACTCCTCCCCCTAAACAACTTCATCCCCATCTCTCTTTGTGTGTACAAGGGCTCTACATAAAATTCCAATCGTACAGAAGGAGCCTGAAAGCAAACAGATTCTGCTGTAAAAAAAAAAAGTGTTGTAAAGCTTTTTTTGTTTCAATGTTTTAAGAAAGTTTCAACAGGATATGCCAAGCCACAGTTTGCCCATGCAGGGGCGAAAATTGAACAGGCACGTACAAAAACAGCGTACCTATGATAAATAACAAGGCTATGAACTGTTATCAGGACCAAGGAGGACCAGGGTAAAGATTAGAAAAGTATCACAAGCAATCTAGCCCTGTCCCCTAAAATAAATCAGTCTTCTTCTAATAGCCTTTACATCCAGAATGCAGAGGAAAGGAAGGGAAGGGAACAGAGGAGAAAGCGAAAAGGGAAGGAAAGAAAAGAGAGACAGATGCAACAGCAGAGGCAAGTACCATGGATGCGGGACCTGCGAGGTTTACAACCGACCATAACTAGTCAGGGACAGGGACAGGTAGGAATAACTTATCCAAGGGTCCCATAATTTATATTTTTTTGCATATGAATCCTTTAAAATACTGGACATCTGCTCATTAACCATCAGAGCAGTCATCCTGGTTTTCACGCCCTGGAAGGCAATAGATTGAGTCTTCCTGGCCTGGGCAATAGTTTGCTTATCAGATATAAAAAGTTATGAGGCCGATTTCTGCTAAGGTGAGAAAAGACCCAGTATAGGGCAATGTAAAAGAGCCAGCCGGGCATCCTTACAGACCGTTACATAAAATATGGTCTGTAGTAGGCCAAAGACCCTGGACCAGAAGCGGATCAGACATAAGCCTCGTACACACGGCCGGTTTTCTCGGCAAGAAACGACAACAAAACTGCTGGGAGAGCTTTCTTGCCGAGAAAACCGTGCGTGTATACAAGGCTTTCAGGTTTCTCATCGGGAAATCTGACGAGAATCTTGACGAGAAAAATAGAGATCCTGCTCTCTATTTTCTCGTCTGGATTCTTGTCGGTCTGTTTCCCGACGAGAAACCCGAGCGTGTGTATACTTACCTGTCTCCATGGAAACCCACGCATGCTCGAAATTACTTTGACGCATGTGCGGTAGCTTCCAAGGCATAGGTAGGGTGAAGCAAGATGGCGGCGAATGCTTGTCATAGTCAATGACGTCACCGCGTTCGTGCCATTCAAAAGAGCGGCGGTTCTTTTGAATTGAGCGTGTGTACAATCGGCCGGCACAAGATTCTTGTCAAGAATCTCGTCAGGAAAAACGACTGTTTTTTTCCTGACGAGATTCTCAGCCGTGTGTACTAGGCTACAGGCATGACTACCACGTATGTAAAGCATACGACCAAAAGAATTGACCAAAATTCTGAAAACATCTGTTACTGCTGCCAGTATAAGCGTGGGCAAGCCTTTCTGGGACCCAGTACCACCCAGGAGCACTTAATAGACAGCCTTGAGAGTGGTAGTATTGAATGAGCATTTCGCTATCGTCGTCCATGCCTTACTCCAGTCCTCCCCCTTAAAGCTTATTTTTTTAAACATGTTATACTTACGTGCTCTGTGCAATGATCAGAGCAATCCCTTACCTTGTCTTCAGGAGTATCTCACCGGTGCTTTTTGCTCCTCCTTTTCTCTGAGTGCCCCCTTAGCAAACTGTCTGCTGGGGTAGAGTTGAGGATGCACTCCCGAGTTGGGCTGTGTGCATCCAAAGCTACTACCACCTTTTGCCTTTAAAATCACATTAAATGCGTATTTGTAAAACAAAATTGTATACAAATATTTCAAGAATAGAAACAAACTATTTTAAGAACATTTTTGAATTATGAACTTGAAAATATAAAATGAACTCAAAGAAGGTTTCACTTCAAGCTCTTTCGGTGCTCAGCACCAGGTGCTTTTTACTAGACATGTGCATTCGTTTTCGTCCGAATGCATTTTCGTCCGAATTTCAGGTATTTTCGTTATCGTTTTAACAAACGAAAACGAAAATGCAGAATCCGAAAACCGAAAGATCCGACATAAACAAATGCTTAATTTTCGTTTTGTTGCAACAACAGTTCGATATAGATAGGAGATTCGACATGAGGCTGACAATAACAATCTGTGTCCATCGAACCTGTGGTCGAATGTGCCTAACCTAAACTCTATTAGTCCAAGATTATTCTACATAGAGAGAAAAGATTTGACATTATAGAGAGAAAAGATTCGACATTATAGAGAGAAAAGATTTGACATTATAGAGAGAAAAGATTCGACATTATAGAGAGAAAAGATTCGACATAGAGAGAAAAGATCACTGCTGGAATTGGGTGGGGGAAGTAAAATAAAAAAATGATGATGATGAATGTTATTGGCTGATTGTAACCGAAGAGGAGGAGCAGTAAAATAGCTAGAACTAACTTGACAATTCAACGTGAACGACGAAGATTCAACGAAGCATCGAAAAACATACAAACGTCGAATCTGTCATTGAAGGCTTATGGTGTCTGTTGAAAGTTCTAAGAAGATTCTACGGAGCAGATAAACTGTACTACGCTGCAATCGTACATTTCTGGTCAAATGCTCGGCCCATAGGCTATAGAAGAATTCTAATGTTGGTTGACTAGTAGGGATGAGCTTCGAGTTCGAGTCAAACTCATGTTCAACTCGAACATTGCCTGTTCGCCTGTTCGCCGAACAGCGAACAAATTGGGGTGTTCGCGGCAAATTCGAAAAATCTATGGGAGAAATCTAAAGTGCTAATTATAAAGGCTGATATGCAAGTTATTGTCCTAAAAAGTGTTTGGGGACCCGGGTCCTGCCCCAGGGGACATGTATCAATGCAAAAAGAAGTTTTAAAAACGGCCGTTTTTTCGGGAGCAGTGATTTTAATAATGCTTAAAATGAAAAAATAAAAGTGAAATATTCCTTTAAATTTCGTACCTGGGGGGTGTGTATGATATGCATGTAAAGTGGCGCATGTTTCCCGTGCTTAGAACTGTCCCTGCAAAAAATGTCATTTTTGAAAGAAAAAAAGTCATTTAAAACTCATTCGCGGCTATTAATGAATTGTCGGCTCCCGGCAATACATACAAAAGTCATTGATAAAAAAAAAAAAGCGTGGGGGTTCCCCAGAATTCAATTACCAGGCCCTTCAGGTCTGGAATGGATATTAAGGGGAACCCCGCTGCAAATTTAAAAAAAAATTGACGTGGGGTTCCCCCAAATATCCATTCCAGGCCCTTCAGATCTGGCATGGATTTTAAGGGGAACTCCACCCCAAATTTAAAAAAAATGGCGTGGAGTCCCCCTAAAAATCCATACCAGACCCCTTATCCGAGCACGTAACCTGGCCGGCCGCAGGGGAAAAGGGGGGGACGAGAGAGCGCCCCCCCCCTCCCTCCTGAACCGTACCAGGCCACATGCCCTCAACATGGGGAGGATGTCCCCATGTTGATGGTTACAAGGGCCTCATCCCCACAACCCTTGCCCGGTGGTTGTGGGGGTCTGCGGGCGGGGGGCTTATCGGAATCTGGAAGACCCCTTTAACAAAGGGGACCCCCAGATCCCGGCCCCCCCTATGTGAATTGGTAAGGGGTACATTGTACCCCTACCATTTCACGAAGAAAGCGTAAAAAAATGTTTAAAAAAACACACAAACACCTTGAAAAAGTCCTTTATTTAAATGATAAAAAAAAAAAACATTCCAGCGGTGAAATCCAGTGTCCCGCGGCGATCCCGATGTCCAGCGCTGTCCTTCATTGGTTGTGCCTGAGCGGACCTGATGGGGAACTCCCTCTCAGTATTTTAAATGTATAGACCCGCCCCTTCTAAAGTTCCCCATCAGGTCCGCTCAGCGGACCAGATGCGGAACATGAGAAGGGGCGGGTCTATACATGTATTACCAAAGTGAGAGCAGTTCCCCATCAGGTCTGCCCCCTTGGTATGTCGGAAGCGCCTACGTCATTGGCTTGAGCGGGGAACTTTCTTTCACTGTGTAATTTAAATTTACATAGTGAAGGAAGTTCCCCGCTCAAGCCAATGACGTAGGCAGGTCCGACATACCGAGGGGGCGGACCTGATGGGGAACTGCTCTCACTTTGGTAATACATGTATAGACCCGCCCCTTTTCATGTTCCGCATCTGGTCCGCTGAGCGGACCTGATGGGGAACTTTAGAAGGGGCGAGTCTATACATTTAAAACACTGAGAGGGAGTTCCCCATCAGGTCCGCTCAGGCACAACCAATGAAGGACAGCGCTGGACATCGGGATCGCCGCGGGACACTGGAATTCACAGCTGAAATGTTTTTTTTTTATTATTTAAATAAAGGACTTTTTCAAGGTGTTTGTGTGTTTTTTTAAACATTTTTTTACGCTTTCTTCGTGAAATGGTAGGGGTACAATGTACCCCTTACCAATTCACATAGGGGGGGTGGGATCTGGGGGTCCCCTTTGTTAAAGGGGTCTTCCAGATTCCGATAAGCCCCCTGCCCGCAGACCCCCACAACCACCGGGCAAGGGTTGTGGGGATGAGGCCCTTGTCCCCATCAACATGGGGACATCCTCCCCATGTTGAGGGCATGTGGCCTGGTACGGTTCAGGAGGGAGGGGGGGCCGCTCTCTCGTCCCCCCCTCTTCCCCTGCGGCCGGCCAGGTTGCGTGCTTGGATAAGGGGTCTAGTATGGATTTTTAGGGGGACTCCACGCCAATTTTTTTAAATTTGGGGTGGAGTTCCCCTTAAAATCCATGCCAGATCTGAAGGGCCTGGTAATTGAATTCTGGGGAACCCCCACGCTTTTTTTTTTTTTTTATCAATGACTTTTGTATGTATTGCCGGGAGCCGACAATTCATTAATAGCCCCGAGTGAGTTTTAAATGACTTTTTTTCTTTCAAAAATGACATTTTTTGCAGGGACAGTTCTAAGCACGGGAAACATGCGCCACTTTACATGCATATCATACACACCCCCCAGGTACGAAATTTAAAGGAATATTTCACTTTTATTTTTTCATTTTAAGCATTATTAAAATCACTGCTCCCGAAAAAACGGCAGTTTTTAAAACTTTTTTTTGCATTGATACATGTCCCCTGGGGCAGGACCCGGGTCCCCAAACACTTTTTAGGACAATAACTTGCATATTAGCCTTTATAATTAACACTTTAGATTTCGAACGTTCGAGTCCATTGTATTTAATAGGGTTCTAAAGTTCACACAAACATTTTGTCTGTTCGCAGGTTCTGGTGCAACCGAACAGGGGGGTGTTCGGCTCATCCCTGTTGACTAGTAATAGTAATTAAAAAATATAATTATTACTAGTCATACAATAGAATTCATCTATAGCTTGTAGGCGGAACATTCGACCGGAAATGTACGATTGCAGCGTCGTACAGTTTCGCTGCTCCGTCGAATCTTCTTTGAACATTCGACAGACACCATAAGCCTTCAATGACAGATTCGACCTTAATTAATTCAGATTTTCGGACGAATGCAATTTATAACGAAAAACGAAATAAATAAAAACGAATTTCGGGAGTAACTAAATAAATGTATTTTTCTAACGAAAACGAAATTCCGAAACGAAATATTTCAGTGTGCACATGTCTACTTTTTACCACCTGCTCCTGCTTGATTTTCAATTTATATATAAGGGCAATTTTCCTAACATATGTGCTATACATGCAGTTGTTTTATGTGGACAACAATACAATGTGGACTGAAGAGACTTTCAACCAATGATAAAATGATGACATAGCATTAGAAGCGATATCTGCCGCAGTTCTGTGTGTGAAAAGCTAAATTATTGATGTATAAATAGACCAGAATCAATATGAATTTATCATAAATGAACTGCCTGAGAAAGAACAGGTTTGAAGTGCACATATTCAGATTTATAATGTGCATTTTATGAGGCAGCCTATGTAACAATGTTAGGAATGTTTTCAAAGCTTCATGCATTTAGCATTAAGGAAGTCTGTGTTTTCACTCATAACATCAGCTGTCACTCTTACTTAAATAAAGAAAGAGACCTTCATCAAAGACATTCACCTGCATCTGACAGATAATGCACAAACATATACACATATATATCTTTATAAAAGTGAATGTGCCACTTAAATAAAATTCAGTTTGCTTAATTTTTCTGGCGAAGACTCTGCATTTGCACTTGTTTAGCCTGGCATTTTCACCTATAAGGGGTGCTATATTTTTGTGCACAAGCACGAACTGTTATGTAATTATATAAAATATTGTATTTTTTGGAGTATTTTTTGGGCAGTAAAAATTTCAGTGTGTCTCCTAAGCTAACTACTGCTAAGACAGCTATTTATTTTTAATTCTGCAAAAAAAAATAAAAAAAATAAGAGTTTTAAAAAGTTTGTAATAGGTCTATAACGTACTTTTGTGCACAAGCACTAAAGCCCTGTACACACGATCGGATTTCCTATGGTTTTTAAACCGATAGATTTTTCCATCGGAAAACCTATGAAGCTGACTTCCATCAGTCTTGCCTACACACCATCAGTCAAAAAACCGACCGTTCCAAACGCGGTGACGTAAAACACTCCGATGAGCCAAGAAAAATGAAGTTTAATGCTTCTGAGAATGTGTCGACTTGATTCTGAGCATGCGTGGGTTTTTTTATCCGATGGAGTTCCCCACAGACGATAGTAATTTGCTATCGGTTTTTTAACCATCGGATAAATTTAAAACATGTTCTATTTTTAAACACCGATGGAAAAAAGACCGATGGGGCCCATACACGATCGGTTTGTCCGATGAAAAAAGTCCATCGGACTGTTTTCATTGGTTAAACCTATCGTGTGTACAGGGCTTTAGACCTCATCACGGCTTAACAGTTATGTATTCATAAAAGATATTGTGATGGGTTATTGCTAATAAAACTCTTTTTACTTTTATTATTTTTTTGTGACATCCTATATCAACTTTTTCTTGCTGTAGTTGTGGAAGCAGTGAAAGGACATACACCTGTCTATTCCATTGTGTTTCGTTATTATGCTTTAAAATGTGGTGCATTAAGGAATCTCATTCAAATGAATGGACTGCCAACGCACCAGAACAGACTGAAAAAATGGCCAAAGCATGCATTAATTATGTAATGCAGCACACGACAACACAGGTGAGTTGGGGTAGCATTCAAAATGAATAACATTCAGAATTAATAATACTGCAGCCCAAATTTGCACATTGCCGCAATGTATAGGTGTGAATCCAGCCCTAGAATTTACACAAAGATGCTCAATTGGTAGACATGGACAGAACATAGTCACCATATTAAAAAAGTGTTATGGAACCTACATGGCAGGTAATATTTGCATGAAAGTTGCAGATTTAAAAATATAAAAAAATTACTTTTAAAATTACATTAACAGGTAAAGCTTATATGAGATTTTAGTGACTTGGTCTACATATACTTTAGATTTTCGTCTTTTTAGAATTAGAAATTCATACTGTAGCATAAAATTATTAGGTATGGCTTGATACTTTTTAATAGAATCACAGACTAATTTTCTATGATTAATCAAATTAAACAGAAACCTCCTTTTTTCCATAACATTTCAAATCACATAAATACCTAAAATTCAGAATTGGGAAATATGATTTAATTTATCAGAAAACAAGAGGAATGCTTCAAGTAGGGTTCCCTTTGCTTCAGCAATGTAAACACTGGTCTCTCCAAATAAACACGGGACATCAAAGCACACTGCCAAGGCAGGGCTATGACATACAGCAAGAACCCATGAGGACGGATAGATTTGGTGGAAAATTGACACTGACACCTGGCTAACTAAAGTATCTATGTTTATGTAATTACAGCCTGAGAGATCCAAAATCTGAACAAAACAAAGCCACCACAGAAGCTGTTCACAAGCGCTCTCCTGACGTTTCAATAAGCCAATCCATCAGTGTCGCTCATCCACTGACAGCTCATTACAACTTTAAACTAGTTGATTATGCAGTCATTTATCAGGCAAACAAGTGCTGCAATAGCACTAATGATCTGCATGTCCCTCCCCAAATATGAGCCGCAGGTAAAGGAAATGACCCATTATTTTCAGTTATGTCATTTAACACATACAAAATAGTCTTTTAACCACTTTCAGGTCTCTTTCTGCTGATTGACAGCTAATAAATTTCTAAGTTCTAACCTAACAGAGAAATTTGGCCCCAACTTTAGAAATAAATTTATCTGATAATGTTTACATTCTTTTTCACTACTTCAACAGAACTTAACAAAAATGTATCTAAAAGTAATGGTGGCCATACATGCATCAATAAATGATTAATTGATTTTCTGATTGATGTCTTCAAATAGGAACGATTGATCTATAATCAACAATGCATTCGATCAACATGCCACACATGGAGAAGAGGATTTTGATTGATAATTAGGATATGATTGTAACTTATAATTGTAAGTTATCAATTACATCTTTGTTTCCATCATGTGATTTCATAATCTGATCAATCGAAATATTATTGTATTCCTGAACAACTTATCTGAATGCTGCCAACTGATGCAAAACAATTGATATGACAAATCGATCAGAAGGGAAGGTATGGCTATTTGACTGTTTGCATTTTCAATCCTTTTGATCAAATCACACAATAATACAATTGAAGCATGTCTGGTCACCATAATTCTTTTTTGGCAAAATTACAAAGGTTTAGATTTCCTACTATCAACTCTATTTAGTTCCTCATATAAGAACTTAGATCCCAAGCCTAACACGTAAATACCCAAAAATGTACATATAAAAGTTTGTTTAACTGATGCATTTGATACTTCTTTTCTTCAAAATATTTAATAAACAATTATTAGATTGATAGGCCCGCCTAACTCTCTTGTATTGAATTGTATTGTTGCTGTATTATCTCTCTTTATATTGTAAAGCACTGTGCAGACTGTATTGTCTCCCTTTATAAATTGTTATATAAATCCTGTATAATAATAATATAATAGATAAACATTCAGTATAGTGTACACCCATGGCACCTATTGTATGTCACAGAGAATTATGATAAACAGAAGTTGTTTTCTTTCAGACTCTCTGTTTCTATTTAAAACTCAACATGGAACAGAACAGGCAGATAGGCAGAGGGGTCACTTCACTTGTGTGAAGCTATTAGGCATTGTATACAACAGGCTTTTTTCTGGTAAAGTATTTAAAATAGATAGATACATCCTAACTGGATAACAACCTAACTGGAAAAAACAGGAGTAAAACAGGGAAGCAGTTGTTGCCCCATACCAGGAAGTGATTGAACAAGAACCCCCAAAGCTGGATCATCAGCTATTATTTTAAAGCAGACACCATCTATAACTTTACATAATTTTCATCTTCTTCCCCACTTATTACACAATTGGACATTACTTTTTTTTTTTTTAAATACCTACTTTTTCTGCACCAGACTCTGCACATTCTACTTCCTAGCTTAGGTGAGAATGAAGTAATTTGCCTCTTGGAATATCACGTCACACATCCTAGGAGGCTTCTCACACTTCGCATGCACTGGGCAGTCCTAGGAGGCTTCATGGCAACCTCCATCACACTTTGCATGCACTGGGCAGTCTACACTATACTCAGCAAATCCTCAGGGGTTCAACGCCAAAGAATCAGGAAGAGACAGACGATCCTCCAAGGACATAAGCAAAGAAGATGGGATTGTATGATTTTATAAATTTTTTTGGTTGAACTAGATGGACTTGTGTCTTTTTTCAACATGACTAACTATGTAACTATGTAAGATGGTGGCAAAGTACCCAGTCTGCGGCACTGGAGCAGCGGATTACACCAGAATGAATTCTGAGGACAACCCAGCAGACAAGGTAAGATTGGAAAAACAATGTATGGGGAGGAGTAAAGTTCCTCTTTAATGAAAGCTGCAGATTTAAGAAAATTTAAGATAACTTTTGAAATCATATTAAAGCTTATAGGAGATTTTAACAATTAGGTTTACATCTTCTATAAGGATAGCCTGCTAAGGAACACAGAGTTCCAGAATGTAAAGAAGTATGTTAACTTGAACAAACTAACAAAAATGTGTTAGTTCTGACCATAATAAATTCATCCATCATAGCTGAAAATCTAAACTGTAAAACTGAAACTTTCATTAAAGTCACAAACTGTCAAACATCTACATTTTTATATTTGGTACTTCGTGGCTTTAATTCTAAAAAGTTAGAAAGAAAGAAAACATTACTGCAACAGAAACGAACCATAAATGCTATTTTCTCTGTAACTGATGTGCATAACTGTTCCATGCTTATAATACACTGGCTTAGGCTGAGATACACAATGCTTTGCTGGCTATATTAAACAAGATTCTGAAAATATAAACATCAAATTAAATTAGAGTTCTTGTTTCAGTTCTCTTTGTGCCATGAAAGAAAAACAGATGGAGGTTTAGTCTTGCTCTCCCCATTTTTACTTGGCAGGCATCGGGCCCTGACTTAAATGAAGGCTTTCAACAAAATTGTAAACTCTAATACCAATTTTAAAGGATAGCATGACCTCCTGAAAACAAGTCAAATAAAGCAGGCTTTTTTTCCTATCAAAGCTAGTATAAAAGAATAAACTGTATAATTAATGATAGGCATAGAGTAAGGTTCTGATGTAAAACACACTGGCTGAACTTCTTGTGGGAGAATGGCAATGAATATTTAGGTATAATTTACAGAGAAGGTGTTTCATGTAGATAGACTTCCTCCGCAATTTGAGTTTTTGGAAAGATAAGTTGCACCTTGCTCTAGCACTGTAAACCCTAATATAACAACTGAGGTTATTTTCCCAAAAGAGTACAAAAGCATACACGGACCCAACAAGAATGTGGATTTGCTCTCGTTGCAATTTTCTTTTCTTCTTTAAGGTATTAAAAGGTGTGTAATAGAAGATTTGTCTCCTTTTGTGCATATTAAAGTGTGCAATGCCTTTTCTTCAATAAAATTAACTTACCTGCCTGTTCACAGTTATCTGCAGAATCTGCACTGGGCTGCTCACTAATGCAGAAGTGAGTAGGTGACCCGCTTGAGCAATGATTGCTCTTGTTTGAGGCAGTGGCGACTGCCAGGATACCTCCCCTTACAATTTCTGTGACTGGAGAAAATGTTCCTCAAATTAAAACACTGGTTGCTGAGTGAAGGAGAAGTTTGGCAATGGAAGTTAGAGACAGGACCTCTTTTTCGGAGCTGGGGGTACACTAGACCTTGACATTTATGGGCAGCACAGTGGCTAAGTGGTTGTCAGTGGCTAGGGTTGTCAGTTCAAATCCCATCCATGGTACTACCTGCATGTTCTCCTTGTGCCTGCGTGGGTTTCGTCCCACACACCAAAGACCTGCTGGTAGGTTAACCACTTAAGCCCTGGACCATTTGGCTGGCCAAAGACCAGAGCACTTTTTGCGATTCGGCACTGCGTTGCTTTAACTGACAATTGCGCGGTCGTGCGACGTGGCTCCCAAACAAAAATGAACATTCCTTTTTTCCCACAAATAGAGCTTTCTTTTGGTGGTATTTGATCACCTCTGCGGTTTTTATTTTTTGCGCTATAAACAAAAATAGAGCGACAATTTTGAAAAAAATTCAATATTTTTTACGTTTTGCTATAATAAATATCCTCAAAAAATATATAAAAAAACAAATTTTTTCCTAAGTTTAGGCCGATACGTATTCTTCTACATATTTTTGGTAAAAAAATTGCAATAAGCGCTTATTGATTGGTTTGCGCAAACGTTATAGCGTCTACAAAATAGGGGATAGTTTTATGGCATTTTTATTAATATTTTTTTTTTTTCACTAGTAATGGCGGTGATCAGTGATTTTTATCGTGACTGCAACATTATAGCGAACACATCGGACACTTTTGACACCATTTTGGGACCATTGTAATTTTTACAGCGATCAGTGCTATAAAAATGCACTGATTACTGTAAAAATTACACTGGCAGTGAAGGGGTTAACTTGTAGGGGCGCTGAAGTGGTTAAGTGTGTCCTAGGGAGTGATTCTAACTGTTAGGGGGCGTGGCTATGAGTGACACGTCACTAATCGCTGTTCCCGATGAGAGGGAGCATTCAATCACTGACCTGTCACTAGGAAGAACGGAGAGATGTTGTGTTTACACTGACATCTCACCATTCTTCGGCTCCGTGACATGATCGCGGGACACTGGCGGACATCGAGTCCACGGGTCCCACGGGCACGGTCACGAAGCTCGCAGCATGGTCGCGAGCATGCCGCCGGCGGTGAGCGTGCCGCCAGCGGCGCGTGCGCGACCACATGGCGGCAAATTAAAGGGGACGTACCTGTACGCCCATTTGCCTGTCCGTGCCATTCTGTCAATGTACATCTGCGTGCGGTGGTCCTTAAGCGTTTAACCACTTCCCTACCCAGCCATAGACAAATGACGTCCACAGATGGGATCTCCCATCCTGGGTGGACGTCATATGACGTCCTCGGCTTTGTAGGGGGATATCTGAATGATGCCTGCAGCTAGAGGCATCATTCAGATATCCTTTTGAAGTGCCGGCGATTCTGTGCACCATAAGAACGATCATAGCGGCGGTTCCACCGCTTGATCGTTCTTATAGGCGGCGGGAGGGGACACCCCCCCTCCTGCCGCCATCTGGTGCTTCTCCGGGCTCCCCCGTGCGATCGGGGACCCGGAGCGAATCTTTCGGCATCGTTGGTGGAGTCACGTGATGAGCATAGAGATGACTGGTGACCAGATGGTCACCAGTCATCTCTATGATCGTCGGAGGCCTGGGCGCGATGTGATGACGTCACGCCCGGGTCTCAAATGTAAACAAAGCCGCCATTGCGGCTGTAAGTATGAAATCAGTGAAAAGATTTTCACTGATCTCATGCTTTCCAGCCTGGAGGAGAGATGTGGGGTCTTATTGACCCCGCATCTCTCAATAAAGAGAACCTGTCACACACATTCCTATTACAAGGGATGTTTACATCCCTTGTAATAGGAATAAAAGTGATCAAATAAATAAATAAATAAATAAGTAAAATAAATAAATAAATAATAATTTAAAAAAAAACGCCCCTGTCCCCAGTAGCTCGCGATCAGAAGCGAATGCACACGCAAGTCGCCCACATATATAAACGCCGATTCAAACCACGCATGTGAGGTATCGCCACGTGCGTTAGAGCGCGTGCAACAATTCTAGCACTAGACCTCCTCTGTAATTCTAACCTGGTAACCTGTAAAAAAAATTAAAGCGTCGCCTATGGAGATTTTTAAGTACCGAAGTTTGGCGCCATTCCATGAGTGTGCGCAATTTTAAAGCGTGACATGTTAGGTATCTATTTACTCGGCGTAACATTATCTTTCATATGTTCCCAAAAAATTGGGCTAACTTTACTGTTTTGTTATTTTTTAATTCATGAAACCATTTTTTTTTTTTTTAAAAAAGGCTTTTGAAAAATTATTGCGCAAATATTGTGCAAGAAAAAATGTTGCAATGACCGTCATTTTATTCCCTAGGGTGTCTGCTAAAAAAACATATATAATGTTTGGGGGTTCTGAGTAATTTTCTAGCAAAAGAATGATGATTTGTACATGTAGGAGAGAAGTGCCAAAATAGGCCCGGTATTGAATAGGTACAAAAAGCCCTGTATTGAAGTGGTTAATTGGCTCCTGTATAAATTGGCCCTAGTTTGTGTATGTGAGTCAGGGACGTTATATTGTAAGCTCCTTCAGGATAGGGACTGATGTGAATGCACAATATATATGTAATATATATAATGTCCTGCGTAAATTGACAGCGCTATATAAGTATCTGAAATAAAAAAAAAAAAATGTATGCAGTAAGTGTGTTTTCTTCGTCATGGAAACATGGACCATGAGACTTAAAAGAGAAGAGAGATCTGAATGCAGCACCAACTAGTGATTCACAGTGACCCATGAGGGAATGATGTTTGAACTTTGTTTTACTAAGTTAAAGTAAAGTTTAAAAGCAAAAGTGGTGGTGTACATCATATTACCAGTGGCTCTATAGAAGAATTGGTATCCTAGGGGTTGAAGTAAATCCTGACAAAGGAATAAAGCTAGGGCCAAACAGTCACCTGGCCCCAAGGAGGCAGTAAGCAAAAAGACCTCATATGTACTGTTCTACAATTCTGTACCAGGATTTTACACCTTTCACCTTACATTCATGCCCTTCAGACTGACCTTTATAGTAGATATTTCCCCCAGGGGCCATTATCAGGTTTGGCAGAGACCCCACCCCACACATACATATATTATCCGTGAAAAGTAATATTTAAAATATATATTTTAGTAAAGCTGATACAATTGACTGAAACCAGTCAATGATTTTACTATAAAGATTTGTATCACTCTGCAAACATCATTAATCACAGCAGTCGAGACGAGTTTTTTATGAAAATGTTTTCCCTATGCAACTTTCTTACAGTACCTACATTTCCTTGGAGAATATTGCAGAGAGAGAGGATCATGCCACTGAAAGATCATGTATAACTCTTACTCTAAATTACATACAGTACTCTAATAGCACTTAGCAGGTCATTAGTAAGTTTGAGAAAAAAAAAAGTATAGCATGAGGATAAGTGATAGTTAAAAAGTTCCTACTGATCCTACATTCTTCATATTTCCAAAAACTAAAATGACTGGGAAACCTGATTGTCTATAGGGTTATCACAAAGTACCGTCCTCAAAATACAACCACTTCCTTAAAGGAAAAATTCCACAAGTGTACAGCCAACTCTACACTTGTGGTGAGCAGGAAATCAGGGGAAAGAAAGGCAGATACTGGGGTTGAACCGATAACGTTTTCTTACCGACGGGTACCGAAACGTTTTGTCAAGTAATCACTGATACCGAGTACCGATACCATTTTGCCTTTTTGCGATTTAAACCTATATAAAATGAATGGACTCAAATTGCACTGCAAAAGAATCGCATGCAATATGAACAGGAAGTCACTGTGACAAGCCTGAGTTCACACGGACAGGAATCGCACCACATCCCTTTTCGGGTTTGTATCGGTCTCGGGTATTGGAGCATTTACACGAGTACGAGTACGAGTGAAAATACTCGGCATCGGTGCAACTCTAGTAGATACCCTAGTTTGACTCCAGGAAAAAACTTCCACAGACATTCTCCTGCTAACCTTAATTTTGGCACTACTGGAGCTGTTATCACTGGAGCCTGGGTAGCCTAAACTGTATATGGGCTTGTATTTCTGCATCACGGTGTCCTAAGAAGGCAAGAAAGCCTATATTTATTGCTTAAAGCGTTACTAAATCCACATAAGTAAAATCAATCTGTATATGCACTAAAGCATGCTTGTTATACTCACTGTGGAGCCTAAGGGATTAATCTTCCACATTGTGTAAAAAGGCTGTTTGATCCTGGCTTCTCTGATCCTCCCCTTCTTCCACTGACTCCCTACATTTCCTGATAACACTGAGTCTATAGAGTCAGACTGCACATGCTCAGTTTGGTGTGTATTGCTAGAGAGGTTTTTCTTTTTTTTGGGAGGGTGCATGTGATCAGCACAGGGCCAATCGGCACTGTCCAGACAGAGGGTCAGGGGTCTTGCAGTTTTATAGGTCAGTCAGAAAACTCCTCCTACAAGTTTTAACCAGTGCTTGGCTGGACACTGATAGAAGTCACAAGACTTCTATATACTGCTGATGAGAAAAGGTATTTAGCAGTTTATATTTACTAAAATAATTGCATTTCCATGTCCTGTGTACTGTGGGAGACTAGATATAGCGAATGCAGAGTCCTGGGTTTAGTAACACTTTAACCTAAACTTTAGCTATTCAAACCAAAATGTAATGTGAAGTATATCTAAGCTCAAAAACAAAAATGTATTATTCATCCAGTGCCCAGGGTAAAAATGGCAAACTGCACCTCCTATTGCTGGGTAGAAGAGAGCATGTAGCTAATAGCAAAGATCACACTGCGCTGAAATGTTTGGCTGTGGCATGTGGGGAAAAAGTGCCAATGGTTGCGGTACACTGAAGCAAACTGAACAGTCTAGTATTGGTGCACAAATGGAAAAAATTTAGCTTCATCTGTGGTGTTACCAGAAGGAAAAACATGGTCTTATGTTGGTTGTGTCACTGAATGGAAAAACATTTCCCTCCTTCAGTGGTGTCACTGGAATGAAAAAATGTTCCTGCATCAGTAGTGTCACAGGAAGGAAGAAGTGTCCCTGCATCAGTGGTGTCCTTGTATCAGTGGTGTCACTGCCACTGGAAGGAAAAATGTTCTTGTATCAGTGGTGCTGCTAAGAGGAAAAATGGTACAGTGTCAGTGGGGAAAAAATGTGTTGGTGGTGTCATTCTGTGGATGACTGCTTTGGCTGTTTTAGATGAATGAGGGAAGGAGAGCTGGTAGGTGGGTTCTGTGAAGCGCTTGAAACTAAAGGGATCTGGGGGGACTCTGAGAACTGAGGGTAGCTTCTCCTTTTTCCCCATCTCTGGTCATATGACAAGGGGAGACAGGAAGAAGGGCAGCCTGTCCTCAGGTCCCAAAGGCACTGCAAGACAGAGGGCTCCTTCCTCTTCCGCCCACAGCAGGCTTCTATTGAAGCGAGGAGAAAGCAGAAGCCTTTTTCCAGCAGCTATGAAGGCCCCTGATCTTTCTGACAGGAATGATGCTTCCGTCCCTCCTGTCAGTGAGGTGCAAGAAAATTGGGCGGCCAAAAGATCCCAATGCACCCTTCCACCCCATATATCAATACTGAATCTAGAGGGTATGTGCTTCTCCTGCCTACCTTTTTTTCCTGGCCTTGGGTGACTAAATTTCTTAAAATTTTCAGGCTGAAGAAAATTTTCAGCAAGTACATTAACCGGTTACCAACCAGCTCACGCAGTACTCAGCTATACTGTGGCAGAATGGCTCTCCTGGGCGAAATCCCATACGGGTACGTCCTTCTCTTTTTTGTCCACCAGAGGGCGCGCACGCTCACCGGCACCCAATACGCGTGGCCAGCGGGCAAGATCGCCATCAGCCATGCGCAATCATGTGCACGAGCACCAGCATGGGGATTTGTGTGTGTAAACACACAAATCCCTGTGCTGTCAGGGAAGAGGAAACTTATCGTTTGTTCCTACTAAGTAGGAAAAATGATATGTCTCCTCTCCTAGTCACTCACAACCCCATACAGTTAGAAAACACTGAGGGAGCACACAGTTAACCCCTTGATCGCCCCCTAGCGTTAAGCCCTTCCCTGTCAGTGACATTTACACAGTAATCAGTGAATTTTTATAGCACTGATCGCTGTATAGATGTCAATGGTCCCAAAAAAAGTGTCAAAAGTGTCCGATCTGTCGCAATGTCGCAGTACTGCTAAAAATCACAGATCACCACCATTAATATACACTTATGCCGCGTACACACGACCATCTTTCTCGTCGGGAAAAATTTAATTTTTTCTCTTTGACGAGAAAAACGACCAATTGTGGGCTTTCCATCACTTTTCCCGACGAGAAAAATGGCAAGAATACGACAAGACAAATTAGAACATGCTCTAATTTTTCTCGTCGTGATTCACAGCATTTTTTTCCGCAGCAGTTTTCCCATAGGGAAACACTGCCAGGGAGCCCACACACGGTCGTTTTTCTCGACCAAGAGAAAAAATGTCAGGAAAACTGGCCGTGTGTAGGGGACCAAGCCGTTCCTCGTTTTTCCCGTCCATTTTCTCAACGGTGTTTTCACCGTCGAGAAAATTGATCGTGTGTACACGGCATCATTGCGATTTTTTTTTTTACCAAAAATATATATTAGAATATATATTGGCCTAAACTGATGAAGAAATTTGTTTTTGTTTTTTACATTTTGGGGATATTTATTATAGCAAGAAGTAAAAAATATTGTTCTTTTTTCAAAATTGTCGCTCTTGTTTTGTTTATAGCGCAAAAAATAAAAACCGCAGAGGTGATCAAATATCACCAAAAGAAAGCTCTATTTGTGGGGAAAAAAGAACAAAAATTTAATTTGGCCACAGCATTGCATGCCTGCGCAATTGTCAGTTAAAGCGATGCAGTGCCAAATTGTAAAAAGTGCTCTGGTCAGGAAGGGGGTAAAATCTTCCGGGGCTGAAGTGGTTAAAATACTCAGTGAGCTTGATAGAAATGCAGTGTCTGTCACTTTCTGTAAGCAGAAAGTAGCGTATCTTTTATGGTGCAAACCACTAGCCTCATCAATCCATCATGTAATGGAGATGAAGACTAGCCTACGTAATATCAATCCATAGATGCAAGTGAGCATAGACATGAAGGGGCAGGAAGTGTGTCATTTGCAGGATAAATAGGTAGAAATAAAAGGAATAATGGATCGGAAAGAAAAAGAAAACAAATGCAGCTGTCCCCTTAAAATAAAGCGGTTTAGACATTAATGGCTGTGTGTTGAGTTATTTTAAGGGGACAGCAAATTTACACTGTTATACAAGCTGTACACTCACTACTTTACATTGTAGCAAAGTGTCATTACTTCAGTGTTGTCACATGAACAGATATAATAAAATATTTTCAAAAATGAGAGGGGGGATGTACTCACTTTTGTGAGATACTGTATATATATATATATATACACAGGCAGTCCCCGAGTTACGAACACCCGACTTGGAAACGACTCCTACTTACGAACGGGAGGCGGCATGACGTCTTATCTTATTAGATACAGCCCCTCCTCCTGGTACAGGACTTTGATAGACAGATCACCCGTCCAATCCCAGTGACGGGTGATCTGTCAATCAAAGTTCCCCGGCCAGGGGGTGGGGCTGTATATGACGTTGTGCGGCGGGAACACGCTATTGAAATGAAAGCTGTTATCGTTGTGTTCCCCGCGCTGCGCTCTAAACACCTGGGCAGCTCTCCTGTCCATGAAGGGCTGCAAAGCCGGTGTTAGCATCGTGCAAGATTGACTGCTAGAGGATCCACTTGTGCGCAGGAGTTTTTGTGTGCTGTTTTCAAAAACACCTGGGCAGCTCTCCTGTTCCTCTCAGCTGCACAGGTAGGCTGCAAGGTGGACACAAGGCTCCATGGTGGGCACTGGGCACACGGCTGCATGGTGGACACAAGACTGCATTGGTGGGCATTGGTGGGCACTGGGTACAAGGCTGCATGGTTGGCACAAGACTGCATTGGTGGGCACTGGGCACAAAGCTGCATTGGTGGGCACAAGGCTGCATGGTGGACACAAGACTGCATTGGTGGGCACTGGGCACATGGCTGCATGGTGGACACAAGACTGCAATGGTGGGCACTGGGCACACGGCTGCATGGCGGACACAAGACTGCGTTGGTGGGCACAAGGCTACATGGTGGACACAAGACTGCATTGGTGGGCACTGGGCACAAGGCTGCATTGGTGAGCACAAGGCTGCGTGGTGGGCACTGGGCACAAGGCTGCATGGTGGGCACAAGGCTGCATTGGTGGGCACTGGGCACAAGGCCGCATTGGTGGGCACAAGGCTGCATGGTGGAAACAAGGATGCATTGGTGGGCACAAGGCTGCATTGGTGGGCACAAGGCTGCGTTGTTGGGCACTGTGCACAAGGCTGCATTGGTGGGCACAAGGCAACATTGGTGGGCACAAGGCTGCATGGTGGAAACAAGGATGCATTGGTGGGCACAAGGCTGCATTGATGGGCACTGGGCACAAGGCTGCATTGGTGGGCACAAGGCTGCATGGTGGAAACAAGGATGCATTGGTGGGCACAAGGCTGTATTGGTGGGAACTGGGCACAAGGCTGCATTGGTGGCCACAAGGCTGCATTGTTGGGAACTGTGCACAAGGCTGCATTGGTGGGCACAAGGCTGCATGGTGGAAACAAGGATGCATTGGTGGGCACAAGGCTACATTGGTGGACACTGGGCACAAGGCTGCATTGGTGGGCACTAGGCACAAGGCTGCATTGGTGGGCACTGGGCACAAGGCTGAATGGTGGACACAAAGCTGCATTGGCTGGCACAAGGCTGCATGGTGGGCACTGGGCACAAGGCTGCATTGGTGGGCACAAGGCTGCATGGTGGACACACGCAGCCTGCCTTGGTGGGCACAGATGCAGTTGTTGTTAATTTGTTAATATTTAATTCTATAACTTAATTCTGCATAATACATTTAAGTGTCATTTTATGAGAGCGTGTTTAGGGGCGGAATTAGGGGCGGGGCGGGGCGGACTGGGTGGGGCAACTGGTGGCGAGTAACCCTTGAGGCCTGGCTAGTAGCTCAGGACTTGAAATTTTGAGCCCTGTATATATATATATATATATATATTTAAAAAATATATATATTATATATTTATATAATTTTATTACTACTGGTAAATCTAAAGAGTTAGTGCACCCAAAATCTATAATTCATTTGTAGATGTCTTCATATAGGTTGAATCTCCCACTGGATTTTTACATTTTTAGGGGAAATAATTTTCCCTGCAGAATTGCTTGGTTCTGCCCCAGACAGTCACTATAGTCAGTAACAACTGAGATTTGCTAAGTTCAAAAATCTCACCAGCCTTGTCCCCAGTGCTTACAAAATGGTGTATTTATTGGTGCCAATTTGGCAATAGTAAGTATAATAAAAATAATAACACAAAATGTGTCCCACACAACAATCATACAATTATAAACAATATCCGGCCAGCACAAATTGTGTGTCACCCACAGATAATAAACCATAGGGCGAGACTTACGGAATCACGTCATCACACCCAGCTGCTCGGCTGTGGTTTGCATGTGGAACTGAGCTTGTATTGATCCTGATCTCCAGGGAAGTGGATGCACTTTTTATGTTATATGCCACCTGATCATGTTATTTATGTGAGTTAGTAGACTGAATTGCCGTTATTGCTAATAAAAATGTTTTAAATGGAGAGCACTAGATGTGACTTTATTATTTTGAGGGATGTTTTGATGCATTGACTAAGCATATCTGTGGATGTCCATAAAGGAGAATTGGAGCAATTTTTCAGGATCCATTAAGGGTGGAGGCATGGAGCAACTCCTTCCTAATATCTTAAGCCGCGTATACACGATCGGTTTTACCGATGAAAACAGTCCGATGGACTTTTTTCATCGGACAAACCGATCGTGTATGGGCCCCATCGGTCTTTTTTCCATCGGTATAAAAAAATAGAACATGTTTTAAATTTTACCGATAGCAAATTCCGATCGTCTGTGGGGAACTCCATTGGAGAAAAAACCCACGCATGCTCAGAATCAAGTCAACGCATGCTCAGAAGCATTGAACTTCATTTTTCTCGGCTCGTCGGAGTGTTTTACGTCACGGCGTTTGGGACGGTCGGTTTTTTGACTGATGGTGTGTAGGCAAGACTGATGGAAGTCAGCTTCACTGGATTACCGATGGAAAAAAATCGGTTTAAAATCCATAGGAAATCCGATCGTGTGTACAGGGCTTTATTGTGCCTGTTCTAACCTCTTATGACTTTGAGGTCAATTCCAAGTTCAGCAAATTCACAAACATTTCACATGGTGGTGTTGAAAAAGGTTTTCAAGTGGAAGATCACTATTTAAAGTACACATACTTTGCAAAGGTGAAGGAATTGTATTAATATAACACACACATTATATTGATTTAGTCACTATTTATTTGCTTTCATTTGTTTATGGATTATTAGGAAGAGATATAATGGACATTATGGTTTGGAGTCGCTGATTTACAGTATGTTTCGCATTTACTATTTGATATGTGTATTAATGATGTATTATTATATTAATTTACATACTGATTATTTACAGTTCTGTTGAATTTACTACCGCTGCACATAATTATTGTATGTACTAATAGTAAATATAAACTGATCGCTATACCTAATGAGTTGTGTATCATCTGAAAAGTTATTCTGAAGGTTCAAAGGAGTGTACAAGCAATGTATATAACATAGCTACAGAATATATATTAAATTCACACATAGCTTATGGAAATAAAGGCAGGATAATGAAAAACAAATGGATTTTATTTGACATTTCAATGGCCTATAGCCATTTATGGATGGTAAAGACAAGATCGAGAAGATTGCTTTATGTTTTTTTTTTGTTTGTTTTTTGTTTTCAGATTGAAAATATGTATATGTGTTTGCACAGGTACACAGATACACAAAATAGAATTACAAAGTGTACTCTTTTTTAGCAATTTAATTTAGAGTGAATTATGATTACACCATAACACTAGAGCGTTATTAGCTTTTTTACGGTGCAGAAAGCTGTGCCAAAGCTTTGTCCACAAAGTATTTAGTTCAAGTGCCACTTCATTTTTATATGGTTTATAGAAAATCTTGGCATGCACATGTGATTTTTCTGTCTCCAAAAAGAAGTGTTGTGAAAAGAAATACAAGCTATAGAGAAAGAAAGCCATTTAGAATTAGTAAATAAAATAATGACAGTGGTAGAATCTACAGTATATGCTTACATGTATTGCAGACAATACAGTGCTGTTTCTTTTATTGTTATAGCAGAAGTGTGCCTGTTATAAACACAAGAACGATCAAGGAAAAAAAAAAAAACATTAAATGCCTTTTAGTTGTATAAAAATAGTATTTCAATTGATAATTGTGCTTTGCCTGCTTTTGTTTCTGTGAAAACAGGAAAATTGCAATCCTAGCTTGGTGGAATGTATAGTGCTACAGACACAGGAGAAATGTAAGTATAGTGTGCTAGAACTTGTAGTTCTACAGACAGGATACATGTGGTCCTATGCAGACAGGATAAATGTGGTCCTACAAAGACAGGAAAAGAGTAATGCCTTGTACACACGATCGGATTTCCGATGGAATAAAATCCGATGGACTTGTTTCATTGCAAATTCCGATCGTGTGTGGCCCCGTCTGACTTTTTTCCATCGGAATAAAAAAATAGAACATGTTTGAAAAAAATCCGATGGGAAATTCCGATCGTCTGTGTGGAAAAATCCACGCATGCTCAGAATCAAGTCGACGCATGCTCGGAAGCATTGAACTTAATTTTTCTCGGCTCGTCGTAGTGTTTTACGTCACTGCGTTTTGGACGGTTGGAATTTAGTCTGACAGTGTGTATGCAGGACTGATGGAAGTCAGCTTCATCTGAATTCCGACGCGAAATTCCATCGGATTTTATTCCATCGGAAATCCGATCGTGTGTACAAGGCATTAGTCTAGAATGTTAGGAATTGTAGTTTTTCAAATACAAGAGAAATGCAAGAATAGTGTGCTAGGACTTTTAGCTTTTCAGAGACATGAAAAATAGACATATTGCATTGCATTGCAGCGATGAATGGTAAAAAATGAATAAGCCGCCCTAACGCTACGCATGTTAACACACATAATAACATATGTGTTAATACACCATAATAGTGTGAATCCATTTTAAAAGGAAATTTTCCTTCAGTTTAGAGAGATTTCGTTTTCCTGTTGTTATCTCTGGGACATAGTACATAAAATTTTTATTTTATTATGTATTTTTTTTTTTTTTAAGTATTTGCATTCTTCCAGATTCACTCCTCAGTTGCAAATGTAGCTCTCTTCCCATCTGGGCAGTGTATGAAGACCCCCAAAGCAACAAGGCAGGTTAGCATTTAACATCTCAACAGTTACCAATTACTTTAGTCGTTTTCTGCATTTTTTGTGGAGAGAGGGCTATGGGCACAAGACACCTCCAAAAAAGCAAAATGTCCCTTTAGTGGCTCTCTAAGAGCAGTCAGATAAGATGCAGAGACTCCTTGAGAAAAAAGTCACTATCTGTAGCAACAATATTATTGGTGGCCCTAATCTTTTTAATAGCAGCCCCCAATTGTAATTGGTCATTATGGGCAGAAGCAGGCAATGAGCCTTGCAGTGACCCTATATATAACAGCTGTCATTGTATTGTATTTTGAGTGATGAGATCTCTATGGTAGAAGTGGGTAAACTCTGCGCCAATTACTAATAATAGTGATGTCTTAAAAATACTAAGATCTGTATTACTAAGCTGCTCCACTGGAAGAGTGGTGTGCTCCTAATGACTTCCTCCGAGGAAGTCAGCACAGCACAGGGATGGTGGGAGCCCCTCATAATGAGCACAGCAGGGGTACAAACCGAGGAAGTCAGCACAGCACAGGGCTGATGGGAGCCCCTCATAATGAGCACAGCAGGGGTACAGCCGCAGGAGGAAGTCAGCATAGCACAGGGATGGTGGGAGCCCCTCATAATGAGCACAGCACAGGGATGGTGGGAGCCCCTCATAATGAGCACAGCAGGGGTACAGCCCCAGGAGGAACTCTCCCACCATCCCTGTGCTGTGCTGACTTCCTCCTGGGGCTGTACCCCTGCTGTGTTCATTATGAGGGGCTCCCACCATCCCTGTGCTGTGCTGACTTCCTCCTGGGGCTGTACCCCTGCTGTGCTCATTATGAGGGGCTCCCACCATCCCTGTGCTGTGCTGACTTCCTGGGTTTTTAACTTCATCATAACGAATAATCGTAATTATTATGACAATAATAAAACAATATTAACAAATATTCTTATTTTGTCCGATTCTGAATCTCCCATCGACTACCAGTACCAGTCTCCCACTCCCATATTAAAAAAGGTAATTTTCCCAACCCTCACTCAGCACAGAAGAAAACTTCTGATTGGTCAACAAAACACCAGTCACGTTTCCGTAACGGAATTTGGATCCAAAATTCGTCAACTAAATTTCGTATTTCATATACAATTTGGAAGCATAGAAATTTGTAGTTCAGATGCTTCCGAATGTACGAATTTTCGGAAATTCGTACGAATTTTCGGAAATTCGTACGAATTTTCGGAAATTCGTACCAAACGAACCGCACATGTCTAGTAGCTATCTTCCTGCTCCAGTTTGTCCTAAGATGCTCCCTCTGGATATCCATCCTCCTTAGTAAATTCCTTGGGCTTGTCTAGAGATGCTCCCTATGGGTGGACACATCTGTTCTTTTAGCCCAGGCCTGCTCAGATTTCTTGGGCCCTGACCTAGGCCCCAAGCTGGGGCCAGGCCTGATGACAAAGAGGCCTCTCACTGTGGCATCTTCACCAGCCTAAAGTCCAGGAAGGAAGGACAATACATTGGGGTCAATTTACTAATGGCAAATAGACTGCACTTTGAAAGTGTAGTTGGACTCATTGTCCCCAGAGCTTAGTGTATGTGGTGAAGCTTCCCAAGTACACCCAATTGGGTGCAACTGCAATTGGAAAGTGCATAGTGTATTTGCCTTTAGTAAATCAACCCCATTGCTGCTTCTCACACTGGGGACAGCGCAACTGTGGCAGGCAGAAATAATCAATGATCTGTGCTTAGGAGAAACCTAGCAAGCACAGAAAATATAAACAAAGCTCAGGCTGGCTGCAGCACTACATTCAGCTAGGAACACTCCAGATGAAGACAGGGTTTCTTCATTAAATTGTGGATGGTTATATGTGCAAAAGTTGCAAATATATTGGGGGCGCTATAAAACAATAATAGATAACAAGAGTGATGAATTAATAAAAAAATCTGTAAACACCAGCTAACCTGTGTAAACTGCACTGGCTGATTTAGTGACTGCACAGCCACATTGATCAACCTTGATGCTGTACACTTAATGCATAAGATGACATGTGCAAACAATCAAATGAACAAAAAATTATAATTAAACCGATGAACCACTCGTTGATATAAATAAATGTAAATATTCAAGCATGCAGTGCCAATGATAATAGCTGAATGTCCCAAAAAATATATTTAGTGAACTATATATTCAAATTGTCCATATATTGAAGGAGGTGAAATGAATCCTTGAATATCAACTTGATCCAACCAAAAAAATAGCTTGAAGTGGCAACCTTCACCAACTCATTGTAAAACACCCGATAGTGCTCATGGGAAATGTAGCAGCTTACCAGAATTAATTGACTCTTTTAATTAAAAAAGAGTCATATGCGCTTTGTGCAAGTTCCACTTGCTAACATGGATAAAGATGTCAATACCGGACCTAAGAAATCCCTGCCTCCTAGAGGCTCAGACGGTGGTGAGCGGAACAAAAGGAAAAATAAGCGGAAAGTAGTGTAATCCCGTTTTATTTAAAAGATAGGTTTAAAACATGACAGCCAAATGCCCTCTTACTTGTATAGTGCCTTGAGCCCGCTAGGCTACGCTCCGATGATACTTCCGGTCTCGCTGGCTTTCGCTCTGCAACAGGTGGAACGCACGCTGGTCTGTCTCCATTCGGGTCACTAGCCCTACTAGTCCACGCTTTCCAGCCTCAGTGCCGGGCTCAAGGCACTATACAAGTAAGAGGGCATATGGCTGTCATGTTTTAAACCTATCTTTTAAATAAAACGGGATTACACTATTTTCCGCTTTATTTTCCTTTTGTTCCGCTCACCACCGTCTGAGCCTCTAGGAGGCAGGGATTTCTTAGGTCCGGTATTGACATCTCTATCCATGTTAGCAAGTGGAACGTGCACAAAGCGCATATGACTCCTTTTTAATTAAAAGAGTCAATTAATTCTGGTAAGCTGCTACATTTACCATGAGCACTATCGGGTGTTTTACAATAAGTTGGTGAAGGTTGTCACTTCAAGCTATTTTTTTGGTTGGATCAAGTTGATATTCAAGGATTCATTTCACCTCCTTCAATATATGGACAATTGGAATATATAGTTCACCAAATATATTTTTTGGGACATTCAGCTATTATCATTGGCACTGCATGCTTGAATATTTATATTTACTTATATCAACGAGTGGTTCATCGGTTTAATTATCATTTTTTGTTCATTTGATGGTTTGCACATGTCATCTTATGCATTAAGTGTACGGCATCAAGGTTGATCAATGTGGCCTGCAGTCACTAAATCAGCCAGTGCAGTCTACACAGGTTGGCTGGTGTTTACAGATTTTTTTATTAATTCATCACTATTGTTATCTATTATTGTTTTATAGTGCCCCCAATATATTTGCAACTCTTGCACATATAACCATCCACATATATCGTTTCACAAATTTGAAATTTTTGGGGTTTGGCAGCTTATTCAAATATACTTTTAATTTGTAGGCGCGAGATTATTAACATATATATTCTTCATTAAATTGCCTTGGATAATATTCCCCTCTTTTTTAGACAAACCTCTCGAACGTGGCCCAGCAAAGCTTATAATCTAGTATTTCATTCACACAAACAAATTTTCTAAGGCAACTAACTATACATATGCATTTAGATCCAAAAAAGATTGTCTGAGCCAATACCCTTGTCCAAACATTGCAGGCATCTTATCTTTTATTTTTAGTAGTCCAAGCCAAAAAATATCTAATTAAATGAAATTAGGGTCCAGCATCTAATTAAAGCAAAATCTTGCAGCACCACTGCATCATAAATTCTTTCTAACATGTTAATAAGGCAAGCCCAGAATAATAAGCATTTGTCTTGCAAAGTTTAATTAGTATTTTGTCCCTATTAGTAAGTTTATATATCTGTAAAGTAACTAATATTTTTAATGCCCTAAATTTAGCTATTTAGGTATTGTGCAACTATTGCTTGTAAAATGTTAAAAAGAAAATAACCTGTCACCTGTTTCATAATTTTTAATCAAAACTTCCGAAAGTGAAACACAGAGACTCATTTTGGGCTAGTGTTGTGTGTGATTGAAAATATTAAATGCTGGCAGAGTTTTTTTATTTTACTGGTAAGAAAAGAGGGAGAAAAACAAAAATATTAACCAATCATGCTCTGTAGGGGTGAAGTTCTAACTGTCTGGAGTATACTTGAATAAAAGTAATTTTTCAAGAACTGATTTCTTAACAGGCAACATAAGATAAATAAATAACACAACATGGTGTTCCAAAGCCGTCACCTTCTTTTAGACTTTAGGCCCCATGCACACGAGACGCCGGTGCAAACTCTGCTGAACACACGTTTTTATAGGCTAAAACCGGCGTTTAAAAACGCCCGTTTTGCCGCGATTTTAGCGGCGTTTTACCGCGTTTTACCGCGTTTGCGTCTATAGGCGTTTAGTTAAGAAACATCATAAGACCCTCCCTAAGCTCAAAAAACAGTATTATTTAACCATTTCAGCCATTTTGGGAGACCAGCAGCTGAGAGAGCAGCAGTGTACTTGTATTTAGCGTATCACTTGCCACATCACAAGCTGTGGATTGTCCACTTGCCACGTCACCTGATACATCACCTGGCCACGTCACCTACCACAAGTTGTGAATTGTCCACTTGCCACGTCACCTGCCACGTCACCTGGCCACAAGTTGTGGATTGTCCACTTGCCACATCACCTGGCCACGTCACCTGGCCACGTCACCTGGCCATGTCACCTGCCACGTCACCTGCCACAAGTTGTGGAATGTTCACTTGCCACATCACCTGCCACAAGTTGTGCATTGTCCACTTGCCACGTCACCTGGCCACGTCACCTGCCACGTCACCTGGCCACAAGTTGTGGATTGTCCACTTGCCACATCACCTGGCCACGTCACCTGCCACGTCACCTGGCCACAAGTTGTGGATTGTCCACTTGCCACATCACCTGGCCACGTCACCTGGCCATGTCACCTGCCACGTCACCTGCCACAAGTTGTGGAATGTTCACTTGCCACATCACCTGCCACAAGTTGTGCATTGTCCACTTGCCACGTCACCTGGCCACGTCACCTGCCACGTCACCTGCCACAAGTTGTGAATTGTCCACTTGCCACGTCACCTGCCACGTCACCTGGCCACAAGTAGTGGATTGTCCACTTGCCACATCACCTGGCCACGTCACCTGCCACAAGTTGTGAATTGTCCACTTGCCACGTCACCTGCCACGTCACCTGGCCACAAGTTGTGGATTGTCCACTTACCACATCACCTGGCCACATCACCTGGCCATGTCACCTGCCACGTCACCTGCCACAAGTTGTGGAATGTTCACTTGCCACGTTACCTGGCCACGTCACCTGGCCACAAGTTGTGGATTGTCCACTTGCCACATCACCTGGCCACATCACCTGGCCACGTCACCTGCCACAAGTTGTGAATTGTCCACTTGCCACGTCACCTGGCCACAAGTTGTGGATTGTCCACTTACCACATCACCTGGCCACGTCACCTGGCCACGTCACCTGGCCATGTCACCTGCCACGTCACCTGCCACAAGTTGTGGAATGTTCACTTGCCACGTTACCTGGCCACGTCACCTGGCCACGTCACCTGCCACAAGTTGTGAATTGTCCACTTGCCACGTCATCTGCCACGTCACCTGGCCACAATTTGTGGATTTCCACCTGCCACGTCACCTGGCAACATCACCTGCCACAAGTTGTGGATTGTCCACTTGCCACGTCACCTGCCACAAGTTGTGGATTGTCTACAGTGCAATGCAAGCAATTACAGGTTTTTTTTCATATTTTTTTGATGGTTTTTCATCATTTGCCATCATTTTTGAGATTTCTAATGTAAAAAAATAGGTCACCTTTAAAAACGCTAATAAACGAAATCGTGGCAAAACGCCGGTACCGCGTTTTGCCGCGTTTAGCGGCGTTTAGCCGTGTTTTGCGTCTGAAACGTGGAAAACGTTTGCGTCTGAACCCATTTTTTTGCTTCTGGAAAAACGAGGTTAAACGCAACTGCCTAAAAACGGCAATAAACGAGACTGTGTGCATGGACACATAGGATAACATTGAATGTGTTCAGGAGCAGTTGAAAAAAGTGTCCAACTGCCTCTGAACGCGCGTTTAACAGCAAATAACAGCGTCTCGTGTGCATGGGGCCTTAATTAGCAAAATATAAATGCGATTTCTGAACTGGCTCTTACATCATAATTTGTATGGCATAGACAAAAATAAAAACAGTTATTTTCTATGTTACCTAAACCAAGTTTTACTGGACCATGCTGTATGTAGGTTGTTCTGGGTAAAGCTATTACCAAGTGTACTTAATTTGGCAGAGCAGATCCAGTTCTTCGACCAAAAAAACGTACAAAAATGTGTGCTGCATTTTAGCTACTAGAAATGGGTCAAACACCCCCCGGTTTGGTTCGCACCAGAACTCTTGAACATCACAAAAGTTTGGAACCCTATTAAAGTCTATGGGAGCCGAACTTGAAAGTCCCCCTATAACCCTTATAACGTTAAACCCTATAGAGGTACTCTTTATGAAAACAAGAAATGGCCTTGCTGTAAAAAAATAAAAAATGTATGCTCCTGTCGAACAGTTGTGGAAAAATTGGTCTTTAGGTGTTGGTGGCACCTTCACACCATAACCCTACAAAGGTACTCTTGATGAAAGCAAGAATTAGTCTTGCTGTAAGAAATTGAAATTTGATGTCCCTGTCACAAAGTTGTGGAAAAATTGATTTTTAGGTGTTGGTGGTGCCTTCACCCCATAACCTTCTAGGGATACTCTTGATGAAAGCAAGAATTGGTCTTGCTGTAAAAAAATAAATATTTGATGCCCCTGTCACACAGTTGCAGAAAAATTTGTCTTTGGGCGTTGGTGATGCCTTCACCCCGTAACCTTCTAGAGGCAGAATAAGCGGCTCTGGCAGCAGCAGTGGACTGTGCACTAGTGTCAACTTTGGTCATAGAGGAGGACGAGGATGGTTTAGTAAGCCAGTCCACCACCTCCTCTGCATGCTGTGGCTGGATAGCACGAGCAACATCACTAAACAGAGAGAAATGTGCCCTGCCTGAGGACAGACCATGTCCACCTTTGCCTGTGGACACAGACGTTGCCGGCCCCCTCATAGTGGCATGGGAACGTCTGCCTCTCCTTTTTGGCCTCCCAGACAAACTTAATAGAAACTGGGAAATGTGTGATTGAATGCACTTTATTGAATGGAAAGTGGTGTTTTGTGCACTTTAAATTGAGGAATGACGCTGACAGAAATGTAAAATTTATAAAAAAGTCAAAAAATAAAAAAGGGGGGAACACCAACATCACAGTCAGCAAAACTGCAGCTGACACTTAAAAAAAAAAAGGGGCAAGAAGGGGACAAAAAAAATACAAAAAACTAAAAAATAAACACGCAGCAACCAAAAAAAAAGGGGTATACCGCACTGTACACAGCACTAAATGTTATGTAATGCTGTTTTACTTTGAATATTTTTATTGAGTTTTCACAGGAATAGGATAACATACAATAACATTCTTGTCGTCGGCCTACTAGGCCTACATTCACAGTTACAGAACAACAGAAAACAATAGGAGCAAGATAGTAATGGTTGCTTGCCGTAAAGTGTATAATTTTTATCACAAGCCATCGGTTGTAGGCTAGGAGTCTTCATAGGACAGTGAGATCAGTTCCTTTAGATTTGTGAGGATGGGTTCCTCACTTTCACTCGCACTATACTGACACACAATACTATACTGACACACTATACTCACACTATTGTAACACTACACTAACACTCTACACTCAGAGTCACAATAAGTGAACACACTAACTCATAGTAGCAAACTGAGCCCTACTCTACCTATTTCCACTCCAACAACACACTGCAAAAGCTTCCTGTGGGAAGAAACCTTTTATAGTGTGGGATGGGACTTTGAGCACTGAGTCGTGATTGGACAAAGTCATCATCATTTTGTTCAATCAGGGCTCTGACAGTGCTCTGTGCCCTAATTGGCAAAGCCTTGCACCTGACCAGCAGTGAGGTAAAATGCTTCATCCAATTAAGGCCCTAGAATGCACTGTGCAGCACCCAGTGCATTGTGGGGCGCTTGGCATGTAAACATCCCGTTGAGCGCCCCACAAATTTGAGTGTTCGCCAAATGGGCCTGAACCATTCCCCCAATACTATAAGCTATGTATATGTGTGGTTAAGCAGGTCTAGGAAAAGATTCAGGTGTACATTTATTAAATTGCAATCTAGTGCACCTTACTGCATTGCAGCTATTCAGTGCGTATAAACTTCTCAGGGGATAGCATTCAATGAATGAATGGCAGCAATGTGCAGAGAAGTGAGAATAAGGGATGTGATCTAGCAAGGTGTGACAGACCCAACCTGGAAAGGGGCTTTTGGAGGGGACTAGGGGCTTGCCTTCTACCCACTGATTATGGCCAGGGAGGAGCCCAGAGATTTTGTCTGCTCCTGGTCAGTGCATGAAAAAAAGAGCTCAATTCAGCCCCTGATCCCATGGCGAGAGCAGATAATTCTCTAATGATGGACAACAACATAAATAACAGAATAAGGTTTGGCACTAAATCAAATAAATAAATCAATATGCATCCCTAATAAACTAAATAATATATCCATTCAGTTAAAAAAAAAAAAATGCTCTACAATAAAAGCACAATAAGTTGTGAGGAAAAAAAGAGAGAAAATGTCCTCAGGAAGAATTCAGTCACTGTAGTGGAAAGATTTTGTGCAGTGACTAACAATCATTTTGTCTGTTCTCCACCATCAATCGTGTGTGAGAAATGCAAACTCACCAGATATCTAAACAAAACAAGCCTTGTAACAATCAGATTCCATGGATATCCCTGTGTATCTGAAGAGGATGGATCTCAGCTCAAGAAATATCTCCTTAATTTAATACCAAAGAAGCTCAGGATCCCAATGGCGAGAGCAGATAATTATCTAATGATGGACAACAACATGATGAATGCTGAGAGCAAGGCTTGGATTACTTCTCTGAATAAAAACAATAAAGCTTCCCTTCTGGAGTGGATAGAAAGGTGTAATAGTAATCTTGTGCAGGTTAATGGTCAGAGGAAATATGGTGGCTCTTCTGCAGACTGGGTTGGAGAAGCAACTCCAGTTGGGACAGAAATATTTATCAACAATCTCCCTCAAGAAATCTATAAAGATAAATTAATTCCACTTTTCCATACTGCTGGAATATTGTATAAGTTTTGTCTTATGATGACATGTCAAGTGGACAGATTACACAAGTGAAAGCTGGTTAATGAGATATGGACAGCCCTGTTCATTCTGGGGAACTGGTGCGGAACTGTCTAAGTGGGCACTGACCTGAGTCACCTAAGCTTGTCTAGTGACTAGTTGTTAATTAGCTTACTGTTTAATTAGTTCACTGTTAGCTGGTCATTAGGTGTGCTGGTGATATTACTTTTTAAAGTTTGCATTGTTTAGGATAATGTGATCAGTCTCTTATCTGATTTTGTGTGGTATATATTCTGTATGAGTTTACAATAAAGGTAGTTCCAGTTTGCACCTAAGCTAGTGCCGTCTAGTTCTTTGGTGCAATATTCAGCTATAATACCTGATTCCAGATTGGAGGAAGCTATATCTTGGCGGAGGCACCCAGGCAGGGTGCCAGGTGGTCGGTCACAGTTACTTCTCTTTCATCTACTTCTCAATGAAGAAAGAAAAATAAAAACATACTACTATATATACATAGCTGAGGGTCCCTTGTTTTTATATACAGTATATTAAAAAAAATGACAAAATATACTGTATATATACTGTGCAGCCATTTTTCTCTTCTCTCCCTGCTATCACCACCTCTTTGGTAACAAAGCAGGGGAAGCAATATTTTACCAATGGCCAGTCATGTGCTTTCATCACACTGTATCAAAATATTCATTGGTATTTATTTGCATGGCCACTTCTCACTTATATCATGGCTTATCATGGTTAATCTCTGTTTAATAAATGTATATCTCTGTATGCTGGGTCTGAATTTAGAATTATTCCAATTTTAAATTTAGACATTTGTGCCACCTCTTAAACTGGTCCCTGCTATACTCAAGCCCTTAATATGTGGTGTGATTATAGTTTCATAACATGTGATCAGGCTGCGGTATTGCCATGCAGACCATGCTATCATTGTTATGTCATGGCATGCATTCATTAGGGTGTTCATTGGTTGAACTAGATGGACTTTTGTATTTTTTCAGCCAGACTAACTATGTAACTATAGGTGTAGTAGTTGCCAGCCACCAACCATATTGCTAAATTTACTAAACTGAACCACATTTGTGAAAAGTTATTGGGAAAAGCTTTTTAGTGATCCTGCCCAGTTAAAGTGGATGTAAACCCGATTCATGAAATTTGAGCTGGGCACATATATCTGCAGTGTTTTCTTATCTCTCTTCAAAGCCCTAAGTCCTGTGGCTTTCTCCATCTCCGTTCTCCTGTTATCAGCCTGGCAACTTCTGACAAGTTCTCTGTCAACTGTGATAAAACCAGCCTGAAATTTGTGTCAGGGTGGGTGCTATAAATAGATTAGCAGAGAGCTGGTCTATTCACAGCACAGCATTCCTTCCTTCCTTTACCTATGTGGAGCGGAGGGAGTGTGCCTTTCCTCAAATCAGCTGTCTCACAGTTTATGGCAAGAATTGATACCCACAGGTGAATCAGGAAGAGAAAATTCTAACAGGACATGCACTTTCTAAACAATATATAAAGCTGAAGATAGCAGATATATATGTAAAACGTATTTAGAGAGATTTGTTTAATCTCTGTGTATCATCCACTTTAAGCTTTGAAGGCTTAAACAAAAATCTGGACACATTATTTAGAATTACCAATAAAATACAGTCATTCTATTTATTTCGATCTACATCTATGCCAGCTACATCTGATGCAGGGCTGGTGAATTTGAGCTTGCATTAATGACATTTTCAAAAAAGGCACGGCGTCCTGTTTTTCTGTTAGAAACTGGATGATAATGCTATGAAATGTGGAAGATGGTCTATCATATTACTGACTTTGTTTAATAACAATTAGTGTTGAGCGGACCCGAACTGTAAAGTTCGGGTCCGTACCGAATTTTGGCGTTTTCCCGACCCCGGACCCGGACCCGGATTTTGCGCTAAAGTCCGGGTTCGGGTCCGGATTCGGGAATTTAATGGCGCAGTTAGAAATGCTTCAGGGGCCAGCCAATCACCATTTGATTAGCTGGTGTGCCCTTAGAAGCCATCATAGCCATGCCTACTAATGGCATGGCTGTGATTGGTCAGTGCAACATGTGACCCAGCATGTGACCAGCTTCTATATAAGCAAGAGGCACACAGCACAGATCGTCACTCTGCTTTTAGACAGTGTAGGGAAAGGATCCTGGCTGCTGTTGCTGTGAGGGAGAGAATTATATGATAGGAGTTAGTCCTGATTCTGCAATCTACTGATAGAAAAGATAGAGAGACAGTGTAGTGTAGTGTAGGGGCAGGATCCTGTTTGTGCTTTCAGGGAGAGAGATTTAGATAGGAGTCCAGATTGAGAGATATAATAGCTCAGCGATCTGCATAGGTTTATCTGTTTGTGTTGCAAGCTCAGTGCACCAGCACTGCATTACGTTGAGTGATACACCTATTCCATACTGTGGCTGTATTGTGCTCTTGCTAAAAGACCCATTTCGGGCAGAAAAAAAAAAAAGGCACTTTATTGTGCTTTTGCTAAAAAGACCCATTTTTGGGCCCCAAAAAAAAAAAAAGGCACTTTATTGTGCTGTTGCAAAAAAAAAAAAAAGGCACTTTGTTGTGCGCAAAAAAGACCTATTTTTGGGCAAAAAAAATATTTTGCAGTGTATATCTCTAGTTGTGTGAAATAACCAATTTCTATATATTTTTCTTGTACTATGCTATACTAAAAAAAAAAAAAAAACTTTTTTTTGAATAGCATTCTCTGCAGCTGTGCGATTCAGCGGTTATATACTGTGGGTGTGTTGTGCTCTTCCAAAAAACGCCATTTAGGGCCACAGAAAATATTTTGCAGTGTGAAATACACATCTGAAGGTGTGTGAAAAAACAACATTATTTTTGAATAGCATTCTCTGGCCTCTGCAGCTGTGCGATTCAGCGGTTATATACTGTTGGGGTTGTTGTGCTCTTCAAAAAAACGCCATTTAGGGCCACAGAAAATAAATTGCAGTGTGAAATACACATGTTGAGGTGTGTAAAATAAACAATTTCTATATATTGTACAGTGCTATACTAAAAAAAAAAACATTTTTTTTGAATAGCATTCTCTGCACTTCTATAGCTGTGCGATTCAGTGGTTAAATACTGTGGTTGTGTTGTGCTCTTCCAAAAAACGCCATTTAGGGCCACAGAAAATATTTTGCAGTGTGAAATACACATCTGGAGGTGTGTGAAAAAACAACATTATTTTTAAAAAGCATTCTCTGGCCTCTGCAGCTGTGCGATTCAGCGGTTATATACTGTTGGGGTTGTTGTGCTCTTGCAAAAAACGCCATTTAGGGCCACAGAAAATATTTTGCAGTGTGAAATACACATCTGGAGGTGTGTGAAAAAACAACATTATTTTTAAAAAGCATTCTCTGGCCTCTGCAGCTGTGCGATTCAGCGGTTATATACTGTTGGGGTTGTTGTGCTCTTGCAAAAAACGCCATTTAGGGCCACAGAAAATATTTTGCAGTGTGAAATACACATCTGGAGTTGTGTGAAAAAACAACATTATTTTTAAAAAGCATTCTCTGGCCTCTGCAGCTGTGCGATTCAGCGGTTATATAATGTTGGGGTTGTTGTGCTCTTGCAAAAAACGCCATTTAGGGCCACAGAAAATATTTTTCAGTGTGAAATACACATGTGGAGGTGTGTAAAATAAACAATTTCTATATATTGTACAGTGCTATACTAAAAAAAAAACATTTTTTTTGAATAGCATTTTCTGCACTTCTATAGCTGTGCGATTCAGTGGTTAAATACTGTGGTTGTGTTGTGCTCTTCCAAAAAACGCCATTTAGGGCCACAGAAAATATTTTGCAGTGTGAAATACACATCTGGAGGTGTGTGAAAAAACAACATTATTTTTAAAAAGCATTCTCTGGCCTCTGCAGCTGTGCGATTCAGCGGTTATATACTGTTGGGGTTGTTGTGCTCTTGCAAAAAACGCCATTTAGGGCCACAGAAAATATTTTGCAGTGTGAAATACACATCTGGAGGTGTGTGAAAAAACTGCATTATTTTTAAAAAGCATTCTCTGGCCTCTGCAGCTGTGCGATTCAGCGGTTATATACTGTTGGGGTTGTTGTGCTCTTGCAAAAAACGCCATTTAGGGCCACAGAAAATATTTTGCAGTGTGAAATACACATGTGGAGGTGTGTAAAATAAACAATTTCTATATATTGTACAGTGCTATACTAAAAAAAACAACATTTTTTTTGAATAGCATTCTCTGCACTTCTATAGCTGTGCGATTCAGTGGTTAAATACTGTGGGTGTGTTGTGCTCTTCCAAAAAACGCCATTTAGGGCCACAGAAAATATTTTGCAGTGTGAAATACACATCTGGAGGTGTGTAAAATAAACAATTTCTATATATTCTTCTTGTACAGTGCTATACTAAAAAAAACAACCTTTTTTTTAATAGCATTTTCTGTAGCTGTGCGATTCAGCGGTTACGTGCTGTGGGTGTGTTGTGGTCTGGCAAAAAACGCCATTTAGGGCCACAGAAAATATTTTGCAGTGTGAAATACACATCTGGAGGTGTGTAAAATAAACAATTTCTATATATTGTACAGTGCTATACTAAAAAAAACAACATTTTTTTTGAATAGCATTCTCTGCACTTCTATAGCTGTGCGATTCAGTGGTTAAATACTGTGGTTGTGTTGTGCTCTTCCAAAAAACGCCATTTAGGGCCACAGAAAATATTTTGCAGTGTGAAATACACATCTGGAGGTGTGTGAAAAAACAACATTATTTTTAAAAAGCATTCTCTGGCCTCTGCAGCTGTGCGATTCAGCGGTTATATACTGTTGGGGTTGTTGTGCTCTTGTAAAAAACGCCATTTAGGGCCACAGAAAATATTTTGCAGTGTGAAATACACATCTGGAGGTGTGTAAAATAAACAATTTCTATATATTCTTCTTGTACAGTGCTATACTAAAAAAAACAACCTTTTTTTGTTGAATAGCATTTTCTGTAGCTGTGCGATTCAGCGGTTACGTGCTGTGGGTGTGTTGTGGTCTGGCAAAAAACGCCATTTAGGGCCACAGAAAATATTTTGCAGTGTGAAATACACATGTGGAGGTGTGTAAAATAAACAATTTCTATATATTGTACAGTGCTATACTAAAAAAAACAACATTTTTTTTGAATAGCATTCTCTGCACTTCTATAGCTGTGCGATTCAGTGGTTAAATACTGTGGTTGTGTTGTGCTCTTCCAAAAAACGCCATTTAGGGCCACAGAAAATATTTTGCAGTGTGAAATACACATGTGGAGGTGTGTGAAAAACAACATTATTTTTGAATAGCATTCTCTGGCCTCTGCAGCTGTGCGATTCAGCGGTTATATACTGTTGGGGTTGTTGTGCTCTTCCAAAAAACGCCATTTAGGGCCACAGAAAATAAATTGCTGTGTGAAATACACATGTGGAGGTGTGTAAAATAAACAATTTCTATATATTGTACAGTGCTATACTAAAAAAAAAAACATTTTTTTTGAATAGCATTCTCTGCACTTCTATAGCTGTGCGATTCAGTGGTTAAATACTGTGGTTGTGTTGTGCTCTTCCAAAAAACGCCATTTAGGGCCACAGAAAATATTTTGCAGTGTGAAATACACATCTGGAGGTGTGTAAAATAAACAATTTCTATATATTCTTCTTGTACAGTGCTATACTAAAAAAAACAACCTTTTTTTTAATAGCATTTTCTGTAGCTGTGCGATTCAGCGGTTACGTGCTGTGGGTGTGTTGTGGTCTGGCAAAAAACGCCATTTAGGGCCACAGAAAATATTTTGCAGTGTGAAATACACATCTGGAGGTGTGTAAAATAAACAATTTCTATATATTGTACAGTGCTATACTAAAAAAAACAACATTTTTTTTGAATAGCATTCTCTGCACTTCTATAGCTGTGCGATTCAGTGGTTAAATACTGTGGTTGTGTTGTGCTCTTCCAAAAAACGCCATTTAGGGCCACAGAAAATATTTTGCAGTGTGAAATACACATCTGGAGGTGTGTGAAAAAACAACATTATTTTTAAAAAGCATTCTCTGGCCTCTGCAGCTGTGCGATTCAGCGGTTATATACTGTTGGGGTTGTTGTGCTCTTGTAAAAAACGCCATTTAGGGCCACAGAAAATATTTTGCAGTGTGAAATACACATCTGGAGGTGTGTAAAATAAACAATTTCTATATATTCTTCTTGTACAGTGCTATACTAAAAAAAACAACCTTTTTTTGTTGAATAGCATTTTCTGTAGCTGTGCGATTCAGCGGTTACGTGCTGTGGGTGTGTTGTGGTCTGGCAAAAAACGCCATTTAGGGCCACAGAAAATATTTTGCAGTGTGAAATACACATGTGGAGGTGTGTAAAATAAACAATTTCTATATATTGTACAGTGCTATACTAAAAAAAACAACATTTTTTTTGAATAGCATTCTCTGCACTTCTATAGCTGTGCGATTCAGTGGTTAAATACTGTGGTTGTGTTGTGCTCTTCCAAAAAACGCCATTTAGGGCCACAGAAAATATTTTGCAGTGTGAAATACACATGTGGAGGTGTGTGAAAAACAACATTATTTTTGAATAGCATTCTCTGGCCTCTGCAGCTGTGCGATTCAGCGGTTATATACTGTTGGGGTTGTTGTGCTCTTCCAAAAAATGCCATTTAGGGCCACAGAAAATAAATTGCTGTGTGAAATACACATGTGGAGGTGTGTAAAATAAACAATTTCTATATATTGTACAGTGCTATACTAAAAAAAAAAACATTTTTTTTGAATAGCATTCTCTGCACTTCTATAGCTGTGCGATTCAGTGGTTAAATACTGTGGTTGTGTTGTGCTCTTCCAAAAAACGCCATTTAGGGCCACAGAAAATATTTTGCAGTGTGAAATACACATCTGGAGGTGTGTGAAATAAACAATTTCTATATATTTTCCTTGTACTGTGCTATACTAAAAAAAACAACCTTTTTTTTTTTGAATAGCATTTTCTGCAGTTCTGTAGCTGTGCGTTTCAGCCATTACGTACTGTGGGTGTGTTGTGGTCTTCCAAAAAACGCCATTTAGGGCAAGATCCTAAATTTGGAAAATATGAGGGGAAGGTCAAAGGGACGTTGTGGCCCCGGTCGTGGTGCTGCTGGTGGAGCTCCTGTTGCAGGGAGAGGACGTGGTGGATCTGTGCCAGCTACACGCACAAGTGAAACACCTTCCTCAGGTGCGAGTAGGCGACCGAGCCTGCGGCGGTATTTTGTCGCGCCTAATGAGGCTGTACCAATGTTTAGGCCAGGACAAGTACAGGCGATAGTAGATTGGGTTGCTGACAGTGCCTCGGGTTCCTTCACATTGTCTCCCACCCACTCTTCTGATGAAAGATCAGAGTTGGCACCTGAAGCCCATGTCCATCAGTCTTTCACCTCACCCCCTTGCAAATCAGCCAAGCAGTCTGAGCCCCAAATCATGCAGCAGTCTCTTCTGCTTTTTGATGACTCTGTTAGCAGGGTTTCCCAGGGCCATCCACCTAGCCCTGCCCCAGAAGTGGAAGAGATTGAGTGCACCGATGCCCAACCACTTATGTTTCATGATGGGTACATGGGAGGACCATCGCAGCACGTCTCGGATGATGACGAAACACAGGTGCCAACTGCTGCTGCTTTCGCAATTGTGCAGACAGACATGGAGGGCAGGGGTGAAGACTGGGTGGAAGATGATGTGGAGGACGATGAGGTCCTCGACCCCACATGGAATCAACGTTATGCAGGTGACCAGTGTAGTTCGGAGGAAGAGGCGGTGGTCGCACAGAGCCACCAGCACAGCAGAAGAGGGAGCAGGGTGCAAAAACGGAGCATTCGTCCCCTAGACAGTACATCTGCTACTGCCCAATGCAGCAAGGGACCGAGCACACCAAAGCCAGGTCCAAGGACTTCCCTAGCGTGGCAGTTCTTCACACAGTGTGTTGATGACAAGACACGAGTGGTTTGCACGCTGTGCAATCAGAGCCTGAAGCGAGGCATAAACGTTCTCAACCTGAGCACAAGCTGCATGACCAGGCATCTAAGTGCAAAGCACGAGCTGCAGTGGAGTAGACACCTCAAAAACCAAGAAAGGTCTCTGGCTCCTCCTGCTTCCTCTTCTGCTGCAGTCTCGGCCTCTTCATCCACCTCTGTAGTGACAGTGGCACCTGTCACCCCGCAAACAGAGGATCTGCCAGCAACACTACCACCTGGGTCACCAACCATCTCCACAATGTCCCATGGAAGCGTTCAGCTCTCTATCTCCCAAACATTGGAGCGGAAGAGGAAGTACCCCCCTAGCCACCCGCGATCCCTGGCCCTGAATGCCAGCATTTCAAAATTCCTGGCCTTTGAAATGCTGTCATTCCGTCTGGTGGAGACGCAGAGTTTTAAAAGCCTGATGGCATTGGCTGTCCCGCAGTACGTCGTGCCCAGCCGCCACTACTTTTTCAGGCGAGCCATCCCTTCCCTGCACAACCAGGTGGGGGACAAAATCAGGTGTGCACTGCGCAACGCCATCTGTGGCAAGGTCCACCTAACTACGGATGCGTGGACCAGTAAGCACGGTCAGGGACGTTATATCTCCCTAACAGCACACTGGGTAAATGCAGTGGCGGCTGGGCCTGAGGCAGATAGCGGTTTGGCGCATGTCCTTCCACCACCGAGGATTGCAGGGCGCTTCAGTTTGCCTCCTGTTGCTAACTCCTCCTTCTCCGCTTCCTCATCCTCTACCGCCTCCTCATCCATTCAGCGTAACACCTTCACCACCAACTTCAGCACAGCCAGGGGTAAACGACAGCAGGCAGTTTTAAAACTTTCCTGTTTGGGGGAAAATCCCCACACCGCGCAGGAGTTGTGGAGGGACATGGAACAACAGACCGATGAGTGGTTGCTGTCAGTGAGCCTCAAGCCCGGCCTGGTGGTGTGCGATAATGGGCGAAATCTCGTAGCAGCTCTGGGTCTAGCCGGTTTGACGCACATCCCTTGCCTGGCGCATGTGCTGAACTTGGTGGTCCAGAGGTTCCTTAAAAATTACCCCAATATGCCAGAGCTGCTGCAGAAAGTGCGGGCTGTCTGTGCGCACTTTCGGCGTTCTCACCCTGCTGCTGCTCGCCTGTCAGCGCTGCAGCGTAACTTCGGCCTTCCCGCTCACCGCCTCATATGTGACGTGCCCACAAGGTGGAACTCCACCTTGCACATGCTGGCCAGACTGTGCGAGCAGCAGCAGGCAATAGTGGAGTTTCAGCTGCAGCAATCACGCGTGAGTCGCTCTGCGGAACAGCACCACTTCACCACCAATAACTGGGCCTCCATGCGAGACCTGTGTGCCTTGTTGCGCTGTTTCGAGTACTCCACCAACATGGCCAGTGCCAATGACGCCGTTCTCAGCGTTACTATCCCAGTTCTATGCCTCCTTGAAAAAACGCTTCATGCGATGATGGAAGAGGATGTGGCACAGGAGGATGAGGAGGAGGAGGAGGAAGCGGGATCATTTCAAAGGCTTTCAGGGCAGTCTTTCACAAGTGGATACGAGGGTGGGTTCCTGCACCAACAAACGCCAGGTACACAATTGTCCGGCAGAAAGGGCACAGTTCTGGAGGATGACGAGGTGGAGGAGGAGATGGAGGAGGAGGAGGAGGAGGAGGAGGAGCCATGTTCACAGCAGGGTGGCACTCAGACCAGCTCGTGGCCATTACTGGTGCGTGGCTGGGGGGATACAGAGGACACAGACGATACACCTCCCACAGAGGACAGCTTTTCTTTGCCTCTGGGCAGCCTGGCACACATGAGCGATTACATGCTGCAGTGTTTCCGCAACGACAGCCGAGTTGCCCACATTTTAACTGGTGCTGATTACTGGATGGCCACCCTGCTGGATCCCCGTTACAAGGACAACGTACCGTCCTTAATTCCCTCACTGGAGCGGGATCGTAAGATGCGCGAGTACAAGCGCACGCTGGTAGACGCGCTGCTGGTGGCATTCCCACCTGACAGCGGGCGTACGGTGGAAGCACAAGGCGAAGGCAGAGGAGGAGGAAGAGGTCGCCAACGCAGCCGGGGCACCGGCAGCACCTCAGAAGGTAGGGTTAGCATGGCCGAAATGTGGAAAAGCTTTGTCAGCACGCCACAACAACCAGCACCACCAGCTGAGATGGAACGTCTTAGCAGAAGGCAGCATTTCACCAACATGGTTGAGCAGTATGTGTCCACAGGCCTACACGTACTGGATGATGGGTCTGCCCCCTTTAACTTCTGGGTCTCCAAATTGGGCACATGGACTGAGCTTGCCGTTTATGCCTTGGAGGTGCTGGCCTGCCCTGCAGCCAGTGTATTATCTGAACGTGTATTTAGCACGGCAGGGGGCGTTATCACAGACAAGCGCAGCCGCCTGTCCAGAGCCAATGTGGACAAGCTCACGTTCATTAAAATGAACCAGGCATGGATCCCACAGGACTTGTCCGTACCTTGTGCAGAATAGACATGTATACCGGTGTTGTGACAAAAACTGTCCGGCCATCGGATTGTGCCCGGCCCGTACTGCGCAGGCGCAGCGCTTGCGCAGTACAGAGGACAAAATCTCCGAAGATGAACGGCGCCTGCGCTGTGAGTGCAGGTTCAAGCCCCACCATCCAAGAGGACATACGGTAGCACATAGTAACAGGGCCCCTCACGGGCTCGCTTCGATCGCGGCCTTGCTTGGCTTGGCTTGAACCACGGATGGTGTGGCCTTCACCTGAACTCAACACGCAGGCGCCGTTAGTCTTGGGAGATTTTTGAAATCCCCTTGTCCTACATACTCAGCAAGCGCAGTACAGGGCGGACACTATTCGACAGGGGACAGAATTCGACACATCACCGGCCTTACCCAGCCATTGTTGTATTTTTGAACCAGTGTTGGCTACCTCGTCCTCCTCCACCGCCGCTTCCACCTACACAGCCACATCCACCGCCACCTCAACCTCCTACTCCATATGGACCTCGTCCTGCTAGGCCAAGATTAAAATTTTTATTTTATTTTTTTTGTAGCGCACAGATCCTTTCCCCCTTACCTGCCTTTATGTTGTTGGCTCTTCGCAGGAGGGAGAAAGGCACACCGCACTACCAGCCCGTATCCTCCTATATAAAGAGGTTGAGCGGTGTACTTGACGGGCCGTGTCCACAGCCGGAGTCAAAACTCCTCCAGAGGATGATTCTCACCTCTACTGTAGGTAGAGGCAAGTCCTTTAATTGCCAGTAAAGTCAATGTCCACACCAGCTGAAACTCCAACTCTTATTCTCTCATGGCAAAATAAACTGTACTCAGATAGAAAAGGTTAGAGCAAAGAAACAGGACAGCTTAAGGTGTGGAGGAGGTCCAGGCACAAACGTAGCACATTCACTTCACTGCTTAGGTTTCTCAAACAGTTTTTGGCGCACGGTCTCTGCCACAGACATTGAGGTTGGTCTCTGCCACAGACCGGGTGTACAAGGCCCCTGCCACGGGCCTGGAGAACTTTGGTCTCAGCCACAGACCAGGGTGTATAAGGCCCCTGCCACGGGCCGGTTGAATAAGGCCTCTGATACAGTCAAGGTGACCTTGAGCTTCTCCTTCTACGAACCTAGCCCATATCAAGGGGAAGACATCTCTCCAGGGAGTCAACAGACCATTCCTTCACCGTGACTCCCGCATCGGTCCATCAGAATGATCCTCCCTTCCCTGGTCCCCTACACGAGGCGGCTCTGGACTCCAGGCTTTACTCCCGCCCCTAGGCCTCCATACCCAGGGCAGCAAGAACTCCAGGATAGTACCTCACCCCGGGCTAAAGGTGCCCGAGATGGAACAGGAACACATGCACCCAGGCCGAAGGCACCTGGGCGCGGACCCCACTGGACATCAGCCCCCAGGCCAAAGGTCTGCCCCTTTTATATGCTCTCCCGGCATGCACAGCAGGTTCCCCGCCCCGCTGTACTACTGCCAAGAGGGGACACAAAAGGCGCCACCTGTAGGCCGCAGGGAACTGCACACCAATACTGTCCCCCGAGGACAAAATGGTCCATGAATCCTACAGAATTAGGGTATTTGAGCCTATTTACCACTAAAACACTTTCCTTAAATTTAGCACCCCGCTACATTTTTATTTCAAAGTATTTTATTTTCCCACTAGCTTATCCATTAAATGAAATAATTTATTCCAGAAAGGGCGTATTCTGGGGCATTCCCACCATATGTGTGGCATCGTGCTGTTGAGTTTCTGAGGTTCTTAATGACTTCCTGTACCTCTTCTGCTGAAAAGGGGGCCTCCAGCATATTTTTTTATTTTTTAATTTTTTTATGTTCTTTTAAGTTATTTCCTATCCACATTTGTTTGCAGAGCACTTGCCATGTTCTTAACAACATTTTGCTGCCATTTGCAGCCCTCTAGCCCTTTCCATTACTTTTTTAGAGCCTTTTTAGTCGTCAGAAGTCCGGGTCCCCATTGACTTCAATGGGGTCCGGGTCCGGGTTCGGGTTAAAGTTCGGTCCCGAATCCGAACTTTTTTCCGAAGTTCGGCCGAACCCGCCGGACCCGAATATCCAGCTACCCGCTCAACTCTAATAACAATATATGTTATTTAATTCAAAGTCAGATTCTGCATTCTAATTTACAACATAATGGAAAAAGGAGAAAATATAGAAGGTAGATTTTGGGAGATCCCAGTGTTTGGACAGAGACATGCAGGCAAACTGCACATTCGATAGCATTATTCAGCTGGTACCCACCCAAACCAGCTGCCAAGAAAGTGAAGCAATCTCTTCAGCTGTGAAATGTTCTAAGGACCCACTGCACATGACGGGAACTTTTAAATAAATGAAAAAGCTCTTGCTAAGACTGTAATCCCTGTTAGCCATGAGTTCAGCATCGAACACAAATAAGGGAAAATAAGAATAGGATTGCAATGTTTACTGATATGTAGGCTGCTCGTGTTTACAGTAATGATAAAATGCATGTTCTTTATTCAGCATTGGCATGCTAAATGTGTAAAGCAGATGCCCAATATATGATGTATGACTTGTTTCTAGAAAATAAAATGTTGATTCTCCACAGTTGCAATTCACAGTTTTTTTTAAAGATAAACTGAACTCTGGAAGCTCCCAAAAAACACATTTTGTTGAATGCCAAACATGGGCTTTGACGGACCTCAATGTGGGGAAACCCAAACATGGCTAGCATTCATAATTTAAACACACTGAACATGTGCCCAAAAGACACAAGTAGAGAGCAAAGGGCTAGTCACCATCATCGCCTATTATAGCTGTCGGGTTACCTCATGCCTTTATGACTAAAATAATCCATGATCCACGCTATCTGCCATTGCCAGATTATTTCATGCCTTTATGACCATTATAATCTGTGGTCCACGCTATCTGGTAAGAGGCGTATGCTAAGTGACTGTTGGTGTATGGCGGCGGCTTTCATCGATCAACATTGTCTGCACACTTTTTTGCACTTTATGGACATTATTTAAAAAGATTTTTTGTGTATATTTATCACAAGATTTTTACACATTGTCTTTTTATTTTTATTTTTTATTTATTTATTTATTTAACTATGCACATGGTTGTTTACATATGATGTTTAGATGATACATATTTTATGCTATATACCCTGATTTTGCACGGCTTGTTAAGTTATGATTTATTATTTGGACACTATTAGGGAAGTTTTGCATTTTTTATATTTAGCGCCGCTTTTAATTTGTACATATTATTCACAGCTGGTATCATAGTTGATTAAGTGGCCGCATACCTTTAAAACGAAAATTTACCTAGCGCAGATTGTTCTTGGTTTTTATTAGTCACCAGTTTGGCCTGTGGGCTCCCTGAAGTTGATCTTTACGGCATTGTTGATTACCATGCCTTGTTCTGCACTGTCCATCTTGATAGAGGCAGAGCTTTTCTTCCTTGTGTCAGGGTCTCCACTATGGATAACAGTGACCAGAACAATTGTGATATTACCAAATCTTACTCCAAAGCTAGCAGTCAGAAGCAGCACTGCCTCTCACACAACAGACATACAGCTTTGAGCAGGAAGTACACTGCTATATTTGAGGAGGAATTCGCGACAAAAGCTGTATTTTAAGGGTACTTCTTAGGTTCAGAAAAATATAATTAAAGTGTGATAGACCCAACCAGGACAGGGAGTTTTGGAGGGGACTGCAGGGTGGTCTCTTGTCCGCTGACTATGGGCCCTGGCTTTTAAGGGAACACTACTTTTTGGGAGGTGTGTGCCTATGGGACCCTTGGAGCGTTCTTGCTTTGGATTTGGGATTGTCTCTCCGAAAAACATAGACTCTGGAGGACCCGTATACATATTTGGGGCCTCTATGCCTCAAACCAGCAATGACTGTAGATGTTAATATCATCAGTTCAAAGTAACCTGATTGTGCTAAGTATGTCTCTCCCATTGTTAATTGTGTTAATGGAGTCACCAATTGTTTCTGTCTGTCTGATCATGTGTTTATACTACAGTCTGGTCACCTAGGCTGGTTTAAGTGACTAGTTAATTAGTTCACTTTAATTATATCACTGTCAGCTATTAGTTGCTAGATGTGGATGAGCATTATGTGTATGTGGGCTTTCCTTAGCTATGCAAATTATTATTATCGTTTACAGTATAAAATAATAATCAGACTCACTGGATATAGTGTACTATATATTCTGGGGGAATTTTCAATAATGTGTGCCAGTTCCATCTAAGCTATTGTCGGCTAGTCTTGGATGGTCAGCTATAAATATCAGGGTTCCTATGTCCAGAGTGGAGAAAGCCATAATTTGATGGAAGCACCCAAGCTGGGTGCTAGACAGTTCCTTCACTTAAAGGCAAACGTTTTTTTTCTCAGTTTTGGACTGAGTGGAGAAGGATTAATATACATGTCAGGTTTTTATTGCTGTCTGTGCCCTTGCTAGAGATTTACCTTCTCTATGTGTCCTGTTTACCCTTATCAGCAAGAGTAAAAGTTAAAGAGTTAAAGAATAATTCAAATTTTGGGTTGACACTAGAACAGGAATAGAGGAAAAATCTTCCAATGGGGGACACTAGTTCTGGTGATCCTGGTGACAACCAGGGATTCCCACACTTTGGAGGGATTTCCTCTCACTTCCTGTTTCTGCTATGAGACAGGACATGAAGGGCACAGATGACAAAAACAAAAATTTCATGGGTTATAACCTTCTTTTACTTTATCCAAAGTGAAAAAAATTGAAGTTTACCTTTAGTTTTACTTTAATATATTTAGATGTTCCCGATAACATAGAAAATCTTCCATTCCTGCATTCAGATCTACTTTAAGTGTTTTAGACTAACTATGAATGTACTTGCTAAATTTTAAATAGGCAAAATAGTTTTATCTAAAGGACGTTTGGTGAATAAATTCACCTTTCTCTTATACCACCTTTATAATTAAATAAATTAGGATTTTTTTTCTGAAATATGTAAATAATGGAAAAAATACAACATGTGGTATTTTCTGTTATTCACAAAAGCATGAATCAGAAAACAAAATATAATGTTTACCAATGCGCAAAAAAACTGTCTGTATTATTAACAAAAATGCATGTCCCCCCCCCCCCCCTAAATACCCTTGAGTTCCACAGCAATTTGTTTCATTTTGTATTTTGCAGTTCTGCATAATATACAGCCCTGGCCGTTTCAATGGCAGGACCGTGTGGACGTTATTCCCACGCTTGCGCAAGGGAGCCACAATCGAGGCACAGCGCTCTGAATGGACAGCATACTTGAATATGCCATTCTTTCAGAGCATGTGCCAGTGACGTCGCCGGCTGGAACAACATGAATATCTCCTAAACAGTGCACCTTTAGGAAATATTATTTGTATTTACAGGTAGGCTTTATTATAAGCATACCTGTACTGTAGGTACAAGTGGCCAAGCAGTGTTTACTACCTCTTTAAATTAGGCTTATAATAAACCTGTCACTAACATAGAAGATTTAAACATGCTACAAAGATCAGTATATCTGATCAGACAACTGAAGTTATACAGAAATCTCGACTCATTCTTTAAAGGTCAAACTTGGCATTGCCCTCTTTCACCCCAGAAGCCTTCCAATGGTGAGTCAAATAATTTATCTTATAAAAAATGTATAGAGAAGCCCCGATTCTGGGAGATAAATGGGATCTTGGGGGTTCTTATTGAAAATTTAACAATTTAAGAAAAGCAAAAAAGAAAGAAAATTCATAAAAAAGTCTATGTTTTATTCATAAAATACATAGTATTTAAAATTTAAATAGAGAGGAAAGGAAATACAGCGCAGTGCATTCTTTCCTTCAAAGTCACAGGCTTGCATTCCTACATGTTTCGCCTAGATTAGGCTTCTTCAGGGACGCACAGGGACCTTAGTTTATCTAAAATAAATACAAATAGTTTACAGATACAAATAGTATTATAAATGCATTTTTATTTGAGCAGAGCAGAGCACAAACTAATACCTCCAGGCTCCTAGAGATCCTCATAAACAACAGGGGTGTGCCACCTGACACGTAGCAGGGGACACAGATGTGTGAAAACAGCGCGTCAACATTCACATAATGCTCATGCATATGTGTGTGGAATATTAAAGAGGGTCCAAATGAGGACATCAAATTAGATCCTATTAATATTCTAGCCTAAATACAAAGAAAAAAGATAATAAATGGGAGGGAAATATTTCAAATGGTCAACATCTGACCACAAGCAACTTGCTTTCAAATGAAGATTGACAAATATAACAGGATACATTAATAGGCTTACATGTTAGAAAAGCGTTAGCTGTGTATCCTGGGAGCGATGGATGCACATTTCAGCAGATATTCAATTTGAAATGGAAAACAGTAGGTATGTTTCAATCTATCAAAAAAGATATACAAACACGGAAGCATATTCGTAAATAAAGACACAATGGGTCTAGGGGGATATAAATCATCCTAACATATTACCAATGAGTACCTTAGCTTGCATTCACCGCATCAAGGTGTTCGTGGTTAAGGTGTATTGAAAAGACCAAATAGAGTCACCAGACCTGGTGGATCTGTGTGAACAAGCAAGCCATATAGGTACATTATAGCAAAGCAATAGAGAAGGAAAGACCTTCAATAGTTAAAAAATGAAAGGGAGGCAAAGAGACATAAACAGTCTCTGTCCTGTAGCTGATGTCACCGGACATACCTGTTAGCTGATGTGCGAATAGCTTGGCTCCCAGAGCTGGCCCTGTATCGGCTGTTATAGCCTTAAGGGTCCTTTTATGTCCTCATGTTGCGATGGAATGGCAGCGTCAGCGGCATGTCTGCGGGCGCTTGGTGGTGACGCGTACGGTGGGGATACCCCACCAGAAGAGCAAATGACACTCGCACATGCGCACTAGCCAGCGGAGGATGACAGGTGATGCAGCAATCACGTCACTAGCAGGGCGGTGAATGAATGCACCGCTGTGCGCTGGGCAGTGTCCACGGCTGCCTCATATTGCACACACGCCAAAGATTGGACAATGATAACATCCATACCTCCGCGTGGATTCAGTGTTGGCATCGCCATTCTGATGATTGCCCCTGGGCACCCACAATGGACCCTACACTGAGACACACTAATGCTGAGGAAAGCATGCAAGGAAGGAGACGCTCTATCGTATTGTGTATATGAACAAAGTACTGTATGGTATCCAAGTTTAAGTGTAACAAGGGGTATATGGATAGACAATTGCAACTCCCTGCTAGGGTGCTTGTCACAGATTGCAAGTAGCAAATACATACCGACCGATGATCACAGAAGGTAGATAATAGGGAATCCCAGGAGCTAGAGGGCATACTTTACATGTCTATTCAAAAGTAAATGAAAAAATATCATATATATAAAGAAACAAGAAATCAAACAACCCATACATTATGTATAGTATATGTCAATCCAATGATTAACTTTGCATCGTTATTACATGTTGTTATTCTTTTATTTGTGAGCATATTGGATCACAAGTCCGTGGGGGAATCACCGGCCCCTGATCACAGGGGGATCAGAGATAACCCCAGTTACTGGCCTAAGGGGGCCTAGAGTGGAACTCGGATGCATGACAAGTTGAAGTCCATTGGTGACGAAATGCGTAGGGGCCGGTGACGTCATTACGCTTCCATACACAAACGAGGAAGACTCACGGAACACAGGAACCCGGGAAGATTTGAATAGACGTCGTTTGTTTTACCGCTGCATTGCCGCTTATGTCTATAAGCTGTTTACCGCTGATTGATCTATTGGATTTTGTAAGTGCAATCCTTACTTTTGATTAAATCTCATTTTGATATACTACACCATGGAGGTTCTTTCTCTTTTCTCATTCTGAGTTTACATTGGCTGATGAGGCACTAATCAGGATACTGCTAGGCTGTGGGGAGGCCCTATTTCCTGAGCTGGGTGAGACTGTGGTTACAGTCACTGCCATCTGGTAAGCAGGATCACCAGTCACTTGGGTGTCACTTTTTGCAATTAGGCACAGTTCTCATCTGGAAGAAGCTTTTTTCCTTTATCACCACCTTTGGCTCTGGACTTTCATTCATCAGTATATTCACATATACATATTTTTTATTAATTTGTCCTTTGTTGGTGCACTTCTGTACTATATATGCTGTTCAATTTCTAATTAGTGTCATTTTACATTCACCAATTTTATTCATTAGTATATTTTGGTGTGGTTGTGTTTTTTTCTTTATTGAATTTTTTATATTTATTTACACTGTGGACTTAGACTGTGGTGGCTAGAGCATCCTGTCTAAGCCACATTTCGACTGTAGTTCATTCCTTAGTCCCATGTTCACTTTCTAGCGCTGCATTTTTTATTTATATTTTTGACAAGTAGATGGACCTGACGGCAGAAGGGGTAGGAGGAAGGGAAGGATAGTCAAGCATCATCAAAAGATCCAGATCAGGAACGTGACAACACCAAGCCAGACATGGTGGCCTTATTATAAAAAAGGTTTATAACTTATGTTTTTGTTTAAACCAGGGTATTTGGTAGCTTGAAGGTGATAAATCCATTTAGCCTCCACCTGGAGCTGACGTCGATCTGCATCTCCGCCCCTCTCATTGAGAGAGATATGCTCCAGGATCTCTGGGAGCCTGGAGGTATTAGTTTGTGTCTTTAGTAATTTGTTTATTATCATTTGAATGTATTCTCTGCTCTAATAAATATGCATTTATAATACTATTTGTATCTATAAACTATTTGTATTTATTTTAGATAAACTAAAGTCCCTGTGCATCCCTGAAGAAGCCTAATCTAGGCGAAACATGTAGGACTGCAAGCCTGTGACTTTGAAGGAAAGAATGCACTGCACTGTATTTCCTTCACCTCTCTATTTAAATTCTAAATACCATGTATTTCATGAATAAAACATAGACTTTTTTATGAATTTTCTTTCTTTTTTGCTTTTCTTAAATTGTTAAATTTCCAATAAGCAAAATAATCACCCCCAAAATCCCATTTATCTCCCCGAATCGGGCCTTCTCTATACATTTGTCTATAGGGATGTAGGTGCTATTGAACAACAACCTTATACGAGTGCTTGCTCCATATATCATTTATTTATCTTATAAAAAAAGATGAATATCTAAGCTCAAGAGGCATAACAAGCTCAAGTTTTATAGGAAATACAAAGATTTCCAATGTGAGTTCAGATACCTATATTTATGGATCTGCTGACTGTTTTAAAATGTAGTCTTCATTGAAGGCAACCTCTGCTTTTTTTCATCCTATGTTCAGTTTGGACTGCCAACGTTTGTGACAGATTTCCTTTAATCAGAATGTTTTAGGCCTCATTATGTTTATACAATGATTAGCACTGTAAATTAGCAAGTAAAGGATGCCAATTTCACACAGAAGACAAAATAGGAAACACTCTTGCAGTTAGCATCGCTCCATCTGAAAGCATCTGCATACTGTTTTTGAAAGTACTAGAAACCTGAAAATGAAACAGCTTGAAAAGAAGTTACTACAAGCTATACAAATGTGATGCCATACTAGGGGATGATGAACTAAACAAACAGCACCACCACCAGGACAGGATGGAAAAAAAAAAAATATATATATATATAATATACTGTTTTATAACTAGGTACAAAAAGATAAATCAATCAAATGATTGTTCATGTGTGGCCAGTTCTAAAATCTGTTTAGAACTAATAACCCAATTTATCCAATCATAAAATCAAATTTTTAGGAATGCATTCAATCCTATGTGAAACTTCTCTATACGAGATCTAAATTTAGGAGTGTTGCTGGGGTTTTAAAAAATAGGATTTTCCTCCGTCTGCAGGAACGGAGCATAGCGGACACTGATGAGATCGGGTGTCAGCGGCTATCCCATAAGGATACATGTATGTCCGTTTTTCATCCGAAAACGGATGGATGAAAAACGGACATACGGTCCGCAGGTGTGAAAGGGGCCTAAGTGTCAGGATGAAGGACGGTGTAACTTTGAAAGCTGGAGATTATAATGGGTGGAGCGTATGAGGACCAGACACTATAAAGGTATCCACAGCATAACAATGTGTGCTACAAATTTTTATATTATAATAATATAAATATTTTTATCAATACTTATTTTTATTTATTTATTATCAGGTACATATATAGTGCTGTCAATTTACACAGCGCTTTACACATTTATTGTACATTCACATCAGTCCCTGCCCTCAAGGAGCTTACAATGTAAGGTCCCTAACTCACATTTATACATACACATACTAGGGCCAATTTAGATAGGAGCCAATAAACCTACCAGCTTGTCTTTGGAGTGTGGGAGGAAACCGGAGTATCTAGAGAAAACCCACGTAGACAGTTTATGAACATTAAAAGGAAGATCATAAATATTTCCACCAATTTGCAGTTGGTTTGGCAATGAATCTAAAGGCTTACAAATTCACCTTTACAAATTCACCTTTATATGGGGTTCACTTTAAAGCCTTTAAAGTGATGCCCACATAGTAATAATTTTACAGTATACTGTAAAAATCGACCTCACGCACTTTGTATGCATGGCATCATTCTAGTGAAGTAATATGGTAACTTCCCTTAACTCCTAATGAAAAGTTCATATCTTTCCAGTATATGTGTTACCAGGTATCACCATTTTGGTGTAGATAAAAAAGTATTGGGCATGAACCAGTATAGCACTACAGTGTGCCTTCGATAATGGAGGATATGTGGATTGGAATTTACATCTGGCAGAACAAATAGAGGACTGTACAGAAAAAAACACAGGGCATCATCATATTGTTGAGTAGCATAGTATACACTAATTATGTTGGCCATGTATAATCTTCATTGTTCCCAAGTTCGTCCATGGCAAGATGGTTTTGTGCACTCCCAGTGACCATATAGCTGATATAACCCAGAGACCCAATATTAAATTTAGCAACTAGGTGACAAGTCAGTTATCTAATATAAAGATAAAAAAAAAAGAGAGAATAAATGGCTCTACGATATTCGAAAAAAATTCCACTATACACCTGTAGTTCAAGATGCACATTTAGTAATTGGGGCGTAAAGGAATGATATGCATGGCTGTGCCCACAGTCTCAAAAAGAGGAATAATAATCTTATATTTGGGATATGTGATAGCATCAGGCATGTGATTAACTTTTGTACTAAGAAGGCTCTACTGTGCTATGCACTGATTCGGTTAGAAGGCTTTTTCATTCCTAGTTCTTTCTCATCTAAACCTTAAAGTATACCTAAAGGCACATTTTTTGGTGTGGTGAGGGGGTTCAATTACTGTCAAGTTGTATTGCTGTCGATCTTCCCATGAGGGAGATTCACTAATACAATTGTCCTGATCACCATTGTCCATGGAAATTAAAGTGAGGTTGAATCTAAAACTTTAAAGTGGAAGTAAACCATCCTATAATTTTCAGGCAAGGAAGCTGCCATCTTGGCCTCTGTTTAATTTTCAACTGCCATGATGCTGCACATGTGATCAGTTATGACACCAGCCATTGGATGGTTTGACAGTTTGGTTGAGAGCACAACCAATGTGACAGTTGGCATTCCCGGCATGCCGGGAATGTAACTGCTTTTTGAAACTGTTAAACCGATGGATTTACTTCCACTTTAAGTTCTCACCAGAACAGTAATAGACAACTGTCTAAAATTGAATTTCTCTCACGTTGGAAAACAATCTTCACACTTCCTGTTGAAGAAATAAAGGAGAATCTCCCCAAAGAGAAATAGATGGCAAAATATTTAACAGCCACTTTAAGCCTCCTCTACTCCAAAATGACAGCTACATTTTAGATTTAGATACACTTTAATAAAAAAATAAAAAACTGCTTTGGGGTATATTAATAAGCTGTTGTATTATTTCATCTACAACCAAAACATTTATAGTAAGAACTTTGAAAGTTAAAATGTTCTTTTCAGGGTTACTTCTGCTCATGCCCAATTTCCTAATGATCACTATAACTGGTTGTATTTTTATTTTTATAAAAAATAAACTTATACTGAAGGTCTCAATTCTAGCTGACTAAGTAATATAAATTCATCCATTAGTATCCTTAGCTGACAAGATTATGGAAACAAATACAGTACTATTATTTTCTTTGGAAAAGGTATAGTTTTAAAATAATTTTGACTGCTCAGCATTAAGACAAAGTTCCAAAAGGTATTAAATCACAATATACCACACAATAATCTTTCCCTTTGGAATTCAAAATTGGTTTCATAAAATGTTATATCACTAAATTAAGCATTTTTGTCATTTAAAAAATAATTAAAACTTTGAAAATTGTTGGAAAAACATTAGAAAAGATTTATACTGTATAGTACAACCCATCGGGTTATTGTAATGGATAACCTGATAGATGATGGATACTAAAACTTTATTAGAAAGGTAGCCAAGCTCAGGTGGCGCAAATATATCCTTTATGCCAAGTTCCTACTGTACGTCCCGATTTACTCGCTTAAAGCAAGGACATTTACCTACTGTGCACACAGCTTTTTATAAGGGTGCATGCACACCTCTTCAAGTTCAAACATTGTGAGTGTCATGCATTAGAAGAACTCTGCTGTCCCAAAATGCTCTCACAAATCTGACAACTCCAGATTGCACTATCTTTGAACGAACTTGTATATCAGACCCTCACAGACGTGGACTCATCTCAGATTTGTATATTTGATTTGATTTGATATTACAAAATGGGAGACTGACTTGAACCTCCAACCAGACACATTAGATTGGGCTCAAATCTGGCAAGATTGGCAGCTACACCAAACATAGTAGCCCTTGAAACGAATTACAAAGTTCTTGCCAGATGGTACCTAGTTCCCGCAAGAATATCAAAATTCCTCCCCCAATACCCTCCCCACTGCTTCCGAGGCTGTTGTGACTCAGGTACGCATCTACACATCTGGTGGGCCTGTCCCATAGCCCAGGCCTTTTGGTCAAAAATATTCAACATTTTCTCTACCATGTTCGAAGCCACCTTGTTACTTGACCCAACGGTGGCTCTCCTTAATAATAAACCACAAAACATAACACAACGTCAATTCAAACTCCTACTATATGTTACCATGGCAGCGAAACAATCCATAGCGAAAGCCTGGAAATCATCCACGTTATGTATTGTGTCGGTTAAACAATGTGTAACACAAGCAATGATCCATGCCAAAATGGAGGCAATCATACTTGATAAACTTTCTAAATTCAAAACACTATGGCTCCCATTGATAAAGCACCATCTACCACCAGGACTCGATTGTTCACTTCTTTTACCCTGAAGATACTTACCACCCTCCACATCATTAAAGCTATATGATCCTTGGTACAGTTGAAACATTGACCCCCTCTGGAGACCCCTCCTTTCCTCCAACTTCCCTTCATGTCCCGTTCCTTCCCTCCCACCTATTATACTCTTGCTATCAATAGCACTAGGGACCTATCGATCCCATATTTTATAAAACTACCGTGAAGAAAATCACACATTTATAGTTTACAGATAAACCTACAATGGGTATACTTGAGATGGTTGGGGTCATTGCTCATATATCCCCTCTTCAGTCCATCATGAATGCCGCTGCAAGACTCATCCACCTTACCAACCATTCAGTGTCCTCAGCCCCTCTCTGCCAATCCCTCCACTGGCTTCCACTCACCCAACGAATAAAATTCAAAGTACTAACAATAATTTACAAAGACATCCACAACTCGGCCCCCAGCTATATCACTAACCTAGTCCCAAAATACCAACCAAGCCGCTCTCTTCGCGTCCTCCCAAGACCTCCTGCTCTCTAGCTCCCTCGTCACCTCCTCCCATGCTTGCCTCCAGGATTTCTCCAGAGCTTCTCCCATCCTTTGGAACTCCCTACCCCAACCTGTTTGACTGTCCTCTAATCTATCCATATTTAGACGATCCCTGAAAACTCTTCTCTTTAAAGAAGCCTATCCTGCTTCTAAGTAACACTGTTTTACTTCCTCCATCAGCTCATCCCCCACAGCCATTATCTTTTGTATCAAGTGACCCTCCCTCCTAGATTGTAAGCTCTAATCAGCAGGGCCTTTTGATTTCTCTGGTACCAAATTGTAATGTAACTGTAATGTCTGCCTTTATTTTGTTAAGCGCTGTGCAAACTGTTGGCACTATATAAAACCTGTATAATAATAATAATATCCAGGATAAGCCAAGCCACATAGCCGGATCTTGGCCCGGGTTAAATTGATACCTCTCCCAGCTATCCCATCAATAACCAACTTTTTAATTAATAAGTAACCTTTTATTTCTCAATCCTATGCTATAAGATATATTATTGTTTCCTTAGTTCTAACTCTACTCTGCTAATTATTTGTGACGATCATAGTCTGCAGATATATGTAGTAGAATATATGTTATCTTACACAATTCAATGTAATAACATAATACTTTTGTTTTATATTAACTCACTATTGAGAAGTTTCTCCATTCATGTTTGCTTACCTTGTATTATTTCAAAATCTGTACTAATAACATGTACTGTATCATTCTCAATAAAATATTTGAAAAAGGAAGAACTCTGCTTGCTGCATTTTTGATGTGGTTGTTATTTAAACACATTTATTCCATAGGAATAAATGGTAGCACATAAAAAATATGAATAAAACCTCTAAACAGAGGTGTAATGTGACCTAATTGTTTTAGTTTTCATAGGATAAGATTTAGAAAACATAGTATATGTGGATTTAGGATTTCATCAAGAAAGACTTACAGGGCAGCTAGAAGGCTAGGTGTGACTAGCATTCCCGATTAACAACTGCTAAGCTAAACTCAGCCTGCCAAAAAATATATTTTTCTCAGGTAAAAGATTATAGTTATAAGTATACAAATACGTATGCAACTTGTTTTAATTATTTCATCTTCTTTATTCTTTCTTGATGTCTATGTTGAATTACACTCGCCGGCCAATTTATTAGTTACACCTGTTCAATTGGTTGGTATTGGTAACAGAAATTGCTAATAAGCCAATCACATGGCAGCAACTCAATGCATGTAGGCATCTAGATGTGGTGAAGATGACTTGCTGAAGTTCAAACTGAGCATTAGAATGGGGAAGAAAGGGGGTTTAAGTGACTTTGAACGTGGCATGGTTGTTGGTGCCAGACGGGCTGATCTGAGTTATTCAAAAACTGATGAGATACTGAGATTTTCACGCACAACCATTCATAAGATTTACAGAGAATGGTCAGAAAAAGAGAAAATATCCAGTGAGTGGCAGTTGTGTTGATGAAAATGCAATTGTTGATGTCACAGGTTAGAGGAGAATGGGCATACTGGTTTAAGATGATAGAAAGACAACAGTAACTCAAATAACCGCTCGTTACAACCAAGGTATACGCTCTGAACCTTGAAGCAGATGGGCTACAGCAGCAGACGACCACACCGGGTGTCACTCCTGTCAGCTAAAAACAGGAAACGGAGGCTACAATTCACACAGGCTCACTAAAATTGGGCAATAGAAGATTGGAAAAAGGTTGCCTGGTCTGATGAGTCTTGATTTCAGCTGCAAAATTTAGATGGTAAGGTCAAAATGTGATACAAACAACATGAAAGCATGGATTCACCCTGCCTTGTATCAATGGTTCAGGCTGGTGGTGGTGTAATGGTGTGGGAGATATTTTCTTGGCACACTTTATGCCAAAATTGATCATCATTTAAACACCACGGCCTACCTGAGTATTGTTGCTGACCATGTCCATCCCTTTATGACCACAGTGTACCCATCTTCTGATGGCTCCTTCCAGCAGGATAATGCACCATGTCACAAAGCTCAAATCATCTCACCACTGGTTTCTTGAACATGACAATGAGGTCACTGTACTCCAATGGCCTCCACAGTCACCAGATCTCATCAAATAGATCACCTTTATGATGTGATGGAACGGGAGATTTGCATCATGGATGTGCAGCCGACAAATCTGCAGCAACTGTGTGATACTATTATGTCAATATGGACCAAAATCTCTGAGAAATGTTTCCAACACCTTGTTGAATCTTTTCCACAAAGAATTAAGGCAGTTCTGAAGGCAAAAGGGGGTCCAATCGGTACTAGCAAGGTGTACCTAAAAAAAGTGTCCGGTGAGTGTATTATTTTCCTAATTTATATATTTACCCACCTGCCTACCGGGCACGAAAACCCCCTTCCTGCCCAAGCCATTTTTCAGCTTTCAGCGCTGTCATACTTTGAATGACAATTGCGTGGTCATGCGACGTGGCGCCCAAACGAAATTTGCGTATTTTTTTCCCCACAAATAGAGCTTTATTTTGGTGGTATTTTATCACCTCTGCGGTTTTTATTTTTTGCGCTATAAACAAAAGAAGAGCGTCAAGTTTGAAAAAAAACACAATATTTTTTTACTTTTTTACTTTTATTTTTTTACTTTTTGCTATAATAAACATCCATTACTCTTTCGTCCATGGACCGACACAGCTTCTCTATTGACAAAGTGGGTATTATCCGTCAATTAGGAGTGACTAGGCAGAAAAACTTGTAAAAAAGTGTTGCATCACACCTTCTACAGTACCGCCCAGGGGGCGGACCCTCTGGGTATACCCTCTCAGTCTGCACATCGCAGACCAGTTTTTTTCTGTCTAGCAAGGAGTAGGACATGGCTCCCTTCGGGCCCATTGGTCCGGGGAAAAAAGATATATATATATTTATTTAATTTTTTTGCTACATTTGTTGTTTCCTGCGATCTTCGATCAACTACCGACTGGGTGACAGGCTGGATCCTCGATCCTTGTAGTCTCCCCAGTTTCGGCCATCGAGCGTGTGCCGACCCTAGCTACGCGCTGGGTTTTCCACGACATGCCCGTCGCTCCACGGGTGGCCGGTGAGCCTACGCTCCAGGGCCTGCATCGGACCGCTCAGCTTCGGCTGACCTTACGGCTGAGTCGCAGCAGCCTGGCCGGTGAGCTTACGCTCCAAGGCTTGCATCAGACCGCTCAGCTTCGGCTGACCTTACGGCCGAGTCGCAGCAGCCTGTCCGGTGAGCGTCATGCTCCAAGGCATACATATGATCGTCCCTTCTGGGTCCAATCACAGCATGCCTGGCCAACAGTCACCTTCCGTGCGCGGACGATGATCTGTTTGGAATGTCTTCCAGCAGAATACATGCAGGATAGGTAAGTAAAACTCCCCTGCCTCGGCTGGGTGATTTAGCTGCACATTCCTGGAGAGATCAAGTAAGTGGTTGTGGCCCCTTTCTTCCCTCTCTCCCTGCCTTTCCCTCCTCCCTGGGCTTCTAGCTAAAGGTTGCTGGGTGCTGGGGGTCACCTAGGGGGTCCCACTGGAGCGGGGCTGGCTGTAACTAACATTTAAAAGAAATGTCATTTTTGCTTACCTGTGTTTCTGTGTCTCCATGCTGTCGGCGGCCATTTTGAGGTGGTCCATGCCAAGTTTGGCCTCTTGTAACTGCCTGGCGGCCATCTTCCTGTGGTTCGGCCACACCCACTGGCCCCTATCAGGTGATCGGTGGCCATGTTGGTCCACCCTGTATGCAGATATTGCCGTTCGGCGGCCATCTTTTTGTGGGCTATGGCTGCCTGACCTCTATCTTCTGTCGGCGGCCATTTTCTTAGAGCCCACATTATCTTCCATACAGACGTTTTTGGCAACCATTTTGCGAGAGCCTCCGGCCTCTAGGGTGCATTACACTGGCGTGAAAATTCACACAGGAAGTGCTGATAAAAGAAGCAGACTGACACAGCAGCAAGGGGACAGCATCACAGGCGCAGCATAGCAGTACCTATCCAGGGTGGTGAGTCCTCTGGGTAACCCAGCATCTCTGCAGCGCAGGAGGGTGGCCTATTGATATCTTGCCTGGAGCCCTGTGAGTGTCAGCGTGTGGTCAGCATGGCATCTGAGCCAGATGTCTTCTCCCCTGAAACACCAGATTTAGCAGCTGGTGTCCCTGAGGTGTCTATGGACGCTATGTTGGCAATCCTAGAGGCGTTTGCTGCCAGGGTGGAAGCAGCACACGGGAATACAGGGGGTAATAAACGCCCCCGTCCCCTGCAATCTTCTGGGGATATTTCTGATGCAGAACCAGGTCCAGCTACGGCTCATGGCCCAGATTCTGATGCATCAGAGACTGCAGACCGTGACCGATCGGACAGTGAGGAGGACTCCAAGTCCAGGTCAGTACGCGAGACGGCTTTGGTATCTGACCTTATTACTGCAGTGCGGGATACGCTAAAGTTGGAAAATACTGCAGAAGCAGCAGAGACTCCGGTCCACTGGGGTTTCATAGACCTGCCCGCACTGCTAAGGTGTTCCCTTGTGTGTCTTTTGATAAACTCTTATACAAGGAATGGGAGAACCCACTGAGGGTCTTTACAGCCCCAAAGAGGTTTGCGGTACGGTACCCCTTTTGAGGAGAGTTTTCTGAAGAAATGGACCTCTCCCCCCTATAGTGGACCCTCCGGTGTCCAGACTTAATAGAGCCACCACAATTCCTGTAGAAGGGGCTCCTGTTTTCTAGGACCCTGTGGATAAGAAGGCTGAAGCACTCGCTTGCTACCTATACTCAGTGGTAGGCTCGGCAGTACGCCCGGCATTGGCGGGGGCCCTAGTGTCTCACACACTTACTGAATGGGCAAGATTGCTACTCCAGGGGTTAAGGAGCGAGATGCTCCTCCTGATGAGATAACATTGGCCGACCTGTTGGTCCAGGGCCTTAGGTTTGTCTGCGAGTCAGACATGAATACTATTCCCCTGCTGTCTAAAACTTTGGTTTATGCAGTAGCAATACGCCGCCTGATCTGGCTAAAAGGCTGGTCTGCGGACAAGACTTCCAAGAAAGCCCTGTTGGATCTGCCTTTTAAGGGCGACAGACTTTTTGGGGCTTCTCTGGATGACATCATCAAGGATGCCACAGGAAGTAAAAGCACTTTGCTTCCCCAAATTAGCAAGGGTAAGGGGCCACGCCAAGGGCAAGGGCCCTCCTTTACTGCACACAAGTGTTTTTTTCGTCCCCCTAGGGCGACAGGGAAAAGACCCCAGGCCGATAAAGCGCCTGCCCAAGTACAAAAGCGTCCTTGGTCCCGCAGACCCAACAAGCCTGCGGACAAATCTGCGTCCACATGAAGGTCCGCCCCCACCCAGCTCTCGGGTGGGGGGACGTCTTCGCGAATTCGCGACTCAGTGGACTGCTCTAGTCTCCGACAGGTGGGTTTGCGAAGTAATCTCCTCAGGCTACAAGATAGAATTTCTCTCTTGTCCACCAGACAGATTCATCACCTCCAATCTCCAGCTACTACCGACCCGTCGGGAGGCCCTGTATGGGGCGGTCCAGGGTCTACTGGAACGCGGGGTAGTTATTCCAGTTCCAGAACAAGAACGGGGTCAGGGTTTTTACTCAAATCTGTTCATTGTGCCAAAGAAGGAGGGGGTTCGTCCAATCTTGGATCTCAGAGCCCTCAATTGCTTTGTGAAGGTACAAAGATTTTGGATGGAGTCGGTTCGATCCGTAGTCACGGCTCTCCATCCGGGGGACTTTCTGGCCTCCTTGGACATCAAGGATGCATACCTGCATGTCCCCATATACTCCAGACACCAGAGGTTTCTGCGATTTGCTATCGGGAAGAACCACTACCAGTTTGTGGCCCTCCCGTTTGGCCTTGCCTCAGCACCCAGGACGTTCACCAAGGTGCTCGCTCCGATTCTGGCACTTCTAAGACAGCGGGGTATCGCTATCACAGGTTACTTGGACGACCTTCTGCTGAAGGCCCCTTCAAGCTCAGAATTAGAGGTAAGCGTGTCCATTACCTGTCAGACTCTTCGAGACTGTGGTTGGATACTAAACACGCAAAAGTCAGTATTGGTGCCCACTCAACGCCTAGTGTACCTGGGGTTGATTCTGGATTCCTCAGAGGCAAAGGTATTCCTCCCTGTGGAGAAGTTGCAGACCCTCCGGGCTGCAGCACGGCAGCTGACTTCCAGGAATTGGTCGTCACTCCGTTTTTGCATGCGAGTGTTGGGCCTCATGGTAGCCTCCTTCGAGGCGGTCCCATATGCTCAATACCACACTCGAGTGTTACAGAAGGAAGTTCTGTCCAGATGGAACAGATGCCCTTCATCTCTGGATTATCAAATCCGAGTGAGCCGCCTAGTCAGGAGATCTCTGGTATGGTGGCTGACAGCACCGGCTCTAATGGCCGGGAAGTCATTTCTTCCGGTTTACTGGATAGTGATCACGACGGACGCCAGCCTTACAGGTTGGGGGGGAGTCTGGGGTGTCCAGTCGGCGCAAGGTCGCTGGACCCCAGAGGAAGCCCTCCTGCCGATCAATGTCCTGGAGATCCGGGCGATCAAGCTGTGCCTCTTCAAATGGTCTCAGAGACTGCAAGGGCGTCCAGTCAGGATCCAGTCAGACAACGCCACAGCAGTGGCATATGTCAATCATCAAGGAGGAACAAGAAGCTCAGCTGCAGCATCGGAGATCGCTCGCATCCTGAAGTGGGCAGAGAGGAGCGTACCGGCACTGTCGGCCGTGTACATTCCGGGTGTGGAAAACTGGCAGGCGGACTACCTGAGCCGCCAGATGCTGGACCAGGGAGAATGGTCCTTACACCCGGAGGTGTTCCAACTCCTCTGCCAAAGATGGGGCACACCAGACGTAGATCTTCTGGCTTCCCGACTCAATCGGAAGGTATTGAGATTTGTGGCCCGGTCAAGAGACCCATGGGCAGACGCAACGGACGCGTTGGTAGCATCGTGGGGTCAGTATCGGCTAATCTATGCCTTCCCTCCCTTAAGGCTTCTTCCTCTTCTGCTCCGCAGAGTGGAGGCAGAGGGAATTCCAATGATCCTAATTGCTCCAGATTGGCCTCAGCGTCCTTGGTACGCCGATCTAGTACGTCTGGTAGCAGACGTCCCCTGGCGCCTACCACTACGGAAGGACCTGCTATCGCAAGGTCCCATATTCCATCCTGCTTTACAGTCATTGGCTTTAACGGCATGGCTGTTGAGAACCAGGTACTGAGAGATCGGGGCCTGTCAGACTCAGTAATCTCTACTATGAGAAGTGCTCGGAAACCGTCCTCTAGGAAGGTCTATCACCGCACTTGGAGGGCCTACATCTCCATATGTGAGGAAAGGAAATGGCATCCGTGTACCTATTTGGTTTCCAGAATCCTGCTGTTTTTACAGCATGGGGTAGACCAAAGGCTTGCCCTAAGTACGATTAAGGGACAGATATCTGCCCTGGCTGTCTTTTTTCAGCGACCCCTGGCGACTCACTCTCTCGTGAGTACATTTGGGCAGGGGGTTCGACATGTGGCCCCTCCGGTCCGCCCCCCATTACCTCCGTGGGACTTGAACCTGGTCCTCTCGGTGCTTCAGACGGCACCGTTTGAGAATATTAGAGATATTCCCCTGTTGACACTTTCTCAGAAAGTGGTCTTTTTGGTGGCTGTTACGTCAGTTAGACGAGTCTCTGAGCTGGCAGCCTTGTCCTGCAAGGCTCCCTATTTGATTTTCCACAAGGATAAGGTGGTGCTGCGGCCGCAGCCTTCCTTTCTTCCGAAAGTCGTTTCGGCTTTTCATCTCAACGAAGACATTGTACTTCCATCCTTGTGTCCTCAGCCGTCGAATCCTAAGGAGTCGGCGTTGCATTCCTTGGACGTTGTCCGAGCTTTGAGAGTATACATATCTGCTACTTCCCTGTTCCGGAAGTCAGACTCACTGTTTGTTTCGGCGGCTGGTCCCAAGAAGGGCCAAGCAGTCTCATCGGCCACCATCTCTAGGTGGATCCGACAGATAGTAATCCAGGCTTATGCCTTAAAGGGTCAGGCGTCCCCCTTTCCTGTCACGGCGCATTCGACCAGGGCAATAGGTGCCTCTTGGGCTTTCCGACATCAAGCGTCTGTTTCCCAACTATGTAAAGCGGCGACTTGGTCGTCCGCTCACACTTTCACAAAATTCTACAAAATTGATGTAGGTGCATCTTCGGATGCCTCTTTCGGCCGCAAGGTTTTGCAGGTGGCTGTTTAGAGTTGCAACTCCTCCGTTGGAGGAGTGCTGTTTTGTGTTTTGGGGTGAAGTTTGTTTTTATGCTGTTACCACCCCTCGTTTTTTCTCTGACACTGCTTTGGGACGTCCCACTTTGTCAATAGAAAAGCTGTGTCGGTCCATGGACGAAAGAGTAAATAGGATTTTTTACTCACCGTAAAATCCTTTTCTCTGAGTCCATGGACCAACACAGCACCCACCCCTCCTTTTAAGTTTGTTTTTTTTTTTTTCCCAAAAACAGTTTATTGAAATGTAAAAAGCATTTACAGATATCTTGAACAATAGTAGTACAATAAGGTATTAATACAACCACAAAACATGGATGAATAACATGTGTCACATACAATTCAACTTGCGGGTAGTGAAAATGAAATGGCTATGTGCATCCTTCATGAACTAGGCCGTGTTGGGGTGGGCTACCTTAATTCAAGGTAGTTGTGGGGTCTAGTCAAAGTCCACTACCATTGACGGGGATAGATCTTGTTGGTAGGTTAGAGCTAGGTAGGTTCACGGATGCCGTTATGGACTTTTGGTCTGTGTGGGAGGGAAAGGCCAACAGGTGCAATATGGCAGAAAGGGAGGGAAGGAGCTATAAACAGGTTTATTTCGTTGAGAGTGTATGAATGCGGGAGTGTAGGCTGGAGCTATGTTAGTGGTTGTATTGTACAGAAGCTTGTGGATGAGAAAGTAGGAGGGGGTAAGTGGTGGAAGGAGAAGGGGTGGGGTGGGGATCGAGGGGAGGGGAGTGAGGCAGGAAGGGATGGCGTTGGCAGGGGGTCCGTCTCTGACTTCCCCGACCCCTTGGGGTGTTCAAGGGGCGTGTTATGAGAAACTAGGGGCGGATCTGTATAGGGGGAGATATAGGAGGAGAGAGGTGTCTTTGTAAGGTTTAGGGTTAAGGGGAGATCCTGGCACGTCGTAGATTTTTAATGACAATTCTCAGAGGAGTAATTTATCCTTTGTCAGGGTTCAGGGAGTTTGCAAATTCTGGGGTCGTTTTATAGTGTAACCAGCAGGCCCATTTTTTACTAAATGATGACGGGGTCTCTCTTGCAATATGTATAAGATTTTCCATTTCCTCAATTTTGCATATTCTGTTAAACCATTCTTTTATGGTTGGTTGGTGAGTCGATTTCCAGTGTATAGGGATACACTGCTTTGCCGCATTGATCATGTGCATTGCTAGGGATTTGTGATAGGAATTGTGCGACAGGGGTGAATGGTGTAGAAGGAATTGAGAAGGGGAAAGGTCCAAATGATATGAGGTGACTCGAGAGGTTATATGGCATACCTTTTCCCAGAAGTCTTTTAGAGATGGACAGGACCACCAGATATGGAGAAGGGTTCCCCTTTCCCGGAGACACCTCCAGCAAACCTCTGGGATTGTGGGATTATATTTATGCAGAAGGGTGGGCGTGCGGTACCATCTAGATTGGATCTTAAAGCCGTTTTCCTGGGTCGACACATTCGTCGACCCTTTATGTATGTTGAGGAAAATTAGTTCCCATTGTTCCGCTGAAAGAGATACCGAGAGGTCTGACTCCCAGTTCTTACAGGCTAAGGTCTCGTTAGCTTTCATCTCGGCGAAGAGGAGTTCATGTGTGGTAGAAACTAGATGAGATTGGGGTGTCGTTTGGATACATAGCTTTTCGAAAGGGGTGAGTTCTCTGGAGCATTGTATATTCTTGTTAAGGGATTTTAGAAAATGAGCAATTAAAATATATGTCCAAGGGGGAATGGGTGGCTTGTTTAGTTGGGAGGAGAGTTGGGATGTAGACAATAGTTTGCCCCGGAGGAAGAACTGATGTGATCTAATTGGGCTCTGTGTCCAGTTATCGGTAAGAAACTTTGCGTGCATACCTGGTGGGAACCCAGGGTTCATTTTTACAGGTGTCAGTGGGCCGGGAATCGAAGATATGGGTGATCGGTAGCAAAGCTTTTTGAAGCATTGCAAGGTTGGGCCTATAAGTGGGTGTACGTGTAATTCAGAGGGGATGTGGGGTGAGAGTAACCATGGGAGAGACTCCAAAGGGAGAGCAGAAAAAGATGCTTCTAGGGAAACCCAATCTTTGTGGAGAGATTGAGTATTCCAGTCCACTATCCTGGTAAGGTGTGTAGCAGTGTAATAATTGAGAAGGTTGGGGAGGCCTATGCCCCCAAGTCTTTTAGGTCGGGTGAGCTGCGTAAAGCTGATTCTGGGTCTACGGTTCCCCCATAAGAATTTAGTGCATATGTTTCTATAAGATTTAAAAAAGGCCGGAGGTATATGTATAGGGATCGCCTGCAATATATAGAGTATTCTCGGGAGGGCATTTTGAGGATCGCCGCTCTGCCAAACCAAGAGAAAAGCGGTTTGTTCCATGTTTCAAGATCAGAGGATATTCTGTGTAGGATAGGAACATGGTTTTTAGCGTAGAGGTTTGAGAGTTTGGAAGGGAGTTGTATCCCTAGGTATGTGATGGAATCATGTTTCCATTGGAACGGGAAGTTAGCCTTACATTGATCAACTATGTGTTGAGGTAATGTTATATTAAGGGCAAAGGATTTCGAGAAATTAATTTTAAGGTGGGAGAGGAACTGAAATTGTTTAAATTCAGAAAGAAGGTTTGGTAGGGAGATCAGTGGGTTCGACAGGAACAACAAAATATCGTCTGCGAAAGCAGCGTATTTATATTCTCTTTTGGAGGAACTTATACCTTGGATATCTGGGTTGTATGTCAGTTTACGGAGGAATGGTTCAAGTGTGAGTACAAAGAGGATGGGGGACAGGGGGCAGCCCTGTCTTGTGCCATTTCCGATGGGAAAGGCGTCCGACAGAGTATTGTTGACCCGTACCTTAGCAGATGGTCCCGTGTATAGTGACAGGATTAGGCCTCCTTTTAAGTTTGTACTGCTTTTTGACGAACTGATCTGCGATGTGCAGACTGAGAGGGTATACCCAGAGGGTCCGCCCCCTGGGCGGTACTGTAGAAGGTGTGATGCAACACTTTTTACAAGTTTTTCTGCCTAGTCACTCCTAATTAACGGATAATACCCACTTTGTCAATAGAGAAGCTGTGTCGGTCCATGGACTCAGAGAAAAGGATTTTACGGTGAGTAAAAAATCCTATTTTTTTTTCTCACTTTAGGCCGATACGTATTCTTCTACATATTTTTGGTAAAAAAATAAAAAATCGCAATAAGCGTTTATTGATTGGTTATAAAGTTATAGCAGATACAAAATAAGGGATAGATTTATGGCATTTTTTTTTATATTTTACTAGTAATGGCGGCGATCTGCGATTTTTATCGTGACTGCGATATTGCGGCGGACACATCGGACACTTTTGACACATTTTTGGGACCATTCACATTTATACAGCGATCCCTGCTATAAAAATGCATTGATTACTGTATAAATGTGACTGGCAGGGAAGGGGCTAACACTAAGGGGCGAGGAAGGGGTTAAATGTGTTTCCTAGATGTGTTCTAACTGTGGGGGGAGGGGACTGACTGTGGGAGGTGACCGATGGTTGTCCCTCTGTACAAGGGACACGCCATTGGTCTCCTCTCCTCTGACAGGACGTGGATCTTTGTGTTTACACACACAGATCCACGGTCCTGCTCGGTTACTGGGCAATCGCGGGTGCCCGGCGGCCATCGCATCCACCGGGCACGCGCGCGCCCCCTAGCTGCTTTTAAAGCCGTGACGTCATATGACATCCGGTCAGAACAAGAGAGTCTTTTCGCCCACCGTCATTTGACGGTGGGCGGTAGACAAGTGGTTAATTTCTCTCTTCTACTTTTTCTTTTTTTTCTTAATTACGAAAAAAAAAACATTAAAAAGGAGGAGATGTCTTAGTCCATCTGGATCAGGTCCAATTACTGATATCCAAATTACTTGAGTTTGTTCATCTCTGTTCCTGCCTCTGTGCTGTAAAACCTCACATATCTGCATATTTGCCATCACTGTTTAATGATCATTGCTCCCCATTGTGCTATAAACTGTATATATTTGATGTGCATGGAAAACGGTGGTCTGGACAATGGGTGCCACATGAAAGAGAAAAAGACAGGAGTAGCATAGAGAGACATATGGTAAAGACGAGCAGGGAGACAATTGCAGATGTCCCCGTGGATGAATAGTGTATCATATGATTTAGGAGCTGACAAAGTACAAATATAGTTCTTCAGAAGACAAAGGAAAATTCCACGGCATCCACAAAAAGCATCCACAATTCTGAGCACATCCAGTATTAATGATTTTTATGTCCTGTCTGTTTTCTCTCTCACCCTTTCATGTCACAGGCACAGCATCCACCACATCTATGAACTCAGTCAAGGCATTCTTATACACCCAGCAAACAGAACTCTGTTTGGCATTGTTAATTAAGTAACTGCAGAAAAAATAAGCCAACCATTTGCAGATTTATTTATTTATTTATTTTTAATTTACTGTTAGTACCGCTATTACGGAGCCTTTTTCCCTTCCCCGCAATAACTGATATAAGTTGTTCTAACCTTCTCTGAAAAAATTATGGCTGGAGTTAGACTCATTCCAGCAACTAACTGCATGTGCTGCAACATGCTAATGACCAGTCAATATGGAAACATCATATCTTCAGACTTAGCCCTTAATTTATTTTACTAAGCTTTAATTATCCAGTAAGCCCTTAGATTGCGAGCATAATTTGTTCCAGAAACATGCTTGTAATCCAAAGCACTCTTATATCAAAGCAAATTTTCCCATAAGAAATAGTGGAAACTCAAATGATTCGTTCCACAACCATTTATTCATAAGTCCTTCAGTTTATAGTCCATATAAAAAAGATTACTGTATTTATTGGCGTATAACACTCACTTTTTTACCCTGAAAATAGAGGGTAAACTGTGCCTGCATGTTATACGCAGGGGGCTGTGAAAAAAAATTTCCTTAAACTTTCCTCTTAAAGTTATTTATACGCCTGTGCGTGTTATACGCTGATAAATACGGTATATTAATGTGATAGGTTGTGTAACCATAAAATGTCCATTCACAAATGGAAGCCTCCACAAGGGGATTAGAAGCAAAATCCAGTAGGAGCTACAGAGTATAAAAGAGAGGCGCCTCTAAGTGTAGCAATATGGTTACATTTAATGAAGGTACAACATTTAGCAACTCACATGGTTGATGATTAAAAGAGGCACATCTAAGTATGCAGGCATCCAGGGTAAAGCTGTCCACATTTTTTTTGCACACATCTTGAAATGCACATTTTAGGCCTGAGGAATATTTCAAACTTCCAAAACATTATATATTTTGTGAAAGTAGATACCCTGCAGAATTAAATAGTGGTAGCCGCAACTATTGTAATATAAATCTATATATTCAGTAATAAATACACTGGCGCCATCCCTACGGAAGTTCGTCTCCTCCTTCTTCCGCCGACGGGCCAATTAAAAAGCACAGCACGCTTTGCGCATGCAAAGTAGGGAACCAGCTGTGAAGCAGAAAGGCTTCACTTCCGGTTTCCCTTACCAGGAATGGCGGCGGCAGCACCCGACAGCCAATCCAAAGATCAGCTGGGGTGCTGACATTGCAGGAAACCTGGACAGGTGAGTGAGTGTCCTATTATTAAAAGTCAGCAGCTGTAGTATATGTAAAAAATGTGTGTGGGGGGGGGGCTGGAGCTCCTCTTTAACCACCTCAATACAGGGCACTTTCACCCCCTTCCTGCCCATGCCATTTTTCAGCTTTCATCGCTGTCACACTTTGAACGACAATTGCGCGGTCATGCAACACTATACCCAAATTACATTTTTATAATTTTTTCCCCACAAATAGAGCTTTCTTTTGGTGGTATTTGATCACCTCTGCGGTTTTTATTTATTGTGCTATAAACAAAAAAATAGGGACAAGTTTGAAAAAACACAATATTTTTTACTTTTTGCTATAATAAATATCCTATTTTTTTTTTTAAAACTAATTTTTTCCTCAGTTTAGGCCGATATGTATTCTTCTACATATTTTTGGTTAAAAAAATTGCAATAAGCATATATTGATTGGTTTGCGCAAAAGTTATAGCGTCTACAAAATAGGGGATAGATTTATAGCATTTTTATTATTTATTTTTTTACTAGTAATGGCGGCGATCTGCGTTTTATATCGTGACTGCGATATTGCAGCGAACACATCGGACACTTTTGACACATTTTTGAGACCATTCACATTTATACAGCGATCCGTGCTATAAAATTGCACTGATTACTGTATAAATGTGACTGGCAGGGAAGGGGTTAACACTAGGGGGCGATCAAGGGGTTAAATGTGTTACCTAGGGAGTGATTCTAACTGTAGGGGGAGGGAATTCACAAGGGGAGGAGACTGATTGGTGTTCCTCTGTACAAGGAACACACCATCGGTCTCCTCTCCTCTGACAGGACGTGGATCTGTGTGTTTACACACACAGATCCACGGTCCTGCTCAGTTACTGGGCAATCACGGTTGCGCGGCGGACATCTCGGCCGCCGGGCACGCGCATCGGGTCCCCAGTGACACGGCGGCGCGCGCCCCCTAGTGGCCCGGGAAGGCAAAGACGTCATATGACGTCCACCCAGAACGAGAGCTGCATCGTCCCGCCATCATATGATGGTGGGCGGGCGGCTAATGGTTAATATGTTTGGTACGAATGTTGTTTTCGTACAACTGTACATTGGGGTGGACGTTTTGTAAATTTTTTTGTGTTTTTCTTAAATTTTTTTAATTTACATTTTTTATCAGCATGTAAAATTGAGCACTTCAAGAAGAAAGCCATCACTTGAGAGAAAAAATGTAAACAGACCCTGGGTTCTAAAACGGCTGGGAGTTTGTTTACATGCTGGTGCTGGTGCTGGTGCTACTGGTACTGTAATAGTTATGGTGGTGGCAATGAAAAGGTTAAAGTGTTTATCTGTGAATATTTTCACACAACATTCACAAAACTTTCATATAAGTTTCACACATTTTCTAGTTGGATTCCATTGAAAAAGTGTGTCAATCCTGGGTGTTTTCGTACAACTGTGCAACCAGTGCACCTGTTCGCATTCATATAGGCGTGTACATTGGGGTGGATGTTTTGTAATATTTTTTGTGTTTTTCTTAATTTTTTTTAATTCATTTTTTTTATAACTTAACTTATTTCTATCACAAGGGGTCTGACAAGCCCCGTCCACTATTACTATGTGATAGTGTAATAGCATAGAACAGGTGACAGGTTCTCTATAAGGAGACATTAGGGCTCCATTAGATCCCTAATGTCAACTTTTCAATCTGTGGAAGTGTGCTTCATTAGCCTTACTTCTAGTGGGGGAGGCTTGGGTTTGACAGCTTTGAACCCATAACTGAATATTTCTGGGATCCTGACACTCACCATACCGGTCCTGGGGAACCAAGAAGGGAAAGGTGAGCCCCAGATACATGGCAATGGGGTTCCCGGTACCCAATCTCCATCATGACATCCACCACGGAGGTCCTGGACACTCAGGAGAGAAGGGTAAGCACAAAACATATGGCAGAGGGGGTTTGGTTGGGGCACCCTTCTCAGCATGTAATATTGATCACTTCAAGAAGAAAGCCATCACTTGAGAGAAAAAATGTAAACAGACCCCGGCTTCTAAAACGGATGGGAGTTTGTTTACATGCTGGTGCTACTGTAATAGTTATGGTGGTGGCAATAAAAAGGTTAAGGTGTCTACCTGTGAATATTTTCACACAACATTCACAAAACTTTCATATAAGTTTCAAACATTTTCTAGTTGGATTCCATTGAAAAAGTGGGTCAATCCTGGGTGAAAGTTGTGTGAATCTTGGGTAAAGACATTTATAAAAAGAACCCTTAATGTTAAAAGGGGAAGTACAGCCAAAGCTCGTTTGGCTGTACTTCTCCTGTGGATCACAGGAGTGCAGTTCGTTCTGCACTCCTGTGACCTGTGTCTGGACTGGCAACTGGCTCAGCTTCTCAGCCACTGAGAGCCTGAGCCGACCGCTCCAGCCCCCTGCACAGCCCAGCGCTCCAGTGAGTCGGCGGGGGACAGATGCACCATTAGGTCAATGCTGGATCCACCTAGGTAAGAATAAATCTGCAAAAACCCCAAACCCCATACTTCTATTTTAAGGGAGAATATGAAGCAAGAAGACAAAAATTCATAAGCCAAACGTGTCTAAATTATGACTGCCAGTAGAGGTAAAGTCTGTCAGTTTAAACAAACAATACTTGTTCAGGGTTTTATTTGACAAAAGCATTGATGCAAATATTTTCCTTCTATTTTGTTTGCTATCACTCGTAACCATCTGTTTGTAGCAGAGTAGATTTACGAGCAAACAGCTTGCCTCTCTGCCTGACAAGAAAGCTAAAGCTCTGACTGCTGAGAGTCAGGCATAAGACAACCACTAAACCTTGTCCATTAAAAAGACGGGCCTTGCTCAAATACCATACAAAAATAACCTTTTGATTTGGAAGGACCAGGCTACCGCCTTCATGGTTAAAACAACATGTTTAATCGATATCAAGAAAACCAACACATTTTATTAAATATGTCCAAGTAGACTGTCATCACCATAAGTTACAGGCAGTCAGTAAAGTAACTAAAACCCACAGAAGGAATATAACAGGAACTATTTAAATGATGGCAAGGTTAAATCTGCAATAAAGCTGTGACAGCATTAAAATAGGTAGGCCGGGTGGGGACTTTCCTGGTGGCTGAAGCAGCTTCAGGTCAGTGATCGTAGCCCTTATGCCGCGTACACACGACCATTTTTAATGTCCTTGAAAAAAACAACGTTTTTCTCGACGTGATTCTTCTCAAGCCTGCCTTGCCTACACACTATCATGCAAAAAAATGCTCGAGCAAAGCGCGGTGACCTACGAAATTTTCGACGGCACTATAAAGGGGAAGTTCCATTTGGATGGCGCACCCTTTGGGCTGCTTTTGCTGATCCTTGTGTTAGTAACGTTTGGTGAGAGACGATTCACGCTTTTCAGCCTCGTGCTCTTCAGTCCGTTACAGCGTGACGAATGTGCTATCTCCATTACGAACACTAGTTTTACCAGAGCGACTCTCCTGTCTCATCACTTGCTTCTGAGCATGTGTGTTTTTTTCACGTCGTTAAAGCCTACACACGCCCGTTTTTCATGACGAGAAAAACGACGACGTGAAAAACGACGAGAAAAATTAGAGCATGTTCCAAATTTTTAATGCCCATTTTTCACGTTGTGAACAATGCTCTGGAGCCCACACACGATCGTTTTTAATGACCAAATTAAAAAATGGAATTTTTGTCGTCATGAAAAACGGTTGTGTGTACGCGGCATCATACACATTAAAATAAATGTATGATTTTCCATAGAGGTTGGAGGGAGGAGAAATTACACTGGACAACCCAACAACTTACCATGATTTCAGCAGTCAAAGCAATTTTTTTCCCATGATGCAAGTGGCCCTCAACCTATTTTATTTTTATTCTGTCATAATCAAGAATCAATCATAGGACCACCTTCCATCTTAAACTGCCACGATAACTTCCAGTGGTAGCCTCTCCATTGACATATGTATCACAAACCAAAAAGATACTTCAAACAGCTTCCCTTTAACAGAAGGCCAGACATGATCTTATGGTGATTTAAGATAATTACCTTATTTACTGGTAATTATTTATTGCAAACTCTTCACAATACAAAGTCTCATGCCGATGTACACACGTTCGGAATTTCCGACAACAAAACCGTGGATTTTTTTCCTGACGGAATTTCCATCAAACTTGGCTTGCATACACACGGTCACACAAATGTTGTCTGAAATTGCGAACGTCAAGAACGCGGTGACGTACAACACTAGGATGAGCCTAGAAAAATGAAGTTCAATGCTTCCGAGCATGCGTCGACTTGATTCCGAGCATGCGTAGGATTTTTGTGCGTCGGAATTGCATACAGATGATCGGAAATTCCGATGAGAACTTTTTTGGTCGGAAAAATTGAGAACGAGCTCTCAAATTTTTGGGGTGGGAAATTCCAACAGGAAATGTCCGATGGAGCCTACACACGGTCGGAATATCCGATGAAAAGCTCACATCGCATATTTGCTGTCGGAATTTCCGATCGTGTGTACGCGGCATTAAATAGATTCTGCAGACAAACATGGTGGAGGCCAAAAAAGAAGCCTTTCTATAGGTTGGAAATCCCTTTACATGACTTTGGTCATGAAAAGTTTTTTTTTTTTTTTCAAGGGAACATTAACTATTTGAGTAAGTAATGTAGGAAGGACACTGCGACCCAGTGAACTCAACGAAAACATTTAACATATCATGGTCATACTGGTACATTATCAATGCGTGTGGATTGTGAGTGTTTGACTATTAAGTAAGCTATATAGGAGGGCCACTTTGGAAGGATAAACAACTAATACATTTTCTTTTGTAATATGTGACCCAGTGAACTCAAAGAAACCTTTTAACTTATCATGGTCATACTGGTACATTATCAATGTGTGTGAACTGTGAGTGTTGACATTCAGCAGTAGTGAGATCCTTTTCCATTTATTAATGCAGACATTAATTTCACCTGTCAGCAAACCAGAGATATCAGTCAACACACATATTGTGTAACTAATTTATCAAAAGGCTTGTATACCAAATACTTTGGGTCTCTTGGCAATTTTTACATGTAACAAAAGCTGCATATAGCAGTTACACGCTCTGTGTCCTTTACAAGATCTTCAGTACAGACCAGTGACCCAGAATTTTATAGTATTTGAGCAGTTCAACAAATCAAATTGTCCCATCCAAACATGCTACAGCAAAACAGATGTAAGACAACTCTCCCAGGAATTATTGTAACTCCATTTGTGCTCGTATTATAAAATTCCTAGAGAGACAGGAATGTTCTGGACTCAGATACTGTCTACTTAATCAGTCTAAAATTGATTTTTGGATCTGCAAACAGAAGTAGGGGAAAAAAAATCCAAGAAAAAACTGGCAAATGTCCATTACACTGAGTTATTTATTGCACAAACCTCAAGCACGTGAAGATAATAGGTAGACTTATTTTGGTCTATGTATAATCTGGACAAAAAAAAAATAGGAAAACAGCTGGTTTGCAAAAGTAAAGTTTCTGGACTTAAAACCAACAAAAGTAGGAGCATATTAGAAAGTCCATAAGCAAAACACAGTATACTGTATGTCACTTACACCAGGTTCATAATGCGAGAGTGAATCTTTTTTGTGCAAACCCCTTTTAAAGCTGGAGTCTGGGAATGCCGCTCCTTTGTAAAAAGTGAAGGCATACTATTGGTTATGTCCAACGAGGTGCATGACACCTCTTGGGCTTTTCTCTATTATTTACAACTGACAGGTTTATAGAACTCCTGCAAGACAGTTATAGCTGTAATTCTGGGAGCCCGATGCTGGACCTTCTGGTCTCTGCATCTTCAACAATAGAGTCGCATCAGCTGCTATGCTCATCTCACCTCTTCCCCTGCCTAGTCACAGAAACCTGTGTATTATGTGAACACATTCACAAAACACAAAAGTGTCCTACAACTGCTTTGATGCAACATGTTTGGATAAGACAATTTGATTTGTTGAACTGCTCAAATACTATAAAATTCTGTGTTATTGACCTGTACTGAAGATCTTGTAAAGGACATAGAGCATGAAACTGCTATATGCAGCTTTTGTTACATGTAAAAATTGCCAAGAGATTCAAACTTATTTGGGTCTCTTGGGCATATCTGCTGCATGTGCTTCTCTCCATTCACAGCTAAGCGTGTATCCACAGCAGAGCCATAAACATTTCATATGTAAATAATAGAGATAAGCCCAAAAAGGTGCCATGCACCTCACTAGACTAGTGTGCCAACACTTTTTAAAAAGTGGCTACATTTCTTCAGCCCAGCTATAAAGACAAACTCCAACTTTCTTTTCAGTAGAACTGAATGGAATGGTCATTCTTCTGTACCATGTTGCTCAGTTGTCTGCAGATACCTTGATATTCAGGGTTTAGTTGTGGCTTTGTATCATGTGACACTCTGTAAATCCTGCTGATAGACTCTGTCCCTTCCACAGACATATCCTGCAGCAGCTAGAGTCTGTAACACTCCCCTTTCAGACTCTGCAAATTATGTAATTTCCTTCACAGCTCTTATAGTGGGTAGAATAGAATATATTCTAATTAGCATTCAATCCAGCCCAGTCACACTTGCAGCAAGAATCCAGATCTCCCAAGTCCTGCCTCGCAGAACACAGCATTATTCATACACAGCCTGTACTGAAAGCCATCTGTGCTGCTGCTAGGCAGGATTGAATAGATCACAATTAGAATTCAATCCTGCCCAGTTAAATATGTGAGACCCACCCCTCAGATCCCACCCCCCAGAGCCCTGCTCTCTGTAAAGTGATTCATTTAAATATGAATGAAACACCTTCATAATAACCTCCCATAGCCCTTCCTCTGTAGTCGTGCAGTAAGCTATTCTTTGGCATATTGCAAAACAGGAATAACACAGGAGGAGGTATGACATATTTACACCTTTCACCACCCATATAAGGGCCCAGAAACACCCACAGTAACCCTAGGACCCACCCACATCAACTCCCAGAACTGGTACAATTGACTCCCATAGTTCACCCTGAAACTACAGAGGCTCAAAGTATCATAGGAGATGTAGTATCAGGACTGGGAAAAGAAGGAAACCGAAAGACCTTAGAAATTCAGCCAGGAGGAGGAGTGACATCACAGGCACAAAAACCTGCTATATACAGCTAAGGGAGGTAAGTTACACATAAACTGACTTTGGGGTTGTTATTAATTTACATGCACAATGCATCTGTTGTTTTGGGAAGGAAAAGCTGGAGCTTCTCTTTAAGATTTGTATAGAAGAAAACTCCTGTCAAGTTATTTTTATCTTTAATGTTTTCTGTGCCCCATTGGGGAGATTCACCCCTCTATATTTCTTGGTAACCACTGTCTATGAGAAAGAAAGTTATGAGAAATCCCAAATTTCAGCATTCCCCTAAAACAAGTCTTCCAATGGGGACACCTGTTTGGGGACAACTGTCTAAGATTGGAATTCCCCATACGTTGGGAGACTTTGTCTTATTTTCTGTTGCGAGAGGAAAGGAGAGGGAAAGTGGTTTACACACAGCAAAAAAATTAATTGATAGGGGTTTTACCTCTTCCCTACTCTACCCAACACCAAACAAATTTTGGTTATACATACATTTTTAATCATTGTTCCGGGACACCAAAGATATCGCTTCAAAGAGAAACTGCAAGATGGAATGTTCCATTTATAAATCCAAGATTCAAAACAATTGCTTGTGGAATACCATTCAAGTTCCTGTGCAAAGTGCTGTGAACTTCTTCTTAAAAAGTACTAACAATTTTACAGAATCTCCCATACATCATATTTACAATTGGAAAATGGAAAGACAACTACAACATATGAGGTAACAGTTTATTTAGACCAACAACACTGCTATCAGATTCTATTGGATTCTCCAAAGGAATACACAAAGAGTGCATGCCAGAGATGGGAGACAGGAAGTTTATTGCACAGTACTACCCTGCATGTTTCTAGCACAGGAAGTAAGAGTAAATATCTTTCATTGGGGCATAGAAAGCAGTAAAAAAATACAGAAAAAATTGTTCCCTTTTGCAATTTCCTCCTCTAATGGTTCAGAAAGTCCTACCCTGTCAGAATTTGAGGTGGGGAAAGACAGCAAGAGAGGCAACAGGGGCCTATACAGTATGGGAGAAACTTCACAGCACTGCATCCAAATAGCGAAGTTAATTTTGATCCCCATCACCATCCAACCAAAATTATATTACAGGATTGATATCCTAAAGAGGTAAAGAATTTTCACCTTGCAATGTAAATGTTCACCTAAAGCAGACCTTCACACACAAAAAAAAATGACTTTTCACCATTGCAACAACTCCCTCACCCCCACCATTTTTAAAAAAGCCATTTTTCTTGTGTTATTATTTACATTTTTTGTTTATCAGTCTGGCCTGCCCTAGGCAACAAAGACATGTCCTTGCTCCCACAGCCTCCTGGGATACTGCCGGCACATATTCCAGGGGGCTGCAATAGCAGGAACACACAGCTGACTGGAGAGCAGATCTGGTGGCATGTTGTTGGGAACCAGCTGCAAGAACCCAGTATGAGGCAGCTGAACAGTTGCAGCAGAGCAATGCTGGATTCACTAGGTGCCTTCCTGAGGATAACTTTGCAAAAAAAACAAAAAGAGGTAGGGATGAGCTCGGCATGTTCAGATCCTGGGCAAATGATTCCACCCGGAAGCTGTTACCTGTACTGGGCCAATTATCTATTTTTCAAACCCTGCAGTTGCACGTATAGGAGTGTCTATACATGCGGCTGTGGGGTGGGGAATGCCTCAGCCACAGATGATCGGCCCAGTACAAAGGGGTAGAGTTCCTCTTCAATTAACAATAAGGTGAAGTTGTGTTCACTTCACTTTTTTAAGCCAGCAATCAGCTGCTTAGTAAAAGTGATCAGTGACTTTAAAGTGATTGTAATGTCTTGTTTTTTCTTTCAATAAAAACACAATCCTGCTCTGTAGCCCAGATCCTCTTCTGCTCTCTTGACCCCTGCCTCCTGTTGAGTGCCCCCACAGCAAGCTGCCTGCTATGGGGGCACCTGAGCCGAGTCACAGCTCCCTGTGTCTATTCAGACACAGAGCTGCGGCCCGGCCCCACCCCCCCTTTCTCCTGATTGGCTGGCTGACCTTGATTTACAGAAGCGGAAGCCAAATGCGCAGCTGTTGTGTCTCAGACAATCAGGAGGAGAGTCTCGGATGGCCAAGGCACTCGTGGACATCGCTGGAGAGAAATGGGGCTCAGGTAAGTATTAGGGGGTGCTGGAGGGCGGCTGCTACATACAGGCTGCTCTCCAAAAAGACGGTGTGGTTGTTTTTAACGAGCACAATTCAATGATACTTGCTCCCCTGCCTCCAGGAAAGGCTCCCTCTCGTGTGTTTTGGCAGGATCCTTCAAGCCCCCGAGCCCCGTCCCAAGGCAGGACACCCCCCAGACTAGTGGACACCCCTGAGGGCCACCAACTGCCTCCTCAACACTGTATCTTCATCTTCCACCCAACTGCCCCTGCTGGCATGGCTCATGTCTATTTATAGAGTGGTCTCAGCCCCCTGCCAGCCTACCTGAGGATTGGCGAAGGCTCCATGCATATTCAAGGCAGCTCCACCTTACCTCCACCCTCTCTAGAAGGTTCTCCAACCTTCAAGACCAAGGGGAAGCACCAGAGAGCTGCCAGGATCAGTCACCAAGCCCTGAACATTAGTAACCCCCTGACCCAGATTTAAGAGACTCGTTTTACAATGAGCCTGTAAATTTACCTGCACTAACTCCTAGCACACACTAGAGGGTGCTACAAATTTATCTCCAGGTAATTTTATAATGAAAACATATAAAGTTGTGCTCATGAGTTTACATACCCTGGCAGAATGTATGATTTATTGCCCATTTTTCAGAGAATATGAATAATAACACAAAAACTTTTCTTTCACTCATGGTTAGTGTTTGGCTGAAGCCATTTGTTTGGCTAAAATCATAATCACAATAGAAACTACCCAAATGAACCTGATCAAAAGTTTACATACCCCAGTTCTTAATACCGTGTATTGCCCATTTAACATCAATGACAGCTTTAAGTCTTTTGTGGTATTTGTGGATTAGGCTCTTTATCTTCTCAGATAGTAAACCTGCCCATTCCTCTTGGCAAAAAGCCTTGGGCTGTCTTGCATGAACTGCATGTTTGAGATCTCCCCAGAGTAGCTCAATAATATTGAGGTCAGGAGACTGAGATGGTCACTCCAGAACCTTAACTTTATTGTGCTGTAGCCAATGACAGGTCAACTTGGCCTTGTGTTTTGGATCATTATCATGTTGGAATGTCCAAGTACCTACCATGCGCAGCTTCCTGGCTGATGAATGCAAATATTCCTCCAGTATTTTTTGATAACATAATGCATTCATCTTGCCAACATTTTTGACCAAATTTTCGGTGCATTTGTAGCTCGCACTTTCCCAAAACATCAGTGATACACCTCCGTACCTTTAATCATAGGCCTTGTTGACTCCTTTCCAAATGTAGCATTTATGGTTGTGGCCAAAAATCTAAATTTTGGTCTCATCACTCCAAATGACTTTGTGCCAGAAGGTTTGAGGCTTGTCTCTGTGCTGTTTGGCATATTGTAAATGGGATACTTTGTCGCATTTGCATAGTAATAGCTTTCTTCTGACGACTCAACCATGCAGCTCATCTTTATTCAAGTGCCTCCTTATTGTTCATCTTGAAACAGCCACACCACATGTTTTCAGAGAGTCCTGTATTTCCCCTGAAGTCCTTTGTGGGTTTTTCCTTGCATCCCAAACAACTTTCCTGGCAGTTGTGGCTGAAATTTTAGTTGGTCTACCTGACCATGGTTTGGTTTCAACAGAACCCCTCATTTTCCACTTCTTGTTTTCCACTGCTGATTGGCATTCTCAATTCCTTGGATATCTTTTTATATCCCTTTCCTGTTTTATACAGTAAAACTACCTTTTCCCGCAGATCCTTTGACAATTCTTTTGCTTTCCCCATGACTCAGAATCTAGAAACGTCAGTGCAGCACTGGATGAAAGATGCAAGGGTCTGTCAGGAGTCCAGAAACTCATTGACCTCTTATACACACACACTAATTACAAGCAAACAGATCACATGTGAGGATGGTTACCTTTAATAGCCATTTAAACCCCATTGTGTCAACTTGTGTGCATGTTATCAGGCCAAAATCACCAGGGTCTGAAAAATTTTGATCAGGGTCATTTGGGTAGTTTCTGTAGTCATTATGATTTATAAAAAGAGTAAACACAATTGATTGAAAATAAACGGCTTCAGCCAAACACTAACCACGAGTGAAAGAAAAGTTTTTGTGTTATCATTCATATTCTCAGAAAAATGGCCAAAAAATCATAAATTCTGCCAGGGTATGTAAACTTATGAGCACAACTGTATGTATATATGTTTCATTGTCTGTGCAGCTATAAACAGAAAAAAATAAAGAAAATGTAACAACTTGATGTGTTTTTTTTTTAACAAACTGTCTTTCTGCTGAATACATTGTCCACTTTTTGTAGATATGCAGCTTTATAGATAAATGGGTATATTAAGTAATTGTTTTTCTAAATTGTCAGAATTTCAGTCCCATTTAGGAGAATAATAGTCTAAATTATTTGCACATGCAGAACATCAAACTCTTTACAAAATGATAAGTATGCATATTTCACTTCAAAGATGAGCTCCCAACTATGTGGTAGATGACAGAATTATTACCATGATTATATAGATTTTTTACAGACAATGAATCATTTCACACACCTGGCTTATGTATAAAAAAGGCACATTTTATTTCTTGTGGAACCGACAGACATATTTTAGGCAAAATCTATAGACTACTACAATGACATTGCTACAAGGTTCTTTTCAGGCAACAAATTACTGGCCACATATTTTAGCTGTTGCATAAGGGTTACATTTAACCCAAAAAATTCTTAATCAATTTGAACCATCATAAGAAAAAAAGGCATAATGATTTTACATTCATGATGGGGGAGGTGAAACAGCTTATGGAATTCAGTGACTGCTATATAACAACATATTAAATGAATTGATGTCATTGTTACAATATGCTTCAAAATTATAGACTTTACGACCGGAGTATAGGGGTGATCTACAAAAGGCAAATTTACTGTTTACTTTGCAGAGAATTTAATAGCTTAGTAAATGAGGTGAAGCTCTACTGAGATCTATCATCCAATTATGTGTAAGCAAAAATGTTGTTGTTTTTTTTCCTTGCATGTGATTGGGTATTGTTTGCAAATTTGTAAATTTTCACCACAGCTAAGGAAAAATTCCCTTGCAAAGCGAACAGCCTATTTTCCCTTAGCAAATCAACTACATAGCCCCCATGTCATGGAATTTTCAGTTGGCAGAAAGTAATTTCAGATGTGCAGGATTGGGAAGTTTAAGCAACAGCTTTAACAAACTATTTCAGCAGTATATGAACTGTAAAATTGGTGCTGACACAAATTGTTGAAGCTGCTAAAAAACGGTATGTTTGGTTCCCAGTACTCATACTGCAGAACAAAAATATACAGGAGGAATCTATATTTAAAGACACAAGATAAACCTCAAAAGGACCCAGAGTATCCAGTGGAGATACTACAATTTTTCTAGTGGAGGTAAAATTGTAAGCTAATTCCTGACTGGTTAATATAAGCAAAAATTAAAATTTTCTTCTTCCAATGCGCTTTTATTTTCAGTACACAGATTAAATTTGACCTTCTATCCCCCCTCATCAACATATGAATGAAATTATTAAATAAAAGATTTCTGTTTTCATGACATATCTTAGTTTAGAACCAGTGACATCATCAATGGGTCTATGTGCTTATTTATGCAATGCAGGCAGATTATAGCAGTAGGGACTAGCAGGGTGATGTACAAAGCTGCTACACCTGAGTTATAAAAACCTGACTTGACTCAACCACCAGAAAAATAAATTACTGTATATTGAAAATCACTGGGCTTAATAGAATCATAATTTTTCTAATTGTATTAAAACATGCAAATTTGTAAGCTTAAAATGGTACCAAACCACACTATTCCTACATACACACCTAAAACCATGCATCCACCTCACTCACATATTGTTGTAAATTTTAACCCATATGCATATGTACATTGTAACTTTTCAATATATGTAACAAGTGAATGGGGTACAGAGGCTGGTGATCCCAACCCAAAAAAATATGATGTTTTGGACTTGAGATTGAAATATTCTATATATAAAGACTTAAGTCCATGTCACCAATCTGGGATTATATGTCCACCAGTTGGAGCAATTAATTATCTGGATTGTCCAAGGTATATGTTGGATGAAGGATAAGTTCTTGACTTACATATACCGGTTAAACTCCCTTATAGGGAGGGTATTTGTTCACTGTCTGTGTGGTTATATCTTGGCTTCATAGGTAGAATGTCTTATCTGTATTTAATACCCAGAGTGTGTTTGTGTGAACATTGTAGAATCCTCGCTCACACACCGGTAAATTTTCTAATCACATATAGTGAACACATTCAATCACCACCTTGAAGATTAATCCTCAGTGCCTTAAATATTGAAGGTGCAAAGTCCATATGTTTCATTTGACCGGATTATCATTGTGTGCTCCATTGGGTGCGTACATGCATTTTATACTTTCATAGGCACCAAGGACAGCAACACCAAAAGACCCGGAAGACCACGGAAAACAACTGTGGTGGATGACCGAAGAATTCTTTCCCTGGTAAAGAAAACACCCTTCACAACAGTTGGCCAGATCAAGAACACTCTCCAGGAGGTAGGTGTATGTGTGTCAAAGTCAACAATCAAGAGAATACTTCACCAAAGTGAATACAGAGGGTTCACCACAAGATGTAAACCATTGGTGAGCCTCAAAAACAGGAAGGCCAGATTAGAGTTTGCCAAACAACATCTAAAAAAGCCTTCACAGTTCTGGAACAACATCCTATGGACAGATGAGATCAAGATCAACTTGTACCAGAGTGATGGGAAGAGAAGACTATGGAGAAGGAAAGGAACTGCTCATGATCCAAAGCATACCACCTCATCAGTAAAGCATGGTGGTGGTAGTGTCATGGCGTGTGGGCATGTATGGCTGCCAATGGAACTGGTTCTCTTGTATTTATTGATGATGTGACTGCTGACAAAAGCAGCAGGATGAATTCTGAAGTGTTTCGGGCAATATTATCTGCTCATATTCAGCCAAATGCTTCAGAAATCATTGGACGGCGCTTAACAGTGCAGATGGACAATGAACCGAAGCATACTGCAAAAGCAACCAAAGAGTTTTTTAAACGAAAGAAGTGGAATGTTATGCAATGGCCAAGTCAATCACCTGACCTGAATCCGATGGAGCATGCATTTCACTTGCTGAAGACAAAACTGAAGGGGAAATGCCCCAAGAACAAGCAGGAACTGAAGACAGTTGCAGTAGAGGCCTGGCAGAGCATCACCAGGGATGAAACCCAGCGTCTGGTGATGTCTATGCATTCCAGACTTCAGGCTGTAATTGACTGCAAAGGATTTGCAACCAAGTATTAAAAAGTGAAATTTTGATTTATGATTGTTAATCTGTCCCATTACTTTTGGTCCCTTAAAAAGTGGGAGGCACGTATACAAACTGTTGTAATTCCTACACCGTTCCCCTGATTTGGATGTAAATACCCTCAAATTAAAGCTGAAAGTCTGCAGTTAAAGCACATCTTGTTCATTTCATTTCAAATCCATTGTGGTGGTGTACAGAGCCAAAAAGATTATAATTGTGTCAATGTCCCAATATTTATGGACCTGACTGTAAGTACAGCGGACAACCTGTCATTGTGACATACAGCAAGGGAATATCTCCCCAATAGTGTCGCAAGCAACAGTAAAACCTGAATACGTTTCTAACCCTGCCCTATTCTTTCCAAAATAGTTGTACTTATTAATTGAGAATCCCTCACAGAAGACTAATAGGAGGTGAATGCTTTTCTCGATGGGAGATCCAAACTTTTTTGAAGCCAAAGTCATGCTTTTTTTGCTTTTTGTACCCCTCATGGGGAGATTTACCCTTGTTTCCTGTCAGGATAAGAAGTTCCAGTGGGAACACAGACAAAAACATATTGTGATGAAGTTCTAGATCTTCTGACAATATTTTTATTGCTGTTCATGCCTTCCTGTTGGATTGACAACGGCTCCCACATTTCTTGTATGCACATCACAGGGACAGGAAGTGAGAAAGAATCACCCTCACCATTGAGGCCAAAGACAGAAATGAAAAAGTTAACTTTTCCCCACTCTATTCAAGAAAAATATGTGGCTGGTGTTAGATTTTTTGTGGTCACTGTTTGATTTGGAATCACTGTCAGTCCAATTAGAACAAGCAACAGATATTCTACCATTTTTTCTCAAATGGAGTAGTTAGGACAAGTTAATTTAGTCAGATATAAAAGCATGATGTTGTCAGTCTATACACTGGGCTAAGGGGTAGCTGTATAAGTTGACAAAACGAAACAAAGGATTTATCCCTGGAGGTGTCTGTAACGTGGAACATGATTTGGCATTGCTGGAAGATTGGTCAAAATAATTGCAGTTCAATGTTTCTAAAATAGTGTACCTAGGAGAAAAGAATAATAATGGGGGTACGGTGTTGACCAGCACTACAGAGGAAAAAGATTTGGTGGTACTTATTTCAGATGACTGCAAAATGAATAAACAGTGTGGGTAGGCAGTGTGAAAAGAGAATATAATTCTAGGATGTATAATTAGAGAGGTCACCAGCAGGAGGAAGGAGGTCCTGATTCCCCCAGTAGATCTTTGGTTAGACCTCATTTAGAATAGTGGAGATGATTTACTAAAACTGGAGCACTCAGAATCTGGTGCAGCTGTGAATGGTAGCTAATCAGCTTCTAACTTCAGCTTGTTCAAGCAAGCTTTGACAAAAAAATCTGGAAGCTGATTGGCCACTATCCACAGCTGCACCAGATTTTGCACTCTCCAGTTTTAGTAAATCAACCTCACCGTGTCCAGTTCTGGAGCCCTCACTTACAAAAAGATTATAAGACAAAAACGGTGAAAGGTCTGAGGGATAAAACATTTTGGGAGAGACTTCGGAAACGTAATATGTACAGTACAGCCTGGAGGAAAGAAGCAAATGGTAAGACATGATTAAAATCTTTAAACACATCAAGGGTGTGAATAAGGTTTAGGAGGACGGTATTTTCAATATTGAAAGTTCAAAACTAACATTAGAAAGTATTATTTTACCGAAAGAATAGTCAATGCTTGGAATTGACTAGGTATTGAGTAAATAATAAGTGGATACATACTGTATATACTATATATTGTGGGGGGGTTAGCTCGGCAGCGGGTGTGTGTGACCCCCGGGATGGGCTCCCCACACAAAACAGGCCCAGCAAACGGAGGTTGTGGTTTTCAAAATCAAAAAGGTGCGGTTTATTTTCTATTTACAGTGACAAAACACAGCAAAGCAAAAGAAACATAAACAAAATAAATCCTGGTCAACTTGACCTCTGACTAAACATACAGGTTTCCTAACTAACAACTGGGATCAGCCTAGTGCTGTCCTAGTCCCTAAGTCCCTGGTTTTAAATGTCCAAGCAAATAGCCACACAGGCTTTGTCTCACCGCACAGGGGTTCACTCTCCCTAGACAGTCCACACAGGTCTGGTTCCAGGCATGAGCTAACACCTAATGAATCTGGGAGTTTTTATAAAGGCCTTAAATGAGCTGACAAGCTTCAGCTGGTCTCATCAACTCCTTGTCTGCACGACGCCCCACACTCTCCCTAGAGGTATGAGTCATCCATGAGCCCACTAGCCTTATACAACTCTCCACCTAGTTGTATAAGTCGGCATAAAGCCTGAATCTGGGAGAAATATATCTACCCCCCTGGATGCAACCAGGTGACTTTACCTTCCTGCTGTCACATACCCCCCCCTCTTGTTTTAACCTTGGGGTTGGAACACCAGCAATCAGGCATTCATGTACTCGAGACAAAGCATCCACATTCCCCATTTGAACGCCAGGGCGATGCTTTACTGTGAAGTTGAATTCCTGTAGGGCCAGGAACCACCTATTCACTCTTCTATTTGTCTCCTTGTTTTGGGCCATCCACTTTAACGGAGCGTGATCCGTAACCATGTCAAAGTGCCTACCTAGCAGGTAGTACCGAAGGGAATCTAGAGCCCACTTCACCGCTAAACACTCCTTTTCAACGGTGGCGTAATTTACCTCATGGGACTTCAACTTCCTGCTGAGGTAAATGACTGGGTGCTCTTCCCCGTTCCAGACCTGGGACAATACTGCTCCTAAACCCACATCTGACGCATCACTTTGTACGACAAAGTCTTTAGAGAAGTCGGGTGAGTACAACACTGGCTGGCTACATAAGGCTTGTTTCAAGAATTGGAATGCTGCCTCAGCCTCGGGGGTCCATTTAATCATGACCGACCCTTTCCCCTTCGTCAGGTTGGTTAGGGGCACAGCCTTAGAAGCAAAGTGGGGAATGAATCGCCGATAATACCCAGCGATTCCCAGAAAGGCTCGTACCTGCTTCTTGCTGTTGGGACGTGGCCAACTCTGGATGGCCTCGACTTTGTTGAGTTGGGGTTTTATTACTCCCCTCCCAATGGTGTACCCAAGATATTTGGCCTCCTCCTGCCCAATGGTACACTTCTTGGGGTTAGCCGTAAACCCCGCTTCCCGAACAGAGTCCAGGACTGCTTGCACTTTTGGCAGATGTGAGGCCCAATCTGTGCTATGGACAATTACGTCATCCAGGTAAGCCGCAGCATACTTCCGATGGGGCCTCAGCATCTGGTCCATTTTCCGCTGGAATGTGGCCGGCGCATTCTGTAACCCGAACGGCATTCTTTTATATTGGAACGCCCCGTCTGGGGTTACAAATGCGGTTTTCTCTTTGGCCGACTTGGCCAGGGGGATTTGCCAATACCCTTTTGTGAGGTCAAGAGTCGTCATGTATCGGGCTGTTCCCAGCCGGTCGATCAACTCATCTATACGTGGCATGGGGTAGGTGTCAAATTTTGTAACTTTGTTCAACTGACGAAAATCGTTACAAAATCGCCAGCTCCCATCCGGTTTAGGCACCAACACGATGGGACTAGACCAATCACTTTGGGACTCCTCTATCACCCCTAAGTTCAGCATTTTCTGTACTTCCTCCCGTATTGCCTCCCGTCGGGCCTCTGGGATCCGATAGGGTTTTAACTTCACCCTTTCACCGGGCGGGGTAATGATGTCATGCTCTACCCCAGATGTTTGTCCCAGCAGCTCAGAGAATACCTCCTTGTTGCGAAGCACAAACTCCTTAACCTCCTGTTGTTGGGGTTGTGACAAGGTGGCTGCTATTCCAACCTCAGGAATCACGCAACCAGTTTGAGCTGGTGACCAAGTGTCTGCGACTAGGGACTCTCTATCCCTCCAGGCTTTCAACAGATTAACGTGATAGATCTGTTCGGGCTTTCGCCTTCCTGGTTGTCTGACCTTGTAATTCACTTCGCTCACTTTTTCCATTATCTCGTAGGGGCCTTGCCATTTGGCAAGGAATTTACTTTCAACCGTAGGGACAAGTACCAGTATCCTATCCCCCGAGGAAAAGGTACGGGTCTTGGCTCCACGGTTGTACACTCTCTGCTGTGCTAACTGCGCTTGGGCCAAATGTTCCTTCACGATGGGCATTACCTGTGCAATTCGGTCTTGCATCAGGGCGACATGCTCAATCACACTCCTGTGGGGAGAACTCTCACTTTCCCAAGTTTCCTTGGCAATATCCAACAGCCCTCTTGGGTGTCTCCCATACAGTAACTCAAAGGGGGAGAATCCCGTAGAGGATTGGGGCACCTCCCTAATAGCAAACATCAGATAAGGAAGTAGACAGTCCCAATCCTTTCCATCTCTATCCACCACTTTCTTCAACATTTGTTTTAGGGTTTTGTTGAATCTTTCAACCAGCCCATCGGTTTGGGGGTGATACACAGATGTACGTAATTGCGTCACTTTGAATAATTTACACAGCTCCTTCATAACCCGGGACATAAAGGGTGTACCTTGGTCCGTAAGCAGTTCTTTACAAATACCCACCCGGCTAAACACAAGAGATAGCTCTTTGGCTATGGTTTTGGCCGAGGTATTTCTGAGAGGGATCGCTTCTGGATAACGGGTGGCATAGTCCATTATAACCAATATGTACTGGTGCCCCCTAGCGGACTTGATTATAGGACCTACCAAATCCATGGCGATCCTCTCAAACGGGACCTCAATGATGGGTAGAGGGACCAGCGGGCTACGGAAATGTGGCATCGGGGCCGACCTCTGACACACAGGGCAGGAGGAACAATAATTTTCTACGTCCTTCATCACCCCCGGCCAATAGAATCTCTGTAATACCCTCTCTCGGGTTTTCTCTGTCCCCAGATGACCTCCAAGAATGTGCCCATGGGCCAACTCCAACACCAACTTCCTGTAAGGTTTGGGCACCACAAGCTGCTCAACGGTTTCTTCTGCCCTTTTTGCCACCCGATACAGTAGGTCCTTCTCTACGCTGAAGTATGGGTAAGTGCAGGTATTATCTGGGTTCACTAACTCGCCATCTATTTTCACTACGTTTTCCCGTGCCTTTATTAGGGCGGGGTCTTTCAACTGTTCTGTGGCAAAGTTTTCCCTGTGAACCTCAAGATCAGAAAACTCCACAGACGGTAGGTTTTCGTCTGAGGAGGTGGGCTCCTCTCCAGTTATTTTTGTCAATAAACGACTCACCCCAAAGGACGCGGTATTAGTGGGACGGCTTTCCTCACTGGTCTGCGGACGTTGCTGCATTACTGCTTCCATCTGTTGTTGTAGTCTCTGCTCTTGCTTCTGCAACAGGTCTATGAAGCGGGCCTCAGATTGCTGCTGGGCTCGTTGCTGAGCCTCCAGACTCTGTTGCAAAGTTGCGTTTGTCTGCTGCTGGGCTGCAAGGCTCTGTTGATGAGCTTGCTGCTGGGCTGCGAAGTTCTGTTGTTGAGCTGCAAGGCTCTGTTGATGAGCTGCAAGGCTCTTTTGCAAACCTGCATTTGTCTGCTGTTGATTGGCATTTGCTAGAGCCAGCTGCTTCAGTATCTCCTCCATGCTGGCTTAAAAAAAACTGCCACTGGTTCTCCACCAACTGTGGGGGGGTTAGCTCGGCAGCGGGTGTGTGTGACCCCCGGGATGGGCTCCCCACACAAAACAGGCCCAGCAAACGGAGGTTGTGGTTTTCAAAATCAAAAAGGTGCGGTTTATTTTCTATTTACAGTGACAAAACACAGCAAAGCAAAAGAAACATAAACAAAATAAATCCTGGTCAACTTGACCTCTGACTAAACATACAGGTTTCCTAACTAACAACTGGGATCAGCCTAGTGCTGTCCTAGTCCCTAAGTCCCTGGTTTTAAATGTCCAAGCAAATAGCCACACAGGCTTTGTCTCACCGCACAGGGGTTCACTCTCCCTAGACAGTCTACACAGGTCTGGTTCCAGGCATGAGCTAACACCTAATGAATCTGGGAGTTTTTATAAAGGCCTTAAATGAGCTGACAAGCTTCAGCTGGTCTCATCAACTCCTTGTCTGCACGACGCCCCACACTCTCCCTAGAGGTATGAGTCATCCATGAGCCCACTAGCCTTATACAACTCTCCACCTAGTTGTATAAGTCGGCATAAAGCCTGAATCTGGGAGAAATATATCTACCCCCCTGGATGCAACCAGGTGACTTTACCTTCCTGCTGTCACAATATATATATATATATATATATATATATACACATATTTATATGTATATAGGTCAGGCTCGATAGACCATTTGGTCTTTTTTTTCTGTCATTACTCTTTTATATTTCTATGTTAAATAGAAGAACCATCAGAGCAAAACTTCTTAAATGTAATGGCTGCCAAATGTTTAACTAATGGCTGTGGTGTGTATGTTGTGATTGTTTGTTTCTCACCATAGGGTGTGAGCCGCTTTTATGTTCCAAGCCATTTTGTCCTAAAGGATGCTTTTTGAATCATGTCTGTGATATTGCTCAATTTAATTACAGGTGTATACGCAAAGCAAAATGTTTGCCCCACTAGGCAAAAACTGTTTTTCACATTTTGTCACTTTTCACATGTTTTTTAATTATTTATGTAAACCACGTTTTATTTTAGGAGGAAGGGTAGGCTGGGGAACAAAGAAAGGTTTAATGTTAAAATTTTCTTCAGCAATTTATGTTTCTGTCCATACATTAACGAACATTGTTACATACATTAATAACTAGAATACCCATGAAGTACATAAATCTGCTAGGAAAAGCTTTCCCCATGACCCAACAACTCCAACAAGCAATCTACATCTTAACCCATATAAATAATTACTAGACAAACATAAAGGAAGGTGTGAAGTGTTTCCAGTGCAGTGTAACAGGAAAGTTGGGCTTTCAACATCTGTAATTTACATTAGGCTGTACCATTTAGCTGAAAATGTAAAGAAGTGATACATTATTAATGAGATTTTCTTCCATTTAAGTAAAAGAGACCTACATGTTATCTTCTACATTTTTAATATAATCCTAATAATTTATGTAATGTATTTTTTTTCCTTTCAGCTGTGAATAAATATGGCTGATCTTACTTTTGCCTATTTACGTAAAACAGAATTTCACCTAAGGAGGTTGGGTGCATATATGAATAGATTTGTGTTCTAATACTTCTGTTCAGCAATTTTTGTGATTTACATGCCCTTGCTCCAGTCAATAAACAGAAGGGTAGTATTCCTTTACGTTAACAATCAGTGACCTTCATTCCGTAGGTGAGCTCTTACCTCCTGCAAGCCTTGCTAAACATTTCTCCTTCCAGTGCCTGAAACAGGTTAAGATGACAGCACTCTGCAATGCAACACAGCCTGTTTGAATCTTAAAGTGGTTGTAAAGGCAGAAGGTTTTTTATCTTAATGCATTCTATCCATTATTATAAAAAGCCTTCTGTGTGCAGCAGCCCCCCTCAGCCCCTCTAATACATTCCTGAGCCCCCGCTCTATACAGCGATGTTGTAGGATTGTCTCGGCTGCCTGGGACTTCCTTCCTCATTGGCTGAGACAGCAGTGTGGCGCCATTGGCTCCCACTGCTGTCAATCAAAGTCAGTCAGCCAATAAGGAGAGAAAGGGGGCGGGGTCGCAGCTCCGTGATTGAATGGATACACGGAGCTGCAGCTTGGCTTGGGTGCCCCCATAGCAAACTGCTTGCTGTGGGAGCACTTGTCAGGAGGGAGGGGCCAGGAGAGCGAAAGAGGGACCCGACAAGAGGAGGATTCAGGCTGCTCTGTGCAAATCCACTGCATAGAGCAGGTAAGTGTAACATGTTTATTCTTTTTAACAAAAAAACAAAAAAAAAACAAGACTTTACAATCACTTTAATTGCATCTTTCCGACTCTTCGTATTTCCCAAAAGAGATTATTTCACTTTTTTTCATGTTCTGTTTCACCCATCACTTGGACAGGAAATGAGAGGAAATTATAGAGATGCAGCCATAAAATCCTCAGGTTCCAAGCTTTCCTTATGCTACTGGAAAATGTATCTTTATTGCTGTCTGTGTCCTCATTTAAGGGATTTCTCCTCACTTCCTCTTCTGTTTGACACTCACAAATAAACAGACAGGAAGTGGGAGCTTTTGTCCTACTTCTATTTTTATCTGACACCCATCAAAAAGGCAAGAATTAAAGACAAGTGTCCCAAATGGGCATTCTCTGTGTAGCGATTCCAGGACAGATCAGAGTTATTCTTTATGCAGTGCAATTGCTGACCAATAAGAATTATTCTGGTCCATTCAGGAAGCTCTGCACAGAGAAGAGGGAGAAGAGTAAAGATTTGAAATCCCTGGACCCCCTGGGAAGAATGCGTGGTTTTAGTTCATCCTTTCATTTTTTTTGGTGAACTACCACTTTAACCACTTAAGCCCCGGACCATTTTGGCTGGTTAAAGACCAGGCCACTTTTTGCAATTCGGCACTGCGTTGCTTTAACTGACAATTGCGCGGTCGTTCAATGTGGCTCCCAAACAAAATTGACGTCCTTTTTCTCCCACAAACAGAGCTTTCTTTTGGTGGTATTTGATCACCTTTGCGGTTTTTATTTTTTGCGCTATAAACAAAAATAGAGCGACAATTTTGAAAAAAATTCAATATTTTTTACTTTTTGCTATAATAAATTTCCCCAAAAAATATATAAAAATTTTTTTTTTTTCCTCAGTTTAGGCCGATACGTATTCTTCTACATATTTTTGGTAAAAAACTAGGGGATAGTTTTATGGCATTTTTATTATTTAATTTTTTTACTAGTAATGGCGGCGATCAGTGATTTTTTTTGTGACTGCGACATTATGGCTGACACCTCGGACACTTTTGACACATTTTTGGGACCATTGTCAATTTCACAGCGATCAGTGCTATAAAAATGCACTGGTTACTGTGAAAATGACACTGGCAGTGAAGGGGTTAACCACTAGGTGGCGTTGTAGGGGTTAAGTGTTCCCTGCATAGTGTTTCTAACTGTAGGGGGGGTGGGCTGTGTGTCACATGACACTGATCTCCGCTCCGAGTACATGGAGTCAAGCTCCGTGTCATTGTCACTAGGCAGAGCCGGGAGATGCTTGTTTACACAAGCATCTCCCCACTCTATACCTCCGTGAGACGATCGCGGGGACCCCCACGGCGATCGAGTCCACGGGACCCGCGGTCCGACTCATGGGGATGGCGGCAGGGTCGCGAGCGCGCCGCCGGCGGCGCGCGAGCGACAACACGGACAGCCGCTTAAAGGGGACGTACAGGTACATTGATGTGCCTGTCCATGCCATTCTGCCAACGTAAATTTACAGGAGGCATTTCTTGTGAAAAAAAAAAATGTACAGGAGGCGGTCGGCAAGTGGTTAGGCAATATTTTCAATACAAAATTGGTAGTTTACTAATTGATTTCTTTGATTCTATCAAGTTGCTTGTATTTTTATATTCTCCACTATCATATAGTATATTCTTTCTGACATGTATGTTTTAAAAGGATTTACTAGGAACATTTAGCACTTCCTCCAGTCCTTTCTCCCTGCACAGCGATTCCATGTCACTCAGTCCTGCAATACATCCCCCAATACCTGCTATACGGCAAATACCATAAAAAGTTTCCTCACTGATACCCAGGGAATAAAATGTTCTGATGGTAGCAGGCAGGCCATTCAATAACAGAATCATTGTGTTTAATGGGTCCCCAAGCAATAAGAACTGAAGGGATGGTCAGGAAAGAATGATTCCTGTAACATTCTTCAATCCTTTGCGGTACAAAAAGAAAATATAATAATTTACATGGTGGGGCATGTGTGTTATAACATAGGCCCAGGAGGAAAAACAAGCAGAGTTTTATTTCACTTGAAAGGGCCATAATACGTCTGCCAACAGCTGAAGGCTTCCCAACACCTCCGCTGTCAGAGGAGCTGCTAAAACACAATTTTTTAGGAGTTTGCAGCTTCGCTCTAGTTAAACTCATGCTCTGTTTCAAAAGGTGGCTGAAGGAAGTTGTTCAACTTAAAAAGCAAAGAACAAAACATGGAACTTTGTAACATCATTTGATTGTCACTGGCTAAGCATGCTAGGGATAATTAAGTAGCATAAGCAGGAGAGAGAAGTGCCAAGCCAATCCTTTAAACAGCTTATGAATTTATAGAGTATATACCGTATTTATCGGCGTATAACACGCACCGGCGTATAACACGCATCCCAAGTTTAGGAGAGAATTTTAAGGAAAAAAACTTTTAGGAGGGAAATTCAAGGAAAAAAAAATTACATTTAAATGCAGCATGCAGCCTTGCCCAGTGTCCATCTGCAGCCTTGCCCAGTGTCCATCTGTCCATCTGCAGCCTTGCCCAGTGTCCATCTGTCCATCTGCAGCCTTGCCCAGTGTCCATCTGTCCATCTGCAGCCGTGCCCAGTGTCTATCTGTCCATCTGCAGCCTTGCCCAGTGTCCATCTGTCCATCTGCAGCCGTGCCCAGTGTCCATCTGCCCATCTGCAGCCTTGCCCAGTGTCCATCTGTCCATCTGCAGCCTTGCCCAGTGCCTTTGCGATCGTGTCAGTCCCGGCGTTTTTTAAAATTTGGCGCCGATTTCTGTGGAGAGGAGCGAGCGGGGCCGAGTGTACTTCGGCTAGACTCGGCTCCTCTCGCAGTCCCGCCCATCTCCACTGACTGCGCCGCTGACGGAGAAAGCCGAGTGTACTTCGGCTAGACTCGGCTCTGCTCACAGTCACAGGCAGGACTGCGAGAGGAGCCGAGACTAGCCGAAGTACACTCGGCTTTCTCTATGTCAGCGGCGCAGTCAGAGATGGGCGGGACTGCGAGAGGAGCCGAGTAAAGCCGATTGTACTTCGGCTTCGGCTCCGCTCGCTCCTCTCGCTCATTTTCAGCAGGGGAATTCGACGGAGTATCGGCGTATAACACGCACCCACGATTTTCCCCTGATTTTAAAGGGAAAAAAGTGCGTGTTATACGCCGATAAATACGGTAAGTATAAAACACTAAAAACTTGCGTGAAAAATGTGGGAGCACTTGCAGAGTGCTAGAGCGGGTGGGAGCTTCCACGTGCAGTGTCACAGGAGCACAGGAGGACTGCCGGGAAGTCTCTATTAAGGGATCCACGAGTGCCATGTGTTAGCCGCAGCTGAAGCCTCGGTGGCCCTCATGGAGACGTCAGCTGTGTGTCTCTGGGTGGGAGTGGTCCAGGGCTGTCAAACTGGGGAGCCGCCCACATGCTGTCTGGCCAATCAGAATGCATTTCAAGGATACAATCTATATAAATGTGAAATGACTGTTAGAGGATCAGCTGATAAAGAAGGCGAGGCCTTGCCTTCTAAACGAGTTCTGATTGGCCAGACAGCGTGTGGGCGGCTCCCCAGTTTTAAACCTTGTCTCACAACTTGTGAGAGTGCTCTGTGTTTAGTAGTTTTAATGGAGAGGCAATGTATTGCTGTCTGTTTCCCTGCTTGGGAATTTTTTCTAAGTTTCCTATCTGTTTTTATGGGTGTCGGGTCAGACAGAACAATAAATGAGAGAATATTTGCCCACTTCTGGTCTGTTTACAGATATCAAACAGATAAAGAAATCAGGGGAAATTCTACTAATGCAATCCAGACAGCAGTCAAAACACATTTTCTATTAGAGTGTGGAAAATGTAGATAGAGCTTTGAATAGGATTATACTGTATGGCTGTCAGTGTCCCCGCTAGGGGGGATTTCCACCCACTTCCTGTTCAGATGATAGATGTCAGATATAACAGAGGAAACCACCCTAAAGTGTATCTCAAGCAAAAACTAAAAATGTTATATTTTGCAGTCTACCAATCCTTAGGTGTGGTGGCTTTATTCGTTTTTGGTCTTTTTTTCAGGTATTAATTCCTTTAGTTTCACCTAATAACAATGAGAATAACACACTTCTTGTCCCTGGGTGGCTACATTCACTCCTCCACGATGGAGCCAGCCATGGTTGACACACAAGCTGGACTTAAAAATGTCTGCCTTTGTTTATTTCCATTACCTGGGGGAATGACTGAATTAGTAGTTTACACAAGAAAGAAAAGATTGTTTGTGCTTTCTGTTAAGCTTACATGCCAGTGCATTTCTGGAAAGATATGTACTTACTTAAAAAAAAAAGAAAACTAAAGCAGCCATTACCTATAAGGACTGGTAAGCCACAATATATTACTTTTTTGTTTTTTGGTTTAGTTATCTTTAAACCGGACCAGGGCAGTATTCATAACCTGACAAAAAATCTCCTCAACAAGACACAGGCAACATTAAAAATCTAGCTAAGCTTCAAACACTTACTCTCTCAGACTAGAAAACAAACATTGCCTGGAGCTGGACTGTATACTTGTATTAAGGTAAATCTTGCTTCCAGCAGCATGATTTGGCCTTCTGGTTGTATTCATCTTATTGGTAAAGAAGCTGTTCTTGGTCACCACTATGGTTTGGAACCAGGTTCAGGTCCCAACACAGAAGTGAACTGTCATTCCTGGTCCAATGAGCTGCAGGCATATGCCCATATTGGTATACATAACGTCACAAGGATCTCTGCTCCTTTTTAAACATTAGCTGTTGGTGTAGGGAATCCACCAACTGCAGCTCATTGAACCATAAATGACAGCAGGTTTGTACCCAAATCCAGTTCAGAATGAACATAAGCTAATGTCATCACTAGAGGTGGCTGTTTGGAGGTGAGAGACCTGCTCTGCATTGAGCTGAATGAGCAATTTGTCTCCCAGGAGCAGACTTTTCAAACCACAGCCGGACGCTCTTAAGAGTCAGGAAGCTGTAGGCGGCATTGCTGGAAACAGAACTTCTCTTCAGAAAGATATCTCATGATATAGGCATTTTTTTCACAAGTACAAATGTATATTTTCTGGTGAAAGAACAGTTATAATTGAACAAGTGATTACAATTAACAAATGATTAAAATTGATGTGTCATTTGTTCATTCCTGAAGGCCATCTGTCATGAAAAATATCATGCTATGTAGTTAGACTACACTAAAATGGTAGCACTACAGTATATGGACATTCCCTAAATAAACTATGTATAAAACATAAAATAAAATAAACGGGGGGAGGGGGGGGTAACAGGACTAGCTACTCTACCTGGGTTGTCAAAGCATGTCCATTTCTAGGGGATGAGACTCTGTCTCTCCCAACCTTTCCCATTTGCCTGTAGCTGGCCAAATACAGTATTTATTGGCATATATCACTCACTTTTTTACCCTGAAAATAGAGGGTAAACTGTGCCTGCGTGTTATACGCAGGGGGTGTGGAAAGTTTTTTTCCTGAAAATTCCCTCTTAAAGTTAGGGTGCGTGTTATACGCCTGTGCGTGTTATACGCCAGTAAATACGGTATACTGTATTTTGGTCAAGCTTAATGTAAAAGTAAAATAAAAAAATTACACAACCAAAATATGTGGTGACAAATACAGTATTGCTGAAGCTGTCTGTGAAAAATCCTTAACACCACATGCAGCTTAATGGCTTGCTGCCTGGCCACAGTACATTTACTGCAGCAGGGCGGGGCTCGAGAAGGCAGGATGACATACATGCACATCACCAGCTTAATGGCGTGCAGCACGCCCCCCTAGGGCACACAGCACACGGCTCCTGGTACCCAGAAGGAGAACTATAAAAAAAATTGTGAAACTATGGGAATGGCCAAGCAGAGATGGGGGCAGAGACACAACACCAGTATCGGTGTCTATGGGACCTGAATTATCCAGAAAAACTAAAGGAACATTTTTAAAACTGTTAGAAGACAAGGCATTCTGGACACAAATTCTTGATCTATACTGTAAGATTATGATGACTTTACTCCCAAACTCACCAAAGATAGTGTTATTCTTTATGATACCCTGCCCATTCAAATCATCCAATGATGTCCTTTGCCATTTCCTTTCGGCTACTAGTGTGGTAATTCCCCACCACTGGAAATCGGTAACTATTCTCTCAAAATTGTCAATGGAACTAGGCTCTACCAGGAACCGGGAGCATCTGCTATTTCAGGAAAGTGATAGATCAGAACAATTTAGGAAAACTTGGGCCTCCTGGTAAATGTTTTGACTCGCTCCCACTTTCAAAGACCGGATTTCTGAATGAAGCATTTTTTTTTAACTGCATATCAAGTAGCCTTTATCCTCAGTTCCTAGTTATGCATCCACTACCACAATGACTATGGTAAACATCTATAAATTAACCATATTGGATAATTTCCTATATTGATAGACTTTTGAGTGATATAAGACTTATAACATAGCTATGTCCTAAAATCTTTTTTATCAAGTGAAATATGCCACCCAAGCCTTTTTTCTGGTGTTATAATATTTCACCATTCATTCCATACCCTGTAACCCTTGTTTGCCTACTTTTCTGTACTAGAATCTTACTGCTACTATAAAAATCTAATAAACTTGGATTGAACTAAACCTGTTGGAAGAAATCGACCTGAATATTGCCACACAGCTAAGCTAAAAAAGCTACTTACACGTTTTAATACAAAGAAATGATCAAGCTTAGAGTTGGGCTTTAACACATACTTTCAAATATTTGTTCCATAAGAGGTAAAAGTAATGATATTTTTTTAAAATATATTAAGCTTATTCACAAAAAAACATCATATATTCTAAAATAGAACAGTATAAGATAGAGCACTTTGGTGCTCTTATGACCATATGGGAATTTGTAGAATTATGCGGGTAAATTTGTCATACTACGGAATACTAATGTTCATTGCTACATACAAACATTGACCTATTCAATCCACAGTAATATATTAGTGTGGTGTGTACAGCATCAAACAGCACTATGTGGCCGGGTATGATAAATTAGCCCTTTGTTTGCGCTCTATCATCTTACATTTATGTACATTTTGTCTTAAGTGTAATTCTGTAAGTCTCATACTGTATATGATCAGCGCAGTCAGGGCTGTACCGCTTTACCGACCCACAGAGAAACGCACTGCATTTTAGCAGATGCACAGGGGTTAAATTAATTCTTAATGGCACCCCCACACACCCCCACACACCAGAAACTGGTGTTTTCACAATGCAATTTGAATTGGTGTGATTTCAAAAAGGGTTGGGGACTCTTTCATTGTGTTTCTTACAGGTAGGGCAGCCTATTGCAATAAATGGGCTGCAGTATGCAGCCCACACAGATGCCCACTAACCATCAACATCTTACCCCACCCACTTTGACTACAATTGTAGCTGGAAACTGTTGCGTTGCATACATGTCCTTTTTACACTTAAAACTGCTTCCATAAATATGCTTATAGTGAAAAGTTTTACAGCTAAGAATGCAAATGGGAAAAGGTGAGATATGGTGTAAACTGGTTTCCATGGAAAGAAATGTGGGATAATGCTCTATTCATGAAGTAGTCAACACCGTGACTCATAATGCTATAGAGCTTCTAAAAAGATAATAATCAGGTAATCAAATGTGATTTCTGTTTATAAGTGGAAAAAGAATACATAATATCAGTTATAAATCTAAACTTGTACCAGAAATTCACCTGGAAATGTTGACCAGTGTATCCTTTATCTATGGACCTCATCGCCAATTAGTCACATTACAGGTGTGGATATGCTTAGGTGCATTCTGGATTAAAAAAAAAAAACTCTCAATAACACCCCCAAACACCATTTTAATCCATGCTCCATTTAGACTATATTGCACCCAGAACTCCAGGCAAACAGCCAAATATGGAATTTGAAGCTGAACCCTGGGCTGGATCAAGTTACACTGAAAGGGTAAAATGCTTATTTTGTCTACAGGGATAGGTATAAGGTAAAGTATTTATCTTATTCCTTGCTCCTGCAGGCTTCCTCCTCTCCCATACACTGGTCCTCCAAAGTCGCTCCACTTCATTGCCGACAGGCTGCAGCTCTCCAAAGTCACCATGTACTATGCAAACCAGCAGTCTTGCATTGCAGGTGAGGATGCTGAGGGTATGCCCACATCCTGGGAGAAGATGAGTGTGCCAGCTGCCAGGTGAATGAGGAATAAGGTAAGTAATTCATCATCTCCTAGACTACAGCTGGCCGTAGACCCGTGGCCAAAAGTTTTGAGAGTGACACAAATATTAATTTTCACAAAGTCTGCTGTTTCAGTTTTTTCAGATCTTTTTGTCAGATGTTACTATGGTATACTGAAGTATAATTGCAAGCATTTCATAAGCGTCAAACGCTTTAATTGAAAATGACATGAAGTTTATACAAAGAGTCAAAATTTGCAGTGTTGATCCTTCTTTTTCAGGACCTCTTCAATTCACCCTGGCATGCTGTCAATAAACTTCTGGGCCACATCCTGAGTGATGGCAGCCCATTCTTGCATAATCAATGCTTGAATTTTGTCAAAATGTGTGTGTTTTTTTGTTGAACCGCCTCTTGAGGATTGAGCACAAGTTCTCAATGGGATTAAGGTCTGGGGGGTTTCCTGGCCATGGACCCAAGATTTTGAAGTTTTGTTCCCCATGCTAATTAGTTATCACTTTTGCCTTATGGCAAGGAGCTCCATCGTGCTGGAAAATGCATTGTTCGTCACCAAACTGTTCTTGGATGGTTGGGAGAAGTTGCTCTCGGAAGATTTTTGTGTACCATTCTTTATTCATGGCTGTGTTTTTAGGCAAAATTGTGAGTGAGCCCACTCCCTTGGCTAAGAAGCAACCCCACACATGAATGGTCTCAGGATGCTTTACTGTTGGCATGACACTGGACTGATGGTAGCACTCACCTTTTCTTTACCGGTAAAGTTTTTTTCCGGATGCTCCAAACAATTTAGAAAGGGGATACATCAGAGAAAATTACTTTTTGCAGAATATCAGTCTGTCCCTGATGTTTTTCCTGGACAGACATGGCTTCATTGCTGCCCTTCTTGACACCAGGCCACCCTCCAAAAGCCTTCACCTCACTGTGCATGCATCTGTACTCACCCCTGCCTTCTGCCATTCCTGAACAAGCTCTGCACTGGTAGTGCCCTGATCCCGTAGCTGAATCAACTGTAGGAGACGGTCCTGGCAATTGCTGGACTTTCTTGGGCGCCCTGAAGCCTTCTTCACAAATGCAGTGGAAATGCAGTGGAAATGTGTTTTTTTGGGGATTAAGTTAATTTTCCTTGCCAAAGTATTTTATTGATTGAATAAGCAAGTAAATCACACTACAGTTGTAATAAATATTACAATGAGCTATACGCGTTTAACAGATATGGTAAAACTCTAAGGTCTAACAGTAAACTACCGATTGGTAGGTTATTTAACTTAAGTTAATTTTCATTGCAAAGAGGGCCTTTGCAATTAATTGCAATTCATCTGATAACTCTTCATAGCATTCTGGAGTATATGCAAATTGCTATCATAAAAACTGATGCAGCAGACTTTGTGAAAAAAAAATTTTGTGTCATTCTGAAAACTTTTGGCCACAGCTGTACACTAGTAGAATTTAGTTAGAAATTTAGCATTTCCACCTTCCCACTCCTCTTTTTTTTAACCCCTGCTTGCCTTGTGGCATGTATACCACAGTTCACATGTTCACCTACCCAGCGGATCCAGCATTGTCCTGTCAAGATCCTACTCTCAGTAACCACCGCTCGGGTCCCATGCCACCATGCGTGTGTGTGTGACATCATTGAGAAAGCCCACCGGCACTTCCAGGATTATCCTGGGAGCCTCCCGCTGATGCGCCACTAGGCCTGCCCTCCTCCTCCTCTGTGAATGAAACACTAAGGCCTGGAATATATGGCATATATATATCCCAGAAGGCACAGCGGGCACAGTACATGTCATTCACCTAGGTGTATTGCAGGTGTGACCAAACCCATTTTCAGAAAAAAAAGGGTAAACAAAAAAGCTGATATTAGGGAAGAGAAATGAAGGAGGGACTTTTAAATTGATGGTGATGATCCGCTTTAAGATTTTCCGGTTTGATTTTCTTATCACTAGTGGGGACAAATCAATGTTTTTGAGCACAGTGACAAGAAAATTTAGAGAGAACAAATCTCTGGCAGTGCATGTGGTTTTCATTCAGTAAAATCAAATGTTAAAAGCCAATGAAATTTTGAATTACATTCGAATTACATTTGTCAAGTCATTGAATGCACTGAGAAGTTTTTTATTAATGTTCAAATGAACATCCATTTGAAAATTTACTAGAGTATGGATCCCTCAAACAAGCATTCACCCTTTCAGTATGGAGGGGACCCCTCTGTAATGCCACGTACACACGTTCGGAATTTCCGATAATAAAAGTCCAGTGGAATTTTTTCATCGGATATTCCGAATGTGTGTATGCCCCATCGGACTTTTTCCCTCGGAAATTCAGACAGACTTAGAAAAAGAACATGTTCTCTTTTTTTCCGAAGGAATTTCCATTCGTCTGGATGCAATTCCGATGGACTAAAAACCACGCATGCTCAGAATCAAATCGACGCATGCTCGGAAGCATTGAACTTAATTTTTCTCGGCTCGTCGTAGTCTTTTACGTCACCGCGTTCTTGATGGTCAGAATTTGGTGTGACAGTGTGTATGCAAGAGAGCTTGAACGGAATTCCATCGGAAAAACCTGTCAGAGTTTAATCCAACGGAAAATCTAACCGTGTGTACAAGGCATAAGGGTAACATTTCCTTTATGCACTGAGGAGAGTGCACAGCCAATGAAGACACAATGTAAATCAAAAATAACAGAAATAACTAGCATGCCAGAAGTGACATCTAAAATATTTACAAACCTCTAAGTGAAGATTTAAAATCTGTAACGTCTGGTGTGCAGGCCAATTCAGTTAATTAGCTTGTTTTTTTATTCCTGTCTGTGTCCCCTCATTGAGCAGATTCATGCTCTCTATCTGGCTGGTGAGCATTGCCACCAGTGCTGGGGGGAGCGGAAAGCTGAATTGTCAACAGAACAGTAATAGTGTGGAAATCTTTCAACTGGAACGCCTATTGCAGTGCTAACTGTCTATGAGGGGAATTTGTTCAATTTGGAGAGATAGCCTATCTGTAGGAGCAGTGGCGGCCAGTCCATAAGGGGCGCATCCCCCCCCCCCAAGTTCCAAAACTTAGTGTGCAAATAGGAAAGCTAATCATAGAATGATTTTTTTTTAAATAACTGATAATGTGACTAACATTTTTTAACAACTTAAAGTTAAAACATGTTAGTCATATTATCATTTATTTCATTCATCTTTCTATGTGTGTGCACTGTGCGGGGTGCCGGGCTAATGGGTTTTCTATTAGGTCTGTAATTTTTTTTAAAAGCATGTGATTAGAGCCTGAGGCTCTAATTGCCTTCTTTTAGGTTGTCCTCAGGGCTCAGTGAACCCACCCTCCCGCTTTTGATTTTAGCAAATCAATATTCGCCAACGCGCCACTTCCGGTTTCTGGCTGCTCGTCCCAGCCAATCAGGAGGCTGAAAATTTGAAACAGGGGAAAGAAGACCAGGTTAACATGGAAGCCACCGAGTATCAGGGGGGGGCATTACCGCTGGAGGGCTCCGTTTGTAGATAAGACTGAAGACGTCCTCTGCACCCCCCAAAAAAAATGTTTAGCACCAGCCGCCCCTGTGTAGGAGCCATGCTATGTCTGTGCTCACACTTCATTTATTCGGTGACAGCCATGCTATTTGAGTGCTCACCCTTCTATATGATCAATGTATCCAGTGAGTACATGTAAGCCATGCTATATATGTGTTTGCCATTATTTATACTCACTAGATCCAATTAGTATGTGACAGCTGTTATATATGTACTCACCATTCTTTATGGTAGCAGGATTCACTGAGTATGTAACAGCCATGCTATATGTGTGCTCACCTATCATTATGGTCAGTGGATTCAATGAGAGTGTAAGAGCCATGCTAAACAGTATATGTACTGTATATGATAGATAAAGCGCAGGTCATATAAATAAGTTGAGCCAAACAAATCATAACCAAAGCAAAGGAAATTACCATGTTAAGAGATTTAGGTAGATTTCTGCATGAGAATTTAAAGTACAGTGGTACCTTGGATTACGAGCATAATTTGTTCCAGAAGAATGCTTGTAATCCAAAACACGTGTATATCAAAGCGAGTTTCCCCATAGAAGTCAATGGAAACTCAGATAATTCGTTCCACAGTGACTTCTATTGTATGCAGTACCGCATGTGGCCAGAGGTGGGGGGGACGGAGATTCTCGGAAACCACTCAGAGCTATTTGGATGCACTCGGAAACATTCAGAAAGGCTAAGAAACGAGTGTTTCCGAGTGGCTCCGAGTGCAGCCGAGCTGCTCCGAGTGTCAGTTTTTATTGCTGTCTGTGCCACCCTTTCTATTTGTCCTTTTTTCAATTATAATTGAAAGTAAAATAAAATCCCACATTTTGGGTTTTCCTCAGAAAAGTTATAGTGGGGAAATCTTCCAATGAATGCTTATTGGATTTAAGCATATCATATCATGTGTATTTGTGTAATGAGGGAGGGTGTGACCTAAGGAGATCAACACCCTATATCAAGGTGTGCATAATTATTACACAGCTACTTTTCCTCAGGCAAAATGGGCCAAAAAATTGATTTTACTGACAAGTACAAGGTGTTCAGTGCTCAGAGACATGGCCAAGGAAAAGAAGGCTGGAACCCGACCACCACTGAACAATACACATAAGTTGAAACATCAAGACGGGGCGAAGAAATATCCGAAGAGAGATGAGAGTGACTCTTGATGGACCAAATGGATGGGCTTGTGGCTGGATCAGTAACTGGCCTCAGATGCCAGCAAGGTGGAGGTGGGGTACTGGTATAGGCTGGTATTATTAAAGATGAGCTAGTTGGACCTTTTGGATTGAAGATGGACTCAAAATCAACTCCCAAATCTACTGCCAGTTTTTAGAAGACACTTTCTTCAAGCAGTGGTACAGGAAAAAGTCTGCATCTTTCAAGAAGACCATTATATTTATGCCGGACAATGTTCTATTGCAGGGGTCTCCAAACTTTCTAAACAAAGAGCCAGTTCACTGTCCTTTAAACTTTGAAGGGGCCGGACTGTGGCCAGTGGGAATAGAAAAATGCCCCCACATCAAATGCCCCGACATCAATGTGAGAAAACAATGCCCCATCATTCGTATCAGTGGGGAAATAGTGCCCCATCATTGGTATCAGTGAGAGAAATAGTACCCCATCACTGGGATCGATGGAAGATCTAGTGTCCCATCATTGGTATTGGTGGGAGGAATAGTGCCCAATTATTGGTATTGGTGGGGGAATAGTGCCCCATTGTTGGTATTAGGGGAAGGAATAGTGCCCTATCACGGTTATCAGTGTAAGGATAAGTGCCCCATCATTGGTATCAGTGGGATAAATAGTGTCCCATCATTGGTATTGGTGGGAGGAATAGTGCCCAATTGTTGGTATTAGGGGAAAGAATAGTGCCCTATCATTGGTGTCAATGAAGAAATTGTGCCCCCTATGTTGGTGTCAGTGTGAGGAATAGTACCCCAAGGGCCGGATAGAGGCAAGCAAAGGGCCGCATCTGTTCCCCGGGCCGTAGTTTGGAGACCATTGCTCTATTGCATGCATCACAGTACTCCACTGCGTGGCTAGCCAGTAAAGGCCTTAAAGATAAAATAATAATGACATGGCCTCCTTCCTCACCTGACCTAAACCCTATTGAGAATTTGTGGGCCTTTCTTAAACAGGGAATTTATATTGAAGGAAAACAGTACACCTCTCTGAACAGTGTCTAGGAGGCTGTGGTTGCTGCTGCACAAAAAGTTGATCATCAACAAATCAAGAAACTGACAGTCTCCATGAATGGAAGGCTTATGACTGTTATTGAAAAGAAGGGTGGCTATATTGGTCGCAGATTTTTTTTTTTTTAAATGTTAGAAATGTTTATTTGTAAATTTTGAGTTGTTTGTTTATTATTCTCGCTTTAACAGATGAAAATAAACAAGTAAGATGGGAAAATTTTACTTTTTTATTCAGTTGCATATTAATTCTGCAGACTAAGGCCCCATGCACACGAGACGCAGGTGCAAACTCTGCTGAACACACGTTTTTAAACGCTGAAACCGGCGTTTATAAACGCGCGTTTTGCCGCGTTTGCGGCCGCGTTTAGCAGCGTTTAACCGCGTTTGCGTTTATAAGCGTTTCATCATAGACCCTCCCTAAGCTCAAAAAAGAGTAAATTTTAACCATTTCAGCCAGTTTGTGAGACCAGAGTGAGTAGCAGCAGCTGAGAGAGCAGCAGTGTACTTGTATTTAGCGTATCACTTGCCACATCATCTGCCACAAGTTGTGGATTGTCCACTTGCCACGTCACCTGCCACGTCACCTGGCCACATCACCTGGCCACGTCACCTGCCACGTCACCTGCCACAAGTTGTGGATTGTCCACTTGCCACGTCACCTGGCCACATCACGTGCCACGTCACCTGCCACAAGTTGTGGATTGTCCACTTGCCACGTTACCTGGCCACGTCACCTGGCCATGTTACCTGCCACGTCACCTGGCCACGTTACCTGCCACGTCAGCTGGCCACGTCACCTGCCACAAGTTGTGGATTGTCCACTTGCCACGTCACCTGCCACGTCACCTGGCCACGTCACCTGCCACAAGTTGTGGATTGTCCACTTGCCATGTCACCTGGCCACATCACGTGCCACGTCACCTGGCCACGTCACCTGCCACAAGTTGTGAATTGTCCACTTGCCACGTCACCTGCCACGTCATCTAGCCACGTCACCTGCCACAAGTTGTGGATTGTCCACTTTCCACGTCACCTGGCCACATCACGTGCCACGTCACCTGCCACAAGTTGTGAATTGTCCACTTGCCACATCACCTGCCACGTCACCTGGCCACGTTAACTGCCACGTCACCTGGCCACGTCACCTGCCACGTCACCTGCCACAAGCTGTGGATTGTCCACTTGCCATGTCACCTGGCCACGTCACCTGGCCACATCACCTGACACAAGTTGTTGATTGTCCACTTGCCACGTTACCTGCCACAAGTTGTGGATTGTCCACAATGCAATGCAAGCAATTACAGTTTTCTTTTATATTTTTTAATAGTTTTTCATCATTTGCCATCATTTTTGAGATTTCTAATGTTAAAAAATAGGTCACCTTTAAAAACGCTTATAAACGCAAACGCGGCAAAACGCCGGTACCGCGTTTAGCCGCGTTTAGCCGCGTTTAGCAGCGTTTAGCGTCTGAAACGTGGAAAACTTTTGCGTCTGAACCCATTTTTTTGCTTCTGGAAAAACGAGGTTAAACGCAACTGCTTGTAAACGCCAAAAAACGAGAGTGTGTGCATGGACACATAGGATAACATTGAATGGGTTCAGGAGCAGTTGAAAAAAGCGTCCAACTGCCTCTGAACGCGCGTTCAACAGCAAATAACAGCGTCTCGTGTGCATGGGGCCTAAGGCTCCAAGAAGCTCAAAAACGGTCGTTTTTAAAGCAGCAGAAAAAGTTAGCTTTTATCAGCGGTTTTTTACTAGCATTTATTAGCGTTTTTCAGTGTAGCGCTTTTTAGCTTTTTTTTTCAATGGATCAAAAAACGTTAAAAAACGCTTGCGACCAGCATTTTTGAGCGTTTATGAGCGTTTATGAGCGTTTTGCATTTTTTCTGCCGAAAAACGGCACTTTGAACGCAAATTTCTTGCGTTCAGAAAAAAGCCCTTTAACTCCACTGCACATTAAAGCTAAAAAAACTTTATGTGTACATGAACACATAGGCTAACATAGAGTGCAGTTAATGGGCTTTTTTAAAAAACGCCAAAACGCCAATAAACTGCAGTTTATCAGCTTCTGTGTACATGGAGCCTAATAGTTGCCCAATAATTGTGCACACATAAATATTCTCCTAAGAAAGCCAAAGCCTCACTTTTACTTTCTTAAATATTCAGGTTTGAAATGTACTAACATTTTGGATTGACTGAGAGCACTGTAGTTGAAGGGATTCTCTTAAATTTCAGGGATTTCCTCTCGCTTTCTGTTTTCTCCCTAATGGGACATGGATGGCAAAAAAAAAAAAAATGACAGGGGTTATAACCCTCCATCATTTTATCCAAAATGAAAAAAAAAAAGTGTTGCTTATAGTTCTACTTGAAAGTAGAATTCTGAAGACAAATTAGTTCCTCCAATTAGTTCCTTCCTGGCGTAGGGTAGGATGTGAAAAAATATGTACTGTATATACTCGAGTATAAGCCGACTCGAGTATAAGCCGAGGTACCTAATGTTGCCCAAAAAACTGGGAAACCTCACTGACCCGAGTATAAGCCGATGCCCCACTGTTCCCTAGCTCGCTGTTCCCTGTAAATAGAAATTTTTACATTGTAATTATTACCTGTAAAGAAGTTGCGGCTGCGGCGTCCATCGTTCAAATTCCGCGGCGTCCATCGTTCGAATTCCGCGGTCTCTTCCTGTTCCTTACTTGATAGGCGAGTCTCAGCAGACACTCTCCGCCTATCACGATCATTCTCTCATCCTTAGTTTTCCCAGCAGACACTGTGTTGGGTATTCCGCCAATCACAGACGTCTGCTGGAAAACTGAGGATGAGAGAACGTTCGTGATAGGCGGAGAGTGTCTGCTGAGACTCGCCTATCAAGGAAGGAACAGGAAGAGACCGCAGAATTTTGAACGATGGACGCCGCGGAATTCGAACGATGGACGCCGCAGCCGCAACTTCTTTACAGGTAATATTTACAATGTAAAATTTATATGACTCGAGTATAAGCCGAGGGGGGGGACTTTCAGCCCCAAAAAAGGGCTGAAAATCTCGGCTTATACTCGAGTATATACGGTATGTGGTAACCCCACATACATTAGCCTCTAATGCCGCCTACATACGATCGGAATTTCCGACAACAAATGTTCGATGGGAGCTTTTGGTCGGATATTCCGACCGTGTGTAGGCTTCATCGGACATTTGCTGTCGGAATTTCCGACAACAAATGTTTGAGAGTTGGTTCTCAATTTTTCCGACAACAAAAGTTCTTGTCGGAAATGACGCATGCTCGGAATCATTGTACTTCATTTTTCTTGGCTCGTCATAGTGTTGTACGTCACCGCGTTCTTGACGATCAAAATTTCCGAGCAACATTTGTGTGACCGTGTGTATGCAAGACAAGTTTGAGCCAACATCCGCCGGAAAAAAATCCACGGTTTTGTTGTCGGAATGTCCTATCGTGTGTACGCAGCATTAGAGCTCTATATACTTGTCCTTCCTCTATACCAGGGGTCTCCAAACTGCGGCCCTGGGGCCGGATGTGGCCCTTTGCTTGCCTTTATCCGGCCCTTGGGGCACTATTCCATCCACTGACACCAACAATGGCAAATAATTTTTATTGCTGAAACCACCAATGGGGCACTATTCATCCAACTTACACTATCAACTTAAACTATTCCTTCTATTGACACCAACAATGGGGCACTAGTCCTCCCACTGACACCAAAGGAATGGTATTGTTTACTCCCTCTCGACATTTTCTACTCCCAATGGCCCTAGTCCGGCCCTCCTAAAGTCTGAAGGACAGTAAACTGGCCCTTTGTTTAGAAAGTTTGGAGACCCCCTGCTCTATACCATTACTGGGGACAGTGATCTTCAAGCATTTGGCTTCCAACATATTTTACTATTTCTATTTTAACAAAAATATATATTTTTTTGTATTTTCTACACTGAACTTCACAGGTAGTTAACCAGACTTGCCCTGGTATGGGCCAGAGGAGGAGATGTGTCCAGGAGAATACACATAGACATGTAGGCACCTGTGGGCTACTCGTCAATCAGACCCCTCTTCATATACTGTATCGAATACCCATTGTGCACTAGGGCCCTGGTGACCATGCATCAGCGTTGGATCCAATATACACATAATATTGATTTAATAGGCCAAGAGAAGTGCAGTCATACTTCTTACTGGCAGTCTGCCACAATTAATAATTATAGTGGCTGTCTATTTCAATCCATGAATGTATAACACCTACACTACCTAATAAACAACAGGGTGAAGGTTTCACTCCAGTAATTATATACTACTGAAATATATGTTGTCATTATATTTTTATGTACAGTTCAATTTTATAATTATAACAGCCTCTATTGTTCCAACCATTTACACTGCAGTGCCACACATTCTGAGTCATATCTTTAAATACTACTAATGGAATCAACAATATGAGTTTTCAAGGTAAATGGAAATATTACATTATATTCTAGATTGAATTCAATCTTTGGATATCATTAGTGCACAACCTGCTGTCCTCTTGTAGGTTTTATTTTTTTTTAAATAGTTAAAAAGGCTGCCTTTTTAACTATTTAAAAAAAAAAAAAAAACAGCAAAAAAAAAAACCTACAAGAGGACAGCAGGTTGTGCACTAATGATATCCAAAGATGTAAAGAACATGACATTAGCGCCCTCTAGAGGCAATGATGCTCAACGTCTGACTGTAATTAAATCATTTGTACGCAGAACAGACTTTTAAAACAATTCCGTTTATTACCTTTGGAGCATTCAGTAAACAGTGGATCTTATTCCATAAAAGTTTTTGTTACAAAATATTCTGGTGGCCAAAAGTCTCAAGTGTATCTTAAATTGCGATGAAAAAAATGTAGCTTCACATACTGAGGTTAATTTACTAAAACTGTGCAAAATCTGATGCAGTTCTGCATAGAAACCAACCAGCTTCCAGATTTTTTTGTCAAAGCTTAATTGAATAAGCTGAAGTTAGAAGTTGCACCAGATTTTGCACTCTCCAGTTTTAGTAAATTAATCCCGATATGCCCTAATATAAAAAGACACTAAATAAATATGAGGGCTGACATTGCTGACCCTTTTCTGAAAGTGCCATATATCTGTTTGTTTCTGGCTTCAGTACTTACATTCACTGACTTGGAGCAAGCAAGCTGCAAAGTCAGAGTTCCAGATCTGCATACCTGTTGCAGGACAGTTACTTAGAAAGTACTGAAGACGATCAGTATGCAATGAGTATCATCAGAAAAAGATCAGCAATGGTAGCCTCCATAAATTCTCTGTACAAGTTTTCTTTCAATGATGGACAGGCAAGAAAGAAAATCAGTGAAGATTTGCATTTTAGGTAGAAGACAAGAGTCGTGTACTGCCACCGAAGTTGTAATCCTAGTCAAACGACTAAAGCCTGGTACACACGATCGGATTTTCCGCGGACAAAGCATAGGACTTTTGACTGATAGGCGTTGGACAGGAATATGTCTTGCATACAAACGGCACACAATTGTTGGCCAACAAACAAAAAACGATGTGCTTTTTCAGCTCTCATAGGATGCATTAAAGTGGAGCTCCGCAAAAAAAATATATATATATATTAAAAGCCAGCAGCTACAAATACTGCAGCTGATGACTTTTAATATTAGGACACTTACCTGTCCTGGAGTCCAGCGAAGTCGGCAGCAGAAGACGAGCAATCGCTCATCACTCTGCTGCCCCCACCGCCATCCTCGGTGAGGGAACCAGGAAGTGAAGCCTTGCGGCTTCACTGCCCGGTTCCCTACGGCGCATGCGCGAGTCGCGCTGCGCCGTTTTCACTGGTCCCCGTTGTGTTCTGGAAGCCGAGTGTTTCCCAGAACACAACGGGTATTCTGCGGGAAGTGACGTACTACCCGCAGAATACCCGCAGAGAGGACTCCCAGAAGTGGGTGCAAATACCTGTCTTAGACAGGTATCTGCACCCCCCTCCTCCCTGAAAGGTGCCAAATGTGACACCGGAGGGGGGAGGGTTCCAATGAGCGGAAGTTCCACTTTAGGGTAGAGCTCCGCTTTAAGGTGAAAAAGCACGAGGGTTTGCAAACCCTTTAAAGCATTTATTACCCCAACACTTCATATTCTCGATATGTGCCTGCTGTACCATGTGCTTGTATGAGAAAGTATCCTGTTCTCTTTGTATTGCTTCCTTTATGTAAAATCCCTGGTGTTCCTGCTAGTCCCCTTGCTTTCCTATTAAAAACTGATCACACTAAGCAGGAAAGCACAGCGTGGACAGTTCTCTAGCTATGCTGCGAACTCAGTGTACAATGATCAGACCTGTCCTGACAAGCCACCCCTGCACAGCCATTCACTGGGAAGCTCAGTGTTCTACTGCTTATCCTCCCCCCAGCTCTTATGCAGCTGAGAGCAGAGGGAATGTGATCAATAATAAAAAAGGGAAAGAAAAAAGGTATTTATAATGTTTTTTTATATCTATACAAAAATGTTTTGCCTTTCATTTCTATTTTACACTGAATGTGTTGTTTTACAAGGTGATCGTTTACAATAACTTTAAGTTTATGTTATTTAGTGTTTTTTACCGTTTTACCTTCTTGAATGTATATTTTAGCACTATACATTTACTTCCAACTTTTTTTATTTTGTTACTTTTTTTGTTGTTGCTATGTCTATCATTTTCTTTCTTTGAATGAGGGGCCCATTCTTTGGCACAAACACAGGCTAATTGTAAAGAGCTTATGCCGCGTACACACGACCATTTTTCTCGTCTGGAAAAATTAAATTTTTTCTCTTTGATGAGAAAAACGACCGTGTGTGGGCTTTTGGTCATTTTTTCAGACGAGAAAAACGGCATTAATCACGACGAGAAAAATTAGAACATGCTCTAATTTTTCTCGTCGTGATTCACGGCATTTTTTTCCGCTGCAGTTTTCCCATAGGGAAACACTGCCGGGGAGCCTACACACGGTCTTTTTTCTCGACCAAGAGAAAAAATGACAGGAAAAACGGCCGTGTGTAGGGAAACAAGCCGTTCCTCGTATTTCCCCGTCAATTTTCTCGACAGTGTTTTCACCGTCGAGAAAATCGATCGTGTGTACGCGGCATAAGTTGACGTTTAGTCAATGTCAATTTTAAAAACCACTAAAAACTACTTTATTTCCAATGACTCCAATGTATTTCACCAAAAATGACAAAATTTTACAGAAATTTTCTAGAAATGTGGGGAAATGAATATCCTAAATGGCACTCACCCCCAATTCACTAAGGTGTTAAACTTCATTGAATTGGCCCTGCTGTTTTATAAAAGCATAATACAGGCTTCTAAAGCCCTGTACACACAATCAAATTTCCTATGGATTCTAATCCAATGGATTTTTCCGATGAAGCTGACTTCCATCAGTCTTGCCTACACACCATCAATCTAAAATCCGACCGTCCCAAACACCGTGACGTTAAACACTCCGACAAGCCGAGAAAAATGAAGTTCAATGCTTCTGAGCATGCGTCGACTTGATTCTGAGCATGCGTGTGTAGCGGGGTGTTCCCCTTTAATGCAGAGAGACAAGAAGTTCCAGGTGAGAGGTGAGTCGGGAGGAAGTAAAGAGACATTATGGAAGTGAAAGCAGAGGAGAGAGAGACTACATCTCCCAGTACATCTTGCAGCACCCAGGGTGCATTGCTCCAGAACAGAGACTGCTGGGGCAGACTTTATAAAGGGGAGGCGGAGTTTTGGTCGGCCTCTTTGGACACCCCTCTCCTAGCAAGAGGATCTCTGTGCTGAACTGCTGTGTGCACAAGGCCTGAAGCCTGGGCCGTGTGCTCCTTTCCAAAGAGCCCTCTGCCAGCCTAGCAGAGCCTTAGAGACATCTAATCCTCCTTGCTGCAGTACACCAGAAGGATTGAAGACTTGGATGTCGGTGGATTCCTGTTCCCAGATGAATCGATGGAGGAAAGGGACTTGGACTTGTCCAGGTGGTGAGAGCTGTTTAAAGACAGATCCTTTATCTTTACTATTCGTTGGGATTACAAAGTTGTTCTTCAAGTGCACCACCGAAAAGATTGCTAGCGAATATTGTTTCACTGAACTTCCATTTAGATCAGTCAGGCCTGACTGCATAGGTAGACATTGCTGGGTGTTAGTCTACCCATGAGGGGAAGTAGCTGTAAAAGGGCAGCGCTAGAGTTGCATAGCAATACTTTATTATTCTGATTACTCTGTTTATCTTTATTACTGTTTATTGCAGGGATCTGCAACTTTTTATACTGTTGTTTATTACTTGCCCATTAGCCTCAGTAAAATATCTGGGTAAAGTACATTTGGTGTCAGTTCCGCTTACTTTAATAGGAGTTTTAAAGTATATTCTGTGTATGTTTGTTATAGGACTGCGTCACCAACAGTTGCGATCACGCGGTCCTATCTCTCTATCACCAGCTGTGCCACGGGAGGTTAGAGCCGATTGCCGGGGGTTGACAGCGGTGCACTGCAGGGCCCAAATCAATATCAGCGGCTCTCTTAACTGGGGGTAGCGCTACACGTGGGGGCTCGAGTCCGGGATCCTTGTACGTTGCACGCTGCAATCAAGCCGGTCAGAAGTACCAGCATGGACCCGCTGGCAATGTCACAGTGGTGCGCAGCGATTGGCGCCGATCCAACCGCGGCGGTAGTCATTGTACTCCCGGGGGAAAGATGGAAGGAAGAGGAGATAAAACAGCTCGTATTGTTACTGTCTCCGAGCCACAAAGCATGGGTGATGGATTTTAGGCCAGATCCAGTGATCTCGTTTACATACGCACTGGTAGAATGGAAAAACGAAATCCCAGAGCATTTTAAAAGTCAGAGTATACAAGCCATAGATAATCAGATCTATCACTTGATACATACGCTGCCAGTGAAGGAAGAATGGTTTCAGACACCAAAGCCATCACTCCCACAATTATCTCCACCACTATCCCCTAAAGCAGAAAAGCTTAAGGAACTATTAAGCCCGGGATCACCGCTGGCCGCTATAGGGCCTGAATTGTTGAATGCTCTAGGAGACCTTGTAATTAAGTGCCAGAAAAGCAGTACGGTGCATGTGGAGGCCGGTTACCGGAAGCTTAGCACCTTCTCAGGGAAGCTCCCCGTCCCTGCGGGGGAGGAAGATTTTGACACTTGGGTGGAACAGGCATTGCAGGCAGTAGAAGCATGGGAGGTGCCTGAGGCACAGAAGAGACAGCGAGTCTTAGAAAGTCTGAAAGGTGCCGCGGCAGAAGCGGTGAAGAGCTTCCGGTTTGGAAATGAAAACTGTACAGCTCAAGATTGCCTGGCCATGCTGCAGGAAGAGTTTGGTCAGCTGGAGAAGGTGTCAGAGATGATTTATCAAATTGAACACACTCTCCAGCAGCCGAATGAGAAACTGTCAGAATATGTTAGAAGGCTGAACAGGCAGTTATGCAAGATTGTACTGAAGAAGGGAATGCTGCCCAAAGATGCAGATGAAGCACGCATGAAGCAGATCATGAGGGGAGCGCGGCGCTCAGACCCGGTCTGGCTGCACCTGAAAACCTCAGGAGGAGGAATGTCACTAACCTACTCTGATCTAATAAAAATTATTAGGGACGAAGAGGCGCTGCAGGAAGATCAGCAGGTGGCCAAGGCGAATGTCACACCTGTACCAGTGTTGGTCCATTCGGTCAAGAGCCCAGAAAGAGATGCGGAGGTTGACACTCTGAAATCGCAAATGGCCCAAGTGTTGGAGATGCTGACCTCTTTGATGGAGAAAGATCAGAGAAGACGAGAGAAACCAAGCCCAAGAAAGGAGTTGTTCCCGAACACCTCAGCACCGGCCTCCCTACAGGACCGAGAAGAGGTGATTTGCTATAACTGCGGAGGGAGTGGCCACTTTGCTAACGTATGCTCCAGCCCAAAGAAGAAGAGAACAGATAATTGCAAGCCGGCGGGAAACTCCAAAGGGCCCCGGTGAAGGAGTCAACCGGGTGCCCATCATCTTCAGTGCGCTCCAAACTAAAAAAAAAGGCCAAGAATGGAGGAGACAAAACTCCTAGGAGGAGGTATAGTACACCCCCACCAAGATGTACCCCAGAGGGAGGGGGCAAGACCCCTCAGTGGAAGTACAGCACCCCAAAGAAGGAACATCCACCTAAAAGGAACAATAACATCCCTCAGCGGGTTTGTGCCCCCATTGAGAGGGAGAAAGTCAATGCATGCCAGGCTCAGGAAAAATTAAAGTCCAAAAGGAGCAGGGCAAGGGTCGAAAGCCAAAAAAAAGAGGTGACCCCAGTCCGGCCATACCCAAAGGAACTGGTGGGCCCGTCTCCTACTGTGCCCATTCAAGTGGAAGGAGTCTATACTAAAGCTCTTTTGGACACCGGAGCACAGGTGACTTTACTATACCGGGACTTCTATGATAGGCACTTGAGTCATCTGCCTATCCAGAAGATAGAAGAGCTGGAGATATGGGGACTTGGAACCCAGAGTTTCCCTTATGATGGGTACCTGCCCATAAAGATGACTTTCGACCCATCCGTGGCTGGGAAGGCTGAAGTGTTTGACACCCTGGCAGTTGTGTGTCCCCGGCCGCCTGGAGCCAGCAAGATTTCCCTGATCATTGGGACAAACACGGATCTAGTCAGGAGACTCCTGACCCCTCTAGTGAAAGAGAGAAACCATTCAGCCACCAAAATCCATCCCATGCTAAAGACGGCCTACCAACGACTGGTCTTAGAGCAGAAGACCCCGGGAGAGGGGATAGGGAAGGTGTGGAGACTTGGCAGAGAAGGAGTAGTGCTACAGCCCGGAGAAGTAACCTGTCTTAGGGCCACTGTGAAGCTTTCGTGGGAACAACCTGGCCCCTTTGTCATGCTGGAATCAGACCCAAGGGAAGAGTCCTCAGGCCTGGAAGTGATACCAGAAGTGATTCCGTTCAAGGCCCTGAAGAAGGCCCATGGCAGAGTTCCGGTGAGTGTTAGGAACACTACGGGAGGACCCATGGAGATCCCTGCCAGAGTGTTGCTTGGTCAGGTGAGCCCTGCTGCCCCGGTCACTTGGTCCGAAGTCAAGGGGACGGGTGACGGAGGAGATGTTTGGGAGAAACTGTCCGTGGAAAACCCGAACCTACCCAGGGCTTGGAAAGAAAGAGCCAAGGCCCAGCTGACCAGGTGGGAGAAGATCTTTTCCGAAGATGAATTCGATGTGGGGTGTGCAAGAAGTGCCACCCATCGGATCCGCCTCCAAGAAGATAAGCCCTTCCGAGAAAGGGTCAGGCGGGTCCCCCTGGCAGATCTGGAGGATCTGAGGGAACAACTTGTAGAACTAAAGAAGACTGGTGTGATCCGGGAGTCTAGAAGTCCCTATGCCTCCCCAATCGTGGTGGTCAGAAAGAAGAATGGGTCGTTGAGGCTTTGTATCGATTACAGGACTCTCAACAGGAGAACCATCCCTGACCAATACACCACGCCAAGGATAGAAGATGCCCTACAAAGTTTGTCTGGAGCCAAATGGTTCAGTGTGATGGACCTCAAGAGTGGGTACTATCAAATCCCTATGCACCCAGAAGACAGGGAGAAGACAGCCTTCATAACCCCGGTGGGATTCTTCGAATTCAATAGGATGCCTCAGGGTCTGTCTGGAGCTCCTGCTACCTTTCAACGCCTTATGGAGAAGACTGTTGGAGACATGAATCTTATAGAAGTCCTTGTGTACTTGGACGATGTCATTGTCTTTGGAAGAACCTTGGAAGAACATGAAGCCAGGTTGGAGAAAGTATTGAGAAGACTCAGCGAAGAGGGACTTAAGCTTTCCCCCGAGAAGTGTCGGTTCTACCAGTCTTCTGTGAACTATCTGGGGCACATAGTGTCTGAAGAAGGGGTGGCCACAGATCCTGAGAAGTTGGAAGCAGTCACTTCCTGGCCACGACCCACCACAGTAACAGAGCTCAGATCCTTCCTGGGGTTCTGCTCCTATTATAGGAGGTTTGTGGAGGGGTTTGCTCGGATTGCCCGCCCGTTGAATGAATTGCTAAAGGCAGAAGGGGAAGAGGATCACTCAGGGCCCAGGAGGCCTGGTGAGTCAGTTCAAGATCAGTGGAACCCAAGGTGTGAAGAGGCCTTTCATGCTCTGAAGAGGAGCTTAACCACTGCCCCAGTCCTGGCCTACGCCGACCCTACCAGACCTTATGAATTACATGTGGATGCCAGCCATGAGGGTCTAGGTGGTGTACTCTACCAAGAACATGAAGGACAACTGCGACCAGTGGCCTATGTGAGCAGGAGCCTGACCCCCTCAGAAAAGAATTACCCCACTCATAAGCTGGAATTCCTGTCCCTCAAATGGGCGGTAGTAGACAAGCTAAAAGACTACTTGTATGGGGCAGAGTTTACTGTGAAGACAGACAACAACCCCCTGACCTACCTCTTCACCACCGCGAAACTAGATGCCACCGGACACAGGTGGTTGGCCGCATTGTCTGGATTCAACTTCAGTCTGAAGTACAGACCAGGAGCCGGAAATAGGGATGCAGATGCCCTGTCCCGGAGGTCTCATGCCACGACAAATGACTGGGAAGATTGGACCCAAGTGGCACCGGACGGGGTGCGGGCCCTTTGTCAAGGGGCTGAATTCCAAGCCAGAGGAGGCTCCAGAGCAGAAGAAATAGGGGTTACCATGGTAGGAGTCCCCAAACACTATTGTGGGGTAACTCAACTGGAGGAAGACAACCTACCGAGACTGTCCAAGAAGGAGTTGAGGTGTGACCAATTGGAAGACCCCATGGGGAGATTGGTCCTCGAAGCCCTGGAGAATCAGGATCCCAACAAATTCCTACATCACCCCTCAAAGGAGGCTCGCCTGTTGAGGAAGGAATTGGACAGGCTACAGGTACATCAGGGAGTGGTCTACCGAAGGGGCCCCTCTGATGACTCAGAAGATAAGTGGCAGTTATTTCTTCCAGAGAAGCACCGAGAGACTGTACTAATTGCCCTGCATGACCATCATGGTCACCTAGGGGCAGAAAGGACCTTCCAGCTTGTCAGAAATCGGTTCTATTGGCCCTGCATGAGGGCAGAAGTAGAGGAGTATTGCCATTCCTGTGCACGATGCATTCAGAGAAAGACCCTACCCCATCAAGCTGCCCCAATGGGCCACTTACAGAGTCAAGGCCCAATGGATCTGGTATGCATTGACTTTCTCTGCCTCGAACCCGACCTGAGTGGATTGGGGAATGTTCTGGTAATAACCGACCATTTCACCCGCTATGCTCAAGCTTTCCCAACCAAAGACCAGAAGGCATCCACCGTGGCCAAGATACTTATGGAGAAGTATTTTGTCCATTACGGACTACCACAGAGACTCCACTCAGATCAAGGAAGGGACTTTGAGAGTCGGTTGATCCGAAGACTTTTGGATTCATTAGGAATAAAGAAGACCAGAACCACGCCTTACCACCCACAAGGAGATGCTCAGCCGGAGAGATTTAACCGGACCCTGCTCAACATGTTGGGAACCTTAGAAACAGAGAAGAAGCAACACTGGAGTCAGCACATATCAGCCCTAGTACATGCCTATAACTGTACCACAAGTGACGCCACTGGCTACTCCCCTTATCGACTTATGTTTGGGAGAGAAGCAAGGCTACCTGTGGACCTGGCCTTTGGCACTTCTATAGACAATACCTCAGCTACATCCCACAAGGGATACGTGGACAGACTTAGACGTAGCTTGCAGGTGGCCTATGAACAAGCCCAGGCGGCTTCGGATCAAAGGGGGGCCCGCAACAAGAGAAATTTTGATCTGAAGGTTCGAGTGCAAGATCTGCAGCCCGGGGACCGAGTACTGCTACGCAATCTGGGGGTCCCTGGAAAACACAAGCTTGCCGACAGGTGGAGATCTGAGCCCTATGTTGTCTGTAGGAAGTTGCCCGGTTTGCCTGTCTACAAACTAAAGCCAGAAGGAAAGGTGGGTCCACTGAAGACGTGGCATCGGAACCACCTGCTCCCACTTGCTGAGGCAGTCAGAATACCTCCCGTGAGAGACTCCCCTGAACCGGCCTCTATCCTGGATATTCCTAGGCCGAACACTCGGTCCCAGACCTCTCGAGCCAAAGATGGGGAGGCCTCCCAATTGAGTACAGAAGAAGGTGGAGAACTGGACTGGCTGTGGCCTCCCTCGCCTCTGGGAACGTCCGCCATAGATCTCCCAAATGGAGGGGATACCCCAGATGCAACGCTGAATCCGGAGGCTACTGAATTCATACCCTTCAGTCCCTCAGCTGATTACTGGGAAGATGTTCCTGACACTTGCGCAGAGGAGGACTCTAGAGATTCCATACGTCAGTCGACTTCTGAATCAGAGGTTCCAGAACCAGCAATGTTACCTGAACTTACTCCTGAAGAAGAGCCTGTGGTGCCAGAGTCAGAAGCACCAAGAGAGCAGAGGGCTCGCAGAGTCATCAGGCCTCCCAAGAAACTAACTTACCCCCAAATGGGGACGAGCTCAGAGGACTCTGTTGTAACGGCTAGGAGAAGTGTTGAACAACCTGATCCTTCCACCGTCCATTTGGTGGAGGGCAACCCCAGCTCACTCTCTGGCACAGTTAGGCAGGCCACTCATGGTAGTGTGACCTGTGGGCAAGAGAGTTCCATCCCAAAGTTTTGGTGGGAATTCCCTATGCCAACATCATGCTCGACATTGTCCAAAATGGTAAACAGTATTTGTTGAAGTTTATCTTTGGGGACCAAAGAGTTCAAGTGGGGGGAGTGTGTAGCGGGGTGTTCCCCTTTAATGCAGAGAGACAAGAAGTTCCAGGTGAGAGGTGAGTCGGGAGGAAGTAAAGAGACATTATGGAAGTGAAAGCAGAGGAGAGAGAGACTACATCTCCCAGTACATCTTGCAGCACCCAGGGTGCATTGCTCCAGAACAGAGACTGCTGGGGCAGACTTTATAAAGGGGAGGCGGAGTTTTGGTCGGCCTCTTTGGACACCCCTCTCCTAGCAAGAGGATCTCTGTGCTGAACTGCTGTGTGCACAAGGCCTGAAGCCTGGGCCGTGTGCTCCTTTCCAAAGAGCCCTCTGCCAGCCTAGCAGAGCCTTAGAGACATCTAATCCTCCTTGCTGCAGTACACCAGAAGGATTGAAGACTTGGATGTCGGTGGATTCCTGTTCCCAGACGAATCGATGGAGGAAAGGGACTTGGACTTGTCCAGGTGGTGAGAGCTGTTTAAAGACAGATCCTTTATCTTTACTATTCGTTGGGATTACAAAGTTGTTCTTCAAGTGCACCACCGAAAAGATTGCTAGCGAATATTGTTTCACTGAACTTCCATTTAGATCAGTCAGGCCTGACTGCATAGGTAGACATTGCTGGGTGTTAGTCTACCCATGAGGGGAAGTAGCTGTAAAAGGGCAGCGCTAGAGTTGCATAGCAATACTTTATTATTCTGATTACTCTGTTTATCTTTATTACTGTTTATTGCAGGGATCTGCAACTTGTTATACTGTTGTTTATTACTTGCCCATTAGCCTCAGTAAAATATCTGGGTAAAGTACATTTGGTGTCAGTTCCGCTTACTTTAATAGGAGTTTTAAAGTATATTCTGTGTATGTTTGTTATAGGACTGCGTCACCAACAGTTGCGATCACGCGGTCCTATCTCTCTATCACCAGCTGTGCCACGGGAGGTTAGAGCCGATTGCCGGGGGTTGACAGCGGTGCACTGCAGGGCCCAAATCAATATCAGCGGCTCTCTTAACTGGGGGTAGCGCTACACGTGTTTTTTTTGTCCGATGGAGTTCCACACAGATGATCGGAATTTGCTATCGTTTTTTTTCCCATCGGATAAATTTAAAACATGTTCTATTTTTTCTCACCGATGGAAAAAAGACCGATGGGGCCCATACACGATCAGTTTGTCCAATGAGAACAGTCCATCGGACTGTTTTCATCGGTAAAACCGATCGTGTGTACACGACATAACAGTTCTATATGATGTTCATATAGCTTATTTGTGTTTACTCTTTTTTTATTGCTAAAAAGCGAGGACTGAGCATTGAGTGGTATGAAAAAAGATGGGCAGATTTCACAGAAAACACAAATTTATATTCCATTCCTCAGCATTAGCATATAAATAATACAGCAAGCAGGGTTTTATCTGCATGAGTTCAGGCACTCCATGTGACAGAGATACAATCGCACAGACACAGTAATTCACATAGTAATTTCCTGTGAAGAATCAGCCTACAAGACAGCTTGTTAAAGCTCAGAGCAGGTGCTTCTGTCTAAGGAAGTGAAAGCACAATGTCAAGTCATTTACAATATGTGACTATTACACACCATATGCGTTTGCTATGACTGATCCCAGCAAGATTTCATCCAGGGCAGGGCAGGCAGTGAGGTATGTCATGACAGCTGAGGACATCACCGCACATTCCACCTGTCAAACCTGCAATACACACATTCCAGAGCTCCATCTCTAGGGAGAAGCCATCCTTCATGGGTGAACATTCCTTGTGTCACACAATTAACCCCTCCAGTGGATGCAAGGTCATTGGTCCGCAAACAAAGGGTTAAAGTACCCCTTTAAAAATAATGTGTATCTTTTCATAAAATAAATACAACTGGATAGAGAAATTAGCAATGACGTCATTTGAAAAAGAATTTAGCCCTTTATTGATTTGCCAAATGATATAATAAGCAAATTGTTTTTATTTTTTTGTTAAGCACTTTGATTTATCATTACACTGAGAAAATATTGTTAGAAGCTTCTTTTTTTTTTTTTTTTATGAAATGTATTCTTGCATACTAACAATATAAATTTGTATTGTCTGACAGCAGGTGGCACTTTAAATATAACTTTTTAGGTTTGGAGAGAGTGGTAAGGGGTTAATTGCTGCCTCAGGAGCACTTAGAGAGATTCAAGCTCTCCTATTCCCCGCATCATCAATGTCACGGTTAATGAAAGTTAAGGTAAATCCGAAATTGTAGCTGCCTCCAGAACAGGAATATAGGGGACATCTCCCTAATCAGACATAGATAGCAAAAAAAAAAAAACCTGACAGCAGTTTTGCTCTATACAAAATGAAAAAAAAAAGTTTTGGCTTTAGGTATACCTTAGGGACCCTTTTCATACGTTTTCCAGTTTTTTACCTTCTTACAAAAAAAAAAAACATTGTTTACAAAACCGAATTGCTAAAGCCAAATATTGCATATTCAAGTGAATTAGCCTGAGCAGTGAATCCTCCTTGAATTCATTGCTCTGGCTCCTTGCACAGCCAATTGCTGTTCTCTCTCATAGTACTTTGAGAGTCCACTGCCATATATTGTTGATTTGTAAACGAAACAATTCATATTTGAATATATATATATATATACACAGTCATGGCTGAAATTGTTGGCACCCCAGAAATTTTTCCAGAAAATCAAGTATTTCTCACAGAAAAGTATTGCAGTAACACATGTTTTGATATACACGTGTTTATTCCCTGTATGTGTATTGGAACAAAACAAAAAAAGGGAGGGAAAAAAGAAAAGTGTACATAATGTCACACAAAACTTCAAAAATGGGCCGGTCAAAATTCTTGGCACCCTTAACTTAATATTTGGTTGCACATCCTTTGGAAAAAATAACTGAAATCAGTCGCTTCCTATAACCATCAATAAGTTCTTACACCTCTCACCTGGAATTTTGGACCATTCTTCCTTTGCAAACTGCTCCAGGTCTCTCTTATTGGAAGGGCGCCTTTTCCCAACAGCAATTTTAAGATCTCTCCACAGGTATTCAATGGGATTTAGATCTGGACTCATTGCTGGTCACTTTAGAACTCTCCAGCGCTTTGTTGTCATCCATTTCTGTGTGTTTTTTTACGTATTTTTGGGGTCATGGTCCTGCTGGAAGAACCAAGATCTCGGTCGCAAACCCAGCTTTCTGACACTGGGCTCTACAGTGCGACCCAAAATCCTTTGGTAATCCTCAGATTTCATGATGCCTTGCACACATTCAGGGCACCCAGTGCCAGAGGCAGCAAAACAACCCCAAAACATCATTGAACCTCCACCATATTTCACTGTAGGTACTGTGTTCTTTTCTTTGTAGGCCTCATTCCGTTTTCGGTAAACAGTAGAATGATGTGCTTTACCAAAAAGCTCTATCTTGGTCTCATCTGGCCACAAGACGTTTTCCCAGAAGGATTTTGGCTTACTCAAGTACATTTTGGAAAACTGTAGTCTTGCTTTTTTATGTCTCTGTGTCAACAGTGGGGTCCTCCTGGGTCTCCTGCCATAGCGTTTCATTTCATTTAAATGTCGACGGATAGTTGGCACTGACACTGATGCTCCCTGAACCCGCAGGACAGCTTGAATTTCTTTGGAACTTGTTTGGGGCTGCTTTTCCACCATCCGGACTATCCTGCGTTGCAACCTTTCATCAATTTTTCTCTTCCGTCCACGCCCAGAGAGATTAGCTACAGTGCCATGGGTTGCAAACTTCTTGATAATGTTGCACACTGTGGACAAAGGCAAATCTAGATCTCTGGAGATGGACTTGTAACCTTGAGATTGTTGATATTTTTCCACAATTTTGGTTCTCAAGTCCTCAGACAGTTCTCTTCTCCTCTTTCTGTTGTCCATGCTTAGTGTGGCACACACAGACACACAATGCAAAGACTAAGTGAACTTCTCTCCTTTTTATCTGCTTTCAGGTGTGATTTTATATTTTATATTGTGATTTTAGGTGTGATTTTTATATTGCCCACACCTATTACTTGCCCCAGGTGAGTTTAAAGGAGCATCACATGCTTGAAACAATCTTATTTATCCACAATTTTGAAAGGGTGCCAAGAATTTTGACCAACCCATTTTTGGAGTTTTGTGTGACATTATGTCCAATTTGCTTTTTTTCCTCCCTTTTTTTGGTTTGTTTGAATACACACAAAAGGAATAAACATGTGTATAGCAAAACATGTGTTACTGCAATACTTTTCTGTGAGAAATAATTGATTTTCTGGAAAAATTTCTGGGGTACCAACAATTTCGGCCATGACTGTATATATATATATATATATATATATATATATATATATATATATATATATAGTGCTACCCCCTAGAGGGCCACTGGATTTTTGGGGACCCATCTCTGCACAGCCAGGCAACACGTATTATTTTCCAGCTCTCACACAAAGACAAAGAATCAATCCATGGGCTTGTTTTTGTTGTTTTATTGGGGAAACAACTTGGGTGGGAATAGGAGTAATGAAAAATGGCAAATCCTGGACTGTATTCCCTCCAGAACACCACAAAAGTCTCTTTTGATTGGGCAAAGATGAAATTCCCTTTTTTTAGGAGCTCTGTGTCCCCTTGGTGGGATTTTATCAAAGTCCCAAACTTGTAGAAACTCTATCTCCCTTCTCTTGAAAATGGCTGCTTGGCTTAGTGTCCCAGGACAAGGGATTGGGTTTAGCTGGTGGCGCTGTCCCTGAAAAGCTTGTTGGATGTTGCAACTGACAACCTTCTCCCTTTTTGGCCTTGGGCGTGTAGAGGTACTCACAATGTCCCTAGAATCCTGATGCTTTAAAAAGACTGTTCAGGCCTCCTGCTGTCCAAGTCCTCCCATGCTAGCATGGGTGTCCTCTAAAAAAGACTGTAGGGTAGTGGAGATTCTTCTGTCCTTCTTCATTCCCCAGCTCGAGCCCCATGGTCCCCTCCCAGGCTACACGACCAGTCTCAGCGCTCCATCTTCCACCCGACTAAACCTGCTGGCAAAGCTTTGAAATATTTATGGGCTAACCCAGCCACCCTGTCAGGCCTCCTGCCTGGGGATTGACCAGATTCCCATAAATATGCAGATCCTGGTCTCCTTGCCTCCACCCACTAGCTCCTAGAAAGTTCCAGAAGCTTCTAGAAGCGGGGGGATGTAACAGAGGCCTGACCTACATTAACACTGACCAATTAAGAGGACTCACACAGTCAAAATAAATTTTCCTCACTCTAAACTGTACACTAGAGGGTGCTACATATGTGTGTTTTGCATTTGTATGCACGTTTAGTTGTATTTACAGTTTATGTATTGGCATGCATTGCAGACTAGTTTCACAAGTGCCTGTATGGTAAAATCATTGTTTTCTATGTGCCTTTGCAGTGACCAGTGCAGAAAAATGCAGGTCACTGGGCATTATTTGGATTCATTAATGTAAATATATATATATATATATATATATATATATATATATATTTGGATGGGTGTCTCTGCCTTCATACCTTCTAATTTACTGATTCTTAAGATGCATAATAGTATGGCAAAATGAGACAAAATTGTAAAATCGTGAATGACTGCCTATCATGTATCACAATTTTTTTCTAGGTGAAACTGAACACTGCAATTCCAAAAGAGAAAAGGTTCCTAGCTACCAGTTCTCTCTTTTCTGTAACAGATTATACTTATTCACCTATGTACATCAAAAATGTAATAATCATACTTTGGAATAACTACTGTTAACACCTTTACTTAAAAAATGTGGGAAAACCCCATTAAAATGACCCTGGTACTTGTAGTAAATACATCAACAACCTCTCTCTCTGTTTGCCATTGCATGTAAATTGGTGAAGCAGGCCTTAGACCCAGCAGTGGGGAGATCTATGCCTAAACCAAAGAGGTCAAGGCTTAGAATACATAGAGGGTGTGCTAGGTTTGTGAGAACTTTGGTAGAACCAAAACATTTTTAAGAATATAAAAGATTTTTATACATTTAGTGCCGGTTCACACTGGGGCAACACGACTTCCAGCGCGACTTTACAAGGTAACTTGGAGACGACTTGAGCGCGACTTCAGCGCAACTTGTAGCGACTTACAACGCGACTTCAAGTCGCCAATCACATAGTAATCTGCTCTGTGGGAGGGAGGGGTTTGCCATAGAAAACTATTTTCACGTCCTGTAAAGTTGCTTCAGTTAAGACAGGGGATCCGACTTGGAGGCGACTTCCATTGAAATCAATGGGTACAAGTCGCCTAAAAGTCACCTTGAAGTAGTACAGGAACCTTTTCTGAAGTCGGAGCGACTTCAGTAGTGTACATTAAGACGGCTCTCATTACCTAACATGTAATTTCTCATGTTGCGCGACTTGGGGTGACACAAGTCGGATCCCAAGTCGCGGTAGTGTGAACCGGCACTAAGTGGAACGGCAAAGAAAAATCTTTTTTTGCTTTTGATGGAACAGGAGATTCTCCCTGACTTCTTGACCTGAAGATCACAGGAAGTAACAGGGAATCTCTCCAGTATGGACACAGGCAACCACTCAAACCGAGACAGGTTCTAACTATACCCCACTCTTCTAATAAATGCTATTTGTGTCCTTGATAGAGAAATTGTTCACTTGGGTTCACTTGGGTCACTGACCCAAGTGAACAAATGGAAAATGAGTGGAAAATTACTACTTTCACAACAGATGGCAATAAAAACCTAAAATGTGTAACCGGGACATTAGATTTTACTCAACGGATCATGGTTTGAAGAGATCAAACAGATTTATATGAGGGACAATGGTTCCGGTGAGGCTGCTCTCAAAGACATAATAGGGTGCCCCTTAAACTGTAGACTCAGATGCATGGAAACCATGTGTACAAAGTCCAAAGAGAACACCAGACCGCGAACCATGAGTCCAAACACTTTTAAATAATTTTATTTGTTTAGTAGCGCAATAAAAAACATCCAATGCATTTCAGGAGTCCAGAAGTATCCCGCTTCTTTAGGGCTCAGATATTAACATTGCATTTTCTCACTTTGTTTGTTGACTGTATGTTGACTCAATAAAGCCTCATTCACACTTGCGGCTGGAAGGTGGTAGAAATAGACAGTTCAGCCATGGTTTTACAGCCTCCATCCCCATAGCCCACCTTAAGCTAGAACAGTGGTAGAATGGGGTGGTACACATGCTGTGGCTGTGATACCTTGCTTCACAGCCACAAGAAAAAAAAATACCCCATGTCGCATTCAGTGGGCGGTACCACCACCAGAATGGGGCCACACCACAACTGCCCTTCAACAGAGTGTAATGCTTACAATTTCCAAACAATGATGGGGGCTTTTAAGGGTTGAAACAGGTGGTAAGGAGGCACCATGTCACCTCCAAGCTTCCTATAAACCATCAACCTGCCTGTCTCTACGTGCCAAACTATCATTTTGAATTGTTTGCATTTTTTTTGAATTTGGTGCAGTACATAGCATCACTTTGTGTGGCATTATCAAGAACCGTCTCAATTTGCCAGTCGTGTCACTAAATCTACCAAAACGGGTGGCAGGGATTTTTGAATCTGGCACAGCCATTTTAAACCACCAGAAAAATGTCGCTAGAACTTTATTGAATTCCCCCGCATATTTGTTTGCATTGTGCTATCTGGACATTCAACTTTGTAAAAAATGTATTGAATGCTTCCTTTATATATTAATTTCTATCCTTCCTACAAACGTGTTTAAATTGTGAATAGTTTGCCTACTGAAAGTATTGGATTAGAGGATATAAACAGTAAGGAGACATATATATGAAAACTACTCTGTACAGCTCATAGTACAGGAGATGAATTCTGGCGGTGAAGAAGTTAATGCCGGATCATAAGCCAAAGGCTGCAGAGGCTGTAACTACAAATCTGTCATATGTGTGGACTGGCAATCTTAAAACTGAGCTTTTTCGGCAACAACAAAGTCCCTCTCTGTGTGCTCACTGTACTACTGGGGATTAGAATGGGGTCAGTATCCCATGACAGCACCTGCAATGTTATAAGCTAATATCCTGCATTAATCATATTCCATCTGAGTTTTAAAGGCAAATAAATAGTTGTGAGTGCCCTCTGACCTCTGCTGCAGAGAAGCCTGTACTTTATCTTCATGGCAAACTAATCTTTCTCTCTCTGCAAGACAAAAAATATGATGGAGTACCCTGACCCCACAGCTGAGGCAGGGGCGTCTGTCCATGTAATAAAATGCGTATTTCCAGGGGAGAGTGAGCGGTAAGCATGGCTGACAATCAACGGCCAAGTTCATTTAAGAAAGAAAAAAAAGGGTTTGTTTTCCTTGAGGTTGTGTACTAATATTGTCTTAATCACTGCAACAGCTGTGTTTTCCCTGTTAACTCCTCTCCCCATTATAAGCCTAAAGATGTCATACTCTTTATATTTTATGTGCTAATTCACTACACAAACCCTATGGATGAGTCAAATTGCATAGCTGTTTAACTGCAAGGTCCATAAAGACATGGATGAGCGAGTTTGGAGTGGAGGAACTTGATTAGCCTGCACAGAGTCCTGACCTCAACCCCATAGAACACTTTTGGGATGAATAAGAGTGGAGACTGTGAGCCAGGCCTTCTCGTCCAACATCAGTGATTGACCTCACAAATGTGCTTCTGGAAGAATGGTCAAACATTCCCATAGACACACTCCTAAACCCAGTGGACAGCCTTCCCAGAAGAGTTGAAGCTGTTATAGCTGCAAAGGGTGGGCCAACTCAATATTAAACCCTATGGGCTAAGACTGGGATGCCATTAAAGTTCATGTGCGCGTAGGCAGGTGTCCAATACTTTTGGTAATATAGTGTATATGAACTGTCACTATTTCATCACATAGTGGTTTTCATTTTATAACTTTTCAGATATATGTTTATTTTGCATTAATATGTGTGTTTTCTGACCACTAGCCCTGCAGATTGTGGTCAGATTAGTGAGTATGGTTTAGATGCACATTATATTGCGCTACATCTTTTTTTAAGCACTATAGTTAATTTTTGTTTAGACCCCTTTCACACTGGGGCGCTTTGCAGGCGCTATAACGCTAAAAATAGCGCCTGCAAAGCGCCCTGAAAGAGCCGCTGCTGTCTCTCCAGTGTGAAAGACCAGAGGGCTTTCACACTGGAGCGGTGCGCTAGCAGGACGGTAAAAAAAGTCCTGCTAGCAGCATCTTTGGAGCGGTGAAGGAGCGGTGTGTATACCGCTCCTCCACCGCTCCTGCCCATTGAAAGCAATGGGAAACCGCAGCTATATCGCCGGCAAAGCACTGCTGCAGCAGCGCTTTGTGGGTGGTTTTAACCCTTTTTTGGCTGCTAGCGGGGTTAAAAGTGCCCCGCAATCGGCCGAATACCCCCGCAAATACGACGGTAAAGCGCCGCTAAAAATAGCGGCGCTTTACCGCGGACGCCCCAGTGTGAAAGGGGCTTTAGTGTGTTTAGCATACATTTTACCCATTGCACTACACTTATTTTATGGTATAGTGTGATATGATGGTTTGAACGACCATCACAACCGTCCCTCCCCACCCCTAGACAACACACACCAGTGTGATGCACAGTAACTGCTATGCCAAGTATTTCCAAAATCTTTATTCTGATCTTGGATCATAGGTGTGCGCAGCCTATTGCATTAGGGTGTGCACCCTTAAGCTCAAACACACACATGCTGTGTATGTGTCTACATATATATGGCCTCGGCAGGCACATTGATCTCCCTGCTGGCACAGTGAAAGAGAAGAGTATAAACACTTCTCTTATGACAGAGCCAGGAAGAGGGAGATCTTTCCCATGTTCCTGCTGCTACACAGAGTGATAACACTAATGCGCATGGGGTGATTAGGGTGTGCCTGGGCACAACCGGCACACCCTGTGCGCACGCCTATGTCTTGGATATATTTAAATTTGCTAGTTAAATTGTCTCTAAGGCTAAGTTCACAATTCTATAATCTCTGAAAAGCAATCCATGGTGTTGTCAGGTGCTCAGAAAGCAATTTGTTTTTGCTTTTTTTGGGCAAGTTTGGCAGGTGATGCTGCTTGTCAACTAAACGTGCCGCGTTAAATTTGCTACAGATGTGACGCATGGCATTATACTAACGGCATGTAAGCAGACCCCTCCAGCTGTATGGTAGGCTTTAGGTGGGCAGTTGGAGGATGGTAATTCTGTGGCTCAACTGCCTGTTTTTCCTCCCCCTCCTCCCCCAGCTGCCTGTGTGAAATAGGCCTATGACATATTTTTTTACCAACTAAACTATCTAAATACATCATTTAGGGCCAGTCTACACCATAGAAATACAGTCCGCAGTTTTACACTTATTTTGGTGCGTTTTGCCGTGTTCCAGTACAGTTCAGTGCAAAAAAAAACACAGCATGTTCTACTTTTGTTTCTGGAACTGACCGCACTGGTGTGAACTATTCCATTGAAAACCATATAACCTACTATTCATGCGTTTTTGATGCAGAAAAAAAATACTGGACTGCATATGGTGTGAACCAAAATATATTCAGGCGGTCCCCGGGTTACAGACGAGACAGGGTCTGTAGGTTTGTTCTTACGTGGAATTTGTATGTAAGTCGGAAAAGGTCATTTTTTTATGTGTAGCTCCAGGCAAAATAATAATTTTTTGTTTTTTTGGATAACATAGGGAAGGGTTATCACCCCTGTATCATTTGTTTTGCTGTCTGTGCCCCTGTTCAGAACATTTTACTTCACTCTCTGTCCCAATGACAATTGGATTTAGAAAAGTTTTTTTTTTTGTGGAAACAAGGATTGGTGATAAAGCATCAGTAGAGAGGAGACACCTTTTTCCCATATTAACTCTGAAGCCCTGTACACACAATCGGATATCCTATGGATTTTAATCCGATGGTTTTGTCCATCGGAAATCCGATGAAGCTGACTTCCATCAGTCTTGCCTACACACCATCAGTCAAAAAAACGACCGTTCCAAACGCTGTGACGTAAAACACTTCGAAGAGCCGAGAAAAATGAAGTTCAATGCTTCTGAGCATGCGTCGACTTGATTCTGAGCATGCGCAGGATTTTTATCCGATAGACTTGCCCACAGACAATCGGAATTTGCTATCGGTTTTTGATCCATCGGAAAAATTTAAAACATGTTCTATTTTTTAAAACCGATGGAAAAAAGACCGATGGGTCCCATACACGATCGGTTTGTTCGATGAAAAAAGTCCATTGGACTGTTTTCATCAGTAAAACCGATTGTGTGTACAGGGCTTCACAGGAGAGAATTTCCCTTCCTAGGGGTAGATTTCCTCTCACTTCCTGTTGTCTCCTTTCGTTTGCAAGTAGGAGTCGTTTGTAAGTCAGATGTTTGTAACCAGGGGACCGTCTGTATGGGGTAAAACTATACTAAAGCCTCGTACACACGATCGGATTTTCCGCAGACAAAGCCTCAGACCTCGTACACACGACCGGTTTTCTCGGCAAGTTACGACAAGAAAACTGTTGGGAGAGCTTTCTTGCCGAGAAAACCGTTCGTGTGTATGGTTTCTCGTCGAGAAAACTGCCGGGAATCTCGACGAGAAAAATAGAGAACCTGCTCTCTATTTTCTTGTCAGGATTCTTGTCGGCCTGTTTCCCAGTGAGAAAACCGCTCGTGTGTATGCTTTTCCGAGTCTTAAAGAATCATGCATGCTCAGAATCAAGTATAAGAAGGGAGCGCTCCTTCTGGTAAAACTAGCGTTCGTAATGGAGATAGCACATTCCTCACGCTAAAACGAACTGAAAGCACGAAGACTGAAAAGCGCGAATCGTCTCTCCCCAAACTTTTACTAACACGCGGTAATACGGGATCAGCCCAAGGGGTGGTACCATTGGAATCAAACTTCCCCTTTTTCACTGCCGTCGTACGTGTTGTACGTGAGAGCGCTTTACAACGACGAGATTTGGAATTGACAGTGTGTATGCAAGGAAAGCTTGACAAGAATCTTGTCGAGAAAAACAAAGTGTTTTTTGACAACGAGATTCTCGGCCATGTGTACGAGGCTTCAGACTTTTGTCCGAAGGGCGTTGGCCAAAAACTTGTCTTGCATACAAACGGCACACAATTGTCGGCCAACAAACACGAACGTAGTTACGTACTATGTAGTTTTTCAGCTCTTTAGCGCCACCCTTTGGGCGCCTTCTGCTAATGTTGTGTTTGGTGAGCATTGTTTCCGAGCATGCATGTTTGTACTTTGGACTTTTGTCTGATGAACTTGTGTAGGCACGCTCAGAAAATCCGACAACACACACATTTTAAAGCATGCTATCCAACATTTGTCCTCAGAAAATCCGACAACAATTGTTCGATGGAGCATACAAATGGTCAGATTTTCCACCAACAGCCTTTCATCACACAATTCCCATCGGAAAATCCGTTTGTGTGTACGAGGCTTTACAGCACGCTTTGTTTTCTCATTTTAAAGACCCCCTGCCCAAACAAAGAAAAAAATGGGTTGCTTGTATGGCTGTTGCGTGAGTAGTACTCCTTAGCTCACTGATAGTCAGTATTCCCCTGTAAGGCCGATTTTCTCGGCAAGAACCAGCAAGAAACTTGCTGGCAGAGAGGTCTTGCCGAGTAAATCGGTCGTGTGTACGCTGCTAGCGGGTTTCTCGTCGAGAAAACTGACAAGAAGCCTCGACGAGAAAATAGAGAACCTGCTCTCTATTTTCTCGTCGAGATGCTCCTCGGCATGTTTCTCGACGAGAAAAGTGAGTGTGTGTACACTTACCTGTCCTCCCGGAAGCCCGCGCATGTTCGAAATGAATTCGACGCATGCGCGGTAGCTTCCTAGGCATACGTAGGGTATACCAAGATGGCGGCGACGGCATCGAATGTGACGAGCGCATGCTCGACGTAGTCGATGACGTCACCGCGTACGCTCCATTCAAAGAACCGCGTGTTCTTTGAAACGAGCGTGTGTACACTCGGCCGGGACAAGTTTCTTGTCCAAGAATCTCGTCGAAAAAAACGACATGTTTTTTTCAACGAGAATCTCGGCCGTGTGTACGAGGGCTAACAGCTTTGTTTTGCCCTACCGTTTTCCTTGGTGAAAAGATAGTTCACTACCCTAGAATTAATAAGTGGGTTGATATGGTTATATGAGCTTCCATTTGATCCTTTTCTGTCAAGTATTTTGTGGCAGATGTCCTCCATCAGCAAACTCTAACTTAAATCAAGTCACTGGCATACAGAAAGATACACATATTCTATTACTTTCTATTATATATACAAGGCAACTATAGGAACAATAAACATGGCCTCTTACTCCACTTAGCTGCAAGCCGTACTGTTATTTCCAGATGCTGAAGATTGACACAACCCCCTATTGTGGTAGATCGGATGTGTTAATTTGACTCTACTAAACATTTTGAGAATATGGTCTCCTGATAGGAATTCAATTATGAGCTCCACTACATTATTTGGGCCCAATGTTTACTTCATACCTCGAGAATATTAGAGTAATCGCACCATTTTGCCTCTTCACCCTGCCCCCACCCTCTTTTTTCTACATTCTCTCTTTCTCCTTCTCCCTCTTCCCTCTCCTACTTCCATGGTTCCCACTTCCTCCTTCTCCCCTTTTTCTTGCCCCCCCTTACCATAGTCTGCTACCCCAGTTGGTAAACTTACCCATTCTAGTTGGTTACCTATTCATTCATAGAGTTATATGGGTTCCCTCTAACATTAATGATACAATCTACTGACTATGGGTATAAATGAACATACAAATGTCTAGCTAAACTTTGTTACTTCTCACTTTAAAGGTCTGTACACACGATCGGATATTCTGACAACAGTTGTGTGAAGGACGTGTTTTGTCGGATAATCCGACCGTCTGTACGCTCCATCGGACAATTGTTGTCGGAATTTCCGACAACAAATGTTGGATAGCCATGCTCTCAAATTGTCCGACAACAAATGTGTTCCATCGGATTATCCGATTGTGTGTACACAAGTCCGTCGGACTAAAATCCAAAGTACAAACACACATGCTCCGAACCAATGCTAACCATAAGACAACATTAGCATGAGTTGCCCAAAGGGTGGCGCTAAAGAGCAGAAAAAAAAAACACGTTGTTTGTGTATGTTGGCTGAAAAAGTTCTGCCGACTGTATGCAGAACAAGTTCACGGCCAACGCCCTTCGGACAAAAATCCACGGATTTGTCGGATGGAAATCCGGTCGTGTGTACGAGGCTTTAGGGTAACTTGTAGTAAGTTTACACCTGAAAAAGGATATACGTTTTTGCAAAAAATATATAATTTATTAGTACAGTACAGTACATCATATGAGTTTCTATAAAATATTAATCACAATGAAGGACATCATTTTTCGATGGATCACCCATCAATATTTTATAGAAACTCATATGATGTACTGTATACATTCCATTTAATGCGCAATCTGATTTTATTTTAGATTTTTATGTTCTAAATTTATAATAAATTATATATTTTTTGCCTTTAACCACTTCAATACCGGGCTTTTTGTACCTATTCAATACCGGGCCTATTCTAGCACTTCTCTCCTACATGTACAAATCATCATTCTTTTGCTAGAAAATTACTCAGAACCCCCAAACATTATATATGTTTTTTTAGCAGACACCCTAGGGAATAAAATGACGGTCATTGCAACATTTTTTCTTGCACGATATTTGCGCAATAATTTTTCAAACGCCTTTTTTTTAAAAAAAAAAAATGGTTTCATGAATTAAAAAATAACAAAACAGTAAAGTTAGCCCAATTTTTTGGGAAAATATGAAAGATAATGTTACGCCAAGTAAATAGATACCTAACATGTCACGCTTTAAAATTGCGCACACTCATGGAATGGCGCCAAACTTCGGTACGTAAAAATCTCCATAGGCGACGCTTTAATTTTTTTTACAGGTTACCAGGTTAGAATTACAGAGGAGGTCTAGTGCTAGAATTGTTGCACGCACTCTAACGCACGCGGTGATACCTCACATGCGTGGTTTGAACGGCGTTTACATATGTGGGCGACTTACGTGTGCATTCGCTTCTGATCGCGAGCTACCGGGGACAGGGGCGTTTTAATTTTTTTTTTTACTTATTTATTTATTTTTTTACAATGATTTTACTTTTTTTTTTTTTTTATCACTTTTATTCCTATTACAAGGAATGTAAACATCCCTTGTAATAGGAATGTGTGTGACAGGTTCTCTTTATTGAGAGATGCAGGGTCAATAAGACCCCACATCTCTCCTCCAGGCTGAAATGCATGAGTTCAGTGAAAATTTTTTCACTGATCTCATACTTACAGCCGCAATGGCGGCTTTGTTTACATTTGAGGCCCGGGCGTGACGTCATCACATCGCGCCCGGGCCTCCGACGATCATAGAGATGACTGGTGACCATCTGCAGGCATCATTCAGATATCCCCCTACAAAGCCGAGGACGTCATTTGACTATGGCTGGGTAGGGAAGTGGTTAAAGTCCAGTCAGGGGAAATATCCTTTTTCTTGTCTATAATATATGGATGTGGAACATGACAGAGACAGATACCGTTACATTTTTCTGTCTAAGTTTACACCTGCAGCAGACCTTGCTACCCCTCTGATAAGGATCTGCGGCCCTTTTTAAAGTTGTTTGGCAGGCGGTGAGGGGCAATATGCCGCCATCTCACCACTTGTTTTAGCCATGTAAATGCCGAGCCACAACAACATGAACCACATCACTTGAACAGGTTGCTTTCGGCAGTGCTACTGCAGTACAGGGGGTATCATTTTTGCAGCAGAATATGTACAAGTCCAGCTGCCTTTACAGCTTAAAGTGGTTGTAAAAACCTCACAACACACTTTTTGCTACAGGTAAGCCTATAATAAGTCTTACCTGTAGTTACCCTGGATATCTCCTAAACCTGAATGGTTTAGGAGATATCCCCTGTCCCCTGCATGTGCCGATGTCATTGGCACATGCGCACTGAAGCAAAGGCACGTACATGCCGTTGCTTCAGTGAGTGTGCCATTACCGTCGGCTCTCCCGCGCATGCACGGGAGTGACGTCATCGCCGCTCCAGCCAATCACAGCGCCATAGCCCACAATACCCGGAAGTAACTCCGGGGGAGATGTCGTCAGCCGGAGGGGGGTACGGAGGACCGCTGCGGAGGGTTTGATGTTAGGTAAGTAATTCATAGTGAGCTAGTATGCTATGCATACTAGCTCATTATGCCTTTGTCTTGCATGTTTTTTTTGTTATTTTTTTGCTAGGGTTTACAACCATTTTAAGAGGGATGGTTAGGGACAGTAAAACTGGAAAGTTGTATCAAATACCATAATTTTCCTTTCCTGGTGCCAATTCATGGCAGCATACATAGGGCAGTATTCTGCCATGTTGGTACCAGGAAAACAGAAAACTGTATCAAAAACTTACAGTTGTTCTCCTTTCTGGTACAATGTTTTTATTGAAATATGAAAAAAAGGGGAACAGACAAATTCCCACGCAGGGGATATGGACATGAAACATAAAGAAGTATACGTTAACGTACATGATAAAATATACATTATAAGGATACTTATCATAAACTGACACCGACCCACCAGCCAGGGCCGGGGGTCAGTGCGTTATGCCTGAGCCTTGAGACCCAGGAGCCAAGGCAGACAAGGGGGAGCGGAGTTGTCCGCAAAACGGGGGAAAAAAATATATAAAATAAAAATGAGAAAAGAAAGAAAAAAAATAAAAAAAAATAAACAAACCAAAAAAAAAAAGTACAAAAAAAAACAGAAAAACACACACAGTCGTTCTCCTTTCGTTGCGCCAATTCATTACAACATACTACCCCAAGCATGCTGCCATGTTGGCACCACGAAAGTCAGGATGCCTGTATTATTATATATTAACTTTTTTGTTTGTCTCTTTCTGCAAATTTTCTTTTTTTTTTTTTTAATACAAAAAAATCTGATTATACAAAAAATGCTGTTTGTGTAACATTAGATGTCTGTTCTGAGATGTTGCAACAATCAGCAGTCCGGGTGATAATAAAAAAAAAATACTGGCATAAATAGCCCAAGTGTGACCTTATCTTTGCTATTGTCCAATCTAGCTGAAAGTAATTTGCTTAGAATCAAAGTATCCCTCAATATTATCTGCAAATCATACCAACTATGACACTAGTAAAATTCAGCATATTATGTGAATTATAAATAATTATGTATCATTTCAGGAAACTAAAAAAAATGAATTTGTAGTGTAGTAACAATGACATGCTAAAAATATTCCTAAACACACTGTCTTGCATTTTTTCTCAACACTTGTTTTTGTTCTAGAGCCAGCAGGTGGCGATGGAGCACTCATTACAAGATGATGTGCAAGGTTTTACCTACAGACAAGACACTCATCACCACCAAAAAAAAAAAAAGCATCAATAATATAACATTTTAAATGCATGCAGAGTTCATTTACTGCTCACGGGTAGGTGCACTTTGCCTCAAACTGGATAGTCAAAGAGATATTCATCTATCTGGTAACATTTGCTTGTATTTTAACAGCTGCTTGATAAAAAAAAAAGTGAGAGCCTGTTCACATATTAATCGCGAATATAATGACCTGCAACTCAATGCACACTAATACACTGTAGATATGCGGTTCAAAGGTAATATTACAGGCACTTATATACAAGCATGTAAAATACATGAGCCACTGTCCTAGAGGAGCTTATATTCTAAGACCTCCTACTTCACATGTTTACATACAAATACTAGGGTCAATTTAGAGAGGAGGTAATAAGCCTACCAGCATGTCTTTGGAGGGTGGAAATGTCCTGATTGTCATTAAAACTGATAACCACCCTGGTGCTGGAGGGCAGAAATGCTAACCACTGAGCCACTGTACCACACCCTGGTGCAAATCTTTGTGTGTGTTGAAATGTGTTGACAATCCATTTATTCTAAATAGGCACCTCAATGCTCAAAAACTTCTACATTCAAGTGCACAGCATTATAGTATGAATAAATTGGTTGAGGTTAACTTAAAAAATTTAGAGGGCCTCAAGTGCGGCCCCCGACACTTCCAGAGGACCACAATAGCAGCACAGGACAAAATCACTGGGCTATAGTGCACTCAATGCCCCAAAGATTCTGGCCCTGCTGCATTTTTTGCAGCGTATCACAATGCACACTGAAGAAATTAAAGTACATAAACCTCCACGATTGGTGTCAGTGGACGCAATAATAACCCCCAACAATGGTCTCAGTGGGCGCAAAAGTAATCCTCAAAACTGATGTCAGTGGCTGCAATAATAACCCCCAACATTGGTGCCAGTGGACACAATAATAACCCCCACCACTGGTGCCAGTACTATTAACACACACACATCGGTGGTCAGTGTCATTGAAATTTAACCCCCCTATGACCACCAATTTAGGGGGAAGTTAACTTTCACTGCCATGACCGCAAATGCAGAAGAAGGGGGGGGTGAGTTAAAACTTCACTGCCATGACCACCAGTGCAAGGCAGGAGGAATGAGAGGTTAACTTTCACTGCCACTAACCACCAATGCAAGGGGGGTCAGTGGCAGTGAAAGTTATCCCCCATCCCCTTCTTCATTTATAGTCATGGTGGTGAAAGTTACCACCCCCAATCCTCTTCTCCTGCATTGGTGGTCATAGGAATGAAAGTTAACACCCCTGCATTGGTGGTCATGGCATTGAACGTTAAAGTGATTGTAAAGTCTCGTTTTTTTTAAATATATATTAAAATAAAAAACATGCTATACGTACCTGCAATGTGCAGTGGTTTTGCACAGGGCAGCCCAGATCCTCTTCTTCTCGCATCCCTGGCTGGAGCTCCTGGCCCCTCCCTCCTGTTGAGTGCCCCCACAGCAAGCAGCTTGCTATGGGGGCACCCGGGCCGAGCAGCAGCTCAGTGTATCCATTCAGACACGGACTTGCACCTAGGCCCCATCTCTTCTCTCTCTTCTAATTGGCTAACTGAGTTTGATTGACAGCAGCGGGAGCCAATGGTGTGGCTTCTGTGTCTCAGCCAATCAGGAGGGAGAGTCCCGGACAACCGAAGCATTCATGGACATTTCTGGATCGAGAGGGGTTTTAGGTAAGTATTAGAGGGTCTGAGGCAGCTGCTGCACACAGAAGGCTTTTTAACTTAATGCACAGAATGCATTAAGATAAAAAAAAACTTCTGCCTTTACAATCACTTTAACCTTTCCTTGCATTGTTGGTCCTGGCAGTGAAAGTTAACCCTTTCCCCAATCTTAGCCTCCTCCCCTTCTCTCCCCAGGCCAGGACTTTACTTGAAAAATGGGCAGAGATAACTCGGGCCACAGTACGCTAGAACGCAGAGGGCACTCCAGTGCCCGACACCCCGCTGTCACTTAACTGGTGCAGTAGTAAGAGGTCTTTGAGCCCTAAAATGGGAAAGTTGATTTAGAAGAGGTGCCTGAATGTGAAGGAGAAACTGAGAAGTGGATTCTTCATAAATTCGATATTTATTGTTTACAGATTTAGTATATAAACACAGTCAACGTGTTTCATGGCACTACACTAACCAATTCCTCAGGGTGGTGCATAAAACACTTTAGATAGCTGTGATCTGTCTCTCCTGCTGTTTGTAAGTGTACTGAAAGTTCCACTTCTCAGCTTCTCCTATGGGAACCTCTGCTGACACCACTTTCTTATTTTTTGGTGCTCAAAGTCCTTTGTGAATACCTCAGAATCCAGACACTACAATGCATATGATCATCTGGTTCGCCCCACCAAGCATTGAGTGTGACCCTTCTCTGCACAGGGACAGAAATAATTACCTGCAGGCTTTCACTCCAGGTTGGCTGATCCCCCATTAGGGAGCTCAGCAAACTCTTAGATGTGAGTACACCGTTGTATTTTACCATCTCTTCTTACATTTTATCCAACCATCTGTTAAACCACTACAATATAAGGAACTCTCCCACGGTCTGTCTTGTTCTCTTTTTTTTCTCCTTATTCTTGGGGGCACTCTAGTTTTGGTGCAGGGGTACGCTGTATGTCCCTCTTGTGACAGTGTGCATGAAGCCTTAAAGTGACATTAAAGGATCATTAAAAATAAATAAATAATAATAAACATGTCATACTTACCTGCTCTGTGCAGAGGTTTTGCACAAAACGGCCCGCGATCCTCCTCTATTTTGGTTCCCCACTGGCTGTCCTATCTCCTCCTCTTTAGCCAGTGCCCCTATAGCATGCCGCTTGCTCTGGGGGCATTGGTGCGTGCTCACTCCCGAGCCTCGCTCTATGCATGACTAAGACACATAGAGCCACTCTCTGTTGTCTTTGTGCTTGCTGAAGCTTCATAAGGATATATAAAAATGTATGCCTTGAAGCACTGGGGTCCTTGTTTTGAATCTTGGACAGAACATTGTCTGCTTGGAGCGAAAAAGGATCAAAGGTGAGAACACCCAGAAAAATCACAGCGCACAGATGTGCCGGTCATAAATCGGTGCCCTGATGAGTTAGATGTAAGTTCACTGTATGAAGCAATGTAAAACAATGTGAAACAATATAAAATTGTATGATACAATATGAAACAAAATGGCAGATGAAGCTTAGGTAATCTAGATGCTGTGGGTAGCCAGGAGTGCTATACAGTGCTGTGTGGCTGTAGGAGACATAAAGTGGGGAGGGAGAGAAAAGCACAACAACCATAATGTAGCATATAAAGTGTAATTTTAATAGAAAATATAAAAAAAGCACTCACAAAGATAAAATAGAGCTCAGCATGACAGTCAGGTAGCCTCTGGGACAGAGATCAGACATGCAACCAGGATGCCTTGCCTTGCCTTGGCCACCGCACACACCCTCTCAAACACTGATTACTGATCATCAGCTGTGGTAATCAGTGTTTGAGAGGGTGTGTGTTGACTTCTTGGGACCTGCCTCTTCCTGATCATATAAATACTAGTGGGTAGGCCAATTTCAGACAGGCTGAAGAAGAAGAAAGGTTGCTTTGAAACGCATTCCAGTTTCAGCTCCACCCTGGGCCCTCCATGGTTTGGCTTTCCAGTGACAACTGTTCCCTGCTTCCATTCAATTTCCTCTCCCTTCCCTTCCTCATGCTGATTTCTATTTTTTCTTTGTAATTTTTTTTTTATATTTTCTATTAAAATTACACTTTACATGCTGTGGTTGTTGCGCTTCTCTCTTCCTCCCCACTTTTTGTTTATTATCTGCTTGGAGTTTGCATGTTCCAAATACATGCAGGTAGTTTAATTGGCTTTAGTGTTTGTGTACAAACTGGATGAGCATAAGTGTTGTCACAAATTTGCATGCCAGTCCCCAATTCAACATTTGGGAGGGTTGAGTAAAATTGCCTGGCAACCAACCACAGAAAAACAACATTGCCAAGAAAAATCTATATAAAATAACTTTCAAGTGTATCATAGTGCTCAGAGAAATCTATAAAAATGGTAAAAACTTGCGCTACAGTAACAAAATATAATTAAAAAAATAAAAAAATATTTTTAAATATTAAATGTGATCCACTTGCAGCAGCTGTACACAAAGTGCTGTTCACTTGAAAAATAGATGTATAATAAATTACAGCGCTTACAAACGTTCAGTATAATTCATAAAATAATGTGCAGATATAACTAAACAAATATAATTATTTTATAAGTGCATAGATGAACGAATCAAATTCATGAAGTTATATATTGCAAAAGTCCCAATAAAAGTGCTCTTGGGCTCGAATCCTCCTAAAAAGTGCTCCAAACTTCCACTCTGTGGTGTGACACACTCCCCTCCTGTGTCCCCACTCACCAGATATAAAAGACCCCTAGCTTTGCAGTCTAAGGGTCTAAGGGTCAGAAAGGCAAAGATCCAGTGGTGTCTGATGTCTTGAACTGGTCCACAAAAGGATCTCCCTCCAGTGTGGTGGTTACGTTGTAAGAAAAGAAAAGGAACTAATAGTAAAGTACTGTAAAAAAAGCGTTGGTTCTAATGGTTCTACTTACAAAGTAGCCAGATATCATAAGCATGTGTGAAAATACAGCAATGCAATCCAGGAACGCCGCATCCAGCGTGCGTTCCACCGAAACCGGGAGTGACGTTGTATGGACTCAGCACTGGAAATGACATCAACGCGTTTCACCCTTCCACAAGGCGTAATCAAGGACCTCCTATTAATTGTTAATTGGCTTTAGTATGTGTGTACAAACTAGATATGCACACGTGTTGTCACAAATTTGCATGCCAGTCCCCAACTGAACATTTGGGAGGGTTGAGTAAAATGGCCTTACAACCGACCTCAGAAAAACAGCATTGCCAAGAAAAATCTATGTAAAACAACTTTCAAGTGTATCATAGTGCCCAGAGAGTTTGAGCATAGAATTAATGAGAGTTGTATACAACTGAACCAATAGATACATAGGAGCATGAAAAGGGCACTCAGACCAAGACGCATTCTTAAAGCGGAGGTTCCGCGGTCCATACATTTTTTTTTTTTCAGTCCATTCTATGCTACAACTTATGCATTTGTATTACTCACTTATCCGGCGCTGTTAAACATCCCCTGTCCGTTTTCGGAATAAATAACACTTTATAAAAAAGCTTCCTGTATTTGCAATTTTGCTTGTGAGCATCTTGAAGCCCACAAGCATATTCTTCCGGGTAGCGATGAATGCGCGTCTCGTCACGTGACCGGGTAGACGAGTCACGTGACGATTGAATTACCGTGATCTTTGCAAGGAAGGTGTTACTCTTTTATTCCTGGGAAGCAGGACACTTTGCTCCCAGGAGACATTGCAGCACAATTCCCGGCATACACAGCGACACATAGCACAGCAAAGGACACGCCTACTCCCGCGGGAGGAAATCCCGGAAGTAGGAATGAAGAAAGAAGATTAATGAAAACTACACAAAAAAAAAAAAAAAAAAGGTTAGGCATTTGTTTCTATTCATGCTAAGAGGGAATGGTGACAGCAATCTTTAAAATGTGGGTGAACCTCCGCTTTAATTCAGACATTTTTAGAAGAGGCCCAAATGCAACAAGAAGGCTCATAGCAAAGAACAAAGCCTGCCCCAAACAAAATGCTGCATAAGTATTCTCTGAATACAAACTTGCCACAGCACACAATGAAGCTGCAGTTTGAATTGGACTATACCCTATTTACAAGATACCTGCTGAGATTTGATTTGTAACCTTTAGTAATAGTAAAGTGACAGCTCACACTGAGATATGGAAAAATACCAAATGCACAAAGCCTAACATTACGCACATTTACAGACAAATCGCAACTTGTTCAGAGTTTTCATTTAAATAGATTTCATACAGATTACTGTTCTTGCGTGTTCCCATATAAAGAAGAAAGGTCAAAACAAGCTAAAAATAAATTGGAGAAGTATAAGAGGAGCTGGAAAGGTGTTACATGTTCCTCTTCTAAAAGCCGCACAGAGAGATAATTACATTTATATTCTCCTTCTTCTTCTCCTGTGATGGTGCTATATTTGTCGGACAATGAGAATTTATGAAATAAGCACATCATATGAAAAGAACTGTGCTAAGTGTACATTGTGAAAAGGTGTTAGAATTAAAAAAACCTGTTCATTAGGTGGACAAAGGGATTGGGAAAAGTAAAACACTGTGGGAAGATGGATTTGTAATAGTTTTGGACATAAAATAAGGACTGGATTTAACAGAACAAATACAACACCCGCTCAGAGTGACATCTGTTTATTGATCTTTGTTCAACATAGATGTCTAGAGGCTGCCAATGATGAGATCTTTTGACAATGCTTGTTGACTATTTTCAGTACTTTTAAACCTGAATTCCAGTTATAGATATTTTATAAAGGGTACATTAGTTCAGCTTGGATCAATGCAACTATATATAAATCATACCTGGCTGATGCCCCTGGAAGCTGGAAATTACTGAAGCAGACTCCGCTACTCCAGTGATCTCCACTTACTTCTGGGTCCCATGCCAAAAGGCTGCCCTGATGTATTCTCCATACAGGAGGTCTGCCGCTCAGCATTGGCAACATTCAGAGAATGTTTTGCATTTTCTAAATGAATGCAAAGCATTCTCTGATAGGATAGGGGGAAGAGGCGAGGCAGTGACATTACACTCTCCACCTTGTCCAATCAGAGAACGCTTTGCATTAATTCAGAAAATACAAAGCATTCTCTTATTGGACAAGGTGGAGGGGCGGGGGGGCAGTGATGTCATGCTCTCCGCCTTGTCCAATCAGGGACCATTTCGCATTCATTCAAAGCAAAGCATTCTCTGAATGGTGTCCATGCTGAGTGGGGGACCTCCTGTGTCCAGAATGCATCAGGCCAGTCTTTATAATACTCACATGGTTGATAAGAGAAATCTGCTAAATTATTTTTGTTTGTTTTTCTCATCTAAGTCCTGAGACTTAGCATAGCTCCCAGTCAGTGTTGCCAACCTACCAGATTGAAATTTACTGGCAGGACACCCAAAATTTACTGGCACAGCCAAGTTTTTACTTACAGTTTACAAAAGTTACAAAACTACATCTTTAAGTGCAAATTTCAGTATTTAGGCTACAAACAAGTACACTAGGCAAATAGCAATGTGATTTAAGGTACCGTATATCCTCGAGTATAAGCCGAGGTTTCAGCACATTTTTTTGTGCTAAAAATGCCCCCTCTGCGTTTACTCGAGTCACCTTTTTGCGCCTGATCTCCCGAACTTTGGGGACCCGGTACCAGCCACAGACTTGGCACACATGTAGCCCCACTCTTCCTCAACAAGTGTGCAAAGTTTTTTGTCCGGGGGACCTACAGCCAGGGAGCACCGATTTTTCAAAGCCGGGCACCCCTTCCATAGACTCCCATGTTAAACGTCAGTCTAGTCATGGACACAGTTAGGCATTGACACAGTGAGGCATGGACACAGTGAGGCATGCACATGGATACAGTGAGGCAAAGTGAGGCACAGTGAGGCATGCAGATGGACACCCTAGGCTTATACTCGAGTCAATAAGTTTTCCCAGTTTTTTGTGGTAAAATTAGGTGCCTCGACTTATATTCGGGTCGGCTTATACTCGAGTATATACAGTAGATATTAGGGTAAAAAAACATATTCCTGTTATTTTCGATATAATAAAGGGGGGATTATTTAGTCGATCAGTTTTTTTTACCCATGTCCAACTGGAGAGATTTCCCCTTCACTTCTGTTCCATAACCACCACAGAAAGTGAGGGGAAATCCCTGGTAGCTACTAGGATCACCAGAATTTATGTTCCCAATTCTAAAAACCTCCTGCCACCATCACCCCCCACCAACACCCCCTGCCACTATCACCCCCCCACCAACACCCCCTGCCACCATCACCCCCTTGCCACCACCATCAGACATCACCCCCCTGCCACCACCATCAGACATCACCCCCTGCCACCACCATCAGACATCACTCCCTGCCACCACCATCAGACATCACCCCCTGCCACCACCATCAGACATCACCCCCTGTTACCATCAGACATCACCCCCTGCCACCACCATCACCAAATGCGCTAAGAAGATCATTGGCTGCGGGTAGTGGGCTGGGCAGGCAGAGGCTATGCAGGAGGACTTAGACACTCGGCGGGCGCGGCTCAGATTCGGATCTTCGCGGGAATTTCCAGAATTGCGCAAGCGCAGTTCTGACCCGAGCCGATCGCCGCCATTTTTACTGGCACATTTCCCTTACTACAGACTTTTGCGGACTGTCCGTAAATCTACGGATGGTTGGCAACACTGCTCCCAGCTGTCCCCGATTTTGAGGGACTGTCCCTCATTCGGAACAAAGTCCCTCTTTTCTCCTCACTTGTCCCTCATTTTGGTCTGATCTATATAATGTATTTATCGACGTATAACACGCACCCCAATTTAAAGATGGAAGTTTAAGGAAAAAATGTATTCACAGCCCCTTTTACAGTAAACAGCCCCCCTCCCCCTGTACTCCCAGAAGACCCCCAGTCTCCTGAGACAGCACTGCCAGCATACTCTCTACAGTTAAGAAAAAATCACTGCCAGCCCCTTCTACACTGCTCCTCCTGTGTCATTGTCATTGTAAAACGAAGCTTCTAAATACCTCATTAGCTCTGTTCTTTCAATGACCCAGTCACATGACTGCTCTCCTCTGACATTTCATAGATGGTCATGTGACCGCTCTCCTCTTCCAATCTAAAGCTACACTCAGAGGAGGAGAGAAGCCAGAAAAAAAACAAAGCAAATGAGGTATTTAGAAGCTTTGTTTTACAATGACAGTGACACAGGAGAAGCGGTGTAGGAGAAGGGTCTGGCAAGTGATTATTTCTCAACTTAAGACTATGCAGGCAGTGCTGTCCCAGGGCCAGGAGAGGTGGGATGGCTGGCCCGACACCCCCCCAATGTGTGGCTCCCGGGGTGGACCACCAGTCCCTGCCCCCGTTGGTAAAAAAAAATATCGGCGTATAACACGCAGGTACTGTTTACCCTCAATTATCAGGGGAAAAAAGTGTGTGTTATACGCCGATACATACAGTAGCTGTATATAAAATGCACTACTTATCTATCAAAAAGTGTTTCCCGGTGCTAAACCTTTCATCCAATTTCTAAACTGCTGAATTTGTAAATTCCAAAAGCCAATATAAAAGAATAGTAGTGGGAAAAAGCCCTTGTGGGTTTAGCCAATAATTTATTGTACAATTTTCCTTTAAGGGGGTGTGGCAGGGGGTGTGTCCTGTGCCTACATATTTTTGCTAATAGGTGTTCTTCATCTCAGTAAGTTGGGAAGTATGACTTAAGCTGGTCAAACACAGGGGGTTATTTCCACTACAAGTGCAAAGTGCACTTCAAATTGCACTTGGAAGTGTAGTCACTGTAGATACAAGGGGGACCTGCAAGGAAAATAATAAACAGCATTTTAGCTTGCACATGATTGGATGATAAAATCAGCAGAGCTTCCCCTCATTTCAGATCTACCCCTCAGATTTACAGCGACTGCACTTCCAAGTGTAATTTCAAGTGCACTTTGCACTTGTAGTACAAAGTAGATCTGCCCTTTTTGTAAATAACCCCCACCGTTCGTTTTTCCTCCATTTGCCTAAACAAGGCAGATGGAGTTATTTCTCCACTCTCCCTCCAGAACACTGTATTTGGACAGCAGTATCTGCCACTGACAGAATACACTGATCAGTGGCTGCTAATCAATGGAACGTTTTCCAAACTGTTCCTTCTATAGAAGTTGATTAAACTTTCTGTTTTTCTTGTAACCCCCTCATACAGTAGTTCTTTACATTCGAGCATATGGAACCATACAAAAACCAGGGTCCATTAATGGAGGAATCAAGTATACAACTAGATTTAAATTGTGACCTATTAGTAGGAGGTCTAGAAATAATAGCTGTTGAATATATCGGCCTCAGTGGAACAAACATACAAATAATAAATACTAATTTACCCTAATACACAAGTGAAAACACACTTTTTTTTATAAATAACACAGCTAATTTTATTATCCCTAGCCATGAAGACATAAATGTGTTTAATATTGATCCAGCCACCGACAAGGCCCTAGCAAAATCTCCAAACTGAAAAGGCAAATTTGAATGAACTTTACAGGTCTTTGTTTGAATTATTGTAAACAATTAGGCTGGATTATTCATAAGATAAGAGCCATTTTTTTTATTTATTTTTTGCAACGCTTGATACATAGAGTTTGAACTCATTAAAGTGGAAATCCAGGCAAGTTGGGGGTTCCCAACTTTGACAGTTGTCACCTTAACAGGTTTCTCCAGTGGGGCATTTCCCCTCACTTTTAGATTGCTCTTCACTACCTGTCTCAGTGACAATGATCACCGAAAAGGGGCCACAGGCCTGACAAAAACTGACGAAAGCTCTAATTGACCGACCCCTTCTGTTCGAAACTAAAAGTGAAGTTCTATTTTATATAATGTAAATTAAAGTGGTGTGATTCATTGTATGTATTTTTTTTATAGCCGGATGCTAATAAAGTTACCGTAGTTGTATTACTGAGAAAACATACTGTACTTTATTGTTTTCTTTAATAGCATGCATTGGTATTGCCATCTCTCCATACTATTCTTCCATTAGATAAAGCCCAAACAAATGTAGGCACAACCTCCAAACTCCATGCAGCAGAGTGCCTGGCTGGATTTATACCAGAACATAACACTGCAAATCAAGAGGGATAACGCCACTCAAGCTGACCATAGATGGTTAGTTTTTCTACCCACCCAAATGGAGGAGCACCCTTACCAGGACATTGTATTCTGACAGCAGGACCCTCACCTGTTAGAATACACTGATCAGTGCCTTCAGCAAACTGGCTGAACCCACCAATCAGCAAAAGTTTCCCAGCATGTCCCTTCGACAGAAGTCAATCAAATGATTGGGATGGCCACAAAATGCAGCCAGCCCCTGGTGAAATGGTAAAATTTTGATCAATGCATGGACAGCTTTAGTCATGTATAAAAAAAAAAAATTCATCAGTACAATCCTACTGAAGATACCGGGTTAACTGAATTTACCTCTGAGCTCAGAATGTTTTATATTGGCTGACAAACTGCTATCATCCATATAATTAGCTTGTAATTGTAACTATTGGCTATATGAGCCGTGTCATTTTTGGTGGCAGTCTGTCACTTGATAGAACTTTCATAACTCTTTTTGGATCAGAACTTTAGAGAAGAGGAAACATCATACAGGAGGATATGAGAAATAACACAAATACTGTACGTTTCACAATCCACATAAGCATTAGAGCTTAAGGAAACTACATGAATAGACACGTGCAAACAGCATATTATCATCACCACAAACTGTTTCATTTTATAATATTTAAAGCAGAACTAAGTAAAACTTTTTTTTTTTCATTTTGGATTCAGCAAGGGAGGGTTATAACACCTGGCAGATTTTTCTCACCATCTGTGTCCCATTGCAGAGATTTCCCTTCACTTCCTGTCCATTGGCCAAACAGGAAGTGAGAAGAAATTCCTGCAAATTAAGGGAATTCCTTGGGGACCCCAAGGTTACCAGAACTACACTCACCGGACACTTTATTAGGTACAGCTGTTCAATTAATTGGTAAAACAAATTGCTTATTAGCCAATCACATGGCAGCAACTCAATCTATTTAGGCATCTAGACATGATGAAGACAACTTGCTGAAGTTCAAACCGAGCATCAGAATGGGGAAGATGGATGATTTAAGTGACTTTGAACGTGGCATGGTTGTTGGTGCCAGACGGGTTGGTCTGAGTATTTCAAAAACTGCTGACATTCTAGCATTTTCACGCACAACCATTTCTAGAGTTTAAAGAGAACGGTCCAAAAAAGAGAAAATATCCAGTGAGTGGCAATTGTGTGGAAGAAAATTCCCTGCTGATGTCGGAGGAGAATGGGCAGATTGGTTTGAGATGATAGAAAGGCAACAGTAACTCAAATAACCACTTGTTACAACCAAGGTATGCAGAATACTATCTCTGAAAGCACAACACATCGAACCAGATGGGCTACAGCAGCAGAAGACCACACCGGGTGCCTCTCCTGTCAGCTAAGAACAGGAAACTGAGGCTATAATTCACACAGGCTCACCAAAATTGCACAATACAAGATTGACAAAACGTTGCCTGGTCTGATGAGTCTCGATTTCAGCTGCGACATTCAGATTGTAGGGCCAGAATTTGGCATAAACAACATGAAAGCATGGATCCATCCTGCCTTGTATCAATCGTTCAGGCTGGTGGTGGTGGTGTAATGGTGTGAGGGATATTTTCTTGGCACACTTTGGACCCCTTAGTACCAATTAAGCATCGTTTAAATGCCATGGCCTATTTGAGTATTGTTGCTGACCGTGTCCATCCCTTTATGACTACAGTGTACCCATCTTCTGATGGATACTTCCAGCAGTATAATGCACCATGTCACAAAGCTCAAATCATCTCACCACTGGTTTCTTGAACATGACAATGAGGTCACTGTATGCCAATGGCCTTCACAGTCACCAGATCTCATCAAATAGGGCACCCTGGTGTGGAAGGAGAGATTCGCAGTATGGATGTGCAGCTGAAAAATCTGCAGCAACTGCGTGATGCTATCATGTCAATATGGACCAAAAGCTCTGAAGAATGTTTCCAACACCTTGTCCTTGTTGAATCTATACCATCAAGAATTAAGGCAGTTCTGAAGGCAAAAAGGGGTCCAACCCGGTACTAGCAATGTGTAAATAATAAAGTGGCCAATGAGTGTAGAATCCCCATTGGAAGAATTAGCCGTTCGGAAATGCACGGAAAGGCCTGAGGACAGCTCGGCTGACCTTGTCAAACCTCGGAAAGGCGGGGCGTGGCCTGACGCAGCATGTGAGCAGACGTTCCTCTCTCCAGCTCCAAGATCCCTCTGCACAATCCTTCGCAATCCTGCTAACCTGCCAAACCAATCGGCCCAAAACTTTCTCCAGACACCCAAGAGGGACCCTGCTACTCATCCACGGAAGAATTTTGGTGGATGGGAGGAAGAAAAGGGAGAAAACAGCCCCCGGTCAGGATGAATATTACCACTCGGTCCTCCCAAGATGGCCGCCGCTCCACCATGCTACATGTGCCTCTCTCATCTACACCGGAACTCTTCGGTGACGATCTGGACCCCTCACTACCACCATCCCCTGGGGCTTCAGCCCCTTCAATACCCCTGGCCCACCCCGCTCCGAGTGATGACGGTCTCGAGGAGGGGCCGGAACCGGAGCCCACCTTGCTGGATGTTCTCAAAATCCTGAAGGTAAATCATTCTGATATTATGGGGAAGGTGGAGGAACTAAAGCTGGACATTACTATAATGCGCCAGGACATGCATAAGGTCAGGGACCGGGTCGCTGAGACAGAACGCCGCATTAGTGACCTGGAAGACACTGTAGGCCCGGCCCTGCCTGTGCTGAAAACCCATGGCAACAGAATTCAATCGTTGGCAGATAAGATCGACGATTTGGAAAATCGTTTACGTAGGAATAACCTGCGCCTGGTGGGCCTCCCAGAACGGGTCGAGGGTGCAGACCCGGTATCCTTCCTTGAATGCTGGTTTACCCAGGAATTTGGCAAAGACTGCCTGTCCCCATGTTTTGTGATCGAACGGGCCCACAGGGTCCCTGGGAGACCGCTCCCTGCTGGAAACCCCCCTCGCACCATGGTTATCCGTCTCCTAAATTATAGGGACAGGGACGCTATCCTGAGGGCTGCCCGCATAAAGGGAAGCCTGAAAATCAACAACGCATCGGTCTCCCTCTACCCAGATTACTCCCCAGCAGTTCGTGCTGCGAGAGCCAAGTATCAACATGTTAAACAGAAGTTGAGAGAACAGACCATACAATACTCCATGCAATTTCCCGCGACGCTGAGAGTCGTCCACCAGGACCAAGTGCACTTTTTTCAGAACCCTGCTACTGCGCTTTCCTGGTATGAATCCCTGTCCAAACCCGGCCGCGCATCTGACCGACCACCTGCAACCTGATCGGGGTATCCCCCCCGCACAGGCTACAAAGCCACTTCATTTTCTTTTTCTCGCCCCAATCGGGGGCTCTTTGTGCCTATGGCAGGTACCTTATTCTACAGCTCGACAAGAGGCTATGGATCTTTAAGGGGAAGATTGGGATGCTGCAGTTGTTTTCCTTTTTCTTTCCCCTTTGGTTTTCTTTTTTTTTTTTTCTTTTTTTGTTCTCTGATCATTGACTGATCGAAATAGTTTGCTGACTTGCCTGTATTGGCCATGTTCCTAGTGTCTACTAGCAGTTTTGGGACAAAGCCGGCCCCTTGTTCTTGGGGTACGGCAGGGGTAGTAACGAAATCAATGTGGATTTCAACTGGTAATGTATGTGTAATGGTTTGTGTGTCTGCATGGATGGTGGTTGTGTGGATGTGTTCATGGGTACTCCTTTTCTCCTGCTCCCCCCCAGTGTTGGATTGCAGCCGCGCCGGTGACAAGTGTCTGATTTGTATTACCATATATGGGCCCCTTTTTAACCCCCCGCCATGTCTATAATCACATGCATCTCCTGGAATGTCCGGAGGTTAAATTCTAAATTTAAAAGAGCATCCTTATTTGAATTTCTCAAGCCACATAGGCCACAGATACTATGCCTACAGGAGACACATCTCCTAGGCTCCAAAATACTTGCTTTGAAAAAACACTGGGTGTCACAGGGGTATCATTCCACGTACTCAAATTATGCTAGGGGAGTCTCTGTCCTCATAAGGAAGGGACTCCCTTTCTCCTGTGACCAGGTAGTTATTGACCCAATGGGTCGGTACGTTTTTTTACTGTGTAAAATCCACGCCACCCCATTGCTCTTGGTGGTGGTGTATGCCCCCCCCCCCCCTGTCACGGCTGCAATCTTCACTGACTTAAGTTTACAGTTTTCTAAATTGCCGGGTCTGCCTACCCTTGTGCTGGGGGATTTCAATTCTGTCCTGGACCCAGGTCTGGACAGGTTGAGGCCCCTCCAATATGAATCCAAGCTATTTAGCCACTGGTGTGCCTCCTTTGGTTACGTCGACCTTTGGCGGCGTGGCCATCCACTGATAAAAGAATACTCCTGTCAATCCAGAACATATGGTACTCTTTCCAGGCTGGATTATGCCCTGGGAACCTCTGATATGGTCCCTTATGTTAAGTCGGTCGCATACATCTCGCAGACAATCTCAGACCATTCGGCCCTTAAGATAGAGTTGGTGATGGGTCACCGACCCTCTTTTCGGCAGTGGAGGCTCAGCCCTTGCTGGATCTCCACCCCCGAAATACAGGACCCGGTGGGACAGGACATGTCCCACTTTTGGGCGGATAATGAAGGATCTGCCTCCCCTGGCCCCACATGGGACGCCTTTAAGGCGACTGTGCGGGGTTCATACATCTCTAACACTACCAGACATAAAAAAAACCTCCAGGCCACTCTTTTAGCCCTAGAGTCCTCCTTGGAGATTGCGAGGGCCCAGTATTCTGCGTCCCCCACCCCGGACTCCCACGGGGTCCTGGTGGGGGCGCATAGGGCCCTGGACCTCCACAGGGTGGATGTAACGCAGAAACAACAGAGATATCTGACGGCCAGGCTGCTTGAACACAGTGGGAAAAATGGCAAGATGTTGGCATATCTCTCCCGCATGGACTGTGTTGATAGGACTATTCCGCAAATCCAGGTGCCGGATGGCTCCATCGCTTCAGACCCTAGGACCATTAATCTAACTTTTAAATCCTTCTATGAGGACCTATATTCGTCCCAGCCCTCTCCACCTGAATGGGAAACTATGGGTTTCTTCGAGTCTCTCCGGTTCCCTGTACTGGAGGATTTACACAGATCCATCTTAAATGAACCTTTGACGGTAGAAGAAATTACCACTGCCATATACTCACTCCCCCCGAACAAAATTCCTGGATTGGACGGTTTGCCCGCTGAATGGTACAAACACTATGCTGGGGACTTGGCACAGAGGTTGCACTCTCAGTTTGGGCAGGCAATGGAGGAGGGCGTTCTCCCCTCCTCCATGTGTGAGGCCCTGATTGTGGTGATCCCCAAGCCTGATAAAGATCCAACGCTATGTGGCTCATACCGTCCAATCTCCTTACTCAATAGCGATGTTAAGATACTGGCCAAGGTACTGGCAGTGAGACTACAAAAGATTATCCTACACCTTATCCATAGGGACCAAACTGGATTCATGCCTGGAAAGAGTACATATGACAACATTAGACGATTGTTCATACATATCCATAGAGCTGACACTGAGCATAAAAGTGGCCTGGTGTTGTCCCTGGATGTGATGAAGGCCTTTGATACTGTGAAATGGACCTTTTTGTGGGAAGTCATGCACCGAATGGGTTTTAGTCACCAATTTATAAAATGGGTTTGCCTGCTATATATCAATCCCAGGGCAAGAATATGTACTAACAAGGATGTATCGGATGTCTTTTCTTTACACAGGGGAACACGGCAGGGCTGCCCGCTCTCGCCACTCCTGTTCGCACTTGCCATAGAGCCTTTGGCTCTGGCGGTGCGACAGACGGCGTCGGTGGGCGGCATATGTTATGGTAATCTTACAGAGAAGATCTCATTATATGCTGATGACGCATTAATATACCTTGATGGCACAGAACAGTCCTTTAAATCTTTAATGGAAGTGGTGGAGGAGTTCGGGAGGGTCTCGGGACTAAAGGTGGGCTGGGACAAGTCTGTTGCTTTTCCCATAGGCCCCAAACAGGATTATACTTACTTATCTCACTCTAACCTGTCAGTCAGATCCACATTTAAATATTTGGGCATTCACATTAATGCAGACCTGGCCCTCTTTGAATCTCTTAACATTGCCCCAGTTGTTACACACATGGAGACCAGGTTGCAAACTTGGGCCTCATTACCTTTGAATTTGATAGGGCGGGTGAACATATTTAAAATGATATACCTACCTAAATTTTTATATGCCTTTAGGGCATCCCCTATTTTTCTCTACAAAAAGCTCTTCAAAAGAATAGACTCGTTATTATCCTCCTTCCTATGGCAGGGGACCAATCCCAGAATAGCGAAGGCTTCCCTCCAGGCCTCTAAGGGTGATGGGGGACTGGTCTGCCCCAACTTGCGACACTATTTTATAGCAGCCCAATTAACCTATGTCTATGAATGGTTCCAGGGGGCCTCCGCATCCTGCTCTACCTATCTACTGCAGGCACTTGCTGGCCTAGAGACCCCATTGGTAGATATTATGCATAGATCTTTACCAAAACGATGCTCCCGCGGCTCCCCGATAGAAGTGAGTTGGTTGGCCTGGCATGAAGGGAATAAGACGATTTCAGAATTGGGGGGGTCTCACCGAAAACCCCCCTATGGCATAACCCCAATCTTCTGGAGCTCATGGGTCACCCCGATGCATTGTGGTGGACACGGCTGGGCATTACCCACGCTGCCCACATTTTTCTCAATGGTGAATTTATCTCTTTTGAAGTCCTAAAAGCTACAAGTGGATTATCAAATAAATTCTATTTTAAATATCTTCTCATACGACACGCTGTCCGTGCGCAGTTTCATGGCCTGACTCTTGAGCTCGCTGAATCCCCGCTTGAGGCATTGATGTCGTGTTCTGGCATTACGAAATTAGCCACGACCATTTACTCCCGACTGCAGACGGGTGGGAGTTCTCCCTTCCGTGCTGCACAGCGGAAGTGGATGGTCGACATCCCTGGACTTTCAGAGGAGGGGTGGGAGGAGGCCTCTGGGGCCTGTTTCTTGGATATTGTTGGGTCTAACGACCAATATATACAGTTCAAATTTATTCATCAACTGCATTACACGCCGGCCCGTCTGGCTCGCATGGGTTATGTTTCAGGGGCCCTCTGCCCTAGATGTAAGTGCACCAATGCTGGTTATGTACACATGTTTTGGTCCTGCCCGGCCCTCTTGGGGTTCTGGGTGGACCTATTCTCTTTTTTTGAAAACAATCTATGCCTAGTGACCCCCCACACTGTTGAAGTGGGGCTCCTGGGCATCCTTAATGACCACATACCCAGAACCCACGAACGGACCCTAGTCCGCTTGATACTCTTTTATGCCAGAAAACTGATATTACTACAATGGAAGTGTGAATCTGCTCCCAACATCCAACTGCTGTACCGCATGATAAACAAAGTCGTACCAACCTTTAAACTAATCTATAAAGGAAGGGCCTGTATACAGAAATTCTACAAGATCTGGCAACCTTGGCTGGATATAGACAGCTCCTTTTGGAAGGATACCCCTCTGTCTCAGCAGTAGTGGGCCCTGATTCTGCCCCTCCTGTTTGATGGGGGGGGGGAGAACTACCTCCTATCCTAAATAAAGAAGCTGGGGACATGAAACATATCCCACATAAATGTGGGGGGGGAGTAGGAGGAGTGCCCCCACCCAGCTGTAGTTTCGGCTGGGGAAATGGGTGGAAGTGCTGGGTGAATGGGTATGAGTGTTGTGTGAGTGAATGCAAGCACTTAAGTATTACTGAATAAAGATAACCGAATGAGTCCTGTGAAAATCACAGTTAAATACTCTCGATACACCTTTGGTATTAGGGTTTTGTGTTTCTTTTTTTTTTTTTTCTTCTCCTCCGTTGAGGAACTGGGACACCTATGTGGCCATGTGGCCACAAGCTGTAGGCCTTATTAGGCTTGAATGTTATTTTGAGACTATATTGTTTATGCTCCCGCTTCACGGTGTAATACTGGTATATTGCTACTGAATACAAGAAAATAATGTGTAAGCGTGTATGTTGATATGCTCTGTAATTTTTCTCTGTTCAATGGAAAAATCAATAAACATAAATTTAAAAAAAAAAAAAAAAAACCTCGGAAAGGCTCGGGAACGGAGTCTGTCCTCGGGCCTTTCCGTCCGTTTCCGAGGCTCTCCGGCACCCCCCGCCTCTGGCCGCATGCGGTATTGCATGCCATTGAAGTCAATGCAGAACAAATTATTTTTGTTTCCATTGACTTCAATGGGGAAACTCGCTTTGATATGCAAGTACTTTGGATTACGAGAATTCTCCTGGAACGAATTATGCTCATAATCCAAGGTTCCACTGTAGTTATATTTCATTATTTGTCTAAGGCCTCATTTACATGGCCATTTAGGGCTGTACACCACCAAGAATGAGTATGTCTGTAGCACAGATAGATGTGGTCAGCTGCTGCCTACAAGCCTTTATAAATCAATAACAGATGACTGGCCTTGGACGGAGGCAGTTCAAGGGCTGGTAAGCGGCGATTCATAAAAATTGTATGCAAAGCCAAAATATTTTTTATTTAGTTTTGACTAGAGCTAAGAAAAATGTTAACCCATGTCAAATTATTAGCCCCCGTTCACACCTGAACATTTTATAGCTTAAAACTCAAATCTCCAAACAGCCCAACAAGCCAAATCCCATGCTTTCAAATTGTCCCTGTTCACTTTTGAGCATTTAGGCACCTGTAGCTCAATGCCTGAAGTTAACGAAAGCTACATGTGCTACTTTTGAAGTGAAATGGGACATTCTTGGCCCTATTGACTACAATCTGCATCTCTAATCCGCTAGCAATGTATTGGCACCCGCGGCAGATTGCAAAGGCAGTGCGCTTTGAACGCACTGCAGGAAACGCGCAAAGGAATCCACCTTTCAGCACCCCGATCTGGTGTTAACTGGCCCTAAAAACATGCGAAACACACAAAAGAATGACCTACATACACGACACACACTACATTGAAGTGTGAATAGGGGCTTACTGTTGTTTGTCACTGTGCTAGGGAATTGACTGGAGAAGTAAAATTTTCTAGCAAGTTTAAAGGCACATTGCACGTCAATAAAAATGTATTTATAGAAACAAAAAATCTACAGTAAGCATTTTTGATTATTCTTTAACCTGCAATTTTTTAAGTTTGTTATTTAATTCAGTATTTACATATATTATAAAAAATTACAGTAGATGTAGCACCCTCTACCATAGGTAGGTGCTAGAAGTGAGGATTTTTGTGATAGCTGCCAGGCAGGTAAATTTAGGCAGGCCTATGCTTCAGGGTAGGCCTGCTTGTTTTGATCTGGGGGGAAGGGAGTGGTTAGTGTAGCAGTGGGTGTGACCACCTGTGCTTCAGTTGTTGGGTGCCTCCCCTGCTTCCAGGGAGAATGTTCTGGAAGAGGGGCAGGGCCGGGACCTGAAGTGACAGGGAGCTCATATGAGGAGCCCTGACCAATTCCCAACTGGAATTGGCAGGGGGCAGGCCTCCTTCATAAGCTCAGCCCACTGGAGGGAGTTGTCGGCTGGGAGATGTGAAGAATGGAGTGTTAGATCGCAGCAGGAGGTCCATCCCCATCTGGGGGGGTGCACGCCTCGGCGGAGGAACCCGGGAGCTGGGAGGGAGCCTCGCCCTTACACGGTCATGGAGGAGGTGTTCTAAAACAGAGGGGCTGGAGAAGCGATCAGTAGGCATGTCCGGATAAGTTCTTCACCATGGACTCAGGCCAGGAGAAGATCGGTGAGTGAGGCACAGTGGATATCTGAAAAAGGCATGCCAGGGGAGCTGGGTGCAAGGCCAGAGGAGAGACTGTGGGGTTTCATGTCAAATCAATTTGTGGCCTGCGGGCACAGGATTTGCAAGTCGGGCTAGCTGGGGTCAGTAGTCCAACAAAATCAAGCTGCTAAACAATTAGGCCGCAAGAAGGTGTAATGCAGGCCCCTGGCCTATTAACAAGTCAGCCAGTTCAGCCAGCATTTGGGACCATTCAGAGTGATCCCTGGTGTAAATGTGAAGATGATGGGGTGGAGAAAATAGCATTGCACGGTAAGGTTTTGTGCAGGGGGAGAAGAGTCCTGGGAGTAATAGTCTGCAGGAGTGCAGAGGAGGAGTGACAGCCTGCAGGAGTTGATGCAGGGGAAGTGACTGTGAATGTTAGAGTCCATCAGTTCTTCAAGGCTCAATTAATTCTATAAATCTTTAAATATAATGGCAAAGTGATCTGTTCCATGGGCATCCCATATTCCCTTTGCCCAACAAAGTTATATCCCCCAAATAAACAAAAACAAAACAAAGCAAAATGACTGTTCATTGTCTCTGAGGCCTCGTACACACGACTGGTTTTCTCGCCAAAAAACGACAAGAAAACTGCTGGGAGAGCTTTCTTGCCGAGAAAACCGTGCGTGTGTACGAGGCTTTCCGGTTTCTCGTCAAGAAAAGTGCCCAGAATCTCAACGAGAAAAATAGAGAACCTGCTCTCTATTTTCTCGTCGGGATTCATGTCGGCCTGTTTCCCGACGAGAAAACTGTGTGTGTGTATGCGGCAGCAAACTTACCTGTCCTCCGGTAAGCCCGTGCATGCTCGAAATGACTTTGACGCATGCGGGGTAGCTTCCTAGGCATAGGTAGGGTGTAGCAAGATGGAGGCGACTGCATCGAATGTGAAGAGCGCAAGCTCGTTTTTAGTAGATGACGTCATCGCGTTCGTTCTATTCAAAAGAACGGCGGTTATTTTGAATGGAGTGTGTGTACACTCGGCCGGGACAAGATTCTTGTCAAGAATCTCGTCAGGAAAAACAACGTTTTTTTCCCTGACGAGATTCTCGGCCGTGTGTACAGGGCTTGAGAGTCATATATGGAGGTCTGGCAGCAGGGTGATATGGTGGATGTTAGTAACTAGTAGGCTTGTGCAATTCGTTTCGTAACGAATCGAAATTCGTCCGAATTTAGCAACTTTCGGACATTCGGAAGCATTCGAATTTCCGAACAAAGCAATTACGAATAAAACCGAATCCGAAATAAATTATACCGCAAAATAGCGAATGCCCGAATGCCTTCGGCATAATTCGTTATGAAAAAAGTTACGAATGTACGAATCCATACGAAGCACAATAACACTCACTCTGCTCTGCTCTCTGCTTCTCCCTCACCGTGCTGAACTCCCTCTCAAAATGGTGTACAGGGGCGGAGGCTATAGCCGCATGTAAAAAACAAAAGTAAAATACGAGATTTCAAATCCATTCGAAGCACAATAACACTCACTCTGCTCTGCTCTCTGCTTCTCCCTCACCGTGCTGAACCCTCTCAAAATGGTGTACAGGGGCGGAGCCTATAGCCGCATGTAAAAAACGAAAGTAAAATACGAGATTTCGAATCGTTACAAATAACCGCTATGTATTTAGAAAAGTACAAATCCATTCGAAGCACATTAGGCATAATAGACAGCGTCGTTGTGAGAGAGACACCGAAAATTACAAATCAACGAACCCAAAAAAAGTTACAAAAGTAGGAGTTCTGTCCAGAATCAACGAAAAACAATGTACTCTACCGAAAGTACGAATTATAAAGCAACAAAAAATTCAACGAAAAATGTCGCTTGCGAAAATACGAATTAGTCCGAACACGAAAAATCCCGTCTAGCAAAATTACGAATGATTACGAATCAACAGGACCGGAAAGGAACGAACCGAAACGGAACAAATTTTTCCGTTGTGCACAAGTCTAGTAACTAGTAGCAACCATCCGTTACATATACAAATCACTTTCACATAAATATCTAAAAGTAATAATAGTAAGCATAATTGCATTCATATGCCGCGTACACACGATCATTTTTCCCGTCGGGAAAAATTACATTTTTTTTTTCGCCGAGAAAAACGATCGTCTGTGGGCTTTATGCCGTTTTTCTCGTTGAGAAAAACGGCAGGAAAAACGACGAGAAAAATTAGAACATGTTCTAAATTTTCTCATCGTTTTTTCCATCATTTTTTTCCGCGGCAGTTTTCCCATAGGGAGACACTGCCGCGGAGCCCACAGACGGTCGTTTTTCTCGTCAAAGAAAAAAATGACGGGAAAAACGGTCGTGTGTGGGGGAACATGCCGTTCCCTCGTTTCTCATTTTTTTTCATGCCGTGATTCACGGCGGTGTTTTCACCGCCGTGAATCACGATCGTGTGTACGCGGCATTATTCCTTTTATCAAACTGAAATAAAATTGCACCCTCTTTGCCATAAATATATATAAGTACAATATCAATTGTAAATGTTTTTAAGTTGCTTCTCACTCCTATGTCCGCTCTTCTTCCCCTACTCATGAATAGAACAAACTGTTTATAAAATACTAAATTTAGAATCTTAACAGAATCTGACAGTGGGAACTGTGAATAAGTATCATTGCAGAAGAAGCTCACAGCGAGACAAAAACACGTAACTGACAGCATGGTCTCACGCCATGTTCTATCCACAGACAGGAAATTCAATCTATCTTTAACAATGCCACAAATAGCCTTCCATTTAACTATTATATAGCATTCTTCCAGCATGTAAAAATAACAAATGTATATTTAAACATGTTTATATTTTGTATGTTTAAAATTCAGTTATTTCAGTGCCCATAGCAATCTCATCCGTAATTCAGAAGGTAAATTATTCCTGCATACACATTTATGGAAGAATCTTTTTTAGGCTAGGTTTACATCTATGCGGTTGTGCAGTGGTGGCTGGAGCATACAAACTGGAAAAAAAAACATTAATCGCAGCCACTGTGCCATCAAACGCAGCCACTGTGCCATCAAACGCAGCCACTGCACCCATCAATTGCAGCCACTGCGCCCAGCAATTGCAGCCACTGCGCCCATCAATTGCAGCCACTGTGCCCATCAAATGCAGCCACTGTGCCCATCAAATGCAGCCACTGTGCCCATCAAATGCTGCCACTGTGCCATCAAATGCTCCCACTGTGCCATCAAATGCTGCCACTGTGCCCATCAAATGCTGCCCCTGTGCCATCAAACACAGCCACTGTGCCCATCAAATACCACTGTGCCATTGAATGCCACCACTGTGACCCCCCACCCACTCACCGTCTGCCCGGCACTTACCTGGTCTCGGTGGGGCAGCGGGTTACAGCGATCAGTGTCCTCCATGCATCTCTCCTCCCATCAGGCGCCTGTCGTTTCAGCCAATCAGGTGACGGATAACAAGCTCGAGCACCTGATTGGCTAAGAGGCGGTTCAGTGTTGGGAAAACGAATATTTATTCGCCGTTCTAACTCACCTGGGTGAAATGCGAGCGCCAAGCATGGCGCTAGTACATCACCTTTTTGGACACCTATTAGAGCCTATGTCTCTAATCAGGTGCTTAAACCCCCCCCCCCTTTTCCGCTGTAATTCAGGTGCCCGGCGCCTGAAAATGTGCCGGGCGCCTGAATAGGGGGTGGCAGCGGCAGCCATGGATAGATTCATGCTATGCATGAATCTATCCATTGGTAATAGAGGGGGCGGCTGGAGAGAGGGGGCGGCGCCCGTGCGCCCTTATGGACGCACCGCCACTGCGGTTGTGGTTGATGTGGTTTTTCGGAGCTTTTTGCATGTTAGAACACAAATTTTGATGTGTTTTTGCATGCAGTTTTCATGCATTTTTTTTACTCTTTAACAATCTGTGAATAGCCGGTTGTTAAGGAAATGGCGGCTGCCGCGTCCTTAACAACCAATGAGTCATTAGCTGTGGGGTTCCTCGCTGACAACTAAATGTAAAAAAAAAGAATTGCCAGCAATAAAACAATCAGGAAAAATATAGCGTGGGGTCCCCATCCCAATGTATACCAGTTTGGTATGGATTTTGAGGCGAAGCCCACACCAAAATGTTTGTAAAAAATGGTGTGGGGTCCACCCCAAAATCCATACCAGACCCTTATTCGAGCATGCAGCCTGGCAGGTCAGGAAAGGGAGAGGAAGAGTGAGAAGCCCCCCTCCTGAATCATACCAGACCACATGCCCTCAACATGGGGGTGTGCTTTAGGGCAGGGGGGCTCTGCTCCTTAAAGCACCTTGTCCCCATGTTGATGGGGACAAGGGCCCCTTCCCACAACCCTGGCCGGTTGTTTTGGATGCCTGCGAGCGGGGGGGCTTATCGGAATGTGGACGCCCCTTTTAACAAGAGGGCTCCCAGATCCCACCCCCCCCCATGTGAATGAGTAGGGCTACATAGTATATAATACATAGTACATAGTACCCCTACTTATTCACCAAAAAAAGGTGTAGTGTAGTGTAAAAAATGACAGTAGGCAGTTTTTATCATTTCTTTATTAAAAAAACAAAAAAAGTCCCCTGAAGTAAATCCAACGTCAATCACGACGCCCACCGCCACCACCGACCCAAAAAAGTCCATTACTGCCGTCTGACAGGTCTTAAATAACTAAGGGGTGGGGTCACCCGCTGACATCACCGGGTGATCCCACCATCCTTGTGATGTTGTCGGGCCAGCATGCGCCTTTGGGTAGGCCCTTGCACTACATAGTTGATGGAAATTGATTTAGAAATTTGTATAATGTATAGTGCATTGAAAAAGTATTCATACCTCTTGACATTTTCCACATTTTGTCATGTTACAATCAATGTATTTTATTGGGATTTTACGTGATAGACCAACACAAAGTGGCACATAATTGTGAAAGGGGGAAAAAATGGTTTTCAAAACATGTTTACGTATTGTGAGGGGGTTAGCTCGGTAGCGGGTGTGTGTGACCCCCTGGATGGGCTCCCCACACAAAAACAGGCCCAGCAGACGGAGGTTGTGGTTTTCAAGATCAAAAGGTGCGGTTTATTTCTCTATTTACAGTGACAAAAACACAGCAAAGCAAAAAGAAACATAAACAAAATAAATCCTGGTCAGCTTGACCTCTGACTAAACATGCAGGTTTCCCTAACTAACAACTGGGATCAGCCTGGTGCTGTCCTAGTCCCTAAGTCCCTGGTTTAGTAAATGTCCAAACAAATAGCCACACAGGCTTTGTCTCACCGCACAGGGGTTCACTCTCCCTAGACAGTCCACACAGGTCTGGGTCCAGGCATGAGCAAACACCTAATGAAGCTGGGAGTTTTTATAGAGGCCTTAAACGAGCTGACAAGCTTCAGCTGGTCTCATCAACTCCCTGCCTGCACGACGCCCAGCACTCTCCCTAGAGGTATGAATCATCCATGAGCCCACTAGCCTCAGCTGGGCTTCATCAACTCTCTCCCTAGTTGTATAAGTCGGCATAAAGCCTGAATCTGGGAGAAATATACCTACCCCCCTGGATGCAACCAGGTGACTTTACCTTCCTGCTGTCACATACCCCCCCCCCTCTTGTTTTAACCTTGGGGTTGGAACACCAGCAATCAGGCATTCATGTACTCGAGACAAAGCATCCACATTCCCCATTTGAACGCCAGGGCGATGCTTTACTGTGAAGTTGAATTCCTGTAGGGCCAGGAACCACCTATTTACTCTTCTATTTGTCTCCTTGTTTTGAGCCATCCACTTTAACGGAGCGTGATCCGTAACCATGTCAAAGTGCCTACCTAGCAGATAGTACCGAAGGGAATCTAGAGCCCACTTCACCGCTAAACACTCCTTTTCAACCGTGGCGTAATTTACCTCATGGGACTTCAACTTCCTGCTGAGGTAAATGACTGGGTGCTCTTCCCCGTTCCAGACCTGGGACAATACTGCTCCTAACCCCACATCTGACGCATCACTTTGTACGACAAAGTCTTTAGAGAAGTCGGGTGAGTACAACACTGGCTGGCTACATAAGGCTTGTTTCAAGAATTGGAATGCTGCCTCAGCCTCGGGGGTCCATTTAATCATGACCGACCCTTTCCCTTTCGTCAGGTTGGTTAGGGGCACAGCCTTAGAAGCAAAGTGGGGAATGAAGCGCCGATAATAACCCGCGATTCCCAGAAAGGCTCGTACCTGCTTCTTGCTGTTGGGACGTGGCCAACTCTGGATGGCCTCGACTTTGTTGAGTTGGGGTTTTATTACTCCCCTGCCAATGGTGTACCCAAGATATTTGGCCTCCTCCTGCCCAATGGTACACTTCTTGGGGTTAGCCGTAAACCCCGCTTCCCGGATAGAGTCTAGGACTGCTTGCACTTTTGGCAGATGTGAGGCCCAATCTGTGCTATGGACAATTACGTCATCCAGGTAAGCCGCAGCATACTTCCGATGGGGCCTCAGTATCTGGTCCATTTTCCGCTGGAATGTGGCCGGCGCATTCTGTAACCCGAACGGCATTCTCTTATATTGGAACGCCCCGTCTGGGGTTACAAATGCGGTTTTCTCTTTGGCCGACTTGGCCAGGGGAATTTGCCAATACCCTTTTGTGAGGTCCAGAGTCGTCATGTATCGGGCTGTTCCCAGCCGGTCGATCAACTCATCTATACGTGGCATGGGGTAGGTGTCAAATTTTGTAACTTTGTTCAACTGACGAAAATCGTTACAAAATCGCCAGCTCCCATCCGGTTTAGGCACCAACACAATGGGACTAGACCAATCACTTTGGGACTCCTCTATCACCCCTAAGTTCAGCATTTTCTGTACTTCCTCCCGTATTGCCTCCCGTCGGGCCTCTGGGATCCGATAGGGTTTTAACTTCACCCTTTTACCGGGCGGGGTAATAATATCATGCTCTACCCCAGATGTTTGTCCCGGCAGCTCAGAGAACACCTCCTTGTTGCGAAGCACAAACTCCTTAACCTCCTGTTGTTGGGGTTGTGACAAGGTGGCTGCTATTCCAACCTCCGGAATCACGCAACCAGTTTGGGCTGGTGACCAAGTTTCTGCGACTAGGGACTCTCTATCCCTCCAGGCTTTCAACAGATTAACGTGATAGATCTGTTCGGGCTTTCGCCTTCCTGGTTGTCTGACCTTGTAATTCACTTCGCTCACTTTTTCCATTATCTCGTAGGGGCCTTGCCATTTGGCAAGGAATTTACTTTCAACCGTAGGGACAACTACCAATATCCTATCCCCCGGGGAAAAGGTACGGGTCTTGGCTCCACGGTTGTACACTCTCTGCTGTGCCAACTGCGCTTGGGCCAAATGTTCCTTCACGATGGGCATTACCTGTGCAATTCGATCTTGCATCAGGGCGACATGCTCAATCACACTCCTGTGGGGAGAACTCTCACTTTCCCAAGTTTCCTTGGCAATATCCAACAGCCCTCTTGGGTGTCTCCCATACAGTAACTCAAAGGGGGAGAATCCCGTAGAGGATTGGGGCACCTCCCTAATAGCAAACATCAAATAAGGAAGTAGACAGTCCCAATCCTTTCCATCTCTATCCACCACTTTCTTCAACATTTGTTTTAGGGTTTTGTTGAATCTTTCAACCAGCCCATCGGTTTGGGGGTGATACACAGACGTACGCAATTGCGTCACTTTGAACAATTTACACAGCTCTTTCATAACCCGGGACATAAAGGGTGTACCTTGGTCCATAAGCAGTTCTTTACAAATACCCACCCGGCTAAAAACAAGAGATAGCTCTTTGGCTATGGTTTTGGCCGAGGTATTTCGGAGAGGGATCGCTTCTGGATAACGGGTGGCATAGTCCATTATAACTAATATGTACTGGTGCCCCCTAGCGGACTTGATTATAGGACCTAACAAATCCATTGCGATCCTCTCAAACGGGACCTCAATGATGGGTAGAGGGACCAGCGGGCTACGGAAATGTGGCATCGGGGCCGACCTCTGACACACAGGGCAGGAGGAACAATAATTTTCTATGTCCTTCATCACCCCAGGCCAATAGAATCTCTGTAATACCCTCTCTCGGGTTTTCTCTGTCCCCAGATGACCTCCAAGAATGTGCCCATGGGCCAACTCCAACACCAACTTCCTGTAAGGTTTGGGCACCACAAGCTGCTCAACGGTTTCTTCTGCCCTTTTTGCCACCCGATACAGTAGGTCCTTCTCTACGCTGAAGTATGGGTAAGTGCAGGTATTATCTGGGTTCACTAACTCGCCATCTATTTCCACTACGTTTTCCCGTGCCTTTATTAGGGCGGGGTCTTTTAACTGTTCTGTGGCAAAATTTTCCCTGTGAACCTCAAGATCAGAAAACTCCACAGACGGTAGGTTTTCGTCTGAGGAGGTGGGCTCCTCTCCAGTTTCTTGAGTCTCGCCTGCCAATACTGACAAGGGAAATTCTGGAGAGTCCTCACCACTCTCAGAGGAGTTCTGGCTATCACCTTCCTGGTACATAGGGGCACCAGTGGGGGGCTCAGGATCATCCCACAGTTCCCAGAACTTCGGAAAATCCCTTCCCACAATGGCATCATGCGGTAATTGAGATACTAACCCCACTGGATGAGAGAGGGTGCCTTTGGGGGTCTTGAAACACACTGTAGTCACTGGATACTCTCGGGTGTCCCCATGCACACAAATAACAGCTACCTTGCTATTCCCAGAGACCTCTGTTTTAACTAATTCAGCCTTTATCAGGGTCACAAGGCTACCTGAATCCAGTAATACCACAACATTTCTACCATTAATACACATTTTGCATAAATGTTTCTCAGTTCCCCGAATGGCAGTGCATGCGACTGTCGCACACAGCGACTGACGTCTGTCCGTCAGAAAGTCACATTGCATGGGTTCCTCCACAACCGGGCAATTTGCTGCAATATGTCCCGCTTGCCGGCAGCGGTAGCAAACAATCCTTTTGGCTGCCTCTTGAGCCCCCGACTTCCCAGGCTGTTCTCGCCAAACCCTGGGCAGAGCTCCCACCCTCTCACTCTCTCCACCCTCACCCCTTGGAATCATCTTATCCGCCCCTGGGGATGGTCTGGTCTTAGGGTGGAAAGTCCGAGAGTCTCTGGAAGAGGCCGTCAGGTTCTCTGCAGCCAAGTATCTCTCTACACGATCCACAAGTTTACCGGCCGTTTCTGGGTCTCCATGGCTTACCCATTTTTGAATGGCGGTAGGAAGAGCTCTCAAGAAACGATCCATCACAACACGTTCCACAATCTCCGGTGCGGACAAAGTCTCTGGCTGTAGCCACTTCCTGCTCAGGTGAATGAGATCATACATTTGAGACCTGGGGGGTTTTCCCAGCTGGAAAGTCCAGTTATGCACACGCTGAGCCCAGACAGCCAGGGTGACACCCAGCCTTGCCAATATTTCAGCTTTTAGCATCACATAGTCTTTTGCTTGGTCAGGCTCTAGGTCATAGTAAGCTTTCTGCGATTCACCAGTTAACAGAGGAGCCACCAGTCCAGCCCACTGCTCCTCAGGCCACTTTTCTCTTTCAGCAGTCCTTTCAAATGTGGTCAAAAATACCTCTGGATCATCCTCTCCAGTCATTTTTGTCAATAAACGACTCACCCCAAAGGACGCGGTATTAGTGGGACGGCTTTCCTCACTGGTCTGGGGACGTTGCTGCATTACTGCTTCCATCTGTTGTTGTAGTCTCTGCTCTTGCTTCTGCAACAGGTCTATGAAGCGGGCCTCAGATTGCTGCTGGGCTTGTTGCTGGGCTGCGAAGCTCTTTTGCAAACCTGCATTTGTCTGCTGTTGATTGGCATTTGCTAGAGCCAGCTGTTTCAGTATCTCCTCCATGCTGGCTTAAAAAAAAACTGCCCGCATTCTCCACCAACTGTGAGGGGGTTAGCTCGGTATCGGGTGTGTGTGACCCCCTGGATGGGCTCCCCACACAAAAGCAGGCCCAGCAGACGGAGGTTGTGGTTTTCAAGATCAAAAGGTGCGGTTTATTTCTCTATTTACAGTGTCAAAAACACAGCAAAGCAAAAAGAAACATAAACAAAATAAATCCTGGTCAGCTTGACCTCTGACTAAACATGCAGGTTTCCCTAACTAACAACTGGGATCAGCCTGGTGCTGTCCTAGTCCCTAAGTCCCTGGTTTAGTAAATGTCCAAACAAATAGCCACACAGGCTTTGTCTCACCGCACAGGGGTTCACTCTCCCTAGACAGTCCACACAGGTCTGGGTCCAGGCATGAGCAAACACCTAATGAAGCTGGGAGTTTTTATAGAGGCCTTAAACGAGCTGACAAGCTTCAGCTGGTCTCATCAACTCCCTGCCTGCACGACGCCCAGCACTCTCCCTAGAGGTATGAATCATCCATGAGCCCACTAGCCTCAGCTGGGCTTCATCAACTCTCTCCCTAGTTGTATAAGTCGGCATAAAGCCTGAATCTGGGAGAAATATACCTACCCCCCTGGATGCAACCAGGTGACTTTACCTTCCTGCTGTCACAGTATGTTTACGTATAAATATCTGAAAAGTGTAGCCTGCATTTGTAATCAGCCCCCTTTACTCTGAAACCCCTAACTAAAATCTAGTGAAACCAATTGCCTGTAGGAGTCACCTAAGAAGTAAATAGAGTCCACCTGTGTGTAATTTTATCTCAGTATAAATAAGGCTGTTCTGTGAAGCCCTCAGAGGTTTACTAGAGAACCTTGGTGAACAAACAGCATCATTTAGGTCAGTGATAAAGTTGTGGAGAAATTTAAAGCAGGGTTAGGTTATAAAAAACATCCCAAGCTTTGAATATCCCACAGAGCACTGTTCAATCCATCATCCGAAAATGGAAAGAGTATGACACAACTGCAAACCTACCAAGACATGGCCGTCCACCTAAAATGACAGGATTGGCAAGAAGAGAATTAATCAGAGAAGCAGCCAAGAGGCCCATGGTAACTCGGAGGAGCTGCAGAGATCCACATCTCAGGTGGGAGAATCTGTCCACAGACACCAAACATATCACTCTTTAAAATTGTGCACACCCGTGCAACAGCGACAAAGGACGTAAATGTTACTATCCATAGGTGACGCTGTAAAAGCCATTACAGGTCACCACTTTAGATTTACACAGGAGGTCTGGTACTAGAATTACTGCCCATGATCTGACGCTCCTGGGGATACCTCACATGTATTGGACGATCACTATTTGCGTGCATGTGGGATCGACGCATGCGTTCACCTTCGCGCACGGGGGGGGGGGCACTTTTATATATTTTTTACACTGTCGCTTTAAAAAAAATGTACACTTTTATTGCTGTCAGAAGGAATGTAAACTTGTGACAGCAATTTAACCTTGTGACAGAAATAGGCATGTGACAGGTACGCTTCCCTTCTCTGCACTTAAAAGTAATTGATCACACCAAGATCAGTGTGATCAAATGCTTTTCATTTTTAAAAATGGCTCCGTTCACTTCCATTTACCTGGATGTAATGTAAGGTCATCACTTCCAGGTACCTATATCATAGAGCCGAACAAAGCTGATTTGGTCTTTGTTCGGTGCTGTGATCAGGATGGAATGGGAGATCCCGGTAAACCCAGGAAAGGTGGCGGGAGGCAGGGAATGTCCCCTCGAGGGCTTGTAAAAGCAATCCAGCATCCTACATATGTTCTGATGCAAAAAATCTGGAACGAAGTTAGACAGATACAGGATATTACCGGCTTCATTAGGTATGATGCCTTGTACACACGACCAGTTTTCCCGTCGGGAAAACTGCCATGACAGCTTTTTGGTGTGAAAACTGGCCGTGTGTATGCTCCATGGCAGTTTTCCCGACGGTCTTTTTCCCCGGGAGTTTCCCTCCGGGAAACACTACGGTGGAGCAGTGATTCCCGGCCAAAGCTCTCACCGCAGTTTTCCCAACAGGAAAACCTCTGGTGTGTACAGGGGGAAAGTTACTGAGCAGGTTCTCGGTTTTCCCCCCGGGATTCCCAGCGGACTTTTTACCGCCGGGAATCCCGGTCGTGTGTACTAGGCATTACCCTATATGAGACAATAGGTACTATAATCCCTGACATGTGCAGTAAGGTGGAAATTCTATGGTGTTACACATCTGGTACATATCATTTCTAGTGGTAAACTGTGCTCCTTTTTGGAATTACAAGCTAAATTTGGGATAGCACAATCAATCTATTTCCCTTATTTACAGCTACATCATGCGATTAAGGCACAAACTGGCGGAGTCTTTGTGGATGCAACCTCTGGCTCCTGTTTTCCATTACATGACAGAGGTATTCCATTTTAAGGGATTTATCTCCAGGTCTTTCTTTATGTTATTGTCTGTATTCTTAAACAGCTTCCCAGCCAGAGTTATAACCAGGTGGGAGAGTGATGTGGGCACTTTTGAAGAAGACCAATGGGAAGAGGTGTTACAGGCCATACAGTTGTGTTCTCAATACAGCACAATGTTTATCCCAGCTGTATATTGTGCTGTGGGACCATAGGGACCTTTTGATCTTTTATGGTGCTGGCCAAAACTACACCTCTATTGGACGTGAGTTATTACAACCATTAATAAAGTATCTCAGGTCATTGTTCCACTGAATCCCAAACCGTGCATTTTGGAAATCCTTGATCACCTTCCAATTGAGGATAACCCCAAGCAGGCAATTACAAGGGCTCACATTCAAGCCTGTAAGCTCATTCTTAGATGCTGGAAGGTGACTGAGCCTCCTACTCTTAGGCCGGGTTCACACCTATGCGAATTGAATGCGCGTTTCCCCGCATTCAATTCGCATAGCAGGAGAATGTGACTGGCTCTCTATGGAGCTGGTTCACATATCTCCGCAGCGAGTCCGGTGCGGTGTGTTGGAACAACGTGTGCCTTTTTTGGTGCATTTTAGGTTCAATTTCAGGCCAAAATTCGGTCTGAAATCGGACCTCAACCGGTGAACCAGCACGCACCGGACCCCTGCTTCGAGCCGCATGCGGCGGTGGTGTGAACCCGGCTTAAAGGAATAGATAGCCCAGATAGGAGTTACCTTATGATTGCAAAAATATATCATCTAACATCGTGGCCGCCCTGGTAAATTTGACATGTTATGGTCCTCATGGTTGAACACAACTGGCCTATCTCCAGTAGATCTAATTCTGGACAGGTTACTGCTTTAAATCCAACTGCCAGTTTAACTCGGAAAGTGTAGTTGATTGTACAGAAATGTAAAGATGCATTTATTTTGATGCTTGGGGGGAGGGGAAGGCGGGGTATCTACTGTGCATTGTAATCTGTGGATAATGTGATATTGAATGTACATATGTACATGACACAGTTTTAACTGGAACCTGTATTGTTAGTGTATTTCCGATGTTTCAGCTCAATAAAATTATTTTTGAGATAAAACAACAAAAGCAATCCAGCGGCTTCTTAGCCAATAGAATTGCTTTTACAAGAGAGTAAAAAAAAAAGGGTAACAAATTGATGCCTGCAGCTGCATCCCAATATAACCACTTGAAGTCCAGTGACGTACCAGGTACATCACTGGTCGGAAAGTGGTTAAAGTAGCACTCAGAATGACATAGATGTAAGAGCTGCAGACCACTGGCACTTAAAGCGGACCTTACAATGAAACCCTGGGTAATCAGCTAAATAATAAACACACACTTGACATACCTATACAGTATATATTTTCTGTAATTCTGTTCAGCCTGTTTTGGTAGTTACACACATGGACAGTCCTGTGGCTTAGTGGTTAGCAATCCTGCCTTGCAGCACGGGGGTCCTTGGTTGGGATCCTAGCCAGAACCCTGTCTGCATGGAGTTTGCATACACTCCCTGTGCTTGTGAGGGTTTATTCCTGTCTAATTGTTTTTTGGCGCCTGCCTAAATTGACTGTAGAATGTGAGATAGAGACCTTAGATCAGGGGTGTCCAAACTTTTTTCAAAGAGGGCCAGATTTGATGAAGTGAACATGCGTGAGGGCCGACCATTTTGCCTGACATTCTGTGAACCATTAAAATTCGGTCTAAGTGTGTTCGTCCAAGCACTAATACACTGCCCAACAAGAATTCGCCTGCCTTTGTGGCTGTGTGTGGCGAAGAGATGAGCTCAGGCGTGTTATTTGGATATACCGTATTTATCTTAAATTTTAAATAAAGAACTGTTAATCAAAATAACGGTCACTGCCCATCAATCCAGCCTCACAAGTGCCCATCAAAACAGCCTCACAAGTGCCATAAATGCAGCACCCCCCGTTGTCCCGAATGCAGCACCCCCGTTGCCCTAAATGCAGCACCCCTGTAGCCCTGAATGCAGCCCCCCCATTGTCCTGAATGCAGCACCCCCCTGGCCCTGAATGCAGCACCCCCATTGTCCAGAATGCAGCACCCCCATTGTCCAGAATTCAGCACCCCCATTGCCCTGAATGCAGCACCCCCCTTGCCCTGAATGCAGCACCCCCTTGCCCTGAATGCAGCACCCCCCTTGTCCTGAATGCAGCACCCCCCTTGTCCTGAATGCAGCACCCCCTTGCCCTGACTGCAGCACCCCCCTTGCCCTGACTGCAGCACCCCCCTTGCCATGAATGCAGCACCCCCTTGCCCTGAATGCAGCACCCTCCTTGACATGAATGCAGACTCACCATTGCCATCAGTGCAGCCTGATTCATGTCCATCTGCAGCATTGGATGAGACAGGGAGGGGGCGGGACGAGCGCGGACAGACATACAGGAGAAACTCCTGTTTTATCGGCGGCCTCTTTAATAGAAAGTCCCACCTCCTATGATGGACAGAACAGTCGTCCAATGGCAGCGCAGGAGACGGGACTTTCTTTTACAGAGGTTGCTGTGCAAACGGGAAATACTCCTGTATGAATGGCTCTCGTCCCGCCTCCTCCAAGGCAGCCAGCATGTATTTCTTTTGTGGCCCCCCGGTGCTCGAGGATTCGTTGAGGGCCACAAAAGATATACATGTCAAAGTGACCAGGCGGGCCGTCCGAAACCGGAACGCGGGCCGCGATTGGCTCGCGGGCCGGACTTTGGACATGCCTGCCTTAGATTGTAAGCTCCTTGAGGGCATGGTCTGATGTAAATGTACAATTATTGGTTCTCTATAAATACCTGTAGTAATAATATTCATCATTTTTTACACTGCACTTTAACTGTACTACAACTGTGTTAGAATTTCAGGGCACCTCCCTTCATCTTATCTCCATATTATAGTGGGGAGGTGTTTTAAAGTTCATAAAGAGTACTGATAACACTGAATGGTACTGTAGCAAAAATGGAAATTAAAGCTCCACACCACCGCTAAGAGGTCCAGGTACAACTTTGTTTCAATAAAAGTCAGGGGGACAATCCAAAAGGTAGCCAACGTGTTTCAGGGGTCACAAAATGCCCATGCATCAGGGCTAGAAAAGAAAAAATAAGGACATATCCATATCAAAACAATATCCCCTCCTCAGGGTCATAGCTAAAACCTAATACTCAATAGTATGATCAATAATTGGATGTATAGAAATGAATGTCAGGTTACATTAAATGGACAATCATTATACAAGAACCTCAGACAAAAAGGAATAAAGCATAGGACACATGACTACACTGGATTTCTGGTGCAATCAATTATCAAACAGATATAACAAAACACTTTGATTGCTATATTTAACAGACAAAATGGTGCAAATAATAAATTTTTCGGGGTTTACATACACTTCAATTTACATGTTTGTATTTTAACACGGGTTCACTTTAACAAACTATCAAAATAAATGTATGCATATGGCAGTATCTGAACCTTAAAAGAAGACTTCTAGATAAAATAAATGTTAATGTAAGATCCCAGCTAGCGTAGCAATACTGGCAAACACTGTCGCAGATGGAATTTCTGTTAAACAGGCCTATTGGGAAATTTTGTTTTCTTTAATTTGCAAAAGTAGAAAAACACATATGTTAAAACGTAGCGATAATCAAAACTTTTTTTCTTATTCTAAGTAGGTCAATTCTGTTATAAAAAGATTTTGTTAGTGTATTCAGTGTTAAAGTAAGAAGAGGGTGGCCGTGAAATAAAGGTGCTAATCAGGATAAAAAAGCAGCGCATTCCTCTGGAAAAGTGAAACAAGCTCTATCACTTAGAAATGCACCGTCACATACCTGTAGGTGTTCTAGCAGAAGAATTTTGTTTTGTCTTTTTTAACTCCTACAGCCTCCACAGAAACTCAATAATAATAATTAAAAAAAAAATTCTATATAGTACGGTTGTGGTGTCAGTGAGAAGCAGTGCTCTTTAACTAATCCAATTCCAGACTTGGGATCTCTGCCCTTCTTTTCCAGGTAAGACACCTGAAAAAGAGGGCAGAGATCCCAAGTCTGGGATTCGATTAGTTAAAGAGCACTGCTTCTCACTGACACCACAACCTTACCACATATAAAAAATTGGCTGGATCGGATGACATTACAGGTCCTATTTACTTACTTCTTCTGGCAGTGGGTGGATCCTAAATTCTGCAAAAATGGGTGTCATATAATGACATGGCACCATAGGTGTGCGCAGCCTATTGCATTAGGGTGTGCACCCCAAAGCTCAAACACACTGTACCGATCACTCACTGTGTTCATTTAGAAAGGGAAGGGGCCGGTAAATTACTTATTTACCGGCCCCTTCCCCCACTCATCCTAAAACATCCCCCTGTGTGTGTCTGCCACAGCAGCCAGTGGGAGAGAAGAGGATGGAAGATGGAAGCGCTGCCAGGGGGATGGGGGGTGCAGGGCAGTAGGGGGAATATTCACTGCAGGGGGTGATTAGGGTGTGCCCAGGCACACCTGGCACACCCTGTGCACACGCCTATGCATGGCACCTATCTATGCAGCCTTCTCCTGTGAGTTCAGGGTGGGGGTTGTAACCTTGATGTCCTAGGCTCGCATGTAACGATCTAAATGGCAATGGGCAAAGAGCTGCATTGCTGGATCGATGGCTGGGTGACTCTGTAGGGGACAGCTCTGGAAATAAGGAATATAGCAGCCAGGGCTGAATTATTTCTAGGAGATGCCAGAGACTGGAAATGTGCTCCATCAGACCCATGTTGGTCTTCTACATGATCAAGCAGGGGCCGGATTTACATGACTGGAGCCGGTAGGTACCCAAAACAACATGCATCTGCTAGGCTTACCACATTTACTCAAAACATGTTCTTGTTGCTTCGCAGGGTGACAGGGCTCCCTATTGATCAACAACCAAGCTTGGCCTTGCTTAATGTTTTACCTAATGAGTGACCGCGTCCGTTGAAATGGCTGATTTACTTTATACTGCTGGCAGCTAAGGTCACTATTGCGGGAGCATGGAAGACACCCCTAGTATCTTACAGTCGATTTAAACATAAAATATCATGGATTATGATACATGAAAAAATTGCTAGTATTATCAATGACCAAAGTGTTTTGTTTGAACGAACGTGGGAACCCTGGGCATCATATATTCATGTACCTTTGCCCTGACCATAGGTATGGCGCAGACACCGAGCTCCTCTCCCCCTAATTCTTCTTTATCTCTCTCCTTCTCCCAAAGAACATGAAATAAACAATTCCTTCTCTCCTCTCCCTTTTTTCCTTCAAAGTCATTTCGAGCATGCGCGGGTTTCCACTGCGACAGGTAAGCGTACACACTCTCGGGTTTCTCGTCGGGAAACAGGCCGACGAGAATCTCGACGAGAAAATAGAGAGCAGGTTCTCTATTTTTCTCGTCAAGATTCTGGCCAGTTTTCTTGACGAGAAGCCTGAAAGCCTTGTACACACGGCCGGTTTTCTCGTCAAGAAAGCTCTCCCGGCAGTTTTCTTGTCGTTTCTTGACGAGAAAATCGGCCGTGTGTAGGAGGCTTTACGGTTGTATTATAGTAGGTGATGGATAGCGTTATCTGTGAGTTAAGATCGATAAGAGAAATCTACCTTCCTGGTTTTGTTATTCACTACACCTGATAGTTTATCTAAAGAGTTAGTGAGCTATGTCCCTATGACTTGATATCGCCTCTTCGTTAGTTCAATCTTTACTGGTTTCAGTACCTGCCTGATCAAACCACAGTCCTGAAATTCTCAACAGTGTAAACTAAGGGGGAAAAATTTCCAACACTATACAATTTGGTCTGGAGCTGGGCGATGTTGTCTTGCCCCCGTCACAGTCTGCTCCCATATGGGGTGACGGGGAGTGTAGGACGACACCCTTTGCTTGAGGCTTAGCATCACATAGCAGTGATTTAGATCTTTCCTGATAGTTACATAGTCGTGACATAAGAATTTACACGAGTATTTCCCTCGACATTGTCCGAATGTATGACAGATGCTGTTTACCTTTTGCTTGTTTATCATGATAAAAGACAATAACAATTTTAAAACTAAAACATGTTCTTGTTTTATTGGTCCCAACCCGGCTTAGAATATTGTGACAACTTAATTAAGGTAATAGTATATGAGTATATGAGTATATGAGATGATTATATTTCTACTGATGATTGGAAAAATGTGCAGCCAATAATAAAGAGAAGCCATCTCTTTGCCTCTGCTACCTTTGTGCTCAATGGTAAATCCAGCCTTGCATGCAAGCTTTTTACATTTTACATTTACAAGTCTGTAAAGGAATACTGGAGAGTGATAGTTGGGCACAATTCCTAAACATATTATAAGCATAATTACGGTACTTGCTTGTGACCACATTTTTAAAAACCACATTTTCCTTAGTGGTCAGTGGAAGAAACCAGGGATTTTTGCATGCTGTGACAGTATCCACCACTTAAATTATTATTATTATTATTATACAGGATATATATAGCGCCAACAGTTTGCGCAGCGCTTATCAAAATGAAGGCAGACATTTACAGTTACATTACAATTAGGTACAAGAGGAATCAAGGGCCCTGTTCATTAGAGCTTACAATCTAAAAGGGGAGGGTCAATCGATACAAAAAGGTAATAGCTGTGGGGGATGAGCTGATGGAGGAAGTAAAACAGTGTTACTTAGAAGCAGGATAGGCTTCTTTAAAAAGCAGAGTTTTCAGGGATCGTCTAAATGGCACAAGTGTGTTCTTGGACAGTACAATGTAAAGAAATAAGGATCCCAGTGACCAAGATTATCTTAATAATGATCTTACATCACCACCTTACCACTCTATACAATGATTTACTACAACTGAGACTAAATAATAACAGCAATTGAATAGGTTGTATACGCTTTATCAGATTCTGTGTCACACAGTACCTGCTATATGCCTCCATGTAATCATATGAATAGAATGTTATCTCATCCTGTTTTTATATAACGCAATGGTGTCATTTAAACTAAGGGCTTTTACTTCTACATAAGACCTATACCTAACATTTCCATTCTCTTCGTTTTCTCCTTATGCTACAATCTTTTTTTTTTTTTTTTTTATCAATCAATTTTATATTAAAGCCCTGTACACACGATCGGATTTCCGATGGAATCAAATCTGATGGATTTTTCCATCGGAATTCCGATGAAGCTGACTTCCATCAGTCTTGCCTACACACCATCAGACAAAATTCCGACCGTCCCAAACGCCGTGACGTACAACACGTACGACGGAACTATAAATGGGAAGTTCAAATCCAATGGCGCCACCCTTTGGGCTGCTTTTGCTGATTTCGTGTTACCGCGTGTTAGTAAAAGTTTGGTGTTAGCCGATTCGCGCTTTTCAGTCTCCGTGCTTTTCAGTCCGTTACAGCATGACGAATGTGCTATCTCCATTACGAACACTAGTTTTACCAGAACGAGCGATCCCGTCTCCTAATTCAGTCTGAGCATGCGTGGGTTTTTTTTTTCCGATGAAGTTCCACACAGACGATCGGAATTTGCTATCGGTTTTTTTTTCCATCGGAAAAATTTAAAACATGTTCTATTTTTTTTCTCCGATCAAAAAAAGTCAGATGGGGCCCACACACGATCGGTTCGTCAGATGAAAACAGTCCATCGGACTGTTTTCATCGGTAACACCGATCGTGTGTACAGGGCTTTACACTTTTACATTAGTATCATTAGTGCATATTTTTGTTATATTACTCCAAAGGCTGAAACATACAATTTTTTTTACATGTTCTACACTTTATATATATATATATATATATATATATATATATATATATATATATATATATATATATATATTGTGAGGGGGTTAACTCGGTAGCGGGTGTGTGTGACCCCCTGGTTGGGCTCCCCACACAAAAACAGGGCCAGCAGACGGAGGTTGTGGTTTTCAAAATCAAAAGGTGCGGTTTATTTCTCTATGTACAGTGACAAAAACACAGCAAAGCCAAAAAGAAACATAAACAAAATAAATCCTGGTCAGTTTGACCTCTGACTAAACATGCAGGTTTCCTAAACTAACAACTGGGATCAGCCTGGTGCTGTCCTAGTCCCTAAGTCCCTGGTTTAGTAAAAGTCCAAACAAATAGCCACACAGGCTTTGCCTCACCGCACAGGGGTTCACTCTCCCTAGACAGTCCACACAGGTCTGGGTCCAGGCATGAGCTAACATCTAATGAAGCTGGGAGTTTTTATAGAGGCCTTAAACGAACTGACAGGCTTCAGCTGGTCTCATCAACTCCCTGCCTGCACGACGCCCAGCCCTCTCCCTAGAGGTATGAGTCATCCATGAGCCCACTAGCCTCAGCTGGGCTTCATCAACTCCCTCCCTAGTTGTATAAGTCAGCATAAAGCCTGAATCTGGGAGAAATATATCTACCCCCCTGGATGCAACCAGGTGACTTTACCTTCCTGCTGTCACATACCCCCCCCTCTTGTTTTAACCTTGGGGTTGGAACACCAGCAATCAGGCATTCATGTACTCGAGACAAAGCATCCACATTCCCCATTTGAACGCCAGGGCGATGCTTTACTGTGAAGTTGAATTCCTGGAGGGCCAGGAACCACCTATTCACTCTTCTATTTGTCTCCTTGTTTTGAGCCATCCACTTTAACGGAGCGTGATCCGTAACCATGTCAAAGTGCCTACCTAGCAGATAGTACCGAAGGGAATCTAGAGCCCACTTCACCGCTAAACACTCCTTTTCAACCGTGGCGTAATTTACCTCATGGGACTTCAACTTCCTGCTGAGGTAAATGACTGGGTGCTCTTCCCCGTTCCAGACCTGGGACAATACTGCTCCTAACCCCACATCTGACGCATCACTTTGTACGACAAAGTCTTTAGAGAAGTCGGGTGAGTACAACACTGGCTGGCTACATAAGGCTTGTTTCAAGAATTGGAATGCTGCCTCAGCCTCGGGGGTCCATTTAATCATGACCGACCCTTTCCCTTTCGTCAGGTTGGTTAGGGGCACAGCCTTAGAAGCAAAGTGGGAAATGAAGCGCCGATAATAACCCGCGATTCCCAGAAAGGCCCGTACCTGCTTCTTGCTGTTGGGACGTGGCCAACTCTGGATGGCCTCGACTTTGTTGAGTTGGGGTTTTATCACTCCCCTGCCAATGGTGTACCCAAGATATTTGGCCTCCTCCTGCCCAATGGTACACTTCTTGGGGTTAGCCGTAAACCCGGCTTCCCGGATAGAGTCTAGGACTGCTTGCACTTTTGGCAGATGTGAGGCCCAATCTGTGCTATGGACAATTACGTCATCCAGGTAAGCCGCAGCATACTTCCGATGGGGCCTCAGTATCTGGTCCATTTTCCGCTGGAATGTGGCCGGCGCATTCTGTAACCCGAACGGCATTCTCTTATATTGGAACGCCCCGTCTGGGGTTACAAATGCGGTTTTCTCTTTGGCCGACTTGGCCAGGGGAATTTGCCAATACCCTTTTGTGAGGTCAAGAGTCGTCATGTATCGGGCTGTTCCCAGCCGGTCGATCAACTCATCTATACGTGGCATGGGGTAGGTGTCAAATTTTGTAACTTTGTTCAACTGACGAAAATCGTTACAAAATCGCCAGCTCCCATCCGGTTTAGGCACCAACACAATGGGACTAGACCAATCACTTTGGGACTCCTCTATCACCCCTAAGTTCAGCATTTTCTGTACTTCCTCCCGTATTGCCTCCCGTCGGGCCTCTGGGATCCGATAGGGTTTTAACTTCACCCTTTCACCGGGCGGGGTAATAATATCATGCTCTACCCCAGATGTTTGTCCCGGCAGCTCAGAGAACACCTCCTTGTTGCGAAGCACAAACTCCTTAACCTCCTGTTGTTGGGGTTGTGACAAGGTGGCTGCTATTCCAACCTCCGGAATCACGCAACCAGTTTGAGCTGGTGACCAAGTTTCTGCGACTAGGGACTCTCTATCCCTCCAGGCTTTCAACAGATTAACGTGATATATCTGTTCGGGCTTTCGCCTTCCTGGTTGTCTGACCTTGTAATTCACTTCGCTCACTTTTTCCATTATCTCGTAGGGGCCTTGCCATTTGGCAAGGAATTTACTTTCAACCGTAGGGACAAGTACCAATATCCTATCCCCCGGGGAAAAGGTACGGGTCTTTGCTCCACGGTTGTACACTCTCTGCTGTGCCAACTGCGCTTGGGCCAAATGTTCCTTCACGATGGGCATTACCTGTGCAATTCGATCTTGCATCAGGGCGACATGCTCAATCACACTCCTGTGGGGAGAACTCTCACTTTCCCAAGTTTCCTTGGCAATATCCAACAGCCCTCTTGGGTGTCTCCCATACAGTAACTCAAAGGGGGAGAATCCCGTAGAGGATTGGGGCACCTCCCTAATAGCAAACATCAAATAAGGAAGTAGACAGTCCCAATCCTTTCCATCTCTATCCACCACTTTCTTCAACATTTGTTTTAGGGTTTTGTTGAATCTTTCAACCAGCCCATCGGTTTGGGGGTGATACACAGATGTACGCAATTGCGTCACTTTGAACAATTTACACAGCTCTTTCATAACCCGGGACATAAAGGGTGTACCTTGGTCCGTAAGCAGTTCTTTACAAATACCCACCCGGCTAAAAACAAGAGATAGCTCTTTGGCTATGGTTTTGGCCGAGGTATTTCTGAGAGGGATCGCTTCTGGATAACGGGTGGCATAGTCCATTATAACCAATATGTACTGGTGCCCCCTAGCGGACTTGATTATAGGACCTACCAAATCCATTGCGATTCTCTCAAACGGGACCTCAATGATGGGTAGAGGGACCAGCGGGCTACGGAAATGTGGCATCGGGGCTGACCTCTGACACACAGGGCAGGAGGAACAATAATTTTCTATGTCCTTCATCACCCCAGGCCAATAGAATCTCTGTAATACCCTCTCTCGGGTTTTCTCTGTCCCCAGATGACCTCCAAGAATGTGCCCATGGGCCAACTCCAACACCAACTTCCTGTAAGGTTTGGGCACCACAAGCTGCTCAACGGTTTCTTCTGCCCTTTTTGCCACCCGATACAGTAGGTCCTTCTCTACGCTGAAGTATGGGTAAGTGCAGGTATTATCTGGGTTCACTAACTCACCATCTATTTCCACTACGTTTTCCCGTGCCTTTATTAGGGCGGGGTCTTTTAACTGTTCTGTGGCAAAATTTTCCCTGTGAACCTCCAGATCAGAAAACTCCACAGACGGTAGGTTTTCGTCTGAGGAGGTGGGCTCCTCTCCAGTTTCTTGAGTCTCCCCTGCCAATACTGACAAGGGAAATTCTGGAGAGTCCTCACCACTCTCAGAGGAGTTCTGGCTATCACATTCCTGGTACATAGGGGCACCAGTGGGGGGCTCAGGATCATCCCACAGTTCCCAGAACTTTGGAAAATCCCTTCCCACAATGGCATCATGCGGTAATTGAGATACTAACCCCACTGGATGAGAGAGGGTACCTTTGGGGGTCTCGAAACACACTGTAGTCACTGGATACTCTCGGGTGTCCCCATGCACACAAATAACAGCTACCTTGCTATTCCCAGAGACCTCTGTTTTAACTAATTCAGCCTTTATCAGGGTCACAAGGCTACCTGAATCCAGTAATACCACAACATTTCTACCATTAATACACATTTTGCATAAATGTTTCTCAGTTCCCCGAATGGCAGTGCATGCGACTGTTGCACACAGCGACTGACGTCTGTCCATCAGAAAGTCACATTGCATGGGTTCCTCCACAACCGGGCAATTTGCTGCAATATGTCCCGCTTGCCGGCAGCGGTAGCAAACAATCCATTTGGCTGCCTCTTGAGCCCCTGACTTCCCAGGCTGTTCTCGCCAAACTTTGGGTAGAGCTCCCACCCTCTCACTCTCTCCACCCTCACCCCTTGGAATCCTCTTATCCGCCCCTGGGGATGGTCTGGTCTTAGGGTGGAAAGTCCGAGAGTCTCTGGAAGAGGCCGTCAGGTTCTCTGTAGCCAAGTATTTCTCTACACGATCCACAAGACCACCGGCCGTCTCTGGGTCTCCATGGCTTACCCACTTTTGGATGGCAGTAGGAAGAGCTCTCAAAAACCGATCCATTACAACACGTTCCACAATCTCTGGTGCGGACAAAGTCTCTGGCTGTAGCCACTTCCTGCTCAGGTGAATGAGATCATACATTTGAGACCTGGGGGGTTTTCCAAGCTGGAAAGTCCAGTTATGCACACGCTGAGCCCGGACAGCCAGGGTGACACCCAGCCTTGCCAATATTTCAGCTTTTAGCATCACATAGTCTTTTGCTTGGTCAGGCTCTAGGTCATAGTAAGCCTTCTGCGATTCACCAGTTAACAGAGGAGCCACCAGTCCAGCCCACTGCTCCTCAGGCCACTTTTCTCTTTCAGCAGTCCTTTCAAATGTGGTCAAAAATACCTCTGGATCATCCTCTCCAGTCATTTTTGTCAATAAACGACTCACCCCAAAGGACGCGGTATTAGTGGGACGGCTTTCCTCACTGGTCTGCGGACGTTGCTGCATTACTGCTTCCATTTGTTGTAGTCTCTGCTCTTGCTTCTGTAACAGGTCTATGAAGCGGGCCTCAGATTGCTGCTGGGCTTGTTGATGAGCTTGCTGCTGGGCTGCAAGGCTCCTTTGCAAACCTGCATTTGTCTGCTGTTGATTGGCATTTGCTAGAGCCAGCTGTTTCAGTATCTCCTCCATGCTGGCTTAAAAAAAACTGCCACTGGTTCTCCACCAACTGTGAGGGGGTTAACTCGGTAGCGGGTGTGTGTGACCCCCTGGTTGGGCTCCCCACACAAAAACAGGGCCAGCAGACGGAGGTTGTGGTTTTCAAAATCAAAAGGTGCGGTTTATTTCTCTATGTACAGTGACAAAAACACAGCAAAGCCAAAAAGAAACATAAACAAAATAAATCCTGGTCAGTTTGACCTCTGACTAAACATGCAGGTTTCCTAAACTAACAACTGGGATCAGCCTGGTGCTGTCCTAGTCCCTAAGTCCCTGGTTTAGTAAAAGTCCAAACAAATAGCCACACAGGCTTTGCCTCACCGCACAGGGGTTCACTCTCCCTAGACAGTCCACACAGGTCTGGGTCCAGGCATGAGCTAACATCTAATGAAGCTGGGAGTTTTTATAGAGGCCTTAAACGAACTGACAGGCTTCAGCTGGTCTCATCAACTCCCTGCCTGCACGACGCCCAGCCCTCTCCCTAGAGGTATGAGTCATCCATGAGCCCACTAGCCTCAGCTGGGCTTCATCAACTCCCTCCCTAGTTGTATAAGTCAGCATAAAGCCTGAATCTGGGAGAAATATATCTACCCCCCTGGATGCAACCAGGTGACTTTACCTTCCTGCTGTCACAATATATATATATATAAAATGTATTTTTATCTCTAATGCATACCTTGTATCTGTCTTTCTTTTTTCTCTTTACTGTCAGGCTGCATTCACACCTGAGCGTTTTGTAGCCTGAAGCCTGAAGCTACAAAACGCTAGAGGGGAAAAAATCCATTATTCTCTATGGAGATGGTTCACATCTCCACTCCATGTCGCCTGAAGCCGAACGCCTGAAGCTCAAACAAGTTCCGGACCCTTTTTTGTCGCGCGAATCGGGCAGATTGGGCGTTTTAGGATTCATATAATGTAATGGAAACGCCCGATTCAAGCGTCTAGCGCGACAACGAGCGTTCCGACGGGCGCAAATTCGCGCGACAAAACAATGGTAAAAACGACGGTAAAAACGCCCGATTCGCTACGCTCAGGTGTGAATGCAGCCTTAGAGAATCTGTGTTTATACTCTATATTTTAGGAAGTGACTTGTAGTTACAAAACACATCTTAGGTTTCACAATAAATACTTAATTATAAGATAATCTTGGTCACTGGAATCTTTATTTCTTCACATGGTACAATCCCTGAACACACACCATTCAAGCAAATGTGTGCCTTTGCAATACACATAACTCCTGGGTTTCCTCCATTGGCCGCTATCACCATACCATCCTATTGTCCCCAGCTGAACCTTGGATTGGGCCTCAACTAGTATCAAGAGCAGCCCAAACAAGTGGTCACTGCCCCCACCTATAACGGGTCACTGCAGGAGCATTGGAAGGGCAAGGCATGTAAAACAAAACTAAGGAAATATCCAAGCTCAACTTAGCATAAGGTGACCAGATTTTTAAAATGAAATCTGGGGACATATTTTTTTTTACTAGTAATGGCAGCAAACAGCGACTCTGTGCCCGTCGCCGCCGTCGTCGTCCGCCTCACAGCCTGTCAAGTCTTATGGCCCGTACACACGATCCGAATATTGGACGAAAACGATCGTCCCAAGGAAGAAGCATACAATTTTCAGATCGTGTGTACCCTACTTTCGAGAGCTGATCACGACAGTTCATTAGATATTATTTGATCGGACAAGCACGAGAATTTTCCTCATACGATACCAGATCGTACGATTTTCGTTTAGTCAGTATAGTTGTCGTCCGAAAATACAATACAAATACATTACAACACATTACAACACATGACATCACTTTCGATTTTTTTTTTTCTGTCGTACGAGAATTTTCGTGAAAAAAGTCGGACGATCTGTCGTACGATATTCGGATCGTGTGTACGGGCCATTACACTCCGGGCCCCAGCTAATTCTGGGTGGGGAGCAGAGGAAGATCACTCCACCAGGGAAGGCAAGGAGATAAGCAGGCAGGTGGCTGGCTGGGACTTGAGCCAAGGCAGAAGAACATGCGAGCGGAGCTGAATGGGCACCCGAAACTGAGGAAATATTCCCTCCGCTCCGACCAGCATATGATCATCAGAAAGGGGCACAGATAATCGAAAAAAATGTAATTCAGATATTATTTTTTTTTAATTCTGCACTGACTGTCTTTGAAATTGCCCCAGCCCCTGTTCAAATCCAATCCGGGGATAAAACCGGGGACAGACTTGGTCCGGGGACAGTGTCCTCAATCCGGGGACTGTCCCCGGAAACCGGGGATGTCTGGTCACCCTAACTTAGCATCAAGAGCAACCGCATTGACTCTGCATGGAGACGGACATATTCTCCACAAGTGCTACATCCAGGATGCAATCACCATCTCCACGCTGTCGCTTTCCCATAGAAATCACATCTTTCTCATTTACACATACTAGGTACCCAATTACCACACCATGTGCTTTCTTTTGTTTTGTGGATGCTCCCAAGCATGTGTTCCTCAGTACTACTAACATAATACAAATGTATTTTTTGCTGTTGACAGAGTAGAAGGGTTAGCTCCTCTCTCATGTTTTTATTGTTGTGTGTTTGTCTCAATTAAGAAGATTTCTCTAATTTTCTGCTTCAGTGAAAGTCATAATAGAAGTAATAGTATACATTAGAATGTATTTACTGTGGACAGAAACAGCGACAGTAACACATTTTGATTGGAGTGTAGAAAGATTAGAACCTTGATCAAGTTTTTTTCTGAATGTGGCCTTCTGTACTAGGAATTCCCATTCTCTTAATTTCTTTATCTGGGGTGTCACTGAGATACATAGTAATGGCAAGGCTCCCTGGTGGAGATGCAGACAGCTATAAAATGTGTTGGAGGTTTTAAACTTTTTTCTACTCTATTCAAACATAAAAAAATCAATTAGAGCTTGGCCTGAAATACCAATTCCAGACAAAACATTTTTTTTTTTTTTATTGCCGCCTGTGTCCCTACTGGGAAAACAGAGACACAGATAAAAACATGCAATTTAGTAGAGTAGGATGAAACAACTGACAATATTTTATTGCTGTCAGTGCATGCCTGTAATGGAGATAGCTGCTACCTGAATTGCTTGTCCTGGTGTCACATAGAGAGAAAGGGAAATGAAAGCTCGCCAATGGGCTCACAGACAGAAACAAAAGCAAACATAAAGATTAACTCTTTCCTAACTCATTTAAAAAATAAAATTAAATGTAGCTGCGGTTAGAATTTAAAACCCAAGGTGTGTAAGCATAGTCAATTAAAATGCAGATATCCTACTCACAACTTACACACACAGAGGACTGATAGAGAAGTATAGTAAGAGCTGTTGAGTACACAGGTTGCCTGAATGCCTGAACACTGATATAAAGTTGACATAAGCAATGAAAGGACAAGTTGGAATAAATATATTGGCTGATTAAGTGAATGCCACACTTTATCTTCACTCTGAAAATCCCTTCACAAAAAAAAGTTTAGGCAGACACTTCAAGTATACCTTTTGAATGAAATATTTTTTTTTTTTATTAAAAAAGAAAATGTAAAAAAAAAAAGATATTGCCAGTACTAAAGTGATGGCAAGCTGTGATTTTCAATATCCTACTACATACAGTAATCAATCCCTTGGAAACACTATCGTCTTTCTCCTAACATCCTAAGTAGATGTGCTCAACTGAATGCCTGTGTGCAGAATATTTTCCACACTAACATTAAACCAATGCATCATCACAGCTGCAATCACTGTATTTTTACAGTTTGATATCTAGAACCAATATAAATAAATGTGTTACATATACAGTATAATTATAGGAAATAATGGTTTTCTTTATATGTTACCATACTGTAAAGATATTGGAAAGCTCGGAATTCTCAACTGCGGGGTATATAGCTGCTGCTGATTGTAATGTGATAACTGTCTTGGTCTGTGTATATAACTGGCTCTGGCTTTATAAAGAAGGCTTGATTTTTAAGTATAGGTACATATTGATAAAAAAATACTTTTCTCACTGATACATATCAAGAAGGGCAACCATAATTATTACAGTAGTAAATGCAAATCCAGCTGAAAAAATAAAATAAAAATGTAGCACTACCCCACAGGGGCCACTGGTAATAGCTGGCTCTTCTCTAATCATACAGAGGCTGTCCACCTCCACAGACACCAATCCATGCACTCCGGCTCCAATAACTCAGTTTAGGGGATGTCTTTTGAAATGTATTGGTGGAAGAGCTTAAGGCCCGATTCACATATGAGCCGCATGTGCCTCACAGCAAGGGTCCAGTGCGTGCTGGTTCATCGTTTCAGGTCCGATTTCAGCCCAAATTTTGGGCTGAATTCAAACCTGAAATGGACCAAAAGACACACAGTGTTTTTGTGCAAAACGCACCTGACCCGCTGCGGAGATATGTGAACCGGTTTCATAGAAAGCCGGTCAAAATCTCCTGCTATTGCGAATTGGATGCGGGGATCCCTCATCCGATTCGCAATGGTGTGAATCCAGCCTTAAACAGGAGAGGGGTTAGGGCATGGGATACTCCAAGACCCTGCACAGTAATAAGAAGATATTCTTCTCTAGGCTCCCACTCCAGGATTCTGCTGAGAACAGGGGAATTGCCAGTACTTTGAGACCCTGTGAGAGCTGTCTCCGTCTATGCTACCTCTGGCACTTATATCTCTAAAGCACACAGTGACCAGGAATCAGTTCAGGGTCATTACTGCCAAGTCCCCAGGACAGCTGCACTCCTTCCAGCGTTCTCTAAAACCAGTCCACTGAGGGAGACAATCCTTCTCCAGACCTGACCCTACAGCCAGATCCCCCAGGGGATCACTCCAGTTCATCGGCCGACACTATTAAGGCCTCAAGAATAGTTACACAGTCCTCAGGCTACCTCAGAGGGTCAGCAGTTTCCTTTAAGGCTTGGAACCCTCCTGAGGAGAGAGAACAACCTTCCCAGGGCTTCACACTATGTTTTTCCTCCCCAGCCACCTTCTGGACACTCCTCTCTAAGGATTGGCCAGGCTATGATGTATATTAAAGCTGGTCATTTGAATATCCCTCCCTATGTTCTGAAAAGCTTTTTCCAGAGGCAGGGGGAAGAAATCAAACTCCCTGCCAGTGAAACCCTGAACAGACCAGAACAAAAAATCACTGCTTCCTTGCCAAAAACGAAATTTGCCTAGCACCCTATGCTAGAAGGGTGCTACAAAAAAAAAAATGAAATTTCAAACAGTTATTTATTACAAGAGACTGGAGCTGTCAGACCAACTGAATTTTGCTATTTTTCATTATTAAAAAAAAAAAAGGAAACTTGTCTAGTTCAACCAATGTACCTACCTAAGTCTGTTAGAAACAATTAAAGGCACTCACCATTGTTGAATTGCATTGTATGTCTTGATTCAATGGCTATTGCAGTAGTTACTGGATATGGTTCGAGCAGTAAAGCCTCACCCGAGGTCTGTTATAAGGTGTTGCTGCCTTTTGTATTGTACACCAAGAACTGTGCAACCTCTCTAAGTTCCCCGTTACGTGTGGATGCCAAATTGCAGAAGTCACGTGTTACTGTGCTAGAAACAAGTTCCTTTTGCAAGTGTCACTCTTACACACTATGGTCATTCATAAATTGCGCTCTTAAGAAGTATACTATTGAATTAGTTAAGAGGTGTTCCTAGTTTTGTTTTCATTTTGGTTTTAAACAAAGACTAATTTTTATAATCAGGTAACATTTATTTACTTCTTTAATACAGTGTATTATATCCTTATTATATACCATATAATGTTTAATGTCTTTGGACAGGTTTTCCATTAAAGCGGTTGTATACCCTTCAAAAAAAAAAAAAAAAAAAGATTACAGTCCCTACAAAAAAATTGCCTTTTTATTTCTTAATCCATTGAACTTTGATGAAAATACCTGTTGATCCTGTAAGGGGCTTCCTAATGCTTATTGGTGGTGGCAACCATCTTCAGATCCACCTACCCTCTGCAGCATTGCCACCATTTGTGTTCACTCTCCAGATCATTATACACAAAAGCTGTGTCCATGGCTAACTCTGCCTGATGTGGTCAGGTAAGAAGGTTTGATTGAGAGCGGCACCTCCTGTCACTGCAATTCACAACAAGACAGATTGGTCCTGCCACCACCCAGGCCATTCAAGACAGTCATGTGACCTGGTAGACAACCATCTGTGGGCTCATCTACCCTCTGCAGCTTTGCCTCCACTTGTCTGCATAATCCAGCTCATAATAAACAAAAAGCCGTGTCTACAGCTTACTATGCCTGATGGGGTTGGGCAATTCACAACAGGGCAGACCCAGGTCCCCCCACTACCTGAGCTTTTCAAGGTAGTCACATGACCTGGTGCACAAACAATGAATGAAGATATTTAGTAGCAGGTTTTTAAACACTACTCGGTGCAAAGACTAACTACATTTATGAAAACAGCATTTAGGTTAACAACTGCTTTAACATAAAAGGATACAGTACAGATCAGAGGATTTCTGATGTGTGCTGTATAGAAAGCCAGTCTGTGCAGTGATGTAGGTAACTATATGTGCTATGGGAGGAAAGGGGAAAGGGTTGGAAAAAGGGGTAATGCAAAAGCTTTAAAGCCAGGACTTTTTTTCTCAAACAATAGATGCTGGAACTCAACCACGACCCCCCACACACACCCTCCCCCCCACACACACCCTCCAAATAACATCAAATAGTGGGTGTGGTCAGTCAAATTTCACGAACAGTAGGAGGGTCTTAAAGGGCATTAATTACCAGGATTGCATTACGTACAGAGTGCAGAGTTCAGGGGGGTTACACACAGAGTGCAGAGCTGTCACTTGTAAACACAGAAATCTGACTTCTCTGTTTACAAGTGATTGTGGTGAGCACCCCCCCCCCCCCCAAGCGTCTGAGCCAGAGGTGGTGGAACTGAGTTCCACCAAGTTCCCCCTGATAAAAAGCCCCGTTTAAAGCATATTTAAACCCAAACTCTAAAAACCCCTAATATATTGCAGCTGTCCAGTACTTATGTCATGAATGGGAATACATTCCCACTAGGGGGCAGACTGGCTAACCAGGATTTGTTCTAGCAGCTGGGGCTAGGCACAGCCACAGCAGAGACATAGAGCACCAGCGGAGTCTTGGAGAAACAAGATACTTAGTGGCACTAACGGAAATAGCATTCACATTGCCCCTCTTAGAAGGGGCAAGGCACAAGTTCTAAGGATAAATAAATAGAAAGCTGCGCCAATGAAAAATATCCCAATATGGGATATAAAAGTCCAAAGGTGTATCCTCCAGATGGAAGAAATCCAGGGAAGAGATAACAATGGGCTATAGTGTGTCCAACAGTCCTGTACATTAACACATCCTGCTTGACATCAACACCACTAGAAATGGCTGCTTACCAGATAAAGGTCAGATAAACGCAGCCGGCTATGACCCAGCCGCAGCCTTTACATAGAGGGGATCCAGAGATATTGTATACACTCCTCCAATATTTAAGGGCCTCTTGATAGCTCAATGACACAAAATAAAAAGATAGAAAAGGACATAGAATAATACCATTTGATGGGTATAGAATAGTCAAGCACCACCACCGTGAATTATGAAAACAACCGTGAATAGCACCCTGATGGTAATGGCTCCTTACCGACCGCAAGGAAGGGGCTCACGATCAATGTAACCTGACCACAGCCTGTGTCCCACACGATATGGCCCAATTCAAACTCGCGGAGCTCTCCTCATCGATACCAGAGTGTCACCGATATTCAATACAAGTTCTAAGGCACTGCCTGGTCTCCACGAAAGAGGTGGTAGGTTTTGCTGCTGATGGCTCCCAGACCATGGCCCTCGGATTCCACTCAGTAGGCAGCTAGTGCAGACTGAGTATGGATATGCAGGAAAAAGTATTTTGCAGCTCAGAGATCCTCAGGTAAATAGTACATTGTTTATGGCAGGCAGGGCTGTCAGGACAACAAGACACAGAGATGAGAGTCTTAACATTGGAGCTGGATAAAGGCTTGGGTGCACAAGATCACTGGAGAAGCATACAGGCAAGAGTGCAGGGGGTTACTTCCTGCAACAAAAAGTGCTCAATGAATAGCAGATGGGAGGATAAATGAAAGGTCCACCATCTCCATTCATAGAGTGCTTTTCAATGATGGAATGATTGGGTTCCCCATGACTGGGCTCCGTGGGGACGAAAGATGGAGGGAAGGGATGGCTTGGGTGAGCACATCGCTGGATCCTAAGACAGGTAAATGTGTCTGTTTATCAAAAGTCAGCACCTACAGTTTTTGTAGCTGCTCATTTTTTAATAAACACAAAAATGACTGGAGCTCCTCCTTAAACTTTACTGCTGTCTAAAGCCTCATACACACAATCGGATTTCCATCGGACAAATCCGTGGATTTTTGTCCGAAGAGCATCGGCCATGAACTTGTTCTGCATACAGACGGCAAAACTTTTTCAGCCAACATTCACGAAACTACGTGGTTTTTTTTGCTCTTTAGCACCATCCTTTGGGCAACTTCTGCTAATGTTGTCTAAAGCCCTGTACACACGATCGGTTTTACCGATGAAAACAGTCCGATGGACTTTTTTCATCGGACAAACCGATCGTGTATGGGCCCTATCGGTCTTTTTTCCATCGGTGTTAAAAAAATAGAACATGTTTTAAATTTTTCCGATGGATCAAAAACCGATAGCAAATTCCGATCGTCTATGGGCAAGTCCATCGGATAAAAAACCCACGCATGCTCAGAATCAAGTTGACGCATGCTCAGAAGCATTGAACTTCATTTTTCTCGGCTCATCGGAGTGTTTTACGTCACCGCGTTTGGGACGGTCGGTTTTTTGACTGATGGTGTGTGGGCAAGACTGATGGAAGTCAGCTTCATCGGATTTCCGATGGACAAAACCATCGGATTAGAATCCATAGCATATCCGATCGTGTGTACAGGGCTTTACTGTTAGCATTGGTTTGGAACATGCGTGTTTGTTCTTTGGATATTTGTCCGATGGATTTGTGTACTTGATCGGATAATCCGATGTTGTCGGGCAATTTGAGATCATGACCGTCCAACATTTGTTGTCGGAAATTCCGACAACAATTGTCCGGTAGAGCAAACAGACGGTCGGATTATCCGTCAAAACACGTCCGTCACACAATTATTGTCGGAATATCCGATCGTGTGTACAGGCCTTAAGAAGCAAGATTAATGTGCAGGCCTCCTCAGCACCAGTCTGATTACATTGCATTAGGAACCCAGATTCCAGGTACCATTTGTCACAGTGTAATGACACCTAGAAGTCGTAGAACAATGGTGGAATAACACTTGTGCATTCCAGCACAGCATTAAAAGAAGTTCACTAATGAAATTTCATTAGAACAATCTGTTAACTCCTCTGGAATCTGCTGTTTGGAACACTAGCCGGTGTTCACACATTGTTACAATAACAGAGGTGTTATTTACGTTTTAATCACTTCAAAACTGGCCACTCCTGGGCCCTATTAACACCGTGACATTTATCATTGAGCCAATAAAAAACATTATTGCCTGGCATAAAAAATGTTACAGTAGGTCCTGCTCCACAAAACACTTTGCCGTTTTATTAACTATCACAGCCTTCAGTGCACACAGAGAGTGTGAAAACATGTGCTCAATAAACATTGAAGTGTACACATAAAAAAGATAAGGCCTGAAAATTTGTCCTAAAATATAAGGTCAGTAATGGTTTGGTCCTGGACTTTTCTTAAATGCCACATAAAACATGCTTCATTTTGCTTTAAGATGTTTAAATATGTTAGCAGGCACTTTATTTAATCCAAAAAGTTTTGGATGTTTTAAAATTTAGATAAAAAAGTGTTCTTACAAGTGGACATCTAGACACAGCTTAATATACAGATAAATACATAAACATGTATTGTTTTAACCTTCTTTCGTTTTTCTGATTTAAAGTGATTGTAAATGATCAACATATAAAACAACCCATTCAGTTTAAAATAGAAACAAAAGTAAAAACATTTTTGTATAGATATAAAAACAAAAAGTATAAATACCTTTTTTCCTTTTTTTTTATAAGTGATCACATTCCCTCTGTTCTTAGCTGCATATGAGCTGGGGAGGAGAAGCAGCAGCACACTGAGCTTGCCAGTGAATGGCTGTGCAGCGAGGGTGTGTCAGAACAAGTCTGATCATTGGAGGAGAGCACACTGAGTTCCCAGCATAGCTAGAGAACTGACCACGGTGTTATCCCCTGCTTAGTGTGGTCAGTTTTTAATAGGAAAGCAAGGAGACTAGCAGGAACACCAGGGATTTCACATAAAGGAAGCAATACAAAGAGAACAGGAGATTTGCATATACAAGCACATGGCACAGCAGGCAGATATCAGGAATATGAAGTGTTGGGGTAACAAACGCTTTAAGCATCCTTCGCAAAAAGTACAAGTAGGTTGGTAACCTCATCCTCAGATAAATAAGCTCATCAGTGCTTGTCACGTTTCACCTAATATATATTTTTCTATTATTGCATTGTGCTATTGATGTTTTTATATATGCTGCCACCTAGTGTTGTGCTAAGTCACAACAATGTGTTATTATGTGCATCTGTCACCTCCCCTTTTGTTTCATGCTGGCTTGTACAGACCCAGCTGTATCCTCCCTGCTTTTCTCTTGGTTCTTCGGTTAGATTAAATTAATTGAGCCAAGGCTTAGAACATTACTTTCATAGTTACATATCAAAAGACTGGAAAACATTCTCTGTATTGCCCTTATTTGAAGTAAAATGACATTGACATCAACATAAGTGCTTTATTGGGAAATTAAAGGGTTAGTTCACCTTTTTAGAAACAATGTAAAGGTTAACTGACACCATACACCCCCAGACAACACTATACTTACAGCTCTGTGGATGCTGAGCTGTCAGTGGCAGCTTGTCCAGCAGTCTGGGGATTTAAAATCCTCACTCGTCTCCCTCTTCTCTGTGCAGTGCTTCCAGGGCAGATCAAAGCAATGCTCTATGCTGGACCTGGCCAATCAGAATCACTCTGATCCATCCTGGGAATGCTGCACAGAGAAGGGAGAGATGAACGGGGGGGAACTCATGCATGCTCACACCCGAGCCCTGCTGCTGCGTCCATTGACACTGACAGCGGGACTCGCCCCGCTCCCTTGTCACTGGCTTTGATTGACAGCACTGGGAGCTAATGGCTTCTGGTGCCCCAGCAAAGCCAGCGAGACCGGGAAGTGAGGGGGTGAGGGGAGAGAGGAGCTGCCGATGTGCACAGCGCTGGATCGAATGAAGGCTCGGGTAAGTAAAAGGGGGGGTGAGGGGGGATGCTGACAATTAAATATTTTTTTCTTTAATGCAAGGAATGCATTAAGGTAAAAAATGTTTAGGCTTTATAACCACTTTATGTATAATTACATACAATTTACAAACTTGTAGCCACCAGTTTTTTTTCCAGTGTACCGTTGGTGAAAAGTCAAAGAATGCCACACAGTGTTAAACATATATTGCTTCACACACAGTATTTGGATTCTAAAAGCCAAGTTTGATTTATATTGTGCTTTAATGTGTTATGTGTTGTCCATTAATATGAAACTGGAACAAGAACTAAATAAGCAAGATCAATAATTGGAAAAGCTGAAGCAATTACACGAGCATGGCTGTGTCATTCAACAAGAAGTGATGAACAGCTAGGTGAATAAAAACAGCTGCAAACCTTGCATTTGGATTAAAACATTTTGTTTGCTTGCTTTTGTACTGAATAAAGCGCAATAATAAAAAAAAAAATCAAAATTTTTTACATCAGAGTAGCACCGAATCACTAAGGTAAAAGATTGGAATAAAAACATTATTTCATCTTTTAGACTAATATGAATCTCTGGATGGATCGGTAATGTGGGCATTAATAAGAGTTTTATCACTCTAGCTCCCTTTCCCCTGCTAGATTCTTATGTGAATAGCAGTGTCTAATGCTAGCCATATACTATATTCAGATTGGGGTTGCCACCTTTTCTTCAAGCCAAACCCGAACACTTTAGAGGCTCACAGCAATTGTTTTTTGTATTATACATTATAGGATTGTAAAAGACCTGGAACACCTTTGGGTAGTGGTGCAACGGATCGGTGACGATCCGTGATCCGAACGGGTCACCCCGTTCGGATCGGCACACACCGAGATCCGTGGCCTCGGCCTTAGGAAAGGCCGCGGCTTTGGCCTAGCTCCGGAGCCGCGGCCATCTTGGTACACCCGGGGGCGGCGGCCGCCGCCTTGTGACGTCATCACCCCTCGCTGCTCGTGGATTTGAACTGGCCGGCGGGAGAGACTGGTAAGTGGGGGAGATGCCCATTACTGGGGAAGATTGTGGATATTACTGGGGGAAGATTGTGGATATTACTGGGGGAGATTGTGGATATTACTGGGGGAGATTGTGGTGGGGAGATTGTGGATATTACTGGGGGAGATTGTGGATATTACTGGGGGAGATTGTGGATTTTACTGGGGGAGATTGTGGATATTACTGGGGGAAGATTGTGAATATTACTGGGGGAGATTGTGGATATTACTGGGGGAAGATTGTGGATATTACTGGGGGAGATTGTGGATATTACTGGGGGAAGATTGTGGATATTACTGGGGGAGATTGTGGATATTACATACAGGGGAAGATTGTGGATATTACTGGGGAAGATTGTGGATATTACTGGGGAAGATTGTGGATATTACTGGGGGAGATTGTGGATATTACTGGGGGAAGATTGTGGATATTACTGGGGGAAGATTGTGGATATTACTGGGGGAGATTGTGGATATTACTGGGGGAGATTGTGGATATTACTGGGGGAAGATTGTGGATATTACTGGGGGAAGATTGTGGATATTACTGGGGAAGATTGTGGATATTACTGGGGGAGATTGTGGATATTACTGGGGGAGATTGTGGATATTACATACAGGGGAAGATTGTGGATATTACTGGGGGAGATTGTGGATTTTACTGGGGGAGATTGTGGATATTACTGGGGGAAGATTGTGAATATTACTGGGGGAGATTGTGAATATTACTGGGGGAAGATTGTGGATATTACTGGGGGAAGATTGTGGATATTACTGGGGGAAGATTGTGGATATTACTGGGGGAAGATTGTGGATATTACTGGGGGAAGATTGTGGATATTACTGGGGGAAGATTGTGGATATTACTGGGGGAAGATTGTGGATATTACTGGGGGAAGATTGTGGATATTACTGGTGGAAGATTGTGAATATTACTGGGGGAAGATTGTGGATATTACTGGGGGGAGATTGTGGATATTACTGGGGGAGATTGTGTATATTACTGGGGGAAGATTGTGGATATTACTGGGGGAAGATTGTGAATATTACTGGGGGAAGATTGTGAATATTACTGGGGGAGATTGTGGATATTACATACAGGGGAACATTGTGGATATTACTGGGGGAGATTGTGGATATTACTGGGGGAAGATTGTGGATATTACTGGGGGAAGATTGTGGATATTACTGGGGGAGATTGTGGATATTACTGGGGGAAGATTGTGGATATTACATACAGGGGAAGATTGTGGATATTACTGGGGGAAGATTGTGGATATTACTGGGGGAAGATTGTGGATATTACTGGGGGAGATTGTGGATATTACTGGGGGAAGATTGTGGATATTACTGGGGGAAGATTGAGAATATTACTGGGGGAGATTGTGGATATTACATACAGGGGAACATTGCGGATATTACTGGGGGAGATTGTGGATATTACTGGGGGAAGATTGTGGATATTACTGGGGGAAGATTGTGAATATTACTGGGGGTGATTGTGGATATTACTGGGGGAAGATTGTGGATATTACTGGGGGAGATTGTGGATATTACTGGGGGAAGATTGTGGATATTACTGGGGGAAGATTGTGAATATTACTGGGGGAGATTGTGGATATTACATACAGGGGAACATTGCGGATATTACTGGGGGAGATTGTGGATATTACTGGGGGAAGATTGTGGATATTACTGGGGGAAGATTGTGGATATTACTGGGGGAGATTGTGGATATTACTGGGGGAAGATTGTGGATATTACTGTGGGAAGATTGTGGATATTACTGGGGGAAGATTGTGGATATTACTGGGGGAAGATTGTGGATATTACTGGGGGAGATTGTGGATATTACTGGGGGAAGATTGTGGATATTACTGGGGGAAGATTGTGGATATTACTGGGGGAAGATTGTGGATATTACTGGGGGAGATTGTGGATATTACTGGGGGAAGATTGTGGATATTACTGGGGGAAGATTGTGAATATTACTGGGGGAGATTGTGGATATTACATACAGGGGAACATTGTGGATATTACTGGGGGAGATTGTGGATATTACTGGGGGAAGATTGTGGATATTACTGGGGGAGATTGTGGATATTACATACAGGGGAAGATTGTGGATATTACTGGGGGAAGATTGTGAATATTACTGGGGGAGATTGTGGATATTACATACAGGGGAAGATTGTGGATATTACTGGGGGAAGATTGTGAATATTACTGCGGGAGATTGTGGATATTACATACAGGGGAACATTGCGGATATTACTGGGGGAGATTGTGGATATTACTGGGGGAAGATTGTGGATATTACTGGGGGAGATTGTGGATATTACATACAGGGGAAGATTGTGGATATTACTGGGGGAAGATTGTGAATATTACTGGGGGAGATTGTGGATATTACATACAGGGGAAGATTGTGGATATTACTGGGGGAAGATTGTGAATATTACTGGGGGAGATTGTGGATATTACTGGGGGAAGATTGTGGATATTACTGGGGGAAGATTGTGGATATTACTGGGGGAAGATTGTGAATATTACTGGGGGAGATTGTGGATATTACATACAGGGGAAGATTGTGGATATTACTGGGGGAGATTGTGGATATTACTGGGGGAAGATTGTGGATATTACTGCGGGAAGATTGTGGATATTACTGGGGGAAGATTGTGGATATTACTGGGGGAAGATTGTGGATATTACTGGGGGAAGATTGTGAATATTACTGGGGGAAGATTGTGGATACTACTGGGGGGAGATTGTGGATATTACTGGGGGAGATTGTGTATATTACTGGGGGAAGATTGTGGATATTACTGGGGGAAGATTGTGAATATTACTGGGGGAAGATTGTGAATATTACTGGGGGAGATTATGGATATTACATACAGGGGAACATTGTGGATATTACTGGGGGAGATTGTGGATATTACTGGGGGAAGATTGTGGATATTACTGGGGGAGATTGTGGATATTACTGGGGGAAGATTGTGGATATTACATACAGGGGAAGATTGTGGATATTACTGGGGGAAGATTGTGGATATTACTGGGGGAAGATTGTGGATATTACTGGGGGAAGATTGTGGATATTACTGGGGGAAGATTGTGAATATTACTGGGGGAGATTGTGGATATTACATACAGGGGAACATTGTGGATATTACTGGGGGAGATTGTGGATATTACTGGGGGAAGATTGTGGATATTACTGGGGGAGATTGTGGATATTACATACAGGGGAAGATTGTGGATATTACTGGGGGAAGATTGTGAATATTACTGGGGGAGATTGTGGATATTACATACAGGGGAAGATTGTGGATATTACTGGGGGAAGATTGTGGATATTACTGGGGGAGATTGTGGATATTACTGGGGGAAGATTGTGGATATTACTGGGGGAAGATTGTGAATATTACTGGGGGAGATTGTGGATATTACATACAGGGGAAGATTGTGGATATTACTGGGGGAGATTGTGGATATTACTGGGGGAAGATTGTGGATATTACTGTGGGAAGATTGTGGATATTACTGGGGGAAGATTGTGGATATTACTGGGGGAAGATTGTGGATATTACTGGGGGAGATTGTGGATATTACTGGGGGAGATTGTGGATATTACTGGGGGAAGATTGTGGATATTACTGGGGGAAGATTGTGGATATTACTGGGGGAAGATTGTGAATATTACTGGGGGAAGATTGTGGATATTACATACGGGGGGAGATTGTGGATATTACATACAGGGGAAGATTGTGGATTTTACTGGGGGAGATTGTGGATATTACATACAGGGGAAGATTGTGGATATTACTGGGGGAAGATTGTGGATATTACTGGGGGAGATTGTGGATATTACTGGGGGAAGATTGTGGATATTACTGGGGGAAGATTGTGAATATTACTGGGGGAGATTGTGGATATTACATACAGGGGAAGATTGTGGATATTACTGGGGGAGATTGTGGATATTACTGGGGGAAGATTGTGGATATTACTGGGGGAAGATTGTGGATATTACTGGGGGAAGATTGTGAATATTACTGGGGGAGATTGTGGATATTACATACAGGGGAAGATTGTGGATATTACTGGGGGAAGATTGTGGATATTACTGGGGGAGATTGTGGATATTACTGGGGGAAGATTGTGGATATTACTGGGGGAAGATTGTGAATATTACTGGGGGAGATTGTGGATATTACATACAGGGGAAGATTGTGGATATTACATACAGGGGAAGATTGTGGATTTTACTGGGGGAGATTGTGGATATTACTGGGGGAAGATTGTGGATATTACTGCGGGAAGATTGTGGATATTACTGGGGGAAGATTGTGGATATTACTGGGGGAAGATTGTGGATATTACTGGGGGAGATTGTGGATATTACTGGGGGAGATTGTGGATATTACTGGGGGAAGATTGTGGATATTACTGGGGGAAGATTGTGGATATTAATGGGGGAAGATTGTGGATATTACTGGGGGAGATTGTGGATATTACTGGGGGAAGATTGTGGATATTACTGGGGGAAGATTGTGAATATTACTGGGGGAGATTGTGGATATTACATACAGGAGAAGATTGTGGATATTACATACAGGGGAAGATTGTGGATTTTACTGGGGGAGATTGTGGATATTACTGGGGGAAGATTGTGGATATTACTGTGGGAAGATTGTGGATATTACTGGGGGAAGATTGTGGATATTACTGGGGGAAGATTGTGGATATTACTGGGGGAAGATTGTGGATATTACTGGGGGAAGATTGTGAATATTACTGGGGGAGATTGTGGATATTACATACAGGGGAAGATTGTGGATATTACTGGGGGAAGATTGTGGATATTACTGGGGGAGATTGTGGATATTACTGGGGGAGATTGTGGATATTACTGGGGGAAGATTGTGAATATTACTGGGGGAGATTGTGGATATTACATACAGGGGAAGATTGTGGATATTACTGGGGGGAGATTGTGGATATTACTGGGGGAAGATTGTGGATATTACTGGGGGAAGATTGTGGATATTACTGGGGGAAGATTGTGAATATTACTGGGGGAGATTGTGGATATTACTGGGGGAAGATTGTGGATATTACTGGGGGAAGATTGTGGATATTACTGGGGGAAGATTGTGAATATTACTGGGGGAGATTGTGGATATTACTGGGGGAAGATTGTGGATATTACTGGGGGAAGATTGTGGATATTACTGGGGGAAGATTGTGGATATTACTGGGGGAAGATTGTGGATATTACTGGGGGGAGATTGTGGATATTACTGGGGGAGATTGTGGTGGGGAGATTGTGGATATTACAGTGGGGGGGATGACGTGGATATTAGTAATTTTTTTTTTCTTGCCGATCCGATCCGTGGCTCTGATCCGAGGATCGATCCGATCCGTGAGTTTTTTGATCCGTTGCACCCCTACCTTTGGGTGCCCCAAGGAGATAAGTAATGCGACTTTCTTAGCACGCCGAGGTGAACAGTGGGTGTGGCCAAATTGTGTTAACAGTGGGAGATGCTCAAAGTGGATGTAAACCCGATTCATGAAATTTGACCTGGGAACATATATCTGTAGTGTTTACTTATTTCTCTCCAAAGCTCTAAGTCCCGTGATTTTTTGCTGCTCTGTTCTTCTGTTAGTAGCATGATAACTTCTGACAAGTTCTCAGACACAGGAGTCAAAAGCAGCTGAAAAATTGTGTCGGGTGATTGCTATAAATAGATTAGCAGAGAGCTCTTCTATTCACAGCACAGCTCTACAAGTATCTTCGTTCTTCTGCCTATGTGGAGGGGGGGTGTGTGCCTTTCCTCCAATCAGCTGTCACACAGTGTATGCCAAGACTCCCCTCCTACAGCTGAAAGAACTAATTCTAACATGATGTTGTAAAGAATATAGCAAGCTGAAGACAGCAGATACACATGTAAAATGTATGTAGGGAGATTTGTTTCATCCCTGTGTATAATCTGAGGCTGTTCACTTTACTGGGTATATGTGAGGGTTTACATCCACTTTAAAGGACATGGTTAAATAAATCAAAAGCATTCTTGTACGCATACATTTTGCGTAGGTTAATAAAACAAATGTCACTGTAAAAACATGAACTTAGCCTACCTTAAAAGTGTTGGTAGGGCAAAGGGAAGGTGTGTGGACAGTGTCAGTAAGGCAGTGTATTGTGTCAGTAGGGCAATAGACAGTATCAGTAGGGCAGTGGACAGTATCAGTAGAACAGTGGACGGTGTCAGCAAAGCAGTGGACAGTGTCAGTAGAGCAGTGGACAGTGTCAGTAAAGCAGTGGACGGTGTCATTAAAGCAGTGGATAGTGTCAGTAGAGCAGTGGGCAGTTTCAGTATAGCAGTGGAAAGTGTCAGTAAAGCAGTGGACGGTGTCAGTAAAGCAGTGGATAGTGTCAGTAGAGCAGTGGGCAGTGTCAGTAGAGCAGTGGGCAGTGTCAGTAGAGCAGTGGAAAGTGTCAGTAAAGCAGTGGACGGTGTCAGTAAAGCAGTGGACGGTGTCAGTAAAGCAGTGTATAGTGTCAGTAGAGCAGTGGGTAGTGTCAGTATAGCAGTGGAAAGTGTCAGTAAAGCAGTGGACGGTGTCAGTAAAGCAGTGTATAGTGTCAGTAGAGCAGTGGGCAGTGTCAGTAGAGCAGTGGAAAGTGTCAGTAAAGCAGTGGACAGTGTCATTAAAGCAGTGGATAGTGTCAGTAGAGCAGTGGGCAGTGTCAGTAGAGCAGTGGACAGTGTCAGTAAAGCAGTGGACAGTGTCATTAAAGCAGTGGATAGTGTCAGTAGAGCAGTGGGCAGTGTCCGTAGAGCAGTGGAAAGTGTCAGTAAAGCAGTGGACGGTGTCAGTAAAGCAGTGGACGGTGTCAGTAAAGCAGTGGACAGTGTCAGTAGAGCAGTGGACGTGTCAGTAGGGCATTGGATGGTGTCAGTAGAGTAGAGGATAGTGTTAGTTTTTTTAGATTTTTATTATTTAATTTTATTTTTGTTTATAAATGTATTTATTTATTATTTTTACAATTGTTTTAACATTTTATTTTTCAATCAATGTTTGTTGAGTCAGGTTGTAGACAGGGATACATTTACTGCCCCTTTAAAAGGCCTTGCACAATGAGTGCACCAAGCCATGATGGGTTACTGCTATGGTGACCAGGAGAAAGGCGAATGAAGGGTTTGTGACCACCATTCATACACATGTTGCAGACAGCGAGTCCTCCATGGGCTGTGGACTGTATATGGGCACAGTAGTAAAGCCCTAGTCAGCCTCGTATTGTAGCAGACCCCTTAGTGGAGTGTGTGTGACTCAGTCATAGTTGGCCCTGCTTTCAAGGTGGTTGCTAAAGGGGCCAACTATGGCTTGAATTTTGACTAATTCCTATTGAACTTTGAGCTATGCACAGGCAGCTTTATTCTCTCATCGCCTAATCTCCTTGCACTGACACAATAACAGTTATAGAACATACTGGCCAGAAAAATAAGACTTGGCTTAAAAGGAATGTATAATGGTTTTGTAGAGTGGTTTTGTAGTGGTTCAGGCCTTAAGGCAGACAGCTGTTGCTGTTCTATCTCTTTAACTAACCCATAATGCTATGGAAATCCTTTGTCGTGAAGTAAATGTTTATTTGTAAAATAAAGATGGAATACATAGTGAAAAAACATATATAAAGCAACAGTTCAAAATCACACATTTTAAGCATTCTTGGGGAAAAAAGACAACCAAGGTCTGAATATTTAATCACTGGCAGTGGCCCAGATGAACACTCTGCTTTGATGTTAATGGTTCTTTGGACTACTTTACCAGCTGGCTAAGCAAACTGGAGCACGTAAACCGGTTTTCCCACCTCATTTAGGATCCTAATAAGTATGTCTTCTACTCATTTATCAGATCACAGGGTGGTGTTAAAAGCAGGAGACTAGAAGTCACCCACGGGGCGACATGAGCCCACTGCACATTCTGCCAGTAGTGAAAGGTTATGTGGTCTTTTGAACCCCTTTCTACCAATACACTTACACGCATTGTGAATATTTGATTCAATTTACCAGGTGAGCAGATTTTGCATTATATGGTTAACTTCTTAGAAAAGAAAAAATATAGTTACAAAAATTAATTTATTCATTACTAGATCTAGGAAGGTTAGAAAATATATAGCAGATGTGAGACATAACCAAAGGAAGTGAAAATATATCCAATCACCCTCAATCAATTCTGAGATCTCAACAATTCAAAATAAACTGTTTACCCCACAAAAATATAAACCCTCATTGTACTACTCAAATACATAGTAAGATGACATCCTTCCAAACTTCAGATTCTAAATCTTGGTGTGATCTAATATATCATATTCTTATTTAAACATATACTACGTCATTCTAGTGTGTTACATTTCAGTTATTAGATTTACTTAAAAAGCATAAAATGCTGAATGAAATTAATGTTTAAAAAATCATACATGGCTCTCACTTTAGAAGAGGTGGTAAATTATGCAGTGAAAATGTAAAAAAAAAATGTCACCTTATTAAAACAGTTAAACACTGCGGCATTTGTGCACTATGCATTGATGTATGCATATCCTATTCTTTTTTGCTTTTTAGTACAAAGAAAGCTATATTGATAGGAAAATAGAAACTGCTACTGCTAAATCAATCACAGGGTCAGCGGTCACCTGAAGTCGGACATTTTCTCTCCTGCAAATTGCCTGAACTTGCCCAGCAGTGGTGGATTAATTGTACCGCAGGCCCAGTGCTGTTCCCAGTTAGTGGATCTTGTAGAAGGGTCAACAACATACTCAACTATTTGGCCTCATGCCCACGGACTTTTTTACAGCTGCGTTTTTTACAGCTTAAAAACGCATGTGCATGTTATTGTATTTATTTATTTATTTATTTTTTAAGAAAAAAAAAAAAAACGCGGAGCTGAGAAACGCAATCGCAGCGTTTTTGCGCGTTTTTTCGCGTTTTCACGTTTTGACGCTCGCGTTTTTTTCTGCCTAATTCTGACGCTGAGGAACGCACTGGTCCTGTTTTTTTTTTTACAGCTTAAAAACGCCTATACTATTTGCAGCTCAAAAACGTCTAGGTGGAAATGAAGCTATAGACTAACATGGACAGGCGTTTTTAAGCTGTAAAAAACGCTCAAAAACGCAGCTGTAAAAACGTCCGTGGGCATGAGGCCTTAATGTTTTGCTTGTGATATGTGTTTGTGAGAAAACATTCCTGCTGGGTTTAGAAATCAGTGTTCAAATTTTACATTTGATCTTATGCAGTGGAATACACTACTGTATGCAATTTGCCATATGGTGGTGGCAATAAAATCAGAAGAAGGCTTTCGGGTTCACAAGTGTGCATAGGTATTGCGAATTAGGCTTGTGCAAGTCGTTTCGTAACGAATCGAAATTCGTCTGAATTTAGCAACTTTTGGACATTCGGAAGCATTCGAATTTCCGAACAAAGCAATTACGAATAAAACCGAATCCGAAATAAATTATATCGCAAATAGCGCATGCCCGAATGTCTTCGGCATAATTCGTTATGAAAAAAGTTACGAATGTACAAATCCATTCGAAGCACAATAACACTCTGCTCTGCTCTTTGCTTCTCCCTCACCGTACTGAACTCCCTCTCAAAATGGTGTACAGGGGCGGAGGCTATAGCCGCATGTAAAAAACGAAAGTAAAATACGAGATTTCGAATCGTTACAAATAACCGCTATGTATTTAAAAAAGTACAAATCCATTCGAAGCACATTAGGCATAATAGGCAGCGTCGTTGTGAGAGAGACATGGAAAATTACGAATCAACGAACCCAAAAAAAGTTACGAAAGTAGGAGTTGTGTCCAGAATCAACGAAAAACAATGTACTCTACCGAAAGTACGAATTATAAATCAACTAAAAATAAGGCTTACATTAATACGAATCATTCCGATTCAACGAAAAATGTCGCAAAATGTTGAATTAGTCCGAACACGAAAAATCCCGTCTAGCAAAATTACGAACGATTACGAATCAACAGGACCGAAAAGAAACAAACCGAAACTAAACTAATTTTTCCGTTGTGCACAAGTCTATTGCGAATGATCATTTTATAATCCTAATAAGATATTACCAACATAAAAAATTGCAGGTAAAAAAAATTAAAATGTAAGTACTTCTCCTTTCCATTAATGATTTTTAAATTTCTTGCAATGTTCTTTAAAACTTGATACAAAATATGGCTATGTCTTCCATCCCTCCTTGAATGCCACAGCCCTCTCCTCTTCTGATAGTGTCTAAAATACTCTGTGCTGGCCCAGCTCTTCCACCCTTACTTTCAAATCCCTACATAACCTTTTAGGTAGCTGTTGTGGGAGGAGTCAAAGGGACATCACAACCAAGATGGCAGAGTTAAGCACCAGTCTCAGGCACTGGGTTTCTACACATGGAAGGCTTTTGCAAGTAAATAACATGCATAAAATATGTTAAAAGACTGGGTAAACTTAGCCTAGTTTTCCTAGCCCCCCAACTTTCTAAGGTCTCCTGTGATCTATAGTGGGTTACTCAGTAGCAAAGCTTGACATTCTTTAACCCGGGGCAAAGACTTAGTTTGGCACTCCATCAAACTTAGTTTGGCACCCCCCCTACACCCCAAAGAGGCCTGCTTCTGTGTCCTCTTCTTCCTTCCTGGGTGAGGCCTGAAATCTGCACATAAAACACTGCTGCTTTATTCTGGCATGGTGGCTAGGGTTGTTACCTTTTCTTTAAACTTTTTTTTTTTTTTGGAGTATACACTATAGTAGAGGTCGCCAAATTTTCTAAACAAAGCACCAGTTTACTATCCTTCAGACTTTAGGGCGGTCGGATTGTGCCCAGTGGGAGTAAACAATGCCCCGTTGTTGGTGTTAGTGGGAGGAATTATGTTCCATCATTGGTGTCAGTGGGCGGAATAGTGCCCAATCATTGGTGTCTGTGGGTGGAATAGTGCCCCATCGTTGGTGTCAGTGGGTGGAATAGGGCCCCATCATTGGTGTCAGTGGGCGGAATATTGCCCTGTCATTACTGTCAGTGGAAGAAATAGTGCCCCATTGTTGGTGTCAGTGGCCAGAATAATGCCTCAAGGGCCAGATAGAGGCAAGCAAGGGTCCACTTCTGGCCCCTGGGCCGCAGTTTGGAGGCCACTGCACTATAGGATTGTAAAAGGCCTGGGACACCTTTGGGTGCCCTAAAGAAAGCAGCAATGTGGCACACGTAGTGATCAGTGTCCAAATTGCGGTAACAGTTGGAGGGGCTTAAAGGGGCATGGTTATATATCCCACAAATGAGAGTATTAGTCCTCTTTCTAGAACTGTGGCTGGATGTAACAGAGTGTTGTAATTCTAATTTCTGTGTAATTCTCACTCTTGCACTAGATGTCTTCCTCTTGTCTTATTTTATTTTTATGGAATTATTTTTAGGGGAAGTTCCTCCCTTTAGTTCAAAAATTAGATGGGGACCCAACTTAGGATTAATGTGTCTTATTCTGTGGGCTCCAATGACAATCTTAGGGAGGTCTTTGTTACCAACACCCACAAGATTTGCAATCATTGGTGATAGACACACATATATATATATATATATATATATAATCACTCCCTGCATAAAAGAAGTAAGGTGGTGAGCAGGAGAGAGGAGTTGTGAGGAGGAAGCCTTTTTCACACTGGGAGAAGATAAGCCAACAATTATGTACATTCTTTTGTGACTTATGCCCCCTCTTGGGGGGAGCAGCATTGTCCTGACTGGGGGTTGGGGGCTAAACATACAGAGATCCCTTCAGTATGGAGCAGCGGTCTCCAAACTTTCGTCACACTTTATGGGGGCTAGACTGTGGCCATCGAGAGTAGAAATTGTACTAGCATCAGTGGGAGTAAACAATGCATCTTTGACATTAAGGGGAGGAATATTGCACCATCGTTGGTGTCAGTGGCAGGAATAGTGCCCTGTTCTTAATGTAAGAAACAGGAATTATGCCCATTTGTTAGTGTTAGTGGAAGGCATAGTGTCTTGTCTTCCATCAGTGAGAGGAAATGTGCCCCCAGGGCTGGATAATGGCAAGCAAAGGGCAGCGTCTGGCCCCCGGGCTGCTATTTGGAAACCACTGGTATAGAATACCTTTCTGAGGATAAAAACTGTGTGAGCACCAGATTCCTCCGTGGAAGCATAGTTTAAAGTTTAAAAAAGTCTCCAAAGGAGCACTTTTTCTTGTTTAACTAAGGATGTATAACTCAGTAAAGATTCATTAATAATGCAACTACATTCCAGCTGGGATATTTATTTTTGGAAATTGGGACTTCTCTTGAAAGATCTAGCAGGAGGAGAAGTAGTATTGGCACCTGAGTGATGGAGGACTCTGTAGCTATGTAGACTAGTCTTGCTCTGTCACACTGAAAGCTCCTCATGTCCCAGTAGGGCGAGAGCGTGGGTCACCATGTTGGTGTCCCCTGTGATAGCCCTAAATGTTTGGAATATTTTATCCCTGTTTTGAGATGTGGAAATCTGTAGCTAGCCATTGGGTGGTCTTGGGAATAAATATCAGATAGCCTTGAAGATGATAGATGAACCTAGTAATATATGTTCTGCAGAAGCTGAATTATGTGAGGTGTATGGGCTCTGTTTGGAAAAGGAGTAGTTGGCCTGCTGGATGGAAAATACCACTGCAGTATGGATTAATTGGGTTTCCATTCTCTTGAAATACACCACAAACCTTAGGTTCCCTCGTCTTGATGGCCCAGGTATGGCAGAGGTGCCTCCAGGTAGTTACTGGAAAAAGAGAGGCCTCTCGCATGTAAACTTTCTCTGAGACAGTATAAAAGCTAAGAAGAGATGATCCCAGAGTTAAGAGTTTGGGTTGGTCTCCCTTACCTGTCTGATAAAGAAGATAGCCCTAAAGCAGGACCTGGTTTAACAACCTGCTGGAAGGTTGCCATGTAAATAATTCCCCTTTCATCCCAATAACCAAATGCAGATCTTGAAATGCTGGTGTATAGTGCAAGACTGGTGCATACTACTCTCCAATTCAGAAATTTGAGTTCAATGTCAAAAGCCAATCACATAATGCTACATACAACCATGTCAGACTACTTTTATTTTTTTTCAACTTTATCTATCAAGATAGAGAAACATCTATAGAAACCAGAGCATCTGGTAAGGCCGGATTTGGGACCCACTGAGTAAATATAACCATTAAGGTTATGGTGAAATTAAAGGACCCAAAAAGCTCTCCAATCAAATCAGTGCACAGGACTTGTTAGAACAGAAGGTATTCACATATATTTTTCCGTCTTAAAAACCTATTTCTGCCATCTCGCTCTTTTATGCCAATACCAAATTCTTTGGGCATGGGGGTACTTTAGCCTTTCCCCTCTAGCCCTCTGCACCTCAGTATTGGTCAGCAAGATTGGCCATTACATTAATATACTAATATGCAGTGCAGGAGGTGATGGGGATAAAAGATACCAAAGTATGTGCAGGCACCTCTGGGTATATGCAGATTTTGCTGACAGTTCACATATTTAGAGGTAGGTGCTGATTACCTTTAATGAGGGAACAGGAAGAATACAGATTCAGAACATAAATGGCTTTTATTTGGTATACTATTTTCATTAATGCCCTGCTCAGGTTTTTTTTTTTTTTTATCATAGACTGTAAAACAAAAACAAATTTCCATCTCATTTTGTCTAGGTGGGTATCACACAACACAATACGTAATGGAAAAATCTTCTCAGTAGAAACACAGCATTTAAGCCTATAGGTAAATTGTAATAAGCTCTTTTTTAGAGACTGTATAACATGGGTGCTCAACCTGTTGCAGAACTAAAATTCCCATCTTGTTTGTAACTTTTAGCCTTGCAATGTCTCATGGGACTTGTAGTTCTGCAACAGCTGGAGAGCCACAGGTTAAGCACCCATGCTATATAATATATTTTAGATACTACCTTTTACCATGTCAAAGGGTCCAAAAATTGCACCTTACTAACATATATATCTATATATTAGGGGCGCTACAGTGTTGTTTGTGGCATTAGCACTACTAACCTCATTAAACATTCATTGGCCAGCAGTGTCAACCCCAAGAGAAGGACGGTTAAGCAGTGTAGGGACACAGACCAAGGGTGCAAAACTTGCCCAGCATTAATGTTAGGGAGAGAGAAGTAAAATTTTCTATCAATACTCAGGATGCTCTTCAGCTCTTATATTGTATTGCCAAGGTATTTGCATGCCTCGGTATATTTATGTTTATATTTTTGTTTATTTGGCCAAAATTTTGGTAAAATTTTCTATCAATACCCAGAATGCTCTTCAGTTTATTGCAAAGGCATTTGCATGCATAGGAATATGAAGCTTTTAAATAGCCCAAGTTTTTGTAGTTCCATGCTGTTTGGTAATATAACAGTAGTGTCACATAATATAAAATCACAGAAGGGGGAGGAACAACATTGATCGAGAGAGAGGTTAGACGTACGTCCTATTGACACAATTGCAAATGTTAGTGCACTCTATGAGCTGCTTAATTCTCAAAAAAAGGTGCATGTACCATTTCTGGCAGCGCACTTTGCTCTGTGCTACAATACATGGCAGCTCTCAAGATGCATGGATTGGATCACAAAACTGTTAATAGGCTTCAGCAAGTGATAACAAGCACAAGCCTAACTTTAGCCAAACCTTTTCCACTTTTTTGATTGACTAGAGAGGGAGCAGGTTTGAATGCATCTTGATAACAACCATGTATTGTAGTATGGTGTAATGTGCACTGCCAGAAATGGTACATGTTTTTTTGAGCATTAAGCAGCTCATGGAATGCATTAACATTTGCAATTGTGGGAATAGGCATTGCATTTAATCTCTCTCTTGATCAGTGTTGTTCCTCCCCCTTCTGTGATTTTATACTATGTGACACTACTGTTATGTTAGGCCCCATGTACACTGCTGCTGCTAAACGGACGTTCAGAGGCAGTTGGACACTTTTTTCAACTGCCCCTGAACTCAATTAATGTTATCCTATGTGACCATGTACACCTGGGGTGCCCAACCTTTTGAAGAGCGAGGGCCACTTAAGCGACTTAGTAACCAGTCGCGGGCCACAATGAGCAGAGCGGGTGGACGGGATGTGTGAGTCCGCTCTGCATCCGCAGAGCGGACACAACCTACTATACGCCCTTTTTTTTTTTTTTGCGGATCGGATTGGAGGTAGGACACAAGTCGGTTTACGTCTGAAACTCCTTAGAGGTGCATGGAGGGTCGAATTGGGTCGGACTGACCATGTGAAAGGGGCCCAAGGCTGCTTTCACACTGATGCGCTGCGGTTTGTCCTGCAATGCAGTGTACCCTTGGCTTTCTGCACTTTGCAATAGACTTCTATTATATTCTGCAGGTTTGGTACACTTTCAGAAAGCTCACCAAACTCGCAGGTAATAACAGAAGTCTATGGCTCAGTGAAGGTAACCTGCAGGTTCACTGCGCTGCACCTGCAGATCAGTTTGAAAGCAGCCCTGTAACCACTGCAGAAGAGATATGCTCATATATACAATGTGATTTTAGTAATAAAATTACCTTTAATAATAGTATTCTATTCTATTCCATCCCAGAGCAGGAGGTGAACAAGGAGGAAAGCCGCTCAGGTGTGGTCGTCTTTAGAAATAATCCTTCTCACAGAAACTACGGGTGCAGGCAATGCACGTAACAAGGCAAAAAAAATAAGAATTCTTCTGGACAGCCGCACTCTATTTAAAAAAATATATATATATTTTAAACGAATCTAAACGCAATTGCGGCAAAACGCTGCTAAACGCGGCATGAAAACGCGGCAAAACGGCCGATTTAAACGTGGGTTATTATCTGTCAAGTTAAATCGTTCAGAAGCAGTTGTAAAAACGTCCCGTGTACATGAAGCTTTACTGTGATTGTCTACAAAAAAAAAACAGCATGGAACTACAAAAACCTGGGCTATTTAAACATTTCATATACCTATGCATGCAAATGCCTTTGCAATAAACTGAAGAGCATTCTGGGTATTTATAGAAAATTTTACTTCTCTCTCCCTAACATAAATACTGGGCAAGTTTTGCACCCTTGGTCTGTGTTCCTATGCTGCTTAACCATCCTTCTCTTGGGGGTAGAGCTGCTTACTAATGAATGTTTAATGAGGTCAGTACTGCTAATGCCACAAACAACACTGAAGCATCCCTAATATATAGATATGTATATTAGTAAGGTGCAAGTTTTGGACACTTTGATATGGTAAAAAAATAGCATCTAATATATATTTTACAGTCTCTGATAAAAAGCTAGTTACGAGGAAGGAAGATTGTCCTAAACAGGGCTACTAGTAATTTTTTTTGTGCAAGGTGGTAGCTAGCCTGGCTAATTTGTAGTCTTGATCAACTGGTTTCTCCTCCTAAACTTGAGTTTAATCGTGATCTCTCTTCTGTCAATTGGTGGCACTGTTGCCTTTGGCATTAGGATGATAGATTACAGTGAATTCAGGTTATGGGTAGATATGTTCTCTCAGCCAATCAGCAGGAGTTTTATTTGGCTGCTAAGCAAGCTGAGATAGTCAATTTATTTGGAAGGAGTCAGATGATCGGGGTTCTTTCCACTCGGGCTGTGTGTGGAGCAGCAGCATAGATGTAGGCCTGAAGTCTGAGGCCTAGCCATGTGTGAAGGGCCTCAGCCTGGGGGGAGCCTGGTCGTTGCCAGGAGGCATAGGAGAAGAAGTTGCCAGAGAGTCAACCACCCTTGTTGCCGGAGGCAGGTGTCAAAGGAATGGAGTTCTGAAGGAGTACCAGAGCAGACGCTTCACTAGCCGGGGATGGAGAAGTAAGTGGGAAAGCTTCAGTAGATACTCATCCAGGAATACAGCAGGTAGCTGTGAGCAAAGATTGAAGGAGTACAGCGGGTAGCTGTAAGTAGAGCTCGAAGATAAGTACAGCGGGTTAGCTGTGAGTCAAGCCTGAGGGATCCAGCAGGTAGCCGAGAGTCTGAGGAACTCAACGAGTAGCATGGGTAAAGCTTGAAGAGTACAGTGAGAAGCTGTGAGTGAAGCTTGAGGATCTACAGTGGGATACTGTGAGTTAAGTTACCGCCATAGAAGACAGCAGTTGCTGCGAGATACAGATATCTGCATTTAGCTTAAAGGCCCTTTTTCTATATTACTGTCTGCTTAGTTTTATTTTTGTCTGCGGAGTCTGCCCAGTTGCATGTGACTTTCAAAGCATTTAGGAAATTTCAATCCACTTTATTAAAGTCTCTAAAACATGCTTCAGCTCTAGTTTGGGAATGTTTAATGCTCATCTCACTGGCAGTGCTGTCTGTCACTTTAAACAAGCTGTTATCAGGTTGAGAAGGCTCTCACCAAGCTCCAACACTGAATAAAACTTACAGAATCCTCCTAGGAGTATGTTTAAGGCCCCATTCATACTTGCAAATGGGACTATTTGTGAATAACCACAGGAGACTCAGCAGGAATCCTTGTGAATAGATGTGGATGTGGAGAAAAACGAGAATGTCAAATCGCATGTCAAATCCGCTGCATTTTCTGGCAATAATCAGTGCGATGCCACATCTGCGATGCTGCACCGAATTCAAAAAGTAGTTTTTGTAGTACTTTTTGCGATTTCAGGCCGCGAATTACATTGACATCTGTGCAGAAACCTGCACAGATGTCTCTGAAATCGTGGCCGAAATCGGGACTGACAAGCGGGAGTGAAATTGTCTGAGTTCAAATGAACTCGCACGGCTTCATTCCCGCAGCCCAGTGTGATCCTGGGCTTAAGGACACATGCACACTGAGCATCTAGCCCCATGAGTCCAATCCTGGCATTTTTGTGCACCTTAGAGACACTGGTGAAGTGTACAGCCCAGATGCCTGCAGGTTCAGAATGCAGGTACTCTGAGTTCTGGGCATACGTTCCAGAACTTTTTCCCCAGGTGGGTATCACACAACACAATAAGTAATGGAAAATATTCTCAGTGGGTACACAGCATTTCAAATCTGACCCCTTTCTCTTTGATCCAAGACTAAAGCCTACACGACCGAGAATCTCGTCGTAAAAAAAAACGTAGTTTTTCTCAACGAGATTCTTGTCAAGCTTGACGAGCTTCTTGTCAAGCTTTCCTTGCATACACACTGTCAATTCCAAATCTCGTCGTTGGAAAGCATGGTCACGTATAGCACGTACGACGGCAGTATAAAGGGGAAGTTCGATTTCAATGGCGCCACCCCTTGGGCTGCTTTTGCTGATCTCGTGTTACCGCGTGTTAGTAAAAGTTTGGGGAGAGACAATTCGCGCTTTTCAGTCTTCGTGCTTTCAGTTCGTTTTAGCGTGACGAATGTGCTATCTCCATTACGAACGCTAGTTTTACCAGAAGAAGCGCTCCCTTCTTATACTTGATTCTGAGCATGCATGATTTTTTAAGACTTGGAAAAGCATACACACGACCGGCTTTCTCGTCAAGAAAGCTCTCCAAACAGGTTTCTTATCGTTTTTTGCTGAGAAAATCGGTCGTGTGTACGAGGCTTTAGAAAAGAAAAAAAGTTTGGTTAAAAATGGGCTTTGAATGTGCTGATTATCACCAAACTTGCTGAAGCTTAACAATTCGTATAGTGAACACTAGCGATGCCAAACTGAAGCTACTCTAACCTTGTTGAAGGTTTTTTTGTTTTTTTTTTAACTCCTTTGCGAAACACGATAGGCTTCAGACTAGTAATTACAAGCTGATCCCTGTGTTGGCCTAGGAGCCATTCACACTAGTGCATTGTGGTAACGTGTGGCAATACACAGATCAAGCATTAGTGCGATGAAGGGCCATTTACTCTAAATAGCACCCTAATGCATCTTAGGGACTATCATGTGTTGCTGTACAGAGCAAATGTGCACTGCCAGAAATGGAACATCCACCTTTTTGTGCATTAGGCAGCTCATAACGTGCTTTACCGTTTGCAATTGTGTCATTGGGCCTTATAACTTTGTTTGGGCATTATAACTTCGTATACCTACGCATCAGTGTTGTCAACCTATCAGATTGAAGTTTACTGACACAACACCCAAAATGTACTGGCCCTGACAAGTTTTTACTGACATTTACAAAAGAGGCTGCATATTTGAATATGGTCGGCGCGAAGGGGTTAAGACAAATAAAACATATTTCTTATTTTATTTTCGATATAGTAAGTAAGCAGCCCAGCGACAGGACTCAGGAGGGCAATAAATTAGAATGGGCAGGCGCACACACATGAAATTGATTATCATAGTGACACTGACAGCAGTGTGCAGCAGCACAGATCCCCAACATAACACGTACCCTCCTGAGGCACGCTCCACGTCAGGTGGTCCCTTCAGTCCACTGCAGTCCAAACAACACTGACAGTCCCGCTCCCAGCTTGCCTTGCTCACACGAGGCTCTGGCCATTCCGCTAGGCTCCCTTGCACCATGACATCAAACGACAAACTCAGGAGCCACCTCCGCCAGACCTGCCCCCCGTTGGCGCACTGGAGCAGGCACTCGGATGGTCTCGGCTGGCTCCAGACCGGAACTGCGCATGCACAGTTCCGAGCCTGAGGGTCACAGCCATATTTTTAACTGGCAACATTTTCCTGTCACTGGCACTTACTGGCAGGGGAAAAGTACCCGTGTTTTGCTGGCTGTCAGTAAAAATACTGACGGTTGGCAGCACTGCTAGGCATGCAAATACCTTTGCAAAAAACTGATAGAGCATTCTGGGTATTGACAGAAAATGTTTCTTCTCTGTCTAACTTAAATGCTGGGTAGGTTTTGCACCCACTTTCTGTGACCATGCTCTAATTACCCATCCTTTTCTTGGGGTTGAGCTGCTGGCCAATGAATGTTTAATGAGGTCAGTACTGCTAACACCGCAAACACCAAAGCATCCCTAATATTTGTGTATTAGTGAGGTGCAATTTTTGGACCCTTTGATATAGTAAAAGAAAGCATTTAATATGCAAGCACTATAAAAAAAAAATGAGTAAAGCAAAATGTATTCATAGGTTGTGCTTGAGTTAAAGGGGTTGTAAAGGTTCATGTTTTTTCACCTTAATGCATCCTATGCATTAAGGTGAAAAAACATCTGACAATTGCCAGCCCCTCATTTTACTTACCTGAGCCCTGGAAAGTCCCGTACATGCTCTTCCTTTGCCTGGGCTTCTCGACTCTTCATTGGATAGATTGATAGCAGGGCAGCCATTGGCTCGCGCTGCTGTCAATCAAATCCAATGAAGCGGGCGCCGGGGGGCAGGGCCGAGTCCTGTACTCGGCGGCTATGGACGCCAAATGCAGGACTCGGGAGCATGCCCGCAAGGTAACCCCCTTGGGAGAGCGCTTCCCAGAGAGGGTCATCTGACTCGAGGAGGAGCCGAGAGAGCCGCCGGGGGACCCCAGAAAACGCCGTTCGGGGCCCCTCTGTGCAAAACGAGCTGCACAGTGGAGGTAAGTATGACATGTTTGTTATTTAAAAAAAATAAAATGCGAACCTTTACAATCACTTTAAAGCTTTACACTGCACTCCCTTTAAAAATAAGCAGGAAAGGGGTTACTGTAAGGGTCAATGTTGAGGGGCTTTTGTTTTATTTAGAGCTGCTTTTCTCCTCAAGCATGTTTATGTAATATTCATCTGCATCTACCATGAATTCTGAATGATCTTAGAAGTATCTCAAATGATGCCAAATGCACACTACGTTAAAGGCTGTTGCCACTGACTCCAAAACTTAGTAAATATGGGCATTTATAAACACAATAGAGCATGATTCTTACAAAATACCTGAAAAGCATTCAGGGAATTTCAATCCACTATAATAAAGCACCTAAAACATGCTTGAACTCTAGTTTGGGAATGCTTAACACTGATTTTATTGACAATGCTGTCTGCCGCTTCAAACAAGCTGTTATCAGGTTGAGAAGGCTCTAACTAAGCTCCAACACTGAATAAAGCTTACAGAATCCTACTAGGAGTATGTTTAAGGCCCCATTCACACTTGCAAATGGGGCTGTTTGTGATTACTCACAGGAGACTCAGCTGGAATCCTTGTGAAAAGATGCAGACGGGAAGCCCCATGTGAAGCAAAGGGGGAGTCTGACTGTTGAGTGCACGCTAAAATGACTGAGAAATCTTTCCAAAGCCACATACATGCACACTGGGCGCCTAGCCCCATGTGCGCAATTCTGGCATTTTTATGTACCTGTGAGGCAATGGTGCAGCATACAGCCCAGCTGCCTGCAGGATCACAATGCAGGTATTCTAGGTACTAGGCATACAACAATGAGCACTCAAAGGGTTGGACAGTAAACCTATGCCTACAGGGTGCATCAAAGCGCTTGCATTGGACACACAGGGGCTTGATACCCAAAGTGCATGTGGCCAAAGTCTATTGAGAAGACACTTCCAGGAATGTCAATCTCTAGCCCTTGTGCTCCATAGTTCTTTACACTGGCCCTCACCAGACTAAGCTACAGGGTGACTGCCCTTTCATTGTTGACTTCTCAGTGGACTTCAGAGGGACATTTCTGTTTGCTGGTGAGGGCAGCAGGAGAGGAAAAAAACATATTATTTTCTCTTGTATGGACAGCTTTTTGCCTTTTCCTGGCAGGGCTGCTTAAAAACTTAAAGAAAGCTGCTTTGTAGAGAAATCTTTCAGAATACCCGAGAAATATGAGTCTAGCAGGTAGTTCAAACCTGCAAATTGTCCTTTAATGAAATACAAAGCATGCAATGACTTAAAACCACTGACTGACAGTTGGAAAGTATGCAATTAGTAGCAATAGATACAACTGTATGAACTATTGTTATGATGTGCTTGTCTTGAAAAAAAACAGTCAGACTTAAGCCGGCCATACGTACGAATTTCGCACCGTTAGTGGGCTGCAGCAACAGCCGATTTTCGTGCGGCAATCAAATTTGAGGAATCGGACATGTTGGAATTTTTTTGAAAAACAAACGATTTTCTAATCAATGATGGGAGAATCGTGCGAGAAATGTAATAGAAAAAAAAAAATGTGCATGTGCAAGAAAAGAATATTCCCGGAGAGAAAAGAATATTCCCGGAGAGAAAAGAATATTCCCGGAGAGAAAAGAATATTCCCGGAAAGAAAAGAATATTCCCGACCGAATTTCGAAAATCAATGGTGGCATCATCGGATCACAAAAAAAAAAAACTTTCTGATTTTGAAAAGAAAATTTGTTCGAAATTCGACCGTGTATGGCCTGCTTTAGAAACTGTATAAGAAACTGTAAGGCCTTCTTCCAATGTTGGGGCTCAATTTAAATCATTTAAATCTCACAGTAAATAATTTTTCAGAAAGATGGGCAGGATGTCACCTCCTCACTGACTGTTTGTAAGCAGGTGCTTACAGGTGTTGTTTCTAAGTTAGCTAGTTTAGCAGGCTGCCCAGAGGGAAAGGGGTTAATCCAATCTCAGCATTTTTCTGGGCTCTGCCCTCCTCCTTCTGTTGTCAATACAAATAATAAAGCCTCTGCTTAGGGGTAGGGATGAGCCGAACACCCCCCGGTTCAGTTTGCATCTAGAACATGCGAAGGGACCGGAAGTTCGCGCAAACTTTTCGAACACCGTTAAAGTCTATGGGACTCGAACGTGAGAAATCAAAAGTTCAAATTTTAAAGGCTAATATGCAAGTTATTGTCCTAAAAAGGGTTTGAGGACCCGGTTCCTGCCCCAGGGGACATGTATCAATGCAAAAAAAACTTTTAAAAACAGAAGTTTTTTTGGGAACAGTGATTTTAATGATGCTTAAAGTGAAAAAATTAAAGTAAAATATTCCTTTAAATATCATACCTGGGGGGTGTCAATGGTATGCCTATGAAGTTGCGCGTGTTTCCCGTGTTTAGAACAGTCCCTGTACAAAATTACATTCTAAAGGAATAAAGGTCATTTAAAACTGCTTGCGGCTGTAATGTAATGTCGGGTCCCGGCAATATGGATGAAAATCATTGAGAAAAATGGCATGGGTACCCCCCTCCCCCCAGCCCATTACCATTTGGGTCTTGTATGGATATTAAGGGGAACCCCGCACCCAAAAAAAAAAAAAGAAAGGGACTGTAATGTTTGTTCATAGGTTGAATCTGTTTGTAATTTGGAACAGGTACATTTTGTACAAGTGTAGCTCCAGCCAAAAAATCTATTTTTAAGCTTTTTGGATATCCTAGGGAAGGGTTATCATCAACCCTGTAACATTTGTTTTGCTGTCTTTGCCCCTGTTCAGAAGATTTCACCTCAGTTTCTGGCCCAATGACAATTGGATTTAGAAAATTTGGGGTTTTTAGGGAAACAAGGATTGGTGATAAATCATCAGTGGAGACTCCTTTTTTCCATATTAACTCTTACAGGAGAGAATTTCCCTTCCCAGGGGTAGATTTCCTCTCACATCCTGTTGTCTCCCTCCCTTTGTAAAAAGGATTAGTTTGTAAGTCAGATGTTTGAAAGTAGGGGACCGCCTGTATATACTATACGGCCTGCCCTATATACTCTGCAGAAATTTGGGCCTTAGGTGTTGGTGGTACCAGAACACTGTAAGTCCTCACAGTTACTCTTGGTGGGCGCTGGAACAGGCCCTGCTGTGAACTATTATGTCAAGAATTGTAATTACATGCCCCTGTTAAACAGGGGCAGAAAAATTGGGCCTTTGGTGGTGGTGGTGGTGGTGGTGCTGGTGCCACAACACTGTAAGTCCTCACAGTTACTCTTGGTGGGCGCTGAAACGGGCTCTGCTGTGAAATATTATATCAAGAATTGTAATTACATGCCCCTGTTGAACAGGGGCAGAAAAATTGGGCCTTTGGTGGTAATGGTGGTGCCACAACACTGTAAGCCCTCACAGTTACTCTTGGTGGGCGCAGGAACGGGCCCTGCTGTGAAATATTAGATCAAAAATTGTAATTACATGCCCCTGTTAAACAGGGGCAGGAAAATTGGGCTTTAGGTACTGGTGCTGGTGCCACAACACTGCAACCCCTCACAGATACTCTATTTGAGCGCAGGAATGAGCTCTGCTGCAAAATATTACAGCAACATTTTAAATTAAACATGCCCCTGTTAAACAGGGGCAGAAAATTTGGGCTTTAAGCACTGGTGCTGGTGCCACAACACTGCAACCCCTCACAGATACTCTATTTGAGCGCAGAAATGAGCCCTGCTGCAAAACATTACAGCAAAAATTTAAATTATACACGCCCTTGTTAAACAGGGGCAGAAAAATTGGGCTTTAGGCACTGGTGCTGGTGTCCAGAACCAAAAATATCAACAAGAACATTGAGGTGGAATAGGATAATCACTCAGCATAACAGGATAGTCACTCAGCATCAGCATAGCCAGTCTTGAAGGGATCTCACATTCATAAAAAAATGATTCGGTTACATCAGCATCAGGTGCTTGGTAGCTGGTGGTAAACCAAGACTGATTCATTTTTATGAAGGTGAGCCGATCGATGGACAAGCGCACCCTGTGATCGGTTACAAAGCCTCCAGCAGCATTGAATGTGCATTCCGAAAGAACGCTGGATGCAGGACAGCCCAGTAGCTCAATTGCATACTGTGCAAGCTCTGGCCAGTGATCCATCCTCAAGACCTAGTAATCCAGAGTATTTTCGGTTGGAAAGGTCTCCAAGTCTGATCTTGCCCCTAGGTATTCCAGCACTATGTAAATCAGACGCTGACGATGGTTGCTGGAACCGATCAGAACTTGGGGTTGCGGACTAAAAAATTGTCTGAACGTATCGGTAAGACGGCAACCTTCTCCACCGCTCCTTATGTGACTGACCGAAGCCTCAGCAACATGCTGTCCAGGACCAGGAATTTGTAACCTAGCCTCTCTGGAAACCTAGCCAGGCTCTGAAAACGCGTTGCACAAATCTGCAAGGCCTCTCGAGGATGTTTCATCCTCTGCTTCCTCTGCGATGGCTGGATAAGTTCCGCAACCTTACCCTTGTAAAGTGGATCAAGGAGGGTTGCCAGCCAGGAATGTTCCCTCTCCTTTATATCACGAATACGAGGATCCTTTTGCAGGCTTTGCAGGATCCGGGAGGCCATGCAGCGTAGGTTTGCTGAGGCATTCGGTCCAGAGTCCTCTGGGTCACTAAGGACAACTTGATCCGTAGCCACCTCCTCCCAGCCACGTACAAGTCCATGAGTTTCTGGGGACTGTAAATGATCCCTTGAAGACTGCTGCTGATGCTGAGTGCTAGGCTCTACCTCCATGCTGACACAATCCTCCTCCTCTTCCTGTGTGATCGGCGGGCCCGCAGGAACACTGTCTGGATAAAGGGGGCCTTGAGAGGTAAGGAAGTCCTCCTCTTCCTCCCTCTGTTCTGCCTCAAGTGCCCTGTCCATTATTCCACGCAGCATGTGCTCCAACAGGTACACAAGGGGGACAGTATCACTGATGCATGCACTGTCACTGCTCACCATCCTCGTGGCCTCCTAAAATGGTGACATGACAGTGCATGCAGTCTTGATAATGAGCCACTGGCATGGCGAAAAAAAGCCAAGATCCCCTGACCCTGTCCTGGTGCCATAGTCGCACAGGTACTCATTGATGGCCCTCTGCTACGTGTGCAGCCGCTGCAGCACGGCCAACGTTGAGTTCCATCTGGTGGGCATGTCACAGATTAGGCGGTTCTTGGGCAGGTTGTATTCCTTTTGGCTGGCGGAAATGCACACAGACTTTCCTGGCCTGCCTCAGTAGATCCTGTAAGCCCGGGTACCTCCACAAGAACCGCTGCACCAGCAAATTAAGGACGTGAGCCAAACAGGGCACATGGGTCAGGTGTCCCTGTCGGAGGGAGGAGAGGAGGTTGGTGCCATTGTCACAAACCACCATTCCTGGCTGAAACTGGCGTGGCGTCAACCACCTCTGAGCCTGCCCCTGCAGAGCTGACAGAATCTCTGCCCCAGTGTGGCTCCTGTTTCCTAAGCACACCGGCTCAAGCACAGCATGGCATCTTTTTGGCTGAGTGCTTGCGTAGCCCCTTGAACGCCTACGAAGCACCGCTGGTTCCGAGGACAAATCAGCACAGGAAGAGGCCATAGAGAAAGAAGAAGAGGAGGGGTGGAGGAGAGAGGGGTGGAGGAGAGAGGTGTGGCAGAATCACCACTACCAGCATATTGGAGGTGTGGTGGCGGAACGAGCTCCAACAATACTGCACCCTGTCCTGCATCTTTCCCAGCTGCCAGCAGAGTCACCCAGTGCGCCGTGAAAGATAGGTAACATCCCTGTCCATGCCTGCTGGACCATGAGTCAGCGGTAATATGCACCTTACCGCTGACCACCCTGTCCAGCGAGGCAAAGACATTGCCTTCCACATATCGGTAGAGAGCCGGAATCGCCTTCCCTGAAAAAAAGTGGAGTTTGAGAACCTGCCACTGAGGTACCGCACATTCCACAAATTCACGAAAGGGGGCAGAGTCTACCAGCTGAAAAGGCAGCAGTTGGAGTGCTAGCAATTTAGCCAAGCTAGCATTCAACCGCTGGGCATGTGGATGGCTGGGAGCGAATTTCTTTTGCCAGTTTAGCAACTGGGGTAGGGAAATTTGCCTGCTACAATCGGACGTTGGTGTAGCGATAGCAGATTGCCCGTAAGTACTTGGCAGTGGCACACCTAATTCTACACCTTCATTCTAAAAGGACTGAAGGTATAGTGGGGTTGAAGATCCCAGCTGATGAGGAGCAAGGAGAGGTCCGCTTTGTTCTTTGGTGTAGGTCTTTTAAGTACGCTTGCCAATGGACTGCATGGGAGCTCAACATATTTCTGGCCAAGCATGTGGTGCCCAAGCGGCTGCTGTTTTGGCCACGCTTGATACGCTTCAGACATATATTGCAAGCAGCAATGGTGCGATCTGCTGCACATGTCTGAAAAAAGGCCCACACCAAAGAACTTTTGTAATAACGCACAGAGACAGCAGCGCCCTGCACATGCGGAGCTCTGCGGTGTGATGGGGTCGGTGTGCTGCCCTTGAGCTGGCCCCTGGAGGGCATCCTGCCTCGCTGGAGTCATGCCGCCTCCTCCTCCTCCTCTCTCCTATCAGGCACCCAAGTAGAGTCAGTGACCTCATCATCCCCTCCCTCCTCGTCACTGGAGCAAACCTGACAGTATGCTGCAGCTGGGGGAACATGACTGCCAGTTTGTTGTCCTTCTTGGGCACCCCCTCTCTCTGGGCTCACGTTACTGCCTTCCTCAAGCTGGGTACCATCATCGGAGCCTTCAAAACGCTGTGCATCCTTCTGCAGCATGTACCCAACACTGTGGTGGAATAGATCAGGGGACTCCTCCGTGCATGATGGTGGGGCTAGGAAAGGAGTAACTAATGACCTTGAGCCGATGAAATAGGCCGCTTTGGCACCTGCATTGGCAGCCATGGTACTCTGAGCCTGGGTGACAGAGGATGAGGAGGATGAGGACGGCTTGGTCATCCACTCTGCCAACTCGTCTGCATGTTGTGGCTCAACATGGCCACCTGCCGGAAAAAAGGACAAGCATGCCCCACGGCCACATGCTGAGGATGCACCGTGTCCACGACCAGCACTGCTGGCTCTAGACACAGAGCCTGCTTGCCCCCTTTTAGTGGCCTGTGAGTGTCTGCCTCTCTTTGTTGGCCTTCCAGACATACTGTATTTGATGTATTTGAATAGGTACACCAGGAATGGCCTGCAGTGAGATGTAGCTGCACAAAACTGTGATGTATATATTTACTGAATATACTGCAGCTAACTGAATCAACTGCCTGCATGTAGTATATTAGGAAGAGAACAACAGGAATGGTCTTCAGTGAGATCTAGCTGCACACTTTGCACAAGATACAGTACTTTATATACTGCAGCTAACTGAATCAACTGCCTGCCTGTAGTATATTAGGATGAGAACAACAGGAATGGTCTGCAGTGAGATCTAGCTGCACACTGTGCACAGGATACAGTACTTTATATACTGCAGCTAACTGAATCAACTGCCTGCCTGTAGTATATTAGGACGAGAACAACAGGGATGGTCTACGGTGAGATCTAGCTGAACACTGTGCACAGGATATAGTTACTGAATAAACTGCAGCTAACTGAATCAACTGCCTGCCTGTAGTATATTAGGAAGAGAACAACAGGAATGGTCTGCAGTGAGATCTAGCTGCACACTGTGCACAGGATATAGTACTGAATAAACTGCAGCTAACTGAATCAACTGCCTGCCTGTAGTATATTAGGAAGAGAACAACAGGAATGGTCTGCAGTGAGATCTAGCTCAACACTGTGCACAGGATACAGTACTTTATATACTGCAGCTAACTGAATCAACTGCTTTGCCTGTAGTATAATAGGAAGAGAACAACAGGAATGGTCTGCAGTGAGATCTAGCTGAACACTGTGCAAAGGATATAGTACTGAATAAACTGCAGCTAACTGAATCAACTGCCTGCCTGTAGTATATTAGGAAGAGAACAACAGGAATGGTCTGCAGTGAGATCTACCTGAACACTGTGAACAGGATATAGTACTTTATATACTGCAGCTAACTGAATCAACTGCCTGCCTGTAGTATATTAGGAAGAGAACCACAGGAATGGTCTGCAGTGAGATCTAGCTGAACACTGTGCACAGGATATAGTACTTTATATACTGCAGTAAACTGAATCAACTGCCTGCCTGTAGTATATTCGGAAGAGAACAACAGGAATGGTCTGCGGTGAGATCTAGCTGAACACTGTGCACAGGATATAGTACTAAATAAACTGCAGCTAACTGAATCAACTGCCTGCCTGTAGTATAATAGGAACAGTACACCAGGAACGCTCTGCAGTGAGATCTAGCTAAACCG